>CM066171.1:50986385-52186385 GCA_033629205.1 Lithocarpus polystachyus | reverse complement strand
TCGGTTAGCGTAAATCATTTCAATTTTTTTAAAGGTTCAAAATTTCCCTTTTTTTTCCCCTAAAAGTATTTCAATCTATCAATTCTATCCGTTAGTATTTAAATATTTATGAACTTTTTTTTAGTAACTTATTATAATTTTTAAAATTTTTAGCTATGGCTCCACTATTGTAACATGCATTTTTGTGTTTTGATGAAGCTATTTAGCTTCACTGCTGCTAATGCTCTAACTCTACCAAAAAATATAAAAAGTTATCAAAGTGATATATTGAGTAATTAAAAATATAACTTTGTATATTGTATAAAATAGTAAAAAATAGCGATAAACTCGAAACGGTACACCAGTATTGACCGATATCCGAAATATATCGTATTGTTGACTAAACCGATACAACCTCTGGTACGGTATTGACTTCCTTCAGCTCAAGTACTATAAAGAGATACTCGATTTCGCAAATATCGAGTACCACATTATTTTTTTAAAATTCCAGGTCAGCAGTGCCACGCTGGCGACTCACTAGGAACTCAAGTTCACTAAACTCGAGTACTATTTAGAACTCGATTTTGTGAAACTCGAATACTAAAAAAGTGGTAGATTGCTAAATATTTTCGAAACAGTGCTTAGCTAGTTTGCTACAAATTTTGCCAAAATATGGTATTTGGCTCATTTTTAAGTGGGTACCATATATGTAACCACAAAAATGTGAGGTACCTAGAATGATCCTATCTTTAACGTCTTCTTGATTTGGAAAGCCAAATTCGTTTGTCTATAGAAGGACCATTTGAGGACCACCACGATAGCAAATAGTTTGGTTTATAGTTTATACACATTTGAATGTTTCAATGCTCAATGTCACTCATTTGTCATGTATCCTTTTTTTTTTTTTCAGTGATTTTATTTATTTTTCGTGAATACTTTTTCTCATTGACTTAGGGTCAATAGATATGGACAAATATGATGTGTCCCGCGTCTCATACAACAGGAAAATGGGAGAAAATAAAATTGTATAACGTTGACTAGTCGGTATGTCTATGATTAATTTTTTTTAAATGTATTTAATTTATCCTTTTATTTATCTTCAACTCTGCACTTTTTGAAACGGCAAATACTTTAGTTGAGTTTCAGAAAAACTTTTAAGTTGTTTGGTCTGAATTTCATTTTGAGATATACATAAATAAAGTACTTTTTGAATAGTTAATAAATAAAATTTTTAACATATATACAATTGACTTTATTTGAAAAGTTAAAATCTCATTTTCACTAAAATTTAAATGGGTCTCTTTTTTCTTTTTCCATAAAAAGTTTCTAAAAATATTTTCTAAGCCAATATCATTACAATATATCCATTAACTTTTCCCAATTTAAATTAAAGAATGTGGTTTTGAAAACTTTTACCTTTCTATATAAAAGACAATACATTAAATGATATTCCTTTTAAAAATTAGATTTTCTAAACATGCCAAATAAAATGGGATGGAAGGAGTGGTCGAAAATAGTTTTAGTTGTTTTTTGGGTTATGTGTAAAATTTTATAAAAAATAGTTTGTATGTAATTTTCCCTAGCAATTATAATTGTATATACAGAAAAAAATAAAATAGAAATAGATAAAATTCTACCTAAGAAAAACTATGTTATAAGAAAGATTAAGAACTGATCTTATTAACAATTAAACAGATAGTTTAACAATTCTCTCAAAAACAAATAGTTTAACAAAATTTAGCTAGTAAAACTTCACTAGTAAATTTTCATTTAAAAAATGTGAGAAAATGGAATTATAAGAAAAATATTTAAATGATATTTAGATATATAAAATATCTACTATAAGGGAAATTCTTCTTTTACATTGTACGATATAATATAAATTTACATTGTAGACACAAAAAGTGAAAATTGTTGTACTCATTTGCAAAAAAGTGAAGTAATAAATATTGTACATTTTTGCAAATGTGTATAACATTTGTCACTTGTGTGTTTACAATGTAAATTTATATTGCAAATACAATGTAAACATATAAAGGTTCCTAATACTATAAAATTTTTATACTTCAGACATTATCAAACCAACAATGAAAGGAATTATAAACAATCTCATTTACTAAGTTTTCAAATTATAAGTGAGTTTCAGTTAGCTCAATTAATAAAGTCTATTATTCACAAATAAAATAAAAAAAATTGGTAAAGTCTATTATCCTTAAATAAGATATATGAAATTGGAACTCTCCTACCCTAAAAATCAATCAGTATTTAAGTGTCTGTTTGGAAACAACTTATTTAGGTTTTTGTTGAAAGTATGTTAAAATATACTTATACTTTGAAAAAATGAGAAAAAGTGAAAAAAGTAGGAAAATGTGAAGTTTTTAAAAACTGTACATAAAAGTTAGAAGCCGATGCCAAATATATTGAAATTCATTCTATCTCACACACACATATATAACAAAAAAAAAAAGTAATCATATTATGCCTATAATGCAAAAGACATAGAAGAAAAATAAATGCAATGCGTGGGCATCACGGCAACACATTGGATGCTTGCCAAAAGACATAAAAAGAACTCGCCATACAAGATACAACAATATTGAATGAAGAATCTAAAGTATTGACCTCACTGCAAATATTAAAATTAGTATTGGCCAAATGCATCATCTTAATTAATTTCCACAATTAAATTCAAGGATCTAAATTCTTGTTTACTACTTTTGCTACTATCTCAACATCTTAATTAAAGACGATATAACCAAATGCAAATGTTATTAAACAAATTAAGGCTGTGGAGCTTACATGCATGAATACTAATTATATGTATAGAATGAAATTATGCGAAGAAATATAATATATACGTACTTAATCCGCAAAAGCAACTTACTTCTATCGTTTTTGACAAAAGACAAGGGAGCCAAGACTTATATCCTAACCAATTTTTAAGGTCTTCTAGCCAACTTAATTTGTTTTCTAAAGTTTGTTATACTTTTCAATTATATACTATTCATTTTGGTTTATTCTGGGTCAATTTTTTTAGTCCATTAGACACGTTGTTACTTGGATGGATCAAGGATGGTCGATAAATATATGACTAGGGTAGAGTATCTTAGCACTATCAAAAAGGAAAAACTCTCGAGATGAAATCCATTCTAGTTATCTGCCTTGTTTTGGCTTTCACATTTTGCATTTCTTCTTCAGCTGCAACTCGACGTAAGAGCTCTAGTTTTTGCCATTGATTATTTTACAGCGTGCTTATTAAACTGAACTTTGAATATGGTTTTTAGAAACGAGTGCTTCATGGGTAAGAGTTTAAATAGCAGTTGCTCAATTATATGTTAGAATAATATTTTGAGTATAAAGTAATTGATCTATGAATAATTCAAAATTGTTTGGTGTGTTTCTGATAACTTAATTACCAAATGCTAGCTAGCTAGGTACTTTAAATGTTTCACTTTTTCTTTTCAGTTATATTCTGATTACTTCATATCATATCTCAGATGTAAGTGTAGGAGTACACAGAAATGCAGGGCCGGCTCAACAATTTTGGAGGTCTTAGGCAAAAATTTTAAACGAAACTTTTTTATATTTAAATATTAATCAAATAATATATATATATATTGAATTTTTTTATTTGAAATATATTTTTCTTCTTTTTTAAGATGCAAAATTGATACAATAATTTATAATAATAGATAAAATAAGCAACTGTGTTCAGATTAAAAAAAAATAGTGAGAAACCGGTTGTACTGCACAGTTGCGCACTGTACAGCCTATGCTGCACAGTGCGCAACTGTAAAGCCTATGTTGCACAGTGCGCAATTGTGCAGTGCAGCTTGTACTCCAATCATGGCTAAATTTTTTTTCACTTTTAGGATATAATGCGGTCTTTTTAATGCATTTTATTGATCAATAAAAATGTTTAATTTTTTTTAGTTAAAGTATATAGATAAATATATTATATATAATTTTTTTTTTTACAAGTGGGGCCTTCTTTTATTTGAGGGGCCTTAAGCGATTGCATCAATTGCATTATATATTGAGCCGGCCTTGCAGAAAAGCAAGCAGAAAGGCAATTCTGTGTGATCCTCGAAAGTCATATCGTGAATGTCTACCCGCCCCCACGAGGCGGCCATCTCCTCCTATGACACCGCCATCTTCACCTGTTAATGCCGCCATCTCCAATTAAGAGGCCACCATCTCCAACTGGCAAGTCTTTGCCTGCGTTCTGTGGTCACAATAAGAAAGAAAACCTTGTACCAGATTCAATTAGTCGAGGTTGCTCACCACCTTAAACCCCCTTTGGCTTTGAGATAACAAGCATCGCGGTTCAGCTATAAGCATTTAATGGCTTGTTTGGATGGAGGGAGAAGGAGGGAGAGTGGAGGAAAATAGAGTAGAATCTGCTAAAAATAAGCTAATTTTGTGCTAAATCTACTTTACTCTACTCTACTCTACTCTACTCTCCCTCCCACTCCCTCAATCCAAACGGACTAAAAAAGGTTGCTTATTCTCATGACAAGGAGTAGTGACTTTGAATAAGTAATCATTGTTTGCTATATTATATGGTTTGTGGATGTCTCTGATTTGCAGAGCTGTAATATGCACTCAATAAGCTATGGCTTTTTTTTTTCTTTCTTCTTTTTTGTTTTTTAAGGAACCACGAGAAATATGTAGTTTGCTGTAACGTGTGCAAAATAAAAGAGCCGACTAAAGTCAGTCCATTGATTGTTTGGAGGACTTCCATGCAAATTCTAATTAAGGAATGATTCTGGTGCACAGTTATGGACTTACTGGGGAAAATGGACAAAATCATATAATTAATTCAAAGAAAATATGAAGTGGAAAAAAATGTATATGGACTTTGGATATTATGCCCGCATGAAAGTCGAGGGGTATTACATGTTGATTCTAAATATTATCTTGGCAAACCGTTAGTGCCAACTCAATGGGTGAGGCAAATAGATAAAAGCCTAAAGTCCTCAAAAACTTTTTACCAATAAAAATATCCATGTAACAATGAAAGTATTAATTAAGCTCAAAATAATCAGTAATAAATAAAAAGTAGTTTATTTTAATTTAAGAAAAACCAGTTAAAGAAAAATCTTTTTATTAGGGTTCTGTTTAGAATCCGCTTATTTCACTGAAACTGAAATTTTTTTCCAGAAAGTACTGCAGCTAAAGGTAAAAATTAGTTGAAATTGTACAGTGAAACCCATGAATAATACAAAAGAGTGTAGTGGAGCCCATAAATAATAGCAAAAATATGTTAAATAGTAAAATAAGTTAGCAAAATTAATCATGTCAAACGGATACTAGATGTGACAATGACTATTCGTTTTTCTCAGTTTGAAAATGTAGAACTCATTAATCTCCCACATGCAAATATTGAAAGAACTCATTAATTTCTCACTGGTAAATAAATTTATACTCAAAATTTATTTAGAGATATCAAATATATAATTTTATTAAATTTTTCAATCATAATTTTTTAGTATTTGGTTGTTTCACTCAATAAATAGTATTTATTTTAGTTGTATAGTCATTGAGTACTACAATGGATTCGTTTTAATTTGAAATTTTGCATATAAAATAATAGATTTTAATTATATAAAAAAAAACCAAAAGTTATATAAATCTTTTATTAATATTCAAAATATAAGAATAGACCCCACTTAAAATAGTCGCCTTAGACCTTACAATACCTTGAGCTGTCCCTATAAATCATGAGTAAAACAGGTCATGTATGTCATGGTTTTCAAATCTAGACCGGACCATGTGGTCCGATCCTATTAACCGTGAACCTCTCATAAACACAATTTTTTTAACCATAAGAGCCGATCTATGCCAAAAAAGTAGGGAACCGTTCGAACCACGGTCCAACTACACAGTTCTAAGAATCGTGACTGGTTCTCATGAATCCCTACTTCCCTTTCAAATTTGGAATCTGTACACCAAAAACTTTTAAAATACAAAAAAACAAAAACAAAAAAACAAAAAACAAAAACAAGAAAAGAACAAAAAAGAAACGAAAAGAAACACAACTGCTGGGAAACATTTCGGATTTCGACAGGAAAAAGTAATTTTGCCAGTAAGAAAAACAAAGGAAACTTTAAAAAGATAAAAATAAAATAACACACACGTCTTTGTGTTTCTTCTTCTTTTGTGAAGACCAGATCGTCACACCCTCTATTTCTGTGGTGTGTTGTGCACAATGCATTTCTTTTCTTCTTAACTTAGTTTTGTGTCTTTTTGTTAACTGTGCAGTGTACACCATGCTAGTGCCTATGGCTGGCCTGCTGATGAGCCACCTACCCTCGTGGTTCAATTGCACAATGCTACTTTAATTCAAATTTTTTTACTATAACTGCCACGACTCTGTCAACAAGGAACAGAGAGCTTTTTATATTATTATTATTATTCTTCAATTTTTGTTGAAAATATCTAAGTGCATCAATGGTTCTATTTTTGTTAATGAGATGATGACATTTTATTTAGAAACTAGCATGTTAAATAAGTTATGGAATATTTATGAAAAATACATTTAATTTGATTATTTTATTTTATTTTTCTATTTGTATTAATTTAATTTTTTTATTTATATTTTAAATAATTATTAAATTAATTATGTCGTCATCATAGTTCGACCTCAATTCAACTTTGGTCCGACTTTCAAAATCTTGAACTTCTCTCTTTAACGATTTATTGAACGGTACGGGTTTAAAAATCATGATATATGTTGTTTTTAGAAGCATTTTGTATGTCAAGATAGCTACCTAGTACCTGCATGTTACTAAGCAAGCATCAGTACTTCAACAACTTTTGACAATTTTTCAATCGATCGAACTATGAGCAAGTTAGATTTATGGATTCAGTCCGCCTTGTCTCTAGGATAATTTGTTCTACTAAGCCTATGATATAAAAAGAATGCCTTAGAGGACGTGCCAAAGACTTTTGGAGAGTTTAGAGAGTACATCTCAAGATTTTAGTGCCACCCACTCTCAAAATCCTTTATTGGTGATCAAGCTTGACGCATATTTAGAAATGGGGTGTTTTGAAGTTGATACATATTCCTAAACAACAGTGTTGGATCAGACAAAATGGGCATTTGCCCCTTTTCCCAAAACTTTTCAGCAAAATATCCATATTCTGAAACTACCTAGCAAAATGCCCTTGTTTTAAACTCAGTTTTCTAAAAATCGAGTTTCATTGAAAAACTCGATTTTTAGAAAATCTTGTTATGTGAAATCAAACTTAAAAAAAAAAAAAAAAATACATGAAACTCGAGTTCCATGTAAAATTTCTCACATTACTCGATTTTCTAAAAATTGAGTTTCAAAATAGAGACATTTTGCTAGATAGGTTAAACATCTTTATTAATGTTGTTTATTTGTTATAAAATATAAGTGATTGATTACTTTAACCAAGGACCATTCATAATCTGATTAAGTAACAACTTGGGCTTAAAACTTAGATAATAAGGGTCTAAAACTTTACATTGTTATCTTCTTCCATCATTTTAGTCACATGACTTTTTTAATAAGTCATGTAGGTTGTTTAATTAAATAATACTCATGGATAGTTTTATAAATCATCACATGATGAATTGGAGAAGAGACAGCTCTAAGAGCATTAGTATTGGTGGTGCTAAAAAGCCATATTGCTATTTTTAGCACCACCAATTACAAAACCAAGGCTGCATTGGTGGAGCCATAACCAAAAATTTTGGCTTCTCAGCAAAGGTAAAAAAAATGTATATTATTTTATGTTACATTCACTCTAGTCTGAATATTTTAATATTTTTTTCTCATCCTTTCTCATTTCTGTCCATTGCTTCTCTCTTCACTCTTCACTTCTCCACTCTTCCTGTCCAGCACTCAAATTTTTTCTCTTCCTCCACCTTGCCTCACTTGCTGATCTCGCCTGCCCAACGCCAACCTTGCCAACCTCGCCGATCTCTCTTTTCTCTCTTTCATTTTTTTTTCTTTCTTCCTCCACTCATCCATTCCAGATCTTTTCTCTCTCAAACATCTTTATCAAAAATCAATCACAATCAAAATACAAACTCAGATTACAATCTTAAAACTAATCAAATCAGAACGATAAAAAAAACAGACCAAATTTGACCCATCTGAGAGAGAGAGAGAGAGAGAGAGAGAGAGAGAGAGAGAGAGAGAGAGAGAGAGAGAGACAAAGCTGAAGTAGAAAAACTAAAATGCAAATGAAGATAGAGTGAAGATGATGAAGTATATGTGTGTGGAGGAGAGTTAAGAGGAGTACACGCGTGTGGAGGAGAAAAAAACAGGAAGAAAGAAAAGAAAGAAACGTGTATGGATGAAACCAAATAAAGAGATAAAGGGAAAAATAAAATAAAGAATAATAAGAAATTCAAATTAAAAAATGCTACTGCAATATTTTCATAATAAATTTTAAATGATAGGTTATTACTAGTTAATATTAGCGAAGAAAAAAAAAATTTTGATGGTGGTGGTTGCGGTGGTGGTGGTGGCAGTGACAGTGGTGGTAGCGGTGGCTGTAATTGTTGTTTATTGTAGAGTAATATTATTTTATTATAGTGAATATATTATTTTATTGTGCCGAAAGCTAAAATAAAACTACTGATGTTGGGTATTTTGTAAAATGTAAATATAAAATAGATAAAATAGTTTTTTGTGGTGTCAAATTGCTAAATTTATGTCACTAACGTGGATGCTTTAAATTGTTTTGAAGCTAAATTTTTTGGGCAAAAAAAAAAAAATTACAATTCACCTCTCTTTAATGGGCTTATGCCATCTTCCACGTCAACTAATTAATAGACGAGAAATGATGTGTACGATACAATTTTACTCTAAGGGTTTGTTTAGATACCACTTATTATTGAAAATTGAAAACTGAAAACTGAAAACACTATACCAAAATAATTTTTAAATGTGTGAATAGTGCTATAAGACTCAGTTTTAAAGAAAAATTTGTTGAAATTCGTATTTACAGATCCCATAAACAGTATACGAGATCCACACAAAACGCCAAATACAGCTAAAAATGTCTTTCTCAGTACTATCCAAACTCACACTAAAAAGGTGTGGACAAAATTTCTTTATAAACTAAAGAAAGTATCTAAGCTAAAGAGACCACGTATTATTACGCAAAATTAGCTCATTTATATCGATTTGAGAAAACAAGAGAGCAGGAAGACACCCTACGTCACACTTTGACTTATTCTTCTCAACATTAGACAGGCTCCTACTTGGTTGGTCTATATATAGGATAAGATCGGGAAACTGAGAAGCATCAACTATCAACTCTCGAAATGAAAGCCATTCTAGTGGTCTGCTTTCTCTTGCTTTCCACATTTTTCCTTCTTCAAATGCAGCTCGAGAAATAGCTAGTGAGAACACTATAGTTTCTGGTAGATAGCTGTGTTTTAATATATATATATTTTGCAGCATGCTTATTATTAAACTGAACTTTTAATATAGATTCCATGACTAAGAGCTTGCATAGCAGTTGCTCATTTATGTTAGAATTACTTGGTGTGTTGCTGACAAATTATCACCAAATACTTGCAAAAGATTCCATATCTTGTTCAAAAATCGCATGGTTCTGGCCCATGATTTCCTTTTGATTTCATTCTGATTACTTCATATCATATCTCAGTACATACAATCGCACCAGTGATGAGTAATCCAGGCGCAACACCAAGCTGTGGTCGTGGAAAACCATATGCTGCATGTAAGCCACTGCCAAAGCCAAAAGCGGATCCACCTTGTAGCGTCTACATTCGAGGTTGCTCACATCCTTAACCCCTGACTTTCAGATAATAAGCACTTAGCTTATTCTCATGAGGAGCAATGGCTATAAATAAAATCCTAAGTGTCATATAGGTGGTTTGAAGTTTGCAAAGCCTCTAATTCGCAGTGTTGTAATTTGCACTTAATAACATACGGCTTTTTTTTTTTTTTTTTTTTCTTTTTTTATGGGGAAGGGATAGTTAACCCGATGAATACTATGTAGTTTGTTCTGAAGTGTGCAAAATAAAAGAGCTGACTAAACTCAGTCCAATTATTACTTGTGGGACTTTCATGCAAATTCTAATTATAACCTCTTTCAATTAATTAGTGGTGGAATCAGAAACTCAGTATTTGACTAAGGGGTCAAAACTGTATATACGGATTTCGATTGGATGTAATACTAAGGGTATTGCACTGAGTGCAATTACTCCACTTCCTCTCATATAAATTTTTACAATTCTTAAATTTTAACTTTAACTTTTTAATTTCTTTTTACTATTTTTTAACTTTTTGTATATAATGGTTGAGATTGAAAATTACTTTTTTCAACTTTCAATCTCATCCATCCATTGCTATTGCATCAAGTGCAATACTTGTTCTAATCTCAAGTATTGCACCTGATCTCAATCCCTGTATATACATATGTATACATAATGCATGTGCATCTGAACACACACACAATATATGTAAACTGGGGACAATCAAATGGAAAAAACCGTATAAATTTACTACTACTACTTTGTTTTTGTTAATCAACACATGGTTATTTTAAAAATGGCAAAACTTAAGTACCTTAGGTGTTATTCCTTAGATTCTCCACTTAAGAGTGAATCATGTTGCTACTTAACTAAAAAAAACACTTCAATCTCATGAGGAAAAATCCACATAGCAGAATCTTAAAATGGAACTTAAAGAACAACACCTAAGTACTATTCTTGAGTCTTGTCCTTTAAAAATTATCTTAAAAATTAAAGGTAAAACAAAATTAACTTTTTCTTTTTTGTTTACGTTAAGAATTGTGTTTGTACTACTTACATAATAGGGGCTTACAATATATATATATATATATATATATAAAGAAGAAAAAAACTTAATTATCAAATTTTGTATTTGAATCTTTAGGATAAATTATTGATTCCAGTCCCCCACTACTTTAGACTATGAGTGCATCTATAAATAAATTCTTTTGAGTGGAGCTTGTGGTGTGCTACTACTTACAAAAATAAAGAAAAAAGAAAAAAAGAAAAAAAGAAGAAGGTCATTAATGATGTCATGCATATATCCGTTGTCCCATTGACTTGGTGTCAAAAACAGACAGAACAAATGTGTTATATATATATATATGTGTGTGTGTGTGTGTGTGTGTCCCATATATATATCTCATACATTTCTTCCCAAACGAGTTGTAGAGAAAGCAAGAAAACAGAATTTTATAATAATGATTTTCGGCATAACTTTCTTCTCATTGGCAGGATCCAGAACTAAAGCTAATGCGTCATATATATGCAATTATGCAAAGGTCCCAAACGAGTAAACGACCAAGACAATATTTTCTTTGCAACTTCTTGCCTTCATACTTCTCAACATAATATGTATATTTAATCAAATCTTTATGCCTATCGTCTCGTTTATAGGATCCAGAACTGAACAACCTTTATCCATCTTGCTCGATTAAGTTTATAGGCAAAAGGTTCCATACATGCTTCATGAATGTAGTTTAATTTCAATATCCAATAATTTGTTATGCCTAATCTCCCTTCCTTTTTCGGGACACATACAATTTCCCATGAAACTTTCACTCCGCAAGCTTTTGTGTCATATTCTTTCAATAACAAGTTGTCAAACTTTTGCCCAATGTTTCTAATAACTTGCTTGGAAAGGATGCACAAACTACACCTGTAAATTTGAATGCTATAGAGGATAGAATTCAATGTTTAGTAGTGTAACCTGCCAGCCAGGGAGTGATAGGCGCTTGGAAGTCCAAGACCAAGAGGCAATTCTAGGATCAATCTTCTCTAGAAGAAGCCAACAATCGTGGTGTTAAAGTTTGCTAGAAATTAGGGGTACTACAATGTACCATATAGCTAGGTAGTTTACCTTAAATGCAGTGATATGGAGGCCAAAATGGCGAAATACCACAATTTTCAGAAATTTTTAGCAAAAAGGCATTGTTTCGGAAATAAATGGAAATGTACCACTTTTCTAGAACTCGAGTTTCAGAAACTCAAGTTCCAAATGGTACTCGAGTTTATGAAACTCAAGTTCCTCATCAATTCCGCCACCGTGGCGGTGTTGAGCTGGAATTTGTGCGACTAAAAAAAAATAATGTGGTACTCGAGCTTGGTAAACTCGAGTTCCATGCAACACAATACTCGAGTATAATAGGCTCGAGTACCTATTATGAATAAAATTAAGTTTATATTTATTTCTATGGTACTCAAGCTCACCAAACTCAAGTACCTTGTAAAGGAGCTCGAGTTTAGTAAACTCGAGTTCCTTATGTAAGATCGTTTAGACCCCTTAAACCTAACAGATTAACCTAGTGAATTAGCCAAGTGATTAACTTAGGTAATTTAATTAAAACTAGGTTAACACAATTAAGCAAAAATAACAAAGCAGCGGAAAATAATCAACACAAAGATATGATGACCCAGGAAACCACACCGGTAAAAACCTGGGGAGGATTTGACCTAGCTATCCTCAAGGTAAACTGAATCCACTATGAAAGAATTGAAGTTTACACAATAGAACTTAGACCACTAACATTCTATCGCTACCCAAGTGTAGGAAACTTACTACCATGACCCCATGATAGCTCCGAGATCCACGGACTCCTTCTTTCTTGAATTCTTTAGCAAATCCACAAGCGCACCTGCTTGTATATCTTTGTGCTCTTTGATTCTGCAACTGTAATGATCTACACAACTCTTGACATAAATCTCAAGTTTGTAAACCCTAAGTGTATGTGAAGGTAAACACCTCTAGATCTCACAGAGAGATTCACAAACACAACAAAACAGAACTCTAAAAATGTGGCTAGGGTTTTCCCTTTTATACTTAGGGCAAAACATAAAACCCTATACATTAAATGGACTATGGCTGAGTTGGAATTTTCTGCAGAAAAACGTTCTGCACGATTTTCGATTGATCGAGCCTAATTTTCGATCGATCGAGTCATACAGAAAGTGAACAGTACTTCTGCATAAAAACTCGATTCCAACTTTACAATAAGACCCATACTTTGAGCAAGTCTAACA
Organism: Lithocarpus polystachyus; assembly: GCA_033629205.1. Classification (NCBI taxonomy): domain Eukaryota; kingdom Viridiplantae; phylum Streptophyta; class Magnoliopsida; order Fagales; family Fagaceae; genus Lithocarpus; species Lithocarpus polystachyus. The sequence goes on along the minus strand of CM066171.1, from coordinate 52,173,361 downwards.
CACGACTAAACATTGTTTTGATCATGGTTTGCCAACATACAAATTGAAGTTCTAAATACATTAGTTCCTAATCTTTAGAACCTAACAAACTCCCCCTTTGGCAATCCGTGACAAAACACAGACTTAATAAAAAGCTCAAAGTTACAAATTAAAATAGCCCATTACAATAAAAATAGCCACATAACAATTCAACCTAAACTACTATCCAACAGTTGCAAAGTAGACAGCAGCTCGACTGAAAGTAACCTGTATATTCCTGTAACACTTAACAAACACATAAACGCATGTGTGGAAGAAAAACAGGAAATACATAAATAAAAATTTCTTAATTTCACAAGGCACAAAATAAAGACATATATCATGAATAACATCATCAATATAGATCAATAAGCAAAGTAACATAGTGAAATAAGAAAACAAATACATAAAAATGTATCGCAATAAAAATAAATCTCCTAAACAAGAGCTAAAAATGTAAATACACAGTGAAGCATCTAGATACAATCTAATAACTCCACAAGCTCCGCAGTATCACTACCAAATAAACAAAAAACTCCCCCTAAAATGTAAATCTCCACAAAAATCTCCTAGATACAATGAACTATGTACTCCCCCTTTTTGTGACGAATTGCCAAAGGGCACTCACTCATCATCAAAAGGTGGTGGAGGAGATCGACGAGAGCTCGCCAAATCCGCTCGTAACGCACGTAGCTCATCAAGGATGTCCACCAAAAGCTGACCATGAGCCGCCTGAACGGTCACGACAGTATCAAGAGTCCGACGAAGGTCAGAAACCTCATCAAACGGTGGAGGAACATCAGCAGCAGCAGCAACAGCAGGATCCGAAGAAGTACCAGCTGCATGAGTATCTGTAGAAGAAGAAGGGGGTGGAGTGACATCGGAAGGCTCTACCCTAGAACGCTTAGAGCTAACTCGACGTTGAGCAGCCCTTTGCCTCAAAAAGGTAGCACCGATAGGAGCGACAATATGGATAGGCTCAGAAGCAGGATACTCACCAAAACCAAGAAAAAGGAGAATCCTATGAATAAAAACAGGGAAAAACAAAGCATGAGCCGTGGAACTAGATCGATGAACCTCGTTCAAAGAACGAAGGAACAGATGCGGAAAACTGATAGGAGCATCAGTGACCAAGGCATACAAAAAGACACACCTCTCAAGAGGGATGGTGTGGACATGCGAAATAGGCCACAAAGAATGACACGCTATCCGAAAGAAAAGATAGTGCAGCTCAGACAGCTCAGCAGAAGTGATCCGAGGATCAGAACCCCACTGGATAGAAGACCCAGTGATGTAGGACAAGACGTTATCAAGGGGAGGAGACTCCTCGTAAGGAAAAACGGGATGGTCCACAATGGGCACCCCAAGAGCATCAGACACTACCGAAGGGGTAATGCGAAACTCCACACCACGTAACCACACCTTGACCAAGGTGTCGTTATCGTAGACATGAATAGAGAGGTTCGAATAGAACTCTCTAATCAAAGAAGCAGGAGGAGGAGAATGCTCATACTCGAGCAAAGGTAACCAACCCCGACGCTCAAAGTTACGTCTCACCTCAGGATCCAACTCATCTAAGATAACCCTACGCTCAGCCCAGATTTGACGCCTAAGGTTCAGAGTCTCATAGGTGACTTGGTTTGACTCACTAGGGAACCGCTCAGTGTCAAAGGAAGGAGAAGGATCAGAAGTCCTATGGGCTCTAGTTTTCCTAGGCATAGTGCTAAGGAAAAGATAGGAAGAAAAGAAAAGAGCAAAAACAATACCAAGGGCAGACTGCAAGTTAGCACAGTATAAAATATAGAAAATATCAAATCTATATAATGCATGAGCATGAACACCAAATGATGCATGTACTAATGCAGTGACATGTTCAATTTTGATCCAAATTAACAAAATTGGCTTGAGCAAGTAATGTTTATCAAAAATACCCAATTTGAAAAACCCTAGTTTTCAAAACACAACAAATTGATTAATTGATCAACACAACATCCAATTAACTCAAAATAATGATCAAATTAAACAATCCAACAAGCCAATTTCATCAATTTCAATCAAATTGAACAAAAACCCCAAATTGCTCAAATTCTAGCCCTAGAATTTCAAATTTTTCTCAAAACACCAAATTAATCAAATTAAACCACATGTAGAGCTTAGGTAAGGTGTCCCCACAAAAACCCATAAGAAATTTGAGAAAGAACCACTCAAAAACAATCCCAAAAATAGAAAATTCCTAAATGCCGAAAATACCCAAAAATGCATGAAAATAATGCATGAAATATGAAAATAAATGCAAAGGAAAGGGTATAAGTGTCTTACCAGCTATGGGAGAGAGAGATTGTGCAAAAGATTCGGAGGAAAACGACAAAAAACCCAAGAAAGGTGCTGACCGGTTGGTAGGGAGAAAAGAAAGTTTTTGAAAAGGTTTGAAAAGTGAAGAGCCACGTGAAAAAGGTCCTTTTTAAAAACATCCAGCACGATTTTCGATCGATCGAATATTACATTCGATCGGTCGAAAACTTATTCGATTGATCCAAAAACAACTTGGATCGATCGAACCAACCAGAGAGTAATCTGAACAATTTAAAACATTTTCGATCGGTCGAAAATCAATTTCGATCGATCGAAATTCTGGAAAAATCACAGTTTTGAAAAACCAACATTTTTGATCAAAAACTCCTCAAAGCATTAGATTTTATGAGACAAAATGCATGAGTATGAGATGAGATGTTTTCCAAAAACACATGTATTCAATCCAGATTCCTCAAAGCAAAATTTTCTCTCAATATACCCCAAAAAAAATAAACAAGCAAACATGTTTTGCATCAAATTCCCAAACTTCTCAAACTTGGTTGGTCAGGCCAAAAACACACACAATATCATGTACACAATTCTAGCAAAGAATAGCTTGTGTAGTGTGTGCGACTAGCATAAGCTTGAGAAACATGTGAGGTGATATACACATAGAGATCAATCACACTTTCTACAAAATCCATCACATGAATTTGAAAGAGACTATTACTTAAAGAGTTACATCATATAACTCCTACATCTCCTAGAATAAAAGCTTGCAATCATGTAAGTTTCTTGATTTGCCTCAATATTCAAATTAAATTATTAGAAACTTATTAAGAGCCGGGATAATGTACACACCAATTTTATTTGAATTTGTGAGATTATTATAGTCCAATAATGTACACACCAATTTTATTTAGAGGCTACACCTTATGTTCTTTTTGTGCATGTGCTACACTTTCTCGAGCACAAAATCTTATGATATGCACTAAGGTGTTCATGATTGGCTAATAAACAGTGGTGAGATGGTTATTTATGCCTTTCTCAATAAGACCAAGTCCGACAATCAAAGACATAAGACTTCAAGATCAAGATCATGTGATCAACAAATATAGCATCTTCCCACACAACATGCACAACAAGACTTTAGCTAGTAAAGTGCAATAGAAATAAGTGCATCAAAGCTAAACAAGGTACATACTTATGACATGTAATTTTGATTGACCAACCTTGTCTTCAAATTCAAAGAAAAATAGCAAAACATAATTTGTAAAAAAAATTTATATATATATATATATATATATTTTAAACAAAGAAAACAAACATCCTAGAATGAAATGCATGAATGTAATGCAATGCAAATCCTAGAAACAAAGGTCACAAAAGATTGAGCAATGAAGCACAATGACCATGTCAGACAGACTCAATTAGATTGAGCCTTTTACATCCAAAACTTTTTAGATGCAACTCTTGCATTGGAGTTATGATTCACATTAGAATTTTGAGCAACTCCAGGATTGGAATAAAGGTTTAACGCCTTTACCAATTCACCAATAAGTACCATAGGATCATGTGCTTGAGGCACAGGTACTTTAGTTTTATTTGCTCGCATTGCAGCTTGCAACTTAAAACAATTTGGACGAATGTGTCCAGGTTTTCCATAAAAATGACAAACCCATGCAGGCTTATCATGCAATTTGCCCTTAGTAGAAGTAGAAGCTCTAGAATGAGAAGCATGAAGATCAACCCTAATCTTTCTAGGTGGAGTAACATTGACAGGTTTGACAGGTTCACTCACCAAGGGTTTGACAGTCTCACTCTTAGGAGGTTCAGAAGAAGGAACAAATTTGGTGGAAGAAGGTTCAGGCACAGAGATGCAGTCAACAAAACCTAAACCAGTTTTATCAGAAGGAGACTTTTGAACACTCAGCATGTGATCAAGTTTGGAGCTTGCAGACCTATTAGTTTGTTCTCTAGCAACAGATAAATCAAGTTCCAAACATTTAACTTTATCAAGCAAGAGCATGTTCTCAGTTTTAACATTATTCAAAAGCTCATTTGCATCAAACAATTTAACAAGTAAATTTTTCTTTTCAAGTTCAAGAGATGCAATTTTCTTCAAGCCTAACTCAACATTCATGGCATCCTTTGCAGCAACTTTGCAAAGTTTATTGTAGGCTTCTTGTAAATCTGCATCCTCAGAGAGTTCCCCATCAGAAGGGTTCTCTTCAACAGATAAGCTTTCATTGACTACAGTAGTAGCAGTGAAAGCAATGAAGTTTCCATCCTCATCACTGGCGGATTCATTGTCGGAAACTTCGTCATCACTAAGGGTTACAGCCATAGCCTTACCCTTAGACCTCAAATAAGTAGGACATTCAGACTTTAAATGACCATACCCTTGACAACCATAACATTGTTGTCCCAAAGAATTATTAGAAGATTGACCTACTTTCTCCTTAGGTTTTTCAATGTTATTAACCTTAGTGGGTTCATTCTTCCTAAAATTTCTAGGTTCAACAGTGTTCTTGCCTCTTGCCCTTCTGTTATTATTCCTCAGAAAGTTTCTAAAGTTCTTGGCAAGATAGGCAATCTCTGTAACAGAGAGTTCATCATCAAATCCACCATCATCAAGATCATCAACAGACTTAAGAGCCATTGATTTGGATTTGTTAGTCTTGGGGAGGTCTAACTCATAGGACTGAAGAGATCCTACAAGTTCATCCACAGGGATGGAGTCCACATCCTTACTCTCAGTGATGGCAGTCACTTTGGGTCTAAAATCCTCAGTTAATGATCTAAGAATCTTCCTAACAACTTTAGGTTGATCATAGATTTCACCCAAATTATAAGCAGAATTAACAATATCATTCAATTTGGCATAGAATTCATCAAAAGATTCATCATCATTCATTCTTATGCTTTCAAATCTAGAGGTTAATTGCTGCAACTTATTAATCTTAACTGCCTTTGTGCCTTCATGCACAGTTTGGAGGATTTTCCAAGCAGTATGAGCAACCTCAACATTAGAGATTCTCTTAAATTCCTCCATGGAAACAGCATTAAAAATAGCATTCATGGCTTTGCTATTGAAAGCGGCTGCCTCCTTTTGAGAAGTTTGCCACTCACTTACAGGAGTAGTGGGCTTCTCCCATCCGTACTCAACGGAATTCCAAACTCTCTCATCAATAGATTTCAGGAATGCTTTCATCCTTACTTTCCAATATGCATAGTTGTTTCCATCAAAGTGAGGTGGAACAACAAGAGAGTGACCGTGTTCCATGACAACAGGGGTCAAGGATCAGCTCAAAGATCAAAGGATCAACAACAAAGAGCTACCCGCTCTGATACCACTTGTAAGATCGTTTAGACCCCTTAAACCTAACAGATTAACCTAGTGAATTAGCCAAGTGATTAACTTAGGTAATTTAATTAAAACTAGGTTAACACAATTAAGCAAAAATAACAAAGCAGCGGAAAATAATCAACATAAAGATATGATGACCCAGGAAACCACACCGGTAAAAACCTGGGGAGGATTTGACCTAGCTATCCTCAAGGTAAACTGAATCCACTATGAAAGAATTGAAGTTTACACAATAGAACTTAGACCACTAACATTCTATCGCTACCCAAGTGTAGGAAACTTACTACCATGACCCCATGATAGCTCCGAGATCCACGGACTCCTTCTTTCTTGAATTCTTCAGCAAATCCACAAGCGCACCTGCTTGTATATCTTTGTGCTATTTGATTCTGCAACTGTAATGATTTACACAACTCTTGACATAAATCTCAAGTTTGTAAACCCTAAGTGTATGTGAAGGTAAACACCTCTAGATCTCACAGAGAGATTCACAAACACAGCAAAACAGAACTCTAAAAATGTGGCTAGGGTTTTCCCTTTTATACTTAGGGAAAAACATAAAACCCTATACATTAAATGGACTAGGGCTGAGTTGGAATTTTCTGCAGAAAAACGTTCTGCACGATTTTCGATCGATCGAGCCTAATTTTCGATCGATCGAGTCATACAGAAAGTGAACAGTACTTCTGCATAAAAACTCGATTCCAACTTTACAATAAGACCCATACTTTGAGCAAGTCTAACACACGACTAAACATTGTTTTGATCATGGTTTGCCAACATACAAATTGAAGTTCTAAATACATTAGTTCCTAATCTTTAGAACCTAACACCTTATAACATTTTTTTTTTTAGGCTAATCCACAAATGAACATAAACATAAACATAAGTAGTTCTTTTATGTTTTTATTTATTTAAATAGAAGCATTGTAAAATATGGAGATTTTAATTTCAAAATATTAATTAATTTCTATATTAATTAAAACTGTTCATTGTTTTCTCATAAAAATTTTTCACTGATTTCTGCGTAACTATTTTTACGATTTTGCATAAAATTATTTTCTGTTTAGCATTATTTAAAAAATTGTTCGCTCTCTTTTTTGGGAAAATTATTTTCTATTTACTATTTAAAAATTTGTTCACTGTTTTCTCATAAAACACCTACTGAAATCGTGTTTTCTAAATTTAAACGCCAAATTTGAATGCTTTTTCACGTTTGAATTTCACAATAATCAAATCTATTTTTCTGCATTGATAAAATCTATTTCTACATTAATAAAATTTGCTCTCTACACATCATGTTTACTGTATATTCGAATCTGCTTATTGCATTAATAAAATTTGTTTTCTGCATTAAGTAAAACTGTTCCTTGTTTTCTCACGAAAATTGTTCACTGTTTTCTACATACACTATTTCTACGATTTTGCATAAAATTATTTTTGTTCAAAATTATTTAAAAAATAGCTCACTCTCTTTTTTGCGCAAATTATTTTTTGTTCACTATTTAGAAAATTGTTCACTGTTTTCTCATAAAACACCTAGTGAAATTGTGTTTTCTAAACTTCTTAAACGCCAAATCTGAATGCTTTTTCAGCATTTTGAATTTCACAAGAATCGAATCTATTTTTCTGCATTGATAAAATTTATTTCTACATTAATAAAATTTGCTTTCTGCACGTCATGTTTACTCTATATCCGAATCTACTTACTACATTCATAAAATCTATTTTCTGCATTAATTAAAACTGTTCATTGTTTTCTCATAAAAAATTTTCATTATTTTCTGCATAAACTATTTCTACGATTTTGCATAAAATTATTTTCTGTTCAGCATTACTTAAAAAATTGTTCACTCTTTTTTCTGCGTAAATAATTTTCTGTTTGCTATTTAAAAAATTATTCACTGTTTTCTCATAAAACACCTAATAAAATCATGTTTTCTAAATTTAAACGCCAAATCTGAATGCTTTTTCATGTTTTGAATTTCACAGTAATCGAATTTATTTTTCTGCATTGATAAAATCTATTTCTACATCAATAAAATTTTCCTTCTGCATATCATGTTTACTGTATATTCGAATCTGCTTACTGCATTCATAAAATCTTTTTTTTTTGCATTAATTAAAACTGTTCATTTTTTTCTCATAAAAATTGTTCACTGTTTTCTGCATAAACTAGTTCTACGATTTTGTATAAAATTATTTTCTGTTCAGCATTATTTAAAAAATTCTTCACTCTCTTTTTGGCGTAAATTATTTTCTGTTTACTGTTTTCTCATAAAACACCTAGTGAAATCGTGTTTTCTAAATTTAAACGCCAAATCTGAATGCTTTTTCACGTTTGAATTTAACAATAATCGAATCTATTTTTCTACATTGATAAAATCTATTTCTACATTAATAAAATTTTCTCTCTGCACATCATGTTTACTGTATATTCGAATCTGCTTACTGCGTTCATAAAATCTGTTTTCTGCATTAATTAAAACTGTTCCTTGTTTTCTCACGAAAATTGTTCACTGTTTTCTGCATACACTATTTCTACGATTTTGCATAAAATTATTTTCTATTCAGCATTATTTAAAAAATAGTTCACTCTCTTTTCTGCACAAATTATTTTTTGTTCACTATTTAGAGAATTGTTCACTGTTTTCTCATAAAACACCAAGTAAAATCGTGTTTTCTAAACTTAAACGCCAAATCTGAATGCTTTTTCAGCATTTTGAATTTCACAATAATCGAATTTATTTTTCTATATTAATAAAATTTATTTCTACATTAATAAAATTTGCTTTCTGCACATCATGTTTACTCTATATTCGAATCTGCTTACTGCATTCATAAAAACTATTTTCTGAATTAATTAAAACTGTTCATTGTTTTCTCATAAAAAATTTTCATTGTTTTCTGTATAAACTATTTCTACGATTTTGCATAAAATTATTTTCTGTTCAACATTACTTAAAAAATTGTTCACTCTCTTTTCTGCGTAAATTATTTTCTGTTCACTATTTAAAAAATTGTTCATTGTTTTGTCATAAAACACCTAGTGAAATCGTGTTTTCTAAATTTAATCGCCAAATCTGAATGCTTTTTCAGCATTTTGAATTTCACAATAATTGAATCTATTTTTCTGGATTGATAAAATCTATTTCTACGTTAATAAAATTTTCTCTCTGCACATCATGTTTACTGTATATTCAAATCTACTTACTGCATTCATAAAATCTATTTTTTGCATTAATTAAAACTGTTCATTGTTTTTTCATAAAAATTGTTCATTGTTTTCAGCATAAAGTATTTCTTCGATTTTGTATAAAATTATTTTCTGTTCAGCATTATTTAAAATATTGTTCACTCTCTTTTTGGCGTAAATTATTTTCTGTTCACTATTGAAAAAATTGTTCACTATTTTCTCTGAAAATACCTAGTGAAATCATGTTTTCTAAATTTAAACCCCAAATCTGAATACTTTTTCAGCATTTTGAATTGTGCAATAATCGAATCTATTTTTCTGCATTGATAAAATCTATTTCTGCGTATTGCATTCATAAAATCTATTTTCTGCATTAATTAAAACTGTTTGTAGGAAAATCAAAGAACGTAGGTAGCACATGCAGCACTATGAACATTAGTGTAACAATGGTGGACATTAACAACAACGTCTAATATTTGTAGGTAGAAATATTTGGAAATCATCATTACTTGAATCTGAGAAGTCTGAAATATCTCTTTCATCATCTAACGTGGTAACTTCATTAATAGGCTTGATGGCTCGCTCTTGCGCCTTCCCCTTTAGATGCTTCCTAGCTTTTTGGATTACATGAAAACACTCTAATCGCCTTTGCATTTGATTGTTCTCTTGTTCAAGACAAGCAAGTATGTTGGCAGGTTCATTTTTAGGTAACTTTGCTGAGCGTGCCTTAGGAACTCGTAACACATGCCATTGACAATACACCTCTAACTCACACCTTTTCTCGTATAGGGTTGACCATGGTGGTTCTGCTACGGTGAAATCTATTGCGATGGTATCTGTACTTAGTTTTGTAGGTTTGTCAACCATAATGTGCCCGATGCTTCCAAAACTCTCATACGTGTATATTGGCATATTAAGGAAGTCTCTCTTCTTTCCAACCCATTTCCCTCCATAGTGGTCTGTGTATGTCTGTAGTTGTTGATCTGTTGGAACTTGCGATAATCCATTTGTTGAAGTAGATCCAAACTTGTTTCGCATTGTACGATTTGATGTTGAGGCGTTGCGACTCATAGCTAAATCAATCTACAAAGTTAGTGGGGTAGAAATAAGATCATTATTGTGGTGCATTTATAACCTCATTTCATGTTCCAGGCATTATAATTTCAGTTATTAGGGCTTGTCATGCCAATACAGGTTGGAAAAACACTACATGAACAGGATTTTAAATGTTCCCAAGCTGGAAGAGTACTCTAGATAGTGATCTTCATATAATTAAGTCCTCCAATCTGTGCGGCTACTTCTTGGATGACTTTGGGAAATAAACTAATCTGAATTCCAGAAGTTATGATTAATTTGCTGATAAACCTTGCTTCTAGCATTTTAGATAACCATAAAGTATCACAAATTATTGGATCTTCTATCTCCGTATTGATAAGTAATCCCAGATAGGGATTGTATCTATCTCCTATTCCTTCATAAACTCTATCTACTTCTCCAAAACTTTCATACCATATAGCTTTATGAGATAGCCATATGTCGTTTGTCACGTCTTCTGTTTTAATAAATGCTGTAGAGACTAATACTTTGAAAAGGTACATCCATCTATCATAAGAAATTGTTATGGCTTTATGGGTTAGTATATTCTGTTGGATGTCAGGGGGTAAGGTTCTAATGGCAAGTCTCATTTTTTGCTGAATCTTAAGGTGGAGCTTTGAAAAGCTTGTTCCTATAAGATAGCTTTTAGGAGACTATGATTCTGTATTTGTGGAGCTTGAATCTCCAACCTCCTTGCCAGGGAGTTGACAACCAGATGCTTCAATAAATGCACTGGTGTTAACAAGATGTAATTCCAAAGCCTTTTTGTCAATGTCCTTTCGTAAAGTCCTTTTAAAATGTTTTATAAGAAAATCATCTTTAAAATTTAAAGCACATATAGTAAAAAAAACATTTTTTCTATACACCTTTGTGCTCTTGCTGAGTAGTGGTATAAGAGTAGCCATGATGATCAGGGTGACTGGAATTCAAAAATTTTACAAATTCTACCATGATTCTATCTATGTGACAGGGAACAATTTATACAGTGAACAGAGAATAATTTACGCAGAAAAGAGAGTGAACAATTTTTTAAATAATACTGAACAAAAAATAATTTTATGCAGAATGCTAAAAATATTTTATGCAGAAAACAATGAACAATTTTTATGAGAAAACAATGAACAGTTTTAATTAATGCAGAAAACAGATTTTATGAATGCAGTAAGCAGATTTGAATATACAGTAAACATGATGTGCAGAGAGCAAATTTTATTAATGTAGAAATAAACTTTATCAATGCAGAAAAATAGATTCGATTATTGTGAAATTCAAAATGCTGAAAAAGCATTCAGATTTGGCCTTTAAGTTTAGAAAATATGATTTCACTAGGTGTTTTATGAGAAAACAGTGAACAATTTTCTAAATAGTGAACAAAAAATAATTTACGCAGAAAAGAGAGTGAACTATTTTTTAAATAATGCTAAATAGAAAATAATTTTATGCAAAATCGTAGAAATAGTGTATGCAGAAAACAGTGAAATATTTCTGTGAGAATACAAGGAACAGTTTTAATTAATGCAGAAAACAGATTTTATGAATGCAGTAAGCAGATTCAAATATACAGTAAACATGATGTGTAGAGAGCAAATTTTGTTAATATAGAAATAGATTTTATCAATGCAGAAAAATAGATTCGATTATTGTGAAATTCAAACGTGAAAAAGCATTCAGATTTGGCATTTAAATTTAGAAAACACAATTTCACTAGGTGTTTTATGAGAAAACAGTGAAAATTTTTTTAAATAGTGAACAGAAAATAATTTACGCAAAAAAAAAGGGTGAACAATTTTTTAAATAATGCTGAACAGAAAATAATTTTATGCAAAATCATAAAAATAGTTTATGCAGAAAACGGTGAACAATTTTTATGAGAAAACAATGAACAGTTTTAATTAATGTTGAAATTAATTAATATTTTGAAATTAAAATCTCTATATTTTACAATGCTTCTATTTAAATAAATAAAAACATAAAAAAGCTACTTATGTTTATGTTTATGTTTATTTGTCGATTAGCCCAAAAAAAAAAGTTATAAGGAACTCGAGTTTGGCGAGCTAGAGTACCATAGAAATAAATGAAAACATAATTTTATTTTTAATAGGTACTCGACCCTACTATACTCGAGTACTTTGTTGCATGGAACTCGAGTTTACCAAGCTCGAGTTTACCCTATTTTTTTTTTAGCCGCTCAAATTCCAGCTCAACAATTGATGAGGAACTCGAGTTTCATAAACTCGAGTACCATTTCGAACTTGAGTTTCTGAAACTCGAGTTCTAGAAAAGTGGTACATTCCCATTTATTTTTGAAACAATGCTTTTTTGCTAAAAATTTCTGAAAAATGTGGTATTTGGCCATTTTGGCCTTGATATGGAGGACTAATCTTAATTATTCTCAAAGCACGAAAAATGATATTCCCTCCTCTCATCAGCTAACCCAAGTACTCAACATAGGAAATTTGACAAAGATTAGCTCCAATTCAATTTATGGTCCAACCCAAAACCTACCCAACCCACCCATTAGCCACCCAACTTAAAAGGACAAACTCTTTCACGTAATGTTGCTATCACAACACCTTAAATATCTACAACCAGCATGTCTAGGCCTTCTACTTGTATTTAATTGTCTTATCAATTCATCTGCCAATATTGACCATTTTATTTTCCTCTCTGTGTAGCTTTCCATATAATGTTTTTAAAGTAGCGCTTTCAGTTCCACTCTATCAAAACTACTTAAAGTTATGTTTGGATGTCAACATGTGGATTTGAAATCCATTGATTTAAAATGCCTTAATTTGAAATCCATTAATTTTAAAATTCTTTGTTTCGGTCTTTTTAAACAATAAAGGATTTGAAATTCATCATTTAAAATTCTTGTTTGGATACCTAGGATTTGGATTTAAGATCAATAAAATATATTTTTTAATTATTATTTTTCTTAATCCTTCTACATTTTAATTTTAGTAACAATTTAATAAATACATGTGGCAATGAAAAAACAATTGATAATACAATTAATAAATACATGAGGCAATGAAAAAGCCATTGATAATCCAATTGACAAGATGATGACAAAATATCTTTCATCACAATCAACTAAAAAAATGTCTTGTCAACTATTGAAAACTAAAATGTTCTATATCAACATAGAGAGAGAGAGAGAGAGAGAGAGAGAGAGAGAGAGAACTCTTCCAAATGCATAGGTTTTTTCACAACATTCAAAATCTCAAACTAAAAAATTATTTTAAAGTTCCTAACAATTATAAGTGTGGAACAATACTCTGTAAGAGAGAAACCAATACTTGTAACAATTTCAACTAGTGGATCTTTCCTATTCCTTTTTCTTTGGTGAGGCTCAGCTGCAAAACTCGTTAATAACGAATGTTGACATGGTTGTTGTGCATCGTCCATATGTTCTACACCAATGCCAGTAGCTCTATCCCTCCCACACAAGATCTCAATGTCTTCCTAATTTTCAATAACAATTTTTTTATAAGCACCTGCTTTTACATTTTTCTAAAGTAAAAAAAAAAAAAAAAAAAAAAAAAAAAAAAACAGAGAGAAGACAAACAATGATTTAACATAATTAAACAAAATTATTGAAATCTACTAATTTATAATAGCAAAACTCAAAAATCAAAAAATTAATCCTAAATAGTCAGTGAAACCCAAACAAGTGCTCCCTTAAAATCCCACTGTAAACCCAAATCTAAACACCACCAAAAACCAACAAAACATCCTCAAATTACCCCTATAAATAATACCAGAAAAATACCTAGAAACAGCCCCAAAAACCCGCTAAAAAAAGTAGAAAACAAGCTCAGAGGAATCTCCAAATAATGTGGTACACAAGCTTGGAAAACTCGAGTTCCATGCATCACAGTACTCGAGTATACTAGGCTCGAGTACCTATTATAAATAAAATTATGTTTATGTTTATTTCTATGGTATTCGAGCTTAGCAAGCTCGAGTTCCTTACAACTTTTTTTTTTTTGGGATAACCGACAAATAAACATAAATATAAACATAAAAATATAAAGATTTTAATTTCAAAATATGAATTAATTTCTACATTAATTAAAATTGTTCATTGTTTTCTCATAAAAAATATTCACTGTTGTTTGCATAAACTATTTCTACGATTTTGCATAAAATTATTTTCTATTCAGCATTATTTAGAAAATTGTTCACCCTCTTTTTTGTTTAAATTATTTTTTGTTCACTATTTTAAAAATTGTTCACTATTTTCTCTTAAAACACTTAGTGAAATCATGTTTTCTAAATTTAAACGCCAATTTAAACGCCAAATCTATTTTCTAAAACTGCTCATTCTTTTCTCATAAAAATTATTCACTGTTTTCTGCATAAGCTATTTCTACGATTTTGCATAAAATTATTTTCTGTTCAGCATTATTTAGAAAATTGTTCACTCTCTTTTTTGCTTAAATTATTTTCTGTTCACTATTTAAAAAAGTGTTCACTGTTTTCTCATAAAACACTTAGTGAAATCGTGTTTTCTAAATTTAAATGCCAAATTTGAATGGATTTTCACGTTTGAATTTCACAATAATCGAATCTATTTTTCTGCATTGATAAAATCTATTTCTACATTAATAAAATTTGCTCTCTATACATTATGTTTACTGTAAATTCGAATCTGCTTACTGCATTCATAAAATCTTTTTTCTGCATTAATTAAAACTGTTCATTGTTTTCTCATAAAAATTGTTCACTATTTCTGCATAAACTATTTCTACGATTTTGCATAAATTATTTTCTATTCAGCATTATTTAAAAAATTGTTCACTCTCTTTTCTGCGTAAATTATTTTTTGTTCACTATTTAAAAAATTGTTCACTGTTTCCTCATAAAACACCTAGTGAAATCGTGTTTTCTAAGTATAAACGCCAAATCTAAATGCTTTTTCAGCATTTTGAATTTCACAATAATCGAATCTATTTTTCTGCATTGATAAAATCTATTTTTACATTAATAAAATTTGCTTTCTGCAAATCATGTTTGCTCTATATTCGAATCTGCTTACTGCATTCATAAAATCTATTTCCTGCATTAATTAAAACTGTTTATTGTTTTCTCATAAAAATTGTTCACTACATAAACTATTTCAATGATTTTGTATAAAATTATTTTCTGTTCAGCATTATTTAAAAAATTGTTCACTCTCTTTTTTACGTATATTATTTTCTGTTCATTATTTAAAAAATTGTTCACTGTTTTCTCATAAAACTCCTAGTGAAATCGTGTTTTCTAAATTTAAATGCCAAATCTGAATGCTTTTTCATGTTTTAAATTTCACAATAATCGAATCTACTTTTTTACAGTGATAAAATTTATTTCTACATTAATAAAATTTTCTCTCTGCACATCATGTTTACTGTATATTTGAATCTACTTACTGCATTCATAAAATCTGTTTTATTAATGCAGAAAAATAGATTTGATTATTGTGAAATTCAAAATGCTGAAAAAGCATTCAGATTTGGCATTTAAGTTTAGAAAACACGATTTCACTAGGTGTTTTATGAGAAAACAGCGAGCAATTTTCTAAATAGTGAACAGAAAATAATTTACGCAGAAAAGAGAGTAAACTATTTTTTAAATAATGCTGAATAGAAAATAATTTTATGCAAAATAGTAGAAATAGTTTATGCAAAAAACAGTGAACAATTTTTATGAGAAAACAACAAACAGTTTTAATTAATGCAGAAAACAGATTTTATGAATGCAGTAAGCAGATTCAAATATACAGTAAACATGATGGATAGAGAGCAAATTTTATTAATGTAAAAATAGATTTTATCAATACAGAAAAATATATTCGATTATTGTGAAATTCAAAATGCTGAAAAAACATTCAGATTTGGCGTTTAAGTATGCGTTTGAATACCGCTTATTTTGCTGAAAACTGAAAACTGAAAAAAAAATAAAAATTTTTTTTTTACTGTTTGCTACAGTAAATGTCACTGTTCATTGGCCTAAAATCACTGTTCATGGCCAATGAACAGTGACATATGCGGGGCTTAAAAAAAAAAAAAAAAAAAAAAGCTGGAAACGTGGAAACGCGGCAAACGTGCCGCGTTCCCAAACAGAGCTTAAGTTTAGAAAACACAATTTCACTAGGTTTTTTATGAGAAAAAAGTGAACAATTTTCTAAATTGTGAACAAAAAATAATTTACGCAGAAAAGAGAGTTAACTATTTTTTAAATAATGCTGAACAGAAAATAATTTTATGCGAAATCGTAGAAATAGTTTATGCAGAAAACAGTGAACAATTTATGAGAAAACAATGAACAGTTTTAATTAACGCAGAAAACAGATTTTATGAATGCAGTAAGCAGATTCGAATATAGAATAAACATGATGTGCAGAAAGCAAACTTTATTAATGTAGGATTAGATTTTATCAATGCAGAAAAATAGATTTGATTATTATGAAATTCAAAATGCTGAAAAAGCATTCAAATTTGGCGTTTAAGTTTAGAAAACACAATTTCACTAGGTGTTTTATGAGAAAACAGTGAACAATTTCTAAATAGTGAACTGAAAATAATTTACACAGAAAAGAGAGTTAACTATTTTTTAAATAATGCTGAATAGAAAAAAATTTTATGCAAAATCGTAGAAATAGTTTATGCAAAATACAATGAACAATTTTTATGTGAAAACAATGAACAGTTTTAATTAATGCAGAAAACAGATTTCGTGAATGTAGTAAGCAAATTCGAATATACAGTAAACATGATATGTAGAGAGCAAATTTTATTAATGTAGAAATAGAATAGATTCGATTATTGTGAAATTCAAATGTGAAAATGCATTTAGATTTGGCGTTTAAATTTAGAAAACACAATTTCACTAGGTGTTTTATGAGAAAATAGTGAACAATTTTTTAAATAATGAACAGAAAATAATTTAAGAAAATAAAGAGTTATTAATTTTTTAAATAATGCTGAATAGAAAATAATTTTATGCAAAATCGTAGAAATAGTTTATGCAGAAAACCGTGAACAATTTTTATGAGAAAAAAATGAACAATTTTAATTAATGTATAAATTAATTCATATTTTGAAATTATTCTCTATGTTTTACAATGCTTCTATTTAAATAAATAAAAACATAAAAAAGCTACTTATTTTTATGTTAGTGTTTATTTGTCGATTATCCCAAAAAAAAAATTTTATAAGGAACTCAAGTTCCTTACAAAGTACTCTTACCGTAGAAATAAACATATACATAATTTTATTTATAATAAGTACTCGAGCTTAGTATACTCGAGTACTGGAACTCGAGTTTACCAAGCTCAAGTACCACATTATTTTTTTTAATCGCACAAATTCCAGCTCAACACCACCACGGTGGCGGAACTGATGAGAAACTCAAGTTTTATAAACTAAAGTACCATTTAGAACTCGAGTTCCTGAAACTTGAGTTCTAAAAAAGTGGTACCATTTATTTCCGAAACAATGTTTTTTTGAAATTTTTTTTAAAATTGGGGTATTTGGCCATTTTGGTCGGAAAATTTGTCTCATATCAAAAGCTATAGAGACAATACTAATCAAGATAACAAAAAAAAAAAAAAAAAACAATAAAAATGATAACATGTATAAAGTAAAAACTCTTCAAACCTTTTTTATGTATATTTAGGTGTGAATTTTAAAATTTCAATTGTCAAATTTCATGTTCCTTATGTTATTAACATACATATAAAATTTGTTCAAATTAGATATGATCAACTATACGAGCAATATACTTATTCTTTATACGATCAATAAACATAAAATTTTAATATTTGTTAGTTGAAATAATCATTTTCAAAATTCATACTTAATATATAAACATATGAGAATTTTGAAAAGTTTCTCTCCTAACTAATTTAAAGAAAAATTTTGTTCTATAGAATAATACAATAAATATCAGAGTTACGTATTTTTCAACACGTCCAATGAAGAACTTATTGATAGTTGGCTCTCAAACTTCCAGGCATTTTGTTCAATAAATTTTAGAGTGGAAATACAAAATTAGTACCGTACAAGGATGCTAAAACACAACAATAATGTATTTTACATAGGCAAGATCAATTACATTAACAATAATAACAAAGAAATACACAGACAAGATAAATTCCACCGAACGAGGAACAACCACCCAAATTATATAGCCTTTGAACCCATGCTACTCTTTGATGATAGTATATACTGTCTGTATAAAAGTGAGCAGCGGAAGAATAATAGCAGCCACTGTTGAAGCAGCTCTCCAAGGGGTACTAAAATATTCAAGTTTTAACATCGCATTCCATCTGTGCCAAGGAGTTCATAGAAACTGTTCAATTCTTTACAAAGAATAATATAACGAGTCCTCAACTTTTTCCACATGATTCCTTTGTTAAGATTGTTAATCATTGATGTTGCTGCATCATTGTCGCCTAGATAATTAACCAAGATTCTTTTATCACAGAGTAAATCCACATCTTTTCTAGTATTGATAAGTAAATCCATGAAGAAAAAGTAATCCACAAAGTATGCATTTTCTATATAGCAAGTTTGCTCTAATGCCATAATGTTTCTAAAAACAACTTCAGTCAAATCGTTTAATACTAATAATCGGATTTCCAACACTCCTCTTTCAAATTTTATGTCAAAATCGCATTCACTTTCACTAAGCTTGAACTTTACTCCTGCCTTATGCAGCTGGGTTGCGGAGGACAAATAATGTTCAGGCAGTAGTATTTCTCCTTTTGGACGCTTCTCGGGTGGAGGTAGTAGAAAGGTTCTAACAAGATCGGTGAAGTGTTCTATTTACAAATTTTTGGGGAGGGTGTTGTGTTCAGACATAAATTTTTTACCAAAGTAGAGAATAGAAAGCTCAAGTAAAGCATTGTCAGGGAGAGATGGAAATGCAAGATGGTGTAGTTTGTCAACAACAATGAATGGAAGCTGATTTTCAAGTAATAGCAAGTCAATCATCACAATAGCAGCCCTTGGTTCCTTAATTATAGGATCATCACTTGTCTCACTTCCTGAACTGCATTTGAAAAAAAGCTCAAGAATGAAGCAGGCATCCATCAATATCATTTTCACAAACCTATCACTGGTAAGGTCATTAGTCTCTTCATAACACCCGCGAATGCTTTTTTCCATTTCTCTTATTGTGCCTACTAAACACTCCAAATTTATATTACTCCAATTCACGAAACTCCTTAAGTATCTCTCTTTATGCCCTTCCATGGCTTTCAATCTTTTGGTTTGGTGGTAAACTGGGCCAATTGAAATAACCTGAGGAGTGTAGGCTTCTTCATTCCATTTTCGAAGAAAATGTGGAACCCTTATAGATACAACGTGGAGTTAATGATTGAGTCTCCGGCCTTTCAAACATTTCTCTAATTTCAATTACTAACTCATCATTTTTATTTTCATTTTCACCTGAAAGTTTTGCTTCCTTTTGAGTATTTTGATCTTCATTACTTATTGGAGCAGTTCCTAGTTGAATTTCCCTACTAGCTGATTCTTCCATGCATCTCTCAAGTTGTCTTCCTTAAATTACCTTAGGACAAACACAAGACCCACTAGCATTAGAAATATTAGGTGAATCATGTAATATATATATATATATATATATATATATATATATATATAAAGGTGGGTAAACTAAATAGGTGATTACTGATTACTAATGATGCCTGGACAAAGCTAATATCAGCGCCTACCATCATCATCCTAGAAATGAGTATAAAGGACTCTTGTCATTTTGGGTGATAGAGTTCAATTTGGTTTTGAAGAAAACAATAATTAATAGGATAAACAATTTAAGCACTTAAAATCATTTAAAATTATTAAAAATCATGTGATAGAGTGATGAGTAAATTGTTCGTATTGAAGATTGTTCCACTTCAATAAGAAAGAGAAGGCAGTTAGTTAACCTTTAATATATTTAATTTTTACTTACCAATGTAATTTCTGTTTTTCTATTACTATGGTTTTTTTTTTTTTTTGGGTTAAAAGAATTACTATGAATTTGTTAATGTTTATTATCTTCTTCAAGGATGTTACTCAATTATCATGAAAATCTATTTAAAAAGGCAGGTAGTAATTTTTCAGAACTTGGTATAAATTGTCAATAAAATTCCCCTTTAAATTAGTACTTGAATTAATGATCATTTTTGGAATTGTAATAGAATTTTAATTAGTCTCAGAATTTAAATGGTCATATATCATATATAATATAATATATTAAATCAAGGCAGAGAGAAAGTTCAATGAAGACTCTAAATTAGATTCCAATTTTATGCTAAATGTCATTTTAATTGTTCTATTATTTGATGTCAAGTATCTCTAGGTTTTAAATGGACTCCAATCTTATGCCAAGTGTCTTTTAAATGTAATTCTAATTATGTGCAATTATATTTGCATGCAAATACAAATATCTAAACTAGAATGTAAGAAGACTCAATTCGTAATAATTATTTGTGTATATAATACAATGAACATATATATATATATATATATTTGTGCGTGTGTATGTGAGAGAGAGAGAGAGAGAGAGAGAGAGTTACACCTGGTATGACTAATTATTTTTGTTAAATTAGATTCTAATTTTATGCTAAATGTCATTTTAATTGTTCAATTATTTGATGTCAAGTATCTCTAGATTTTAAATGGACTCCAATCTTATGCCAAGTGTCTTTTAAATGTAATTCTAATTATGTGCAATTATATTTGCATGCAAATACAAATATCTAAACTAGAATATAAGAAGACTCAATTCGTAATAATTATTTGTGTATATAATACAATGAACATATATATATATGTTAGGTTCTAAAAGCTTAGAATAATTGGCAAATCGTGAGCACACAAGAACATACAAGCTGTAGAAAGAAGATTTCAGAATCTGCCTGGTTCGACCGATCGAAAAACAGGCTCGATCGATCGAGAATCGTATCTGCAGAATTTTAAGTTGGCCCAAACAGCAGTTCTAGCTCATTAAGGATTAGGGTTTCAGATCTACTTCTCCCACTATATAAAGGAAACCCTAAGCACGTTTTTTACAAGGCTTTTTAGAGAGAGAAGAGTGTGCCTCTTTATTATTTAGGGTTTTGTTCCTAAAACCTCTCTTATTACTTCTACTGGTGTTGTTCCTTGAAGAATCTCAAGATCCGGTATTGCTGAAGTTGCTGCCTTCTCTAGTCATCAAAGGAGCTGATGATCTAAACCTTCAAGGGTGGTCTTGGAGTCACAAACAGGAGTGTTTGTGTTGCTAAACCTTTGAGTGGAGTCTCAAAGTCACAAACGGTGGTGTTTGTGTTTTGCAAAGATTAGAGAAAGAAGGAGTCCGTGGATCTCGGAGCTATCATGGGGTCATGGTAGTAAGTTTCCTACACTTGGGTAGCAATAGGATGTTAGTGGTCTAAGTCTTATTGTGTAAACTTCAATTCTTTCTAGTGGATTTGCTATTTTACCTTGAGGATAGCTAGGTTAAATCCTCCCCAGGTTTTTTACCGGTTTGGTTTTCCTGGGTCATCATATCGTTGTGTTCTTTATTTTCCGCTGCTTTACTTGATATGATTAGTTTGTTTTAACCTAGATCTGAATAATAAACCTAAGTATTCACTTGGTTAATTAATTAGGTTAAACAATCTAGTTTACAGGGGTCTAAACGAACTTACAATATATATATACATATTTGTGCATGTGTATGTGAGAGAGAGAGAGAGAGAGAGAGAGAGAGAGAGAGAGAGAGAGTTACACCTGGTATGACTAATTATTTTTGTGTGTGATCAATAATGTTACACCACACAATATTTTTTACTTGGATGTGAATTTTAACAAATTTAATATTAAATAAAATTATTTTCATATATTCTCCATGCTTGAAAATTTTCAAGATGATCAAAGATTAATTATCATGTCATTAATCAATTGTTTAAATTTAAGTTTTTGTAGTTTAAAATAATGTATAAAAGGTGAGTTTATGGAACGAATGTTAAGAACATACAAAACATATAATTCAATGGTGAGATTCTTAAAATATGAATTTTATAACAAATTATTAGGTTGTGTAACATTGCTTAAAAAATGGTTAAAAAATCCATGTCATCTAATGGTTAAAAAATCACTATATTCCATGTCATCATTAAAATTTATTGATGACCACATCAACTAACCTAATTAATATTAGAAAATATTATACTTTTTCTACTTTCTTTCTCCCCCCTAATTAATTCATCCCTTACCATGCACAAATGCCTATCGAACTTTTTGCTGAAATTATAAAATAAGTGGGACTCGCATGAGGGCCGCAAATCGTAAAAAAAAAAAAAAACAATAAGTTGCCCTATAGTCAAGACCCAAACACAAACTTAATACAATTACAAAGAACAATAGTTGTCAAAGTTGGGTTGAGTTGTTTAACAAAATAATTATAAAGAGTAAAGAAAAACTAATAGATAAAAGAATTTTATTTATTAGTTTACCAATCTGGGAAAATGATTTGTTTGGATTCCACAGTTTTCGTTTGATTTTTTATTATTATTATTATTAAGTACTGGGTTTTTCAACTTCGGATTTTAATTTTGTTTTATAAAATTGGAATCACAACTAAAATTTATTCTTGAGAGTCGATGGAAATAACACAAAGAAGAATTAGCATCTAAGAAGGATTTGCTAATCTAAAATCTCTATCTAGATTCGGAAAAACAACTGCAACATATGGCCAAACCTTTTTTAGTTAGAGTTCTGATTTTCCAAAAGAAGACATTGATTAGTGCCTCCAGAAGCTTTTTCTCACAATTTGGATAAAGAATTTTATCTCTATATTTATTAGTAATTCTAGTGTCATATAAAAAATAATAAATTTTCCTAAAACTATCCTATAACTATCATACATAGAAAATTGTGACTGGTTGTATATTACTTTCATATAAACTTACTACTTGATGTGACAGTACACATGACAATTCATATGGTATAAAAATAATAGTATATTTTGAATGTTAACTATGTCAGTAATTTCTATTCATCAGTTAACATTACTATTTTGGATAATACATCACAAGGCTATACATTATGAACCAATTTAAGTCAAGCACCGAATAGTTAATCCTGCCCAGGAGACTAGGAGAGAATAGGTATCAAGATATTTTCCTTTAGTTGGAATTGAAAACTTTTTCTTTTTTGGAAGTATTAAATTTAAGGCACGAAAGTGGAACAGAGCGCTGCCTCTGGAAAAAACTAGTATTGCATTAATGATTGAAAAG
This sequence comes from Lithocarpus polystachyus, assembly GCA_033629205.1. NCBI lineage: Eukaryota > Viridiplantae > Streptophyta > Magnoliopsida > Fagales > Fagaceae > Lithocarpus > Lithocarpus polystachyus. The sequence goes on along the minus strand of CM066171.1, from coordinate 52,150,120 downwards.
AATAACTCAGTCATTACTGCTTTCTAAATAACAGTTTTCAGTCTTTAAACAACAAATTATAGGCGCTAGTGATATATTGGAAGTAATAAGAATCCAAATTAGTTTCTAATTGTAGTCTAATTTCAAGCTAAGTGTTTATTTTAAATTTATTACTTTTGGTGTTAAGTGACTCATTCAAAATATCAAGTGTTAAAGCTAAGGTAACCACTTCACTCACTTTTTTGGTTTTTGGAAGTTTGGAGGTAGAGGAATGTAAAAACAAAGGGGAAATCAGAGGAGAGAGGACGGAATTGTTATTCATTCCTCATGTTTGGATGTTTTAAAAATTAAGTGGAGGAAGGGGAATATATATCTCTCCTCTTTGTTTGGATGTTTAAAAATTAAATAAGGAAAGGACATGGGAGGGGAATGATCATATAAATTAGGAAAATGCAAAAGTCATAGACTATTTTATAACTTTTTTTACAAACTACTTATGTAGTAAATGGTTATTAGTAAGTAAAAAAGTGATGTTAATAGTGGGTCTCGATGAGAATCATTAACAATTTACTACATCAATAGTTTTAAAAAATTGTAAAATAGTTTGTGGATATAACAATACTCTATAAATTAACATAAAGATAAAATTGACAAATTAAATTAATTTATTATAATGACCCATACTTGCTTATTTTGAGGAAATGGATATAAATTGACATCATAAGGGCATAATTGACAATTAAATTTTTGTAATACAAGTTAAACCCACCCACCTACTCCCTGATGGGCTATGTGTATTTTGTTTTGTGTTTAATCCGGTTTGTGACCTGACCTAATTTGAATCCATTACGATTTTTAATGGGCAATTTGCTACGTGAAAATTTGACTCATTTTGGATCCATTCTTTGGGATACATATGCTATTGTTTCGGATCAAGGTTTGATGTATTGAAAATTGTATTATATGGTCACTTTTGAATTTTCTATTCCTTAAATCCTTGCAACCATGTGGACACACACACATTGTTGAACCTTGTAAATATTTATGTTGTGTGATTTTTCTTGGCCCATATTTTTATCTATTTTTCATTTCTGATAGGTTTAGGAATTTGGTTAAATTCCTAACACTACCCTCCAAAATTTTCTAATTGGGAGAATTAAAAAAGTGGGATTGTGACAACTCTAAATCCCCCTTCCTCCCATCTCAAAAAACATTCAAATGAGGTTATGATCAAACCTAACCCTGGTCCCCTTCCTCTACTCCTCTCTCCATCCAATTAAGCTTCTAGGTAAACTAAAATCACTTCATTATCACTATTGTTAAATGATTTCATGCAAAAACATGAATTACAATCTAACTTGTATATAATTTTAACTGCATAGTCAATGTTATTTCGGTAAGATGACAATAAGAAAATAAATAAATACATTGATAGAAAAAAATACTTGAGTGAAAAATGTTATGAAAACCTACCTCAGTTATTGAAGTGTAGCTGCTGATTGAAAGCCTGAACAAACGACACTGTAAGTACAAATTTACCGTCAACAACTCATGCAATCTATAGTCTCAGTTCTCACTGAGGCGAGACGAATCCCATTAGGATATATTTGTTGAGGAATATATATAAGATGAATTAAATTAAGAAGACCAAGAATAAAATTGAAAAGAAAGAAAAATTTATAAATGGTTGAAAGCTGAGGCGTGGAACTTTACCCACCGTCTTAAAAGTGATTTGAAGCCACTAGATATAATTTATCATTTGCGCAAAACTGACTACAACGATTACCCCCAAGATTCAATGGGAAACTTTGGTCGTGTGTACTAATAAAACAAGGCATTGAACTAGTATGAATGTCCAAAAAAGTGAAGGAATTTGTAATAGAGCAGGGGACACAAAATAGAGGACTTTTGGACTGCTCTCCATATACGCGAATAGAACATTACCACTGTTTATATATTGCACTAATTAAAGAAAATTTTAAAGGAAATGGTTGACAGAAAGACCAGCACATCCTTGGAATCAGCCATGGTGAGCGTCGCTTTTTTGTGTTTTATGATTGAGGAAATCTGCCTTAGCAGCTGTCTTCCTTCATTTTCATTACTGGAAGGAGGAAATATGTTTAAGAAAAGAGAAATAAGAGGGGCCGAAATGATGGGATGCTTATTAAGTTTATTATTACCAACCCTACCCCTCTTACTGATTTGGTCAAAGATTGTGGAAAAGAGTCTAATTTTTTGCTCTTACACGCAATGAGTAAGAAGACACCAGCCAATGTAGCCATCATCAACTCAACCTTGAAACATTTTCGACAATGTAATATAAATAAAGGAGTTTACTAATAATGTATTTTATTAAAAAAAAATAGAAACAATTATTAATTTTTCTTACAATTTTTTCATATTTGTACAGGCCACTGAGAAATTGACCCAGTGACCTGCACTCAACCAAAATACGGGTCGGATTTGCCAAGTCAAGTCATCGGTTAGGGCGGGTCGGATTAAACAGTTTGGCGGATATAGACCAAATTTGTAGATTTTCATGGATTAAATTTTTTTGGAGATTTTTCGACAATATTATTGGGCTTTCTAAATTTTGTCATATCAGATTGGGCCTCTTATACATCATTTCTTTTTTAAAATGGGCCAGTTCCCTTTAAAATAGGCCCTCAAGGTCTGCCTGAACATAATCAGTCCAAATTTATACTTCCCAGAGCCCACATAATGACATTTGGGAACAAAAAAAATACAAAGTAAAACCTGTACACAACAGCAAACAAATAATAACACACAAAATACCATTTTTTACCTCATGCTAAACATCAATAGCAGGTAAAACCTGGGCATTAATCAAACAAATAAAAATACAAAAAATCCCAATTTTTCATCACCTGTTAATCATTCACACATTACAATAAATATTTTCCAAATTGCCTAAGCCTAAGGGCCTGGGCATTGGACAGTACCTCAAAATTGCCTCAAGAAAACTCAAGCATATAAAAGTCAAGCTAAAGTTTAGATTCTAAACCCATGAAACCTGCCAACTATTCCACACATCAAGTAATGTTCCAAAACCACACAGCAGCAAGCATTGCTACAATTAATACAGCATCTTCATAATTCCATACATATATATATATATATATATATATATAGTAAGCCATAGAGGCAACAAAGAAGGCAGTTACTGCACAAGTCAGTAAGGCAATAAACCACCAAGGTAGTAGGCAATATTCCCAGCAGTATATATAATTAGTTTCAATTATGAAATACTATAAGTATTTCCAAAATACAACTTTCTAATGCAATAAAGAACTTTGATTGAGAAGGGATCCATATTAATCATTGATCATGTACTAGTTGTCGTGTAGTACATTATAAAATTTTTCAACATATAATTTTCTAGCTAAGCTAGGGAAAAATGTAAATATAATATCACCATATTCACTAGCAATTCATGAAATTTTATCTAAGTATTTTATTTAATAAGAACGAAAAATCAACAACAACAGGTCAAAGCGACAACAAAAGTAACACAAACAATAACAAGAAGTGAAAAGAGAAAGAGCTGATACCTCAGAGAACTCTTAGTTGTTAGGGATTCAACCTTGAAAAGGAAGCAAAAGTCTACTTGAACAACTTTCAACTCCTATATAAAATTAGGATTTCAAATTTTTAAATTAGGAAAGCAAAATGAATCAAACAAATAAGCAATAAAATACAATCAAATAAGAAAATAAGAATGTGTTTGGATTTCATATTCATAAAATAGGTGTTCATCTTCTTCTTCTTTTTTACAGTGAAGATACAAGTATATTGATCATAGAAAAACAAAACAAAACAAGGAATAAAACAGGCAGATAAGAAAATAAAAATGTGTTTGGATTTCATTTTGTTAAAATAGGGGTTCATATTCTTTTTTTACAGTGAAGATACAAGTATATTGATCATAAAAAAAAAAAAAAAAAAAAAAAAAAAAAAAAAAAACAAGGAAGATACAAATCACACTCAGAGCACACTAAAATAATGAATCAAACTAATTATAATGGCTATCTGTAAAGAGTATACACGAAAATAAACACAAAGCACACTCAGAAAAGTGATAACTCAAGTCTTCAAAAAATGATAACACAGAAAAGTGAACAAAATGATAATCCCATATCACAAACACAAAATACAGAAAAAGAGTGATGAAAAAAGGAAGAATCTTTAACTAATCTGAGACTAGGAAGCGGAGTCTGAGAGGCTGAGAAGACCCATGCTGGAAAGTTGAAACAAAGTGAGGCGGCAGCATCAGGTGGGGTGTGAGGCGGCGGCAACAGCACCAGCAACCCGGTGGAGTGAAGAAACTAGAAAGATTTTGACGTAAAGAAGTAAAGGCTTTGTTTGTTTCAAAATAAAAAAGAGAGATTTTGAAATCACTAGAGAGCAGAGAGAAAGAAGAAAACTCAGAAAAGACCAATTTATAAGAGAGAGAGATGAGGGTTGAGAGTGTTTCAACCTTGAGACTGAGCCGAGTAGGGAGGAGCATAGAAAATCTGATTTTGATTTTGATAAGTGTACCTGAGAAGAGTCTTGAAACCATAAACCATGATTTTGATTTTGATAAGTGTAGTCGAAACATAAACCATGATTTATGACCAGAGGCATGGGAAGGGTAGCCAATTCGATGAAGATTTTCTTTTGCATGGAAGCTGTGAAATTTCAGTAGTTTTAGCCTTTAAGTCCCATCCCTCTTGCAGTGTGAAAATATGAGTTTGATTTGAAGGGTAGCCGACTAGCTGTTGGGGCGGATAGAGAGAGTGAAGAGTGAAGAGTACAAAGAGAGGCGTTCTAAATCTTTAGATGAAGATTTTCTTTTGCATGGAAGCTAGGAAATTTCAGTAGTTTTAGCTTTAGTCCCATCCCTCTTGCAGTCGTCGTTGTCCCATCCCTCTTGTAGTCATCTTGCATGTAGCACTAAACACACTAAACAATTCAGCTTTTAGTCCAATCAGTACCACTCCTATCTTCAAACTTCGCATGATCTACAGATAACCCCCCCCCCCCACACACACACACACACACATATATATATATATATATATTTATCTTAAAATCTCATATTGCAATTATGATTGAAAAGAATCGCTACTTTTTTCATCTTCTTTTTTTGCTGAATAGAATCGCTAGTTCATTAACCTTAGATCCGGATCCTCTCCATTTCAAAGTGAAATGGAGAGTATCCAGTACACGGCCAGGATTTTAAAATGGATGATCAACGCTCAAGACCGTGCCACGTCATCAGCTTAACCCAAACCACACTTAATTATAATTGCTTAACCCAAACCACATAAACTTAACCCAAGTTTGCTCAGCATATTCTTCTCTCACCAGCCTATCTGAAATTTCAACGTTCAAACTCTCATCTCCAAGGATTTTCTCTCCATCCCACGGTCTCCACCGTCACCGATGCCACCAGCCACCGTGCCAAGCCGATTTTCTCTCTCCATCCCACGGTCCCACCGTCGCCTGTGCCACCAGCCATTGTGCCAAGCCACCGTTGTTGCGCGGGCTATGTCCTACGGCTTATGGTTCTTCTTCAACAGCTTAGGTCAGTGATTTCTGTGATTTTTTTAGAGTTCATGTGGTTTAGCTAGTTAGATTGAAATTTGATATTGGTTAGGGATTTTTCTTTTTCTTTTTGCAAACTCTCTTTTAAAAAATAGAAAGATATAAAGAAGAAAATAATAGGGTATTGTACTTTAAAGTTTAAACTGTGTTTAATTTCTCAGAAATACTAGTTAAAGAAACTTTGGGTTTTTTTGTTTTGATTTTTACAGTTATCAAATGGCTGACCTTTAGCGTTGGAGAAACAGCTACAGTCAAGGTTTAAAAAAGCTGTGATGTTATAAATTAACTTAATTTATTCACAATTTCAAAGCTAAATAGTTTCTCTTGACTACCAATGGTTTGCTAAAATGTAGTGAACTGGAGCTAGTGTTACTTAAGAGTGTTCTGTTTATACATTTTTGCTTTATATGCTCAGTGGCAACTAAATAACTGGTTCATAGTTCAATTTGTGAAAGTGATGTAAGAAATGCTAACAAGCAGTTGTCTTTTTATTTAGTTATTTATTTTTACTGCATAAGGGGAAGACTTGTGCACTGAGTATGACCTCATTTTTAGATCTTTCACACAATTTTTGTTGCTGTCTTGCTTTCATTTTCAAGTTTGCAAAATTTCTTCAGTAGAAATATTATCTGAAGAGATTAATGAATTCCTAGATCTTAAATCTTCTTTGTTTATGTTAACACATGAATGAAATTATGTAGGTTTTTTGTACACCTTGATAGATTGAGGAATTAAATTTGTAGGTACACTGCCAACAAATCTATGACTAACTGTGCCTTTTGCAATGCTGATGGTGACTTCTTGATAGTGCCTCAACAGGGAAGTAAGTGATGTTTCTATCTTAAAGGTTGATTTTAATTTTGGTTTCTCTTAAATAGGAATTTTCCCCCCTGGCCCTAATATCCTGTTAGGAGGCCATACTTTGTTAAAAATTGGAAAGGGATAAAGTCTGCAGATGTCTTTCTGTTTATATACGCACATGAAAGACAATTTCCCTTAATTGATGGAGATTTTCAGACACTGATTGCTTAATTTTAGGGGGTGATGAACGGAGTCACCTTTGAATGAACTCTTTGATGCGAAATACATACCCATAGTGCCCTTCTGCTAGAGGATTAGCATTCCAAGAGTCTTATATTCTTATCTTGTATCTAATTGTTGGCTCCTTGTGCTACTAGGTATTTGAAATTTGGCAAGTACCATGTTTAAAAAATCTAACCCTTTTTGTGAGGGTATTCTGTGTTAAATCGATAGGAGTTTTCTTTCTTACACTCTATGCTGGTTGTGAAGGGCTGTGGATCACTACTGAATGTGGAAGATTGCAAGTTTCCCCAGGTGAAATTGCCGTTCTACCTCAGGGATTTCGTTTTGCTGTTAATTTGCCTGATGGCCCATCACGTGGTTATGTTGCTGAGGTTTTTGGTACCCATTTTCAACTTCCTGATCTTGGACCCATAAGTACCTAGTCTCTTGTTCAGCTGGTGGTGTTTGAGTAAAAAACAAGTGCAATTTTTTTTTTTTTTTTGGTCTCAAATTATATGACATAGATTACTTAATTGATCAATCATTAAACATCAATACTTCCAAAAGTGAGAATATTATTATTTTGATTGCATGTAGGTGCTAATGGTCTTGCTGCTCCAAGGGATTTCCTTGTGCCTATAGCCTGGTTTGAAGAGAGTTCCTATCCAGGCTTCACTATACACTGCCAAAGCATCATACATTCATACCAAGAGATGGGGCAAGTTGTTTAACACGAGGCAAGTCGAAGTGATCAAGCTAAGATTGAAAATTGTAGACTTTGGATGGAATGTATAATCGAGAAGCAAGAAGTGGAATGTATAGTCAAGCAATAAGCACACCAATTGTAGAAGTTTCATGTTACTATAATCATAGAATCAAAGTGTTTATTTCAATGGAATTCTTGTTATGTGATCAAAGTGTACATTTTAATAAAATTTGTTCATTTTTTTTTATTAAATTTTCTTATTGTCTACTCTGTTGGATTGAATTTTGATTGTAATGCCAAGTAACTCATAGGGGTGCAAACCAAGTACAATGGCAGTGTGGATATTTGTAAGTAGGTGTAAGGGTGTGCACAGGTGGTGCGGGTAAAGCTGCTGGGGTGTGTGTGTAGGTGTGATAGCTGTGTGTGTAAGGGTGTGCAGGGAAGTGTGTGTGTGGGTGTGCACAGGTGGTGCGGGTAAAGCTGCTGGTGTGTGTGTGTAGGTGTGATAGCTATGTGTGTAAGGGTGTGCAGGGAAGTGTGGGTGTGGGTGTGCACAAGTGGTGCAGGTGGGTGCGTGGGAAGTATGCAGAATGTGCAATACAATGCAGAAATAGTAATTATGCAGAAAAACATAATTATGCAGAATGTGCAATACCAGACCTATGCAGTAACAGTAATTATGCAGAAACAGTAACAATTATGTAGAAACACATAATTATGTAGTAATTATGCAGAAACAGTAACAGTAATTATGCAGAAACAGTAACAATTATGCAGAAAAACATAATTATGCAGTAATTATGTAGAAATAGTAACAGTAATTATGCAGAAACAGTAACAATTTCTGCAGAAACAGTAACAATTATGCAGAAAAACATAATTATGCAGTAATTATGCAGAAACAGTAACAATTATGCAGAAAAACATAATTATACAGTAATTATGTAGAAACAGTAACAATTTCTGTAGCAACAAATAATTATGCAGAAATTAACATCTTGTAGAGATACATCAGACATGTAGATTAAGTATTCTTTCCAAGTAATAAAAAATCTAAAACATTTGAATGTGACTAAGTTTTGGACCATCAAAACTCCAGTCCTAAACTAGGAAATTACAAAACAAGAGCACTTAATCTCAACATGTGTCATAAATTATAAAACATGATCCTAAACTAGAAAAATGACTTGACTTTATGAACCATCAGATTCCATCCACTTGTAGCACTTTCTTGAGTCAAGGGACCTTCAATTGCAACACTTCCTTGAGTCAAGAGACCTCCTGCACCATTAATTTTGTCGTTGGAGCCTACAACGCTTGATATACTCTTTAAATGTGATGCTAATGCAACACTTGCTGATGAGCCTCCCTGATGTGCTGCAGAACTTGTAAAAGCCGACAACAAAAAATCCAATTACACATTACCCATATCACAAGCTTAGCATTAAAATTATCAAATAATGCATCTAAACTATTATTAATATCAAAGTAAAATATATAATTGTAAATATCTTTACCATTAAAAGTTGTGTAAAACTAGTAATATTTTCAGAAGAGATATCCTCAGTTTCCTTTTGTGCCATGACGTCATGTGCATATATTTCCTGTAAAAATTGTACTAGTTTAGCAACAATAATAGTATACTATATTAGTATGTAAAAATAAAATAGAATGGTGAAAATAAGGATAATTTAGAAGATTACTTCCTGCACTTTTCTTTTCTTTGTTTGCTTCTTTGATGTGCCTTCCTTTCGCTTTGGCATCTTTTCTATCCATGATTTCGTCCTACGCTTTTTATTACGACAAATCTCCCTTTTCTTTATCCCTTTTGGTACAATTGTAATCGAAGCACATAATTGATCTTCTTTGTCTGCAAAATCGGTGGAAGGCCCAATGATGTCTTCTTCTACATTAGCTTTGCAATTCCTAAGGTCACAAATTTTTTTTTTTCAAATCTGCAATTGCTAAGCTTAGAATATTATGGCCTTCTTTAGTTTCACATGCCTCATTCACCAATTGAATATATTTTGGACATAAATCTCGATACCGACCTACATATTCTAGTCGAGTATCCGGCTTAATGTTATGTGTTGTGCAATTTTTTTTGCTTCCATCTCTTGCATCTCTTCTCCATCTCTTCATGATATATCTATTAGGAATCAACTTGATATACAATACATCAAGAACTTTCAAACCATGGCTACATAAAATACCAAATGACTCAAACTTTCTGCAACTACAAGATAGAGTCTCATCTAATGGATTCCACATGACTTCATATTTTCCATTTTGATTGAAAACTCCAACCACATAACTATGTGTTTGACTCACATTGAGTTCTAGGATGGAAACTGTCATTACCTCTTCAACTTCTGTCTGAAATAAATCAAACAACGTAGGCGTGTACACTGTTGCTACTTGGTTAAGCATCGGGGAGCTTTTGAGCTTCAATCTTGGAAATTTCTGTCTAGAGTTGTATTCTGCTTCTAACTCCTTATCTAGCTTTTGATTGACAACTCTTTCAAAATGAGTGAAAAAGTCTACTATATTGAGATCAGTATGCAAGCAATCCTTCAAGTCAACATTGAAACTCTCACTAAGTTGGGTTGTCTTCATTCCTGCAGTGAAAGTTCTCTTAACATATGCTTGGGCCCATTTTTCCTTCAATTTAAATAGATCAATTAGCCATTTATTTTCATGAATATCTTACTTATCCAGCATTTCATTCCAAGCTGTAAGAAACTCATCTTCACCATCATACTCGTAGATACATGCTAAGAAATCATCGTTAAATTGAGACTCATTTTTGAGTAAATGACCCAAGTGTTTCTTAGCATTCTGCCACATATGCCAACTACACAATGCATGATATGTCTTAGGCATGACTACTTTTATTGCAGCTGACATTGCTGCATCTTGATCTGTGAAAATAATGATTGGCTTCTTTTTGGACATTGCTTCTAAGAAGGTCTAAAATAACCATACAAAAGATTCAATCGTTTCTGTAAGAAATTAGACCCCTGTAAACTTAGATTGTTTAACCTAATTAATTAACCAAGTGAATACTTAGGTTTATTATTCAGATCTAGGTTAAAACAATAACAATCATATCATTTAAAGCATCGGAAAAATAAAGAACACAACGATATGATAACCCAGGAAAACCAAATCAGTAAAAAATCTGGGGAGGATTTAACCTAGCTATCCTCAAGGTAAAATAGCAAATCCACTAGAAAGAATTGAAGTTTACACAATAGCGACTTAGACCACTAACATCCAATTGCTACCTGCCTGTAGCAAACTTACTACCACGACCACGTAACAACTCCGAGACCATGGACTCCTTCTTTCTTTAATCTTTGTAAAACACAAACACCCACGCTTGTGACTTTGAGATCCCACTCAAAGTTTTAGCAACAAAAACTCTCCTGTTTGTGACTCCAAAACCACCCTTGAAGGTTTAGATCATCAGCACCTTTGATGACTAGAGAAGGCAGCAACTTCAGCAATACCGGATCTTGAGATTCTTCAAGGAACAACACCGGTAGAAGTTATAAGAGAGGCTTTAGGAACAAAACCCTAAATACAAAAGAGGCACACTCTCTTCTCTCTCTAAAAAGTCTTATAAAAAACATGCTTATGGTTTCCTTTATATAGTGGGAGAAGTAGATTTGAAACCCTAATCCTTAATGGGCTTGAGCTGCTGTTTGGGCCAACTTAAAATTCTGCAGATACGATTCTCGATCGGTCGAGCCTGTTTTTCGATCGGTCGAATCAGGCAAATTCTGAAATCTTCTTTCTGCAGCTTGTATGTTCTTGTGTGCTCACGATTTGCCAATTATTCTAAACTTTTAAAACCTAACAATCTCCCCCTTTGGCAATTCGTGACAAAACTTTCATACAATATGAAATGTTAAAATACAAGAACAACCCAATACAATAAAATACCCAATTACATCACAAATCCCAATCTAAGACTCATAACCTAGAAGTTGCCAAGAAGAGGTAGAAGGTCTTGATTAGAAAGCACTTGTCTTTCCTGAAACACTCAACAAACACATCACCGCATGTGTGGAAAGAAAGACATATAAACAATAATATGAAACAGAATATAAAAACACAAATAAATTCTAACTCTCCCCCTAAGTTAGATACAACAAAAAGTTTTTATATTCTCCCCTTTTCAAAAACAATTTTATCTCCCCCTAAACAAGACAAACATGATTCCCACATTTCAATTTCATCTATTTCTCCCCCTTTTTGTCACGTATTGACAAATACAACTCAAACAAAGAGTAAAGTGACAGTAAACATGAGAGAAAAAAGAGAACGAAGGGAACATAAAACAGTTTAGCTCTATAGAAAATAGAGAAAACTCCCCCTATGAAGAGCAACAACTCCCCCTTTGAACAACAAAGTAAAAAAAAAAACTTTTCTCTCCCTATAAAAACAAGTATAGGGAAAAACAGTGAGGATACATATAAAAAAAACATTCTCTCTTTCAATAAATGCAAACTTGGCACTATGTGACCCATAAATAGTTGCATGAGTAGAGAAAATATTTGCACATTGATTATCCATCATATCTCTTAAGAAAAATATTTTCTGCAGTTCACACATCAAGAAAAATAGCATATACGAAAATGTACAAAGGGCTCAAAAATTAATCAATCAATTTTTTAATTCAAGTTGAGTACCCAATTTAGCAAAGTGTATGCATGTTATGTGTGAAAACAATGAGAGAAATGACTGCAAAACTGCAAGATGGATACAGAAAAACAATGCAACTCATGTGAATCCTAACCATAAATGATGCATGAAAAAAAATTTGGTCAAAACTCTAAAAACTAAAAATTTTTCAGTTTCGATCGATCGAGTATCGATCGAATACCAATCGAGTCAGACAGAATCAAACCAAAAATTTTAATCGCAATTTCGATCGGTCGAAAAACACCCTCGATCGATCGAAAATCTGGAAAACTAAAATTTTGGAAAAACAGAGCAAGTTTATACAGAAACTCCTCAAAGCACAATATTTCATGAATAAAATGCATGAGTATGAGACTAAAAGTTTTTCAAAAATACATGAATACAGCCCAAATCTCTCAAAAACAAGTTTTTCAACCAATTTTTCCTCAAAACTCAAATTTTGCATCAAAATCAAGGAACATATAATTTTGGATGGCCACAACAAAATCACACACAATAACATGTACAAAGTTTAGCAAAGAGTAACTTGTGTAGTGTGTGCAACTAGCAAAAGCTTGAGATACATGTGAGGTGATATGTGAATAGAAATCAAACACAAAGTCTACAAAATTCATCACATGAAATTGAAAGAGACTATCACCCAAAAAGTTACATCATATAACTCTCACATCTCCTAAAATAAAAGCTTGCAATCATGTAAGTTTCTTGATTTGCCTCATAATGTACACACCAATTTTATTTCATTGTGAATTTATTATAGCCCAATAATGTACACACCAATTTTAGCATTAAAACCGAGGCTACACCTTATTTTCTTTTTGTGTATGTGCTACACTTTTTCGAGCACAAAATCTTATGATATGCACTAAGGTGTTCATGATTGGCTAGTAAACAATGGTGAGATTGTTATTTATGCCTTTCTCATTAAGATCAAGTCCAACAATCAAAGGCATGTGACTTCAAGATCAAGAAAACGTGATCAAAAACTATAAACATCTTCCCACACAACATGCACTACAAAGCTCACACTAGTAACGTGCAATAAAGAAGCTCATCCAAGCTAAACAAGGTACATAAACATGTTATGTAAAGATAATATGGCCAACCTTGATTATAAATCCAAGATATATAATACAAAACACATAAAATCTTTTTGGTTTAAAAAAATTTATGACCAAAACTAAAAGCACACATTATGTTAAATGATTAAAAATGCAAATGCAATGCATGATAGTGCATAACTAAGCTATAGAGGGTACACAAACAAGAAATAACAATTTCTTAATTAACCCATGAGTACATGTATAAACTAGTATATACTCAAACAAAATAAAATAAAAAAATAGCTTAGCACTTATAGAACACATATATTTTTATGTTTCTCCACAATATCAAGCATGTTCTAAATCAAGAGAGAGATATCATAATTCATGTAATCCTCAAAACAAATAAAACAAGACACAAAATAAAATATTTTTGTCTTTTTGAAATTTTTCAATGTTTTTGGATTTTTTTTTAAACAAAAAAAAAAACTAAAAAACAAAACAACCAAAAATAGAAACAAAACATGTCCACAAATAATTAAAAGAATTAAATTAGGGACAAATCAGCAACACTCACCTTAGAGAATCTTTTCTCACCCATATAGCACGAGTCTTCTACTTTGTAGGTGAAAATCCATGTGAAGTAGAGTGTGTTTGAGGGATTATACCAATCTTCTGAGAAAGACTAAAATCCTGCAATTTCCTTTCACAAGCCAACAAGCTTAAATTTTTCAAAAGAATTTGAAACAATTTACATGGACTTATGGCAGGAGAAATATCATCACATGTCCTAGACTGAAACACAGAATGCTTAAATTTCAATTTATGACAATTAGGACGAATGTAACCGGAGACACCACAAAAGTGACAAACAGGAACAAATTTAGGAACATCAGTATTCCTAACAGCAAATCTAGTCTCAGATTTTGGTTTTTGCCTCAACAAAGAACAATTTGGTCTAATATGACCAACAACACCACAAAGGTGACATGTATGCACAAAAACAGATTTCTTATGCACACTAGCAGTAGGTTTAGACATAGGTTTAGAAACTTCAGCGTCTCTATCAGAACTTTTACCTTTGTCTAACCTAGCAAAATAAGCCTTTTCTTTATTATTCCTCTTGAAAGGAGGGATATAAACTTTTTCAGCTTTAGGCTTAAGAGAAACAAAAACACTTTTGTTATCTACAGCAGGCTTGGTACTAGTCAAATTTTCAATTTTAGCTTTAGATTCAACTAACTCTTATTCCAAACTTTTCATCTTCTCATCTTGAGAGGAAATTTGATTTCTCAAAAATTCATTCTTTTTATTAGATTCATCTAATCTAACAATCAATTCCTCTTTTTCAAGATTAGCCAATTTTAACTCTTCCTTGAATTTCTTAGCAATTTTCATAGATTTCAATAATTCTTTACGAAGAGCTTCACAGGCATCAATAAAATCAACAAAAATAACAGTGTCCTTTTTATTCAAATCATCACAATCAAAAATATTAAGACACTTAAAATTATCCATGATAACAGGGATCAAAGATCAGCTCTTAGATCAAAAGATCTAGAACAAAAGAGCTACGTGCTCTGATACCACTTGAAAGAAACTAGACCCCTGTAAACTTAAATTGTTTAACCTAATTAATTAACCAAGTAAATACTTAGGTTTATTATTCGGATCTAGGTCAAAACAATAACAATCATATCATGTAAAGCAGCGGAAAAATAAAGAACACAACGATATGATAACCCAGAAAAATCAAACCGGTAAAAAACCTGGGGAGGATTTAACCTAGCTATCCTCAAGGTAAAATAGCAAATCCACTAAAAAGAATTGAAGTTTACACAATAGCGACTTAGACCACTAACATCCTATTGCTACCTGCTTGTAGAAAACTTACTACCACGACCACGTGACAGCTCCGAGACCACGGACTCCTTCTTTCTTTAATCTTTGCAAAACACAAACACCCATACTTGTGACTTTGAGATCCCACTCAAAGATTTAGCAACACAAACTCTCCTGTTTATGACTCCAAGACCACCCTTGAAGGTATAAATCATCAGCACCTTTGATGACTAGAGAAGGCAGCAACTTCAGCAATACCGGAATTTGAGATTCTTCAAGGAACAACACCGGTAGAAGTTATAAGAGAGGCTTTAGGAACAAAACCCTAAATACAAAAGAGGCACACTCTCTTCTCTCTCTAAAAAGCCTTATAAAAAACATGCTTAGGGTTTCCTTTATACAGTGGGAGAAGTAGATTTGAAACCCTAATCCTTAATGGGCTTGAGCTGCTGTTTAGGCCAACTTAAAATTCTGCAGATACGATTCTCAATCGGTCGAGCCTGTTTTTCGATCGGTCGAATCAGGCAAATTCTTAAATCTTCTTTCTGCAGCTTGTATGTTCTTGTGTGCTCACGATTTTCCAATTGTTCTAAACTTTTAGAACCTAACAGTTTCATCATATAAAAGTGCACCTCCAATTACAACAGTTTCTCTATGGTGATTGAGACCTAAAAATACTCCAAGTGGCCTTACATCTCTATTTGTACTATACGTTGTATCAAACGTTATTACATCACCGAAGTGGCTATAGTCAATGATCATTCTCGCATCGGCCCAAAAGATATTAGTAATCAACTCTTCGCAGTCCAATTGAGTAGCGAAATAATGCGAGGGATTTTCCTTAAGTTGACGACTAAAATATCTTTCTAAGCTAGCAGCTTCCCTATGCTCCATGTCTCTCTGTCGCTTAGTGCGCAAATAGTTTTTATGATCTTGCTTGGTAAAACCAAGATTATCATATCCACCAACTTGCTTACTAAGAAGCTCATATGATTGTTTTAATCTTAATACCGATTCATGTGCCAAATCAATTTCAATAGCATGAGTTGCAACCACTTTCCGTTGTGATGGCATCATGTGCATAATTGATGGGAGGTGGAGATAGTGGTTATGTTCAGCAATAAATTCACTCACCACATATTTTTTACTATCTCGATTAAGTACAATAACCAAACGTGCTTCACAACCACATCTTGTTTCTGCCCGTGGATTCTTTATATTCTGATCTTTCTTGTCTTTGCCTTGAACTCCCTCCTTCGCGCACACAAATCTCCTTGAAGTAACCACTCCAGTCTTTTTACATTTATTTACATACTCTTTTTTAATACTAAAACCAGCCTTTCTGCCATATTCATTATAAAAATCATATGCAATCTCATCTGCTTCAAACTCCATCCCTTTAAATGGGGTAGATTCCATGGGCATATTAGAAGGAACATGTATTCCCATCGTTATCCCTATAAAAAATTGAGCATAAATTTATTATAACTTTCACCTATCATTTGTTTTCAAAACAAAGATGACGTAAAAAAATGAGATAGTAAAAATGAAAGAGTAGCCAGAGTAAAAATGAAAGAGTCATTGGATTAATAATATTCAGTTTGCTAGTTTAATTTATTTTGACAGTGATGTATCATATATAGTCTCTAGATCAACCCATTAAATTCACATCATATTAAAATTCTGTTTGCACAAAAGAACTTATAATTAGCTTCTCTCATATATTGAAAGTTGAACAATACGCATGACAAAATGATTTCAATTAAACAGGGACCATTGGTGTGGATAGACCAAGCAATCAAATATGCCATATACTAATAAAGATTCAATCTTTATCTCAAAAAAATAAAAAAGATACTCCAAGAATCATCTAGCCATTATAAAGACTCAGTCTTTATCTCAAAAAATTAAAAATCAAAGTTTAGATAGACTCTAACTTGCATCCAGCCATCAAAACAACAATATAAACTCACCAAGACAACAATATAAATGCAGAAAAATGAGATGGACTCTAAGAATCATCCAGCCATTATAAAGATTCAATCTTTATCTCAAAAAATTAAAAATAAAAATTTAGATAGACTCTAACTTGCATCCAGCCACCAAAACTACGATATAAACTCACCAAGACAACAATATAAATGCAGAAAAATGATCAAACATCAAATAAGATAAGCATAAACAAGTTTTATAGACATACCTCTGTTTTGGCAAGATAGAAACAGAGGTGCTCTGAACCTTCGGTGAAGCGCTTTTTTTTTTTTTTTTTGGGTTAAAATCTGTGAAGCATTGGACAGGACATAGCTCTTACACTCTTCCCTCCCAAAATGTTTTTTTTTTTTGTTTTCCAGTGCACAGCAACTTTGATCTACCTCACTTTTCCCTCCTAAAAGATGTTTTTTGTCCGGTTTAGTTAAAGACTAAGTGTATAATCATAGTTAAGTGTGGTTTGAGTGTGGTTTGGGTTGAGTTGATGACGTGGCACGATCTTGAGCGTTGATCATCCATTTTAAAATCCTAGCCGTGTACTGGAAACTTTCCATTTCACTTTGAAATGGAGAGGATTCGGATCCATTAACCTCTGCATTTGGAATTGGAATAATGAATAAAGAGGGTTTTTTTTTTTTTTTTTGTGCGTTGATTTTGAAAGAAAAAATAGCTCGGATTTTAAGGAACTTTGCAGATAAATAATGATTTGGCCCCAGGTGATAGATTATTTTTTCCCTTGTTGATTCGGAAATCTTTTATTGATCGTAGTATAAAAGTAAGAAAGACTGTGCAATAGCTCAAATATATCTATAGAAATATCAATAACTCTAGCTGTGAACTTGAATGAGAAAAATAAAAACCCAACTCAACTATTCTTAAAAAAATTGTGAAAATTATTGTGTCTATAGTATTATTATAGAAGTATAGAATCCTACATTAATGATAGTCTGTAAAAATAAGATTGATTCTATAGCTTTTGTTCTACATGAGAGTTTGAAGAAAAAATTTTAATTAATTTATATTGTTGGTTTCGGAGTACAATATCAAGAGTCTTGGAGTTCAACTGCAAATTTTGGTATTTTCAATAGAGATCTTCAGAATTAAGATCCTCTAACTTTAATTATCAAATTATTAAAAAAACAAAAGTTGTAAGAGACCATTATTAGAGCATCTCCAGCAAATTCTCTAAATTTTTGTACTGTTTGGAGAATGAATTACTTTTACTTTTTGGCAACCCACTTTTTCAAATACATTTTCCATCAGATTCTCTATCTGATTCTTTATCTCATTTAAATATCATTTACTCATTCATTCTTTATTCTATTTTTTTATCATCATTTATTCTTCCAATATTCATTCCCAACAATTATATTTTTCAATGAAAAGTGTTATATCTACAACATTTTTTGCAATACTTTCACAAGAATCACATCAAAATATTATGTGGAAAATTGTTACTACTTCTACTTTGAACCCATCACTGGAATTATTTTTTTACTCACCAATATTAGCTAATAACAATTTATTACTTAAAATTTATTGTGAAAATATTGCGGTAACATTTCTTAATTCTCACTTCCTAATATTAAATACCACATGTTTGAATCCCCAAAAAAAAAAAAAAAAAAAAAAAAAAAACAATACCACACGATTACATAAAAAAATAAAAACTAAGGGATAAAGATCACCACACATTTTCATACCCAATTTATTACTCAACCTCACATTTACTTCACATTTATCACATATTCACATCAGAGAAAAGAGAAGAGAGAGAGAAAGGAGAAAGACTGTTGCAAGCCAGTGGAGATCAAGGTCGTTGAGTGGACAAAGCCGGTGGAGATCGGCGATCACCATGCAGCACTACCTCGTCCGCCGCCCCACCGCTGCTTGTCCTCCTCCCCACCACCTGACTGGGTCAGATCAGCTTGTTCTTTCTTTTCTTTTCTTTTTTTCCATTTTTTTTCATATTTGCATGTTTTAATTCAACTTAATTGTAAGAATTGGATTTTGTTTTGTGAGACGTTTACAAATCACCCTTTGTAGCAGAAAGAGAGCAAGAGGAGAGAATACTTGTTCTGTGAGAAGCAATGGAGAGAGAGTATGAGGGGAAAAAAGAAATCTAGAGGTGAGAGAAAAAATTGATATAACAGTAGCCCATCAGAGAGTATGGGCTACTGTTCATTAGCCAAAAAAAAAAATCAGGATTTAGAGAAGCCACTAGAGACCTTTTTTTGGGTTTCATTCTCTATTATAGAGAGAATTTTGGGTTTAGCTACACTGTTGGAGATGCTCTTATGGTGGAAATTTGAAATTTGAGATGAAAAGCCGAAAAAACTTGGAAATGAAATATTTTTATGGAAATATTTAATTTAATGCATTAATAATAAAAGGTTGTTTGGGCTTGTTTGTGTAAGAGTATTCACATCAGTTAGTGCAAAATTTGTTGTAAATTTTAAAATAAAAACCCATTTATTTCTATTTCACATAACCACTTTGCAAAATACCCTGCATCAGATTATTTATTTTACACAACATTTTATTGGAATACATTTTATGTGTTTGGAGAGATGAGAGAGAGAGAGAGAGAGAGAGAGAGAGAGAGAGAGAGAGCATATTTGAAGTGAGAAAAAAATGTAATATACAAATGAATAGCCACTATGTAAATATACATGGTTACTATAACAACTATAGATATTTACACCATTTTAACTTAACTGGTGTTGGTAATTTTAAACTTTAAAGTGTAAATTTAACACATTTTTTCTATTATATCCATACCAATATGAATGCTCTAAGGGTGCAGTAAAATTTGTTAGAATGAAATTGGAGAGTGAGAGAGAGAGAGCTCTCAAAAAAAGAAAAAGTGTGTGAACATATACATATATATATATATATATATATATATAATAAAGTTTTTTGTATGAACATGAATTACAATCTAGTTTGTATATAATTTTAGACTCCAAATAATAAGAAATTGTTATATTATCATTTTACTTAAAATTCAATACATTTTATCATATCTAATAATATCACATCAATTTTTTACTTAAAATTTAAAATATAGTGTTTGTTGAAATAATATCCTGTATGATCAAACATATTTATGCTTTAGAAATATGATGATGTGGTATGTAGACATGGTAAAATGAGTCAGAATTTTCTGACTTGACCTGATTTGAAAAATACTTGATCCAAACCTAATTTATTGACCCAAAGCAAAAGCAGGTTAACCTATAATCCAACCCGTTTTTTTTATAGATCAACCCAACCCGACCCGAATAATCCGTGACCCAACTTGTCTAAAAAAATATTTAAACTACGTCCTGATACTAAATGCATAAAGTACCAAGCAGTCGAACCAAACCAATAGTCAATAAATTACAAGACAAGACAATAACTTCACATGAAATTTGACTATTTGAGCTTCACAACCATCAACCAATAATGCTTCAGCTCCACTGCCTCCACAAACTTGACATGAGAGAATGAGACAAAACAACACAACACAACCATTAAAAAAAAAATCTATTCATTGACTAGCTGACTTAGAGCTCTTGCAGTGGTGGTAAAAAGCTAAAAAGCTATTTTTAGTACCACTAAAAAGCTAGTTGAAGCTACAACAATGGAGCTATAGCAAAAAAATTTGGCTTTTTAGCTACAATGCATAGCTAAAGATAGTTGTGCACTGTAGCTCAAAAGTAAAAAAAAAAAAAATAAAATAAAAAAGTGTTCACAATGCTGGTTAGAATGTTTATGGTTTTTTTTTTTTTTTTTTTTTTTTTTGTAGTGGAATGTGTTATTTTATTGTAGTAGATATATTATTGTATTGTGATGATTATATTATTTTCTTATGTTGAAAAATAATATAGATCCACTGCTGTAACATGTGAATAGGTAAAATAGATAAAATAACTTTTTGTGGTACCAAATAGTTAAAAATATAGCTCCACTGCTGTGGATGCTCTAAGTTACAAGACAACAACCATTAAAATATATATATATATATATATATATATATATATATATCTCATTCATTGGCTAGCTTAGCTATATTTCAAAGCCAAAGCCCAAAGGCACAATTCACAAACGTGAAAGACAAAGTGAAACGTGACAACCACAGCCACAAACGTGAAGTGAGTCAGTTCCTCACTTCCTCTACTCTCGTCTCTTGCACTGCGCCTCTGCCCTTCTTTTCCACTCTCACACTTTTTCAGTCTCAGCCTCTCTACCTCTAACTCTACACTTTCAACTTTTCATAATTATACCATTTTAATTTTTTATTAAGTTGCTTCCATGGTAACTTAAGTTATACTAAACTATTGTATTATAGATGATGATGCTGACAAATTAGCCAACTAGAACTACAATTTACAAGTAGAAATATTTGCAGTGCTGAATCTACTACTAACATTAAATAGATTGAGATTGAGGTGTAATTCTTATAAAATATTTACTTTTTTTATTTACTTAATATGTTATGTTTATTTTTAAATTTTTTTTGTTTAGTTTATCTTTCTAAATAATCTAATTTTACTTTTATTTTAAATGCAACAGGAACATGTGCACTTAAAAAGGCTGATAACTTGATATGGTCCATGACATGTAGTTTTTTTTTTCTTTTTCCCTCTTTTGTGAGAATGATATTATTTGTAATGTAAACTTAAGATATACTTTTTACAAGTTTACAAGTTTGCTATCATGTGTGTGAATGTAGAAGCAAACTCTGGTTTACTAGCAGGATTCCCCTTCCAACACCCATTTTGTTTTGGTGGTCTTTAAAGTTGATTAAGCTAGTCTTGCTAGCTACTACTGGGTGACTTTTCTATTTACTGGTGTAGGACAATGAATTGTACGGCTGTAAATCAAAATGAATGAATGGAGGATCTAGAGACTAAGCGCACGAATTGGGTTTTTGATGAGTTCACATCAGCACCGTAGTGTCCTTTGGCTTTGGTGAGGAGCAAGGGAAATCCCAATTCTTTAATATTAGTGTACAATGCATGTGCATGTTATACGTGTTGGTAAATTACTAAATTGGATGTATACATCAGTTGATTATACCCATTATAATTTGTCATTCTTTACTTGCCACATTCATATTCTCTTCCTATTTTAAACAGATCAAAGATTATACCAAGATTAGCTTCTAAAATGCTGAAACAAGAGTTGCACCAAATTTGGGTATCAAGTGTTTAGTGGTAATTGGTAAGTGGTAACATTATCACCAGTGAGAATCTAATCATAGTTGAGAAACTCATAAACAATTAACAGATTGCATCTATTTAAAAAAAAAAAAAAGATTCATTTGAAAAATACGGGTCAACCCGACTTGACCTGCAATCCAATTGACCTGTTTAAAAATGACTAATTTTCACCCGCAACCCGATTGCCCCGACCTGAACCCGACCAAACCCGTCCGTTTTGCCACGTCTAGTGGCATGTCTTTATTGTAAGATGTAAACTAAAAATTTTACACCAAGTGTTTAACTAAAAATTTTACACCAAGTGTTTATAAAATTTAATCCCATAATTTTGTATTTGTAGACAGTGTTATTTCGGTAAGATAATATTATGAAGAAAAAAAAAATAAATTGAATTTTTTTTTTTTGGTTGAGAAACTATAAATAAATTGATAGACAAAGGAACTTGAGTAGGAAAGGTTACCAAAAGTCCAAAACCTACCTCAGTTATTAATACGTAGTCGCTGAAAGAACGACGCTTTAAAAGTTCAACTCGACTTTCAGCAAGAAAAAGTTCAACTCAACTATCAATAGCTCATGCAATTTACTATGTTTCTAAGTTCTCCCTTCTCACAGCAACAAAACAAAACCCAGGAGAGTATATATAAAAAAAGACTACAACTAGATTCTCATAATTATTACGTCACTATTTCTCAATGGCATTACGTCATATATTTTCTTGTCACAATAATAATTTGTACGTATATAAACTTCATGAAACACGTTTTGGGTTAAGAAGGTGGAAAGGAATGCAATAAAAAATCTGAGATATTTTTCTTCCGTTGGTTCTGACAGCATTTGTTTTTTATTTTTTGAAGGTGCAACAGCCAGCTGTCTCTGAAAAGAATAGCTCGATCGGTACCTTTGCATTACTAAGTCACGGGCTAGCCATTCACGTTTGCATTTTTAGTCGTGGGCCGCATTCACCTTTGCATGTAGAAAGGCGCATCGGCCATCTGTTTCTGAAGTGTAAAAAATATATCTGTCCAAAGACAAATAGTATCGTACAACGATATATAACATTCATTACCAGAATTAAATTTACAGACAAATAATGGCCAGAGACCAACATTAATTAACGGACGAATAACTGAGTTGGATGTGCAAAAATCAACAAAGCTCAAAGCTTTAACAATGGAGGTGCAAAACTAAGAGGAAGAGTTTCAGAGAGAGAGAGAGAGAGAGAGAGAGCTTTTTGTGATGGTGAAGAAAATGCTTCATTGAATAAATTGATTACAAACCCTCTCTATTTATATAACAGATTAGAAAGCGGGAAATAAGGAAAGAATAACTGATTTATAAAACTAACTTCCAACTAACAAGGCACTAATCAACTACGGACATGTGTTACTAACCACTAACTAGTAACTACTCTGCTAATTAAATACAAACTATTCTTCTCAAATAAAAATAAAAAAATTAAATACAGACTAAACGACAACTAGTTTATACACAACTTATACTTTTCGACTTGTAACATAAGACCATTCGAAGGCTGTGCTGATTTCCAGTATTGCAGTCTGTCTGTGCTTGATCTCAATAACCTCACCAATGCAGCTTCATATATTTCGACATTATGCTAATCCCATAAATGCACACTGGGATTAACAGCCAACAGCTACAAAGACTCAACTAGAAAAAAAAAATCACTCCATATTGTGACAACTCGAGTACTTTCAAATCTATATCTTAGTCTCACCAATACTGACAAAATCAACGGAAAGTTCTTGACCAACACCCCACCGATATTCAGTCATAACCTTTTAAATGCTATTTGTTGCAAGGTTCGTCCATCCCAAGCGTGGTAGACAAAGAAAGCTGACTACGAGTTTTCAGTCTAACACCATTTATTTTCATATTTAAATTCACATTTTATTTAAGTGTTAACTCTTAATGAGGATTTAAAATCTTCATTGACTTACATAGAAGTACCAAAATCTAATCAATAGGTTTATAATGTGGATTTAGATATGAGAATAGTACTAAAAAAAATTTCTTGTACTGCATTTACGAGAGCATTTGCATCAATTTGTCTAAAATTTTTGTCTATCTATACTACTAATAACAAAATTTCCTATTTGGGTTTCATAATTTTGCTTACGAAAATATTCTTAAACAAATTCTTAAACTCTTAAAATACCCTTATATTTTAGTTAAATAATTTTAAATTTAAAAACACAAACGGGTTAAAAAAGTAATTTATTACTTTTTATAAAATTAAGTTCCAAAGTTTTAGGCTTTTTTATTTCTCCTCTCCAATTTGAATTACCACTTTTTATTTTAAATTCAAATTTTCAAACTTTTATCAACTCTCACATAGAGAAAGATCCTAAAAATTAAAACATTGTCTTTATCTCACTTTTAAATATCATTCCACGTTACCTTATATCTTTCTTAAATTTTTTTTTAAAAAAAATACTCTTGGTTATATTATATATTTTTTTAGACAAATAACTAATTAGGAAAAAAAGAAACTTACGTAAAGAAAGATCTTAAGAATTATGACACTATCTCAATCTTATTTTTAAATATTATGACACTAAACCTAAAATAAAAAAGAGTCTTATCGAAGGCGCAAAGCGCGTGTGATGGGGCTAGTTTTAGTATAACAACCTACTTTTTCTATTTTACACAAGTACTTTGCAAAAATACCAACATCAGATTATCTATTATATATCATCTTTTATTTAAATAATATTTTTCTCACTTTTTATTATTATTTCACACCTATCCCATATAATAGTTTGATTGAAAGTGTTTGAGTTACAGTTTTAATTTAGGATATTGCCCTGTTTGGATTATGGGTGTTTTGAGTTGTATAACTAGAAACTCATAACTGAATTATCAAAAATCGTGAGACCCACACAATTTTGAGTGTTTGGCTTGGTATTCTAATCTTATTTTCATCACTCAAACTCAATTTGGATTGAGTAAGTGTGATGAAAACTGAAAACACCAAATTGGTGTTTTCGGTTTCTGAATTACATAACTCAATGGCAAAATGGTAAAATTATTGACTTCGTGGAGCCCACCTTTTGTGTTGTCAACTCCAACTCCACCGGCTTCTTCTTTTCTTTTCTTTTTCTTTTTTTGCTTTTCTCTACTTCTTTCTTCACTCCACCAACAACCTTTTTTGTCTTCTTCTTCTCCTTCATTCTTTCTGTTCTTTTTTTACTTCTTCTTCTACTGAGTTCCACCGGCTTCCTTTGTTCTTTTCTTTTTTTGCTTTTCTCTACTTCTTTCTTCACTCCACCACCAACCCCTTTTTTGTCTTCTTTTTCTTCATTCTTTCTGTTTCATTTTTTATTTCTTCTTCTATTGAGTTCCACCAGCTTCCTTGCTTTTTTTTTTCTTTTTTTTTTTTTTCTTTTTTGCTTCTTCTCTACTTCTTCTTTCTTTCTTCTTCATACCCCTTCCACCACCAACAGCAACATTTTTTTTCTTCTTCTTCTTCTTCTTCATCAGATCCACTCCACCACCAACGGTTTTTTTTTTTTTTTTTCTCCTCTTCTTCCTGGTTGTCTTTCTTTCTTTTCTTATTTTTCTTTCTTTCTTTCTTCTTCAGACCCACTCACCATGTTCATCCACGCATAAATATATACCCAGAAATACCCACTCCTCATTTTCATGATTTTGGTATTCGATCTAAGGATTCCTGGGTTTAGATTTGGGTTTTCTGTGTTTGTGGGTTTGAGTTGGCAATTTTGGATCACCGATCTGAAGATTTTGTGTTAGTGTGTTTGGGTTTTATGTGTTTTTAGTTGTGGTTTGAAGCTTTGGCTGTGATGGAGGTGGGTTTGTTTGGTTGGAAGTGGGAGGGAACCAGTCTCTTGCTGGGTTATGTGAAATGGGTTTTGTGGTGTACAGAGGCGTGAAATCAGTAGCTGGGTTTTGTGATGGGAAGGAAGAGCAGTAAAATGAAGAGAGAATGTCACCCGCAGGAACCACTATACCGTTCTGTGTAGCGTCAGTTGTGGGGTCCACGATTTTGGAGAAAAGTTGTAGAGATATATAACTGATAATTGAGTCCAAACATGTGTTTTGTAATTTTTGAGTGAACGTGAGGTTTGAGAATTGAGTTTTGAGTTAGAGTTATGAGTTTGGAAAACCGAGATATAAAAATTGAGTTAGCTCTAAACCAAACGGGCCCTAAACACCGTATTTTGAGAATTCATATGGACCAGTTTTAGTTTTTAAGTAACATACTAAATAACATTGTTGTAAATATATTAAAAATTGTGGGACTAAGATGATTTGACCAAACACTGTAAGTGGGGGATTTTTCTCTTTCTCTTTCTTCCCCCCATTCCTTTTCCCCTCTTTCTTTTTTCTTTCACACCTACAACCCTACAGGTCTCTCTCTTCTTTGTATCTTGTGGGAAGCACTTTGTTATGAGCATCACCATTAAATCCTTAGATTTTAAATTGATAACAAAGGGCCCTATATGATATTATGAACCTGAGGAGTGAGAACCATGAAAATGATTGTGGTGGAGATAGATCGTGGAGTCTCATTAGAAATCATAATAATCTGATATTTAGAAGTAAATTACAATCACACACTCAATGATGCATGTTGCAATTTCCCTTGGAGTTTAGAATTTTTGTACAAATTTCACAAAACCCTTCTCACAATATTGATAGATCCAAATGTAAAATCTATTTAAAAAGAAAAGAGAGAGTATGGAGATATCACTAACCTTATGGAAATGAAAGGAACGAAATTGAATGTATTTAAGCAAAGGAAACGAATAGAAAAAAAAAATGAATGAAATGAAATTAACTAACTTTATTTGGATATTTTAAAATAAAGAAATGGAAAGGAATGCAAATAAATGGAATGTAAGTAACTTTGTTTGAGAGTAACATAAAGGAAAATAAATGAAATTATTTTATGACAACATTACTGTGGGGGCCTAGGTCCAGCTGCGATGTTGGGCCTTGGGCCTGTCCGAGGAGTGGTGCCTCCTCGGATATATTGATCGTTCACCAAGCTTGGGTCCATTGGTCAAAATAAGTACATGAAGAGCTCTAACGGCAAGTGTGCACCTCGGGGGCACAAGAAGAAACAAAGAGCTAGGGGGTGTCTAAGGAAAGGCTACTACTTCCACATTTAATGCGCAGCGGCTGTTTTTCTGACCGCATTAATATGGAGGAGACCCCCTGAATAGTGTTGCCTTGACTACTGCAACTCACAAGAAGCTAGGAGAGGTGTCTGATGGGATAGGTACTCAAGTAGTGACTTGGATGGCCAACAAGTGGAGGCTCAGGATTGTCCAGAAGGAGGGTATATAATGTAAGGGACCCCTGAGTAAAAGGGGGAGAAGAAAGAAAAGAGAAAACTTGTAAAGAATCTAAAAGGAGAAATAAGGGAAGAATCAATCTCCTCGGACTTCGCCGAGGACACATTTCTTCAAGAAGCTCCTGTAATTATCTTTTCATTGCTGTCAATATAGTATCGATCCACCACTTAACTCACTACGGCCCAGCTTCTCAGACCACTTCTCTACAGATTTATTGTCCGGGCCACTTGGGTTTGAGCTCATATGTTACATTAGGTCCAACACTCAAACCCAGTTCCCACAATTACTATTAGATCTTTATTTTAAAATAAATTGCTGAATATATAGGGGTATTTTGAAAGTTTTAGTAAAAAAATTCATTAAATCTAATTTCATTCCCACAAATTTCTCACAATTTCAAGGGACATGAAAATTTGAAATTTAAGGGAATAGAGAGGAATGAGTATTCATTCCTACCCATTCCATTCTCTACCACTTAAACTCTCAAACAAAAGAATAGACTTTCCATTCCCTCCATTAAAACTCTCAAATAAGAGAAGGAAAGAATATTATAAAATTATTCTCTTCATTCCATTCCAATATTCTATTCCATTCCCTCCTCCCAAACGAGGGCTAAGGGAGACAAAGACCACCGGTGTAGATAAAGAAAAGAAAGTAAGAGACTTGTGGGTTTTGAGAGAGAGTAGAGACCCATTAAAGAGAGATGAAGGAAAAAAATAGAGACAAGAGTTTGTGATGAGAGAGAATAGGGGGAAGCAAAAGTGATGGTAACAGGTGCGAAAATTTCTCACATCAAATAAAATATTAATAATTCTATTGTATATGTCATATGACAACTCACTTAAAAAAAAAAAAAAAAACATACACAAATCAAACACACAATTATATAAATATATATATATATATATATATATATTAATTTAGAAAAAATGTTATTAGAAATATGGTACCAACCACATTTTTTGCATAATGACCACTTTTTAAACTACAATTTTTATATCATTTTAAACACCAATACTCACTACCACCAAACAAGCCAAGGTTTAATTATGAGCAGTGATTTTGGTTGGAAAAACGGTAATTTTAGGTTTGCAATTTGGGTTTGATTAAGGGAGGTGATTTTGGGGGGATTTATTCCCTACTATTGCTACCGGTTCAAAAGCAACATATGTTAAATAAGTCAAGAGCATCCCCAAGATACATGGATCATTTTCTAAAAAATATGAATGAATTAAACAATCCTGAGTAAGTCCATATTAACACAATTAATTTGCTTTAGTACTTGCATTCCTCCATACAAACACAACCGTTACACCTAATTCAGAGCTGAATTGGAACTAAGAGGGCAGCCCATGAATAGATTGTATAAACTACAAAGTTCAACTTGTGCTCAAGCTTTGATAGTCTCCTCATTATCTCCCTCAAAACCCTTTTCCTTATAAGTTATAACAAGTAGTATACAGCAACTATGCCTATAAATGATAATCAACCACTAAAATGTGTCAGATCAAAATCATCAAAACAATGTGATCAAGGCTATGGTTGAGGCATATACCAATACCACACTAAATAGTAGTAAAAAATTGCAAAGAAACCAAGAAATCATAAGGGCTAAAACAAAATCAAAAAGCACCTAACCAATGGCACGAAGATTAAAGGCTATGGGTAGGTATATATAAAATAACGAAGTGCAAGAGGTGAAAATGGTAAATGGAAACATGAAAAGTTTTGTACTTTGTGAGGGAGAGGAAAGTCTTGAAACAATAAACCCAATAACATAGAAAAACCTTATTTTTTAAATTTTAATGAGTCCTTATCTTTAACGTGGCATTTAAGCAATGTCTTGATACAATGAATCTAAGAAAATAAGAATTCTTATCTTTTTTTTGTTTTGTTTTCGTTTTTTTTTTTTTTTTTTTTTTTGAGAGTAAAGAGTTTATGTAAAAAAAATTGTTATCAAAGAGAGTACTACATGACAGAAGCTCATGCTCTCCCACATAAGGTCTCTGTAGTTGACAAATAGATTTCTTAGATTTTTTTCTCTGTCTCTGTCTCTCTCTCTCTCTCAATTTAACAGTGTTTTTGTTTTAAATCGTGTGGATAGCACAGTAAACAGATAAAATTTAAAGCTCTCAAACGGTATTACGTGCGGTACATCGGAACTTTTAAATCATATACGTGGCAAAATTTTAGATGAGTTTTTTTTTTCTTATGTGGCAACACAATCTTAATTGTAGGGCAAAACTTCTGCATTTATATATAAGAAGTATTAGATATTAATTATTTTCCATTGAGGTGAATTGTTATTTTGTGATAAAGTCAATATCGAGTGCAGTGAGTCTGCAATGTTTTTACGTTTGATACACTAATAATTTTCATGTGTTAGAAGCTTATGACTCTTGTCTTGTATGAAGTATGTAGAACTTGCTCCTTTCCTTACCTTTATTTTTCTTGTTTGGTGGGTAAGTGTTTAGGTAATGCAATTTTTTGAGTGATTTCTTCTTCTTCTTCCTCTTTTTTATTTTTTTTGGTGAATGAATACCTCGAACTTTCAATAAAAATTAGCCAAAGTCGGCTATCAATCCATTATGAAGATGTGGGGGAATATCCTCCATCCACAATAACCAGTAACATGTCTTATATGTCTAACTAAGTCCTGAGTTAAAGCATTACCTGCTCTACAAGTATGTGAAAAAGAAATCTGAGTAAAGGACTCAACAATCAGCTTAACAGCAGAAACTAAATGCCCAAAGGAAGCAAAAGACTCCTCACTCTTGAAGGCTTTGATAACTGTCTCGGAGTCTCCCTCAACAATAATGTTAAAGAAACCCAGATCAGAGGCAAAGGTGATTGTTCTGAGAGCAGCTATTGCTTCCGCATCATTTGGAATATTTTCTTGCAGACATAGGGACGTTACGTACGGGATTGAGGCCGGTTGTAATAATAGACTCTGGTGGAAAAATGCCTGACCTGCAGGAACGACTATTTGCGTTGGTTTTACTGAATACTCTTTTGTTAGTAAATTCTGTTAATATCTCCCAAAGTTCAGTATTGTAAGCTGATGTCTTAGATCTAACATAAACATAAACTGATTGCATTTCCTTGCTTTGGACACGTTTTTTTTTTTGTGCACTCGGAAATCAATATTGGGTACACAAAGGAGGGTGTTCCTTTTCTCTTCCAACTCACTCTTCCCCATTTTTCATTACTTCTCTATTTGCAAACAAGGATGATCTGCGATTAAAGGGTTTACCACTAGCCTTCCTCATTATTTATGTGGATGTGAGTGAACTCGGCTCTTTGAATACTATCCGGATCATTAGAAGAAATCAACCGATTTGCAACACATGGCAAGTGAGCAAATTACCCCGAACAATAGGTTCTTCTGAAATCTGAAGGGAACTCAAGATGATTAGGAACTAGCAAAGAAGGATCTAATAATAATCATGTTAAGTCTTAAATTCAATTTTTGAAAGAGCATCAAATGGAGGGTTAACATTGTTGTAGACTTGTGGTAAGAAGTACAGTAAGAATATAGAAAAATATTAGATGATTATGAATGTGATAGCTATTTTCTGCCCAATTGTGTAGCACAAGAAATATGAAGTGATACCTATGCACAACCAAAATGGTTGCCAACCAACGGGTTGTAGTGGTGGTCATGGGGCAATATATCTAGGAAGGGTGATCTTGGCAGTGGTGATAGTAGTGGTGCTTTTAACGAGAGTTGGGGGTAGCAAATGGCAATGGGATGATAAGCATGTTACAACTTGCAAATTGCAATAAGTGAAAACTGAGGAACTTAGAACACAAATTTTAGAAATAAAACTTCAGAATGTCGTTTCTTCGTTATAAAAACTCTTTAAAAATTCTTCATTAATCTCCGTGTGATGGGGAAAAAAATCTTCAAAAACTATACACAAAAAACTCTTTTGCCTTATTCTAGCGAGGAAAGTTTCACCAACTGAACGGGCTAATTGGCAAAAAACGAACATTAAACAATTACCCAAAAAGTCCATATAGAATGATGTCATGAGCATTCTGGATGTTTAATGCATAAGAAATCAATGTGTTACAAGCGTATATTAATTATAGAATTTCGTAGTCATTCAAGTACAAAATTTTGTAAGGAAGCATCAGTGCACTACTGAAAATATTCTTTCAAAACATCCATTTCATTACCCAAGGGAATTTACAATCTATGTTTAGCATGAGCATTAACACAATCTTGATCATGATAAACCTGTATAGAATGCTTTCTAAAGATTTATAACCAATTTCCAATGAAGTATTTATTGATGGTTGGCTTTCAAACATCCAGGCATTTTGTTCAAGGATCAATCAAATAAATTTTAGAGTGGAGATGCAAAACTATTTACTCTACAAGGATGCTGAAACACAACAATCATGTATTTTACATAGGCAAGATCAATTACATTAACAATAATAACAAAGAAAGAAATGCATAATTTGTGTATTTTACACAGGCAAGATCAATTCCATTGAACAGGGAAAAGCCATCCAAATTATATAGCCTTTGAAATTATGCTATCTGGATGATAGAACATGCTAGCTGTTTTTATAAAAGTGAGCACTAGCAGCCACTGTTGAAGTGGTTCTCCAAGAGGTGTTAAAATATTTACATTTTAATGTTGCCTTCCAACTGTACATTTCCGTAATTGAACCCAACAAAAAACAAGGTAACAATTGCACCCAAAAGCACAGCTCAGGTTTGAGTCATCCAAGGAGACTACTATTGCTAAATTTCAAAACCAAAATTTTCAGTTTCTGATTATATGTCGGCACTGTTAGTCACAATTTTAAAATGAAGCATAAAACTAAAAGCTACTTAACCCAGCCCACGAAAACCAGAATCTATTTTTCGTTCTTTCTAATAATTCAATTGTTACAATAAGTGGGGAAGGGGAGATTCGAATATAAGAGAACCCAGATATTTAAGGGACAAACTCAATGATTTTAAGACAGTTATTGTGCAGACACTAGATACAGGCCTCCAATTATGCAGACTTATGGAATATGGATGCAGAAGCATGAAGAAAATGGCCCAACCAGTGGCCTTATGGATGGAGCCTGCTAACGTATGGCCTAAGGGTTAATCAACTGGTGTCTACAATTTGTTTAATTTATTTATGTAATTGGTTAAACCTGGTTTTCTTTTCCTATTTGCTTAGGGAATTTAATTCCTTTTCTTACTAGGTTAGTAAAACTATTTTCTTTTCCTAACAGGATAATAAGTTTGGAACTCTATTTAGAGAATCCAGTGATCTGTGTCGTTTTACAATTTGCTTGAGTAATAAAGTTTATTGTTGGACTTTTTCCTTTGTTAGCTTGGTACTGATTCCCAGGTTTTGTTTTCTCTTGCTTTGGGCTAATTCCTGGCAAACTTGATTCCTAGGTAATTTTGCTATTTTTGTTAAATTTGCAATGCCTTAGTTATAATACAAGGGCCTTCAGATATCCATACTAATAATAATAATAATAATAATAATAATAATTATTATTATTATTATTATTATTATTATTATTATTATTATTTTAATGTATTTTGCAATTTGCACAACTTAAATAAAAATGACTTCGAAATGTTTTAGGTTTCAACTTCAAGTTGGAGAGAAATGGAGCAAAGGAAGGTCGAAAATAACAAGGGTAGAAATAGTGAAGGAGGTAATGGAGTATATGAGCTTAGTGGAACAGAATAACAGGAATATATGTGCCTGACCCCTGTTAAACCCAAATTGATTGAAAAAATATCTACAAACCCAATCCTGAATTTGTTAAGATTAAGAATTTGTTGATGGTTGTGATTGTGATATGTTTTTAAGTAATACTTTTGGTGTGTTATGTTTTCCCTAACAAATGTTAAAGAGGAAGGCAGTCACATATTTTGATTTGAAAAGGAAAGTAACTAATGAAATTTTTAAATTTTCTTAGGAATTTATATGGAAGATCACACTACCCCTGCATGGACAGTTTTAAAAGACAACGTTCAAACTTTGCCAATTTACAGCTCCCAAGATCATTCAAACCATAGGATATGTACTTCAGTACCATAATTTCACATAAGCTTTTGCATATATTACATTAAAAGGATGTTGATTTCCCTCAAAAATAGTTGCAACCTAGAAGTCTAATTGACAACTTCAATAACCGCACTGACAGTGTCCTCTAGAGCTTAGGTGCATTCTGATCCATCATACGGATACACAAATAATAAAAGATTGAGAACAAACTTGATAATACCAACATGACAACATTCAAGTTATCATAATATTATATCCCTCGTAAGCTCAAACAAGAATGTCGTCTTAAATCATAACAGCATATGCCACTTACATTGCTTTGCATATATTCAGAGCTCGATCCTAAAATCTTCTCTCCATATGCACCCAATCCACCTCTGATAAGCCCAGAACCAGCTCCATAAAATGCATTCCCAAATGGATTAGGCGGAGCATTTGCTGCATTTACTGGTGGTCTTGGCACCCCAGGCTGGGTCCCCACATTGTTGTACATTTCTGTAATTGAACCCAACAAAAAACAAGGTCACAATTGCACCCAAAAGCACAGCTCAAGTTTAAGTCATCCAATGAGGCTATTATTGCTAAATTTCACAGCCAAAATTTTCAGTTTCCAATTAAACGTCAGCACAGTGAATCACAATTTTAAAATGAAGCATAAAACTAAAAGCTCTAATAATTCAATTGTTACAATAAGCGGGGAAGGGGAGATATGAATCTTGGTTCTCCTCATAAAAGAGACCAAGTAATGCTCACTAAGCTACAAGGCTCTTGGCAGAAAACCCAAATCTGTTAAATCCTATTTAGTTCCCAAATAGTTAAACAACTTTCTCCCACTATCGAATTCTCCTCCTTAGGAGAACCTACATTTAAATCCCCGCTACCCCAACTCCTGCGACTAGTCTCATAGTTTTGGGACTAAGGTTTTGTTTTTATATCTCTTAAAAACCTCACCCAACAAATTACCCTAACCCCTTTTCAACCCAAATACATTCGCCGTATTTCGACACAACATTCTTCTCATCCCACAACCTTATTCTTCCTATCCCAGACCCTTTTTTCATTTTTCTTTTCCAAAACAGATTAATAACAACTCGATGCAATCCAAAATTTTTTTAAAAAAAAATGGCAATTACATACAACACCTACAGTACCAAGATGAAACTAAAACCTAAGTTCATTTCCGAGCGGAAATTAAATAACCATTAATTCATTAAATCTGCAAAATCTAAGAGAGAAAATTCATAATTCATGTGGCTTTTGTCAAACTCACACAGATCTTCAACTCCAAATCCAAAAATATATATATAGATGAAATTTAATAAAAATACGAATACGTTGCATTATATATATACAGAGATTGATAGAGAGAATGAGATGTGTTGAGGCTCATTTTTTTTAAAGCCCAGCAAGGGGAGTAAGCCCGTAACATCAGATAGAAATAATCAAAGAATAAAGCCCAATTAAACCTGAGCGGCAGGAATAGGTCCGTAAAGCAACAAACGGGTCTTGAAGAGGTAAATGGGCCTGAAAAGGCCCGGAAAGATAGAAAGAGCAAACCATGGGCCGCGGATGTAGAAAGGTAAGTATGGGCCATACCCATTGTGGCAAGCCCAAAGTAAAACAAGTATATGGAGCCATAGTCTATGGGCTCTAAAGGAAATGAAAGATAGTTGGGCCGCAGAAGCCCAACAAGGTAATGAGGGCCCATGGAAAGCGCGAGATTGTAAGGGGCCAAGGACGCCCCAAAGAAGGATGAGTGGGACACGGGAGCCCACGGACATACATGGCAATGAAGACCCAGTGAGCTTACTAAGCCATCGAGAAAAAGGGAGAAATTGGTGAACCCAAAGAAGGCCCAATCCTGCTGCATAACCGTTTCATGGCACGGCAGGAAACAAATAGAAAGGTCACATGTGCGAAGGCCCACAACCGAGGGCGAGCCCAAACTGCAGATAGAGGATCGATGAAGAGATAATCTATAAAGAAGTTAAAAGGCAGATGCCTAAGCCATGGCGAACGCATGACTGGCAGATCAATTTTGGACGGACGTAGGCACGCGCAAGGCCCAGGTTTTACCAGCCTGTATCCAGCCAATACAGGTAAAGGTGGGCCACTGGTCAGAGGTAAGGAGGGTGTGGTTTGGCGGAGGGGAGAGGGAGGAACCCATTTCGGGGCTTCCACTCAGGCCACTTTCAGGTGAGTGTCCTGCTGGGATGACATAGCACCCGAAAATGGCAAAACTGAGTTGAAACCTTTTGGTGCATGCCATGAGAGAGAAGGAGTGCTCTGCCGTGGCGGGAGAGAATGCCACGGCAAGCTAACAAACAAAATATTCTTGTCGATTGTTCAGAGACGTAGTGCGCCGCGGCGAGCGCAGGGACGTGGCGCTGGCCGGGTGCCTGACCAACCATTAATGGTTGGGCGAGTACAAGCATCAGACAAAGACGGTTACAGGGGTAAAAAGGTAAAGATAATATACCAGAAAACACTATATAAGAGTGCTCCCTGTGCACGAAAAAGGGGGGGCCAACCAGGAAAAAAATCGAAGAGAAAGAAAGAAAAACAAAGTGAGAAAGAAAGAAAAACAAAGTGAAAGGGAAGAAAACGGGCATGCACCAAGATGGGTTGTTGACTCCTCTCTCCCTCTTGAAAAGTCACATCTTTTATTTGATCACATTCAGAACAAAGGTCATCTAGGACAATTTCTTCAAAGCCGTTAATTTCCCCTTTTGAGAAATTAGTTGCATTGAGGAAGTGTTGTCTTCTTTTTGGCTTAAATTCCCCTAGCACACCACGGCAGGCTAGGAGTCCTACCAACTTGCCGATACCCTTTACCCTCTTCTTTCTTCATACGCATTCATTTTAAATTTACTTTATTATTATCACTATACATTCATCTCTATGTCCCTTCATTCAGAGCGTGGCAGATGGGTTTT
Source organism: Lithocarpus polystachyus (assembly GCA_033629205.1). Taxonomy (NCBI): domain Eukaryota; kingdom Viridiplantae; phylum Streptophyta; class Magnoliopsida; order Fagales; family Fagaceae; genus Lithocarpus; species Lithocarpus polystachyus. Next base: position 52,113,692 of record CM066171.1, on the reverse strand, counting down.
ATTCCTTGTACTCATAATATACTTGCCTGCCCTTTACCCTCTTCTTTCTTAATACGCATTCATTTTAAATTTACTTTATTATTATCACTATACATTCATCTTTATGTCCCTTCATTCAGAGCGTGGCAGACTGGTTTTATTCCTTGTACTCATAATATATTTGCCTGCGGCAACTGTTTAGAAAGGATTTTCCTGTCACAATTACACAGCATAAGTGTGTCAGGGTAAGGTATAGCTTGCGCACAAGCCGGGCCAGGGTGAGTTGCAACTGGGCCGGTCTCGACTTTCCAATCCATAACATATTGGGCTTATTGCAGCAGGATGAGATAATCCAGTCCATTACCAACAGAATCAGCCCAAAATACTCCATACAAGATGTAACAGGATACCTTTGGAGATATCGGCGAATAGATCTGAGCTACGGCGGGGATTTCAATGAAGGGTTTGGGCACTTTCGCGTAAAAGTGCAGTGAAAACTGTGAGAGAGAATAAACAGAGAGAAATATAACAGATCAGAGAGTGCGTATTAAGTTCTCTAAATAAAAAGGATAAATTCCACTAACTCCCCTTAGGCTTGAGGTTTGGATTAATAACAACCAAGTCCAAGAGAATTCAAAATCGACAACTTAGTCCCTGATCCCAACTAAGTCCATACACACCGTTAACTCTCCGTTAGTCAATTTTTCTCCTCTCTCAAACCTGTCTCTTCACAAACTCTCTCTCTGAGCACACACACTCGCTCTAACCTCAAATCTACCATAGCCAACTAACAACCTCAAAGAAACCCATACCAAAACTCAACCAAACTCATAGCAGCAAAACCAGAATCCTCCAACAAAACCCAAAAAAAACTAAAGCAAACCACCACAATAAACCCCCCACCACCACCACACAGGAAAAACACCACCACCAAAAACCTAAAAGAAACCCATAACAAAACTCAACCAAATCCATAGTAACAAAACCAAAATCTTGCAGCAAAACCCAAAAAACTTACAACAAACCACCACCACAGTAAAACCACCACCACCACCACCACCACTACCATAATGAAACCCACAACCACAAATCCACCACAAACCAAAACCCACCTCCGGTGATCCACAGCCACCCCATAAACCAAAACCACAACAAAACCCAAATAAATAAAAAAAAACCCACCTCTGGTGACCGGTGACCCACAACCACCGTGAACCCACCACAGCGTCACTGCAAAGGCAAAGAGAGAAGAGAAATCAACAAAGCGAACCCACCACCACAGCGCCACTGCAAAGACGAAGAGAGAGGAGAAATTAATAAACCCACACCACGATGCCACCGCAAAGAATAAAGAAAGAAAATAGAAATCAAAGAGAGATGCGAGCCACCGCAAAGAAGAAAGAAAGAAAATAGAAATTAGAGATGCAAGAGACACAAGAAGAGAAGAGGGGGAAAAAAAGATAGGAGGAGAAGGAAAGAGAAAGATGAGAGAGAGAAGAGGGGTCTGCCAGGGAGAGAGAGACAAAAAAAAAGTGACTGACGGCCTTTAACACCATCTGGCTTTATGGATTGAAATGGTCAAATTTTAAATATTATGGACTTAATTGGTATTAGTTCAAACCTGAGCGACGGTTTGTGTAATTTATTCAAATAAAAAAGGTCGTAGTACATGCCACGCATGTTCAACCGCACTGGTTTGTATCGTTTGGTGTTTCTCTATTTTGCATCAAATGCCCAACAACAAATTGACACGCATAGTTTAGCAAGATATGTGTAATTTAGCAATATAATTAATTTTATTTTATTATTTCAGTTAGCTTAAACCTTTTTTTTTAACCCAAAAAAAAAAAAACTTTGGAGAAAAAGACAGCATGTTTATTACTAAAAGTTAGCTAGGTGGGCTAAGATTACAACATTAGGTGAAAATAAACATCCTTCATCCACTTTTCGAAATTGCTAACATGTCTAGCAATGTGATGGGCAGTAGAATTATTCTGTCTTTTAATAAGAGAAAACCACAAATAGCAAAGGAACCTGCAATGTCTTTCACCTTCTCAATCAAGTGACTATAATCAGCTACAAAAATCTCGTCATTCTTCAAAGAATCAATAATAGCCGCCGAGTCTCCATCCAACATAGTAGAATTGAGACCAATTTCTTTAGCAAAGGTGACAACTCTTGATGCTGCAATTGCTTCCATTACTGCCACCGAGTTTGGAAGTGAAACTTGCTCGATGATGAGAAGCAACAAGCATTCAAAGATCTATTGCATATTCCAGTTGGGTCTATTAATAGAGTAAGATCCAAGAAGATTAAAGAAGCACTTAATGGACTGCTTCAAGAAATTTGGGCTGATTCTAACGCAAGACATTCCAAGCTTGGCCCAAAGGAAGATGAAGGCGTAATAAATTTAATCTAAGCTATTAAGGGCTGGTCTGACTTAATTAAGCGTGATTTATGGCGAGGATTAATGGTTGATTGACTTTCCTGCTCCATATCAGTTAATAGACATTTTTCCTAATCTGGAACTTCTAATTTCAGACCAAATTTACCTTAATTTTAGGCTTTTATTATTTAGAATGTTTTTTAGCTTTTTTCCTATTTTGGATCTGTTAATTTCAGACAAAATCTACTTTTATCTAGGGTTTTATTATTTAGTACGTTTTTTATATTTTCTATTTTCAGTCATGTCTTATAAATAGCATGCATTCATTGTAATAGAGAGATTATTGAATAAAAATAAAAAATAAAAAAAAAAAGGTGAGGCTTTGCTCTTTTTTTTTTTTTTTTTTTCTTCAAGAACTGTGAACTTATCAGGCATTCTTCCTTGTGGCGTTTAAACTTTATGCATTCGGTTCGTGATTCCATTATAATCATTGGGTCAAAGGTCTGTTACTTATATTTTTGGTTCGCATTTCACTTATAAATGTTGGATCAGGGTTCTATCAAAATCTGAATTTTAGCTTTCTTGGAAAAATATTCCAATATTATTTGTTGGGTCTTAAAGCGTGTCGATTGAGGTTCGCATCACTCGGCCGTGGATGCAAGAACCCGACCCAACTCAACTCAAATAAGATATATGGGTTTGAAATTCAACCTATATAAATAAATTGATAGGTATCTTAGCATGGTGATAAGAACAATCATCATAGCTTGAACATTATAAATTGAAATTCTACAGTATCATGATTCAATTTATGCAAAAGCTCGTTGGAAAAACAACAACAACAACAACTTCATTGATCTAAAAATGAACAATATTACAAGAAGGTATTAAATAGAAAAACATAGTTAAAGATCCATTAAATCTGATGAATATATCTTTTGTTATTTTTTGGCCTTAACATTTTTTTTTTTTTTTTCCTTCAGTTTGATAGATTTTGAAAGAAATCTGAAGGGAAATCGTTTGATAGGCATTAGTGTTTTTTTTTTTTTAACAGGCCAACAGTTTTAAGAGTCCATAGTCAGCCCAAAGCCCAAGGTCCAATACCCGCGAAAATTAAATACCACTTCTTACTAAATCCAGGCCCATTAAATTAACAACAAATTGTATCAGTTAATATAAAACCCAAATTTTAGACCAATAGCCCATTCACAAAACAAAGCCCTCAAATTATAGAAGCCTATATAACCCATACCAATGGACGGTCAGAACAATTCCCAGGATTAGCTTAGATTTTGGGTCATGGTACTAATTGGGCCAACACTCATGTAAAGAGGGACCACAAGTTTTTTGGTCTGTTTTATGGGCCAGCCCAAAATGGAAGACATGAGCCCAGCCCGTGAGGCCTAGCTCAAAGGTTTTTTTTTTTTTTTTGGGAAACAAGCTGCAGACACAATCTTCATCTTGATAACCTGTATAGAATGCTTTCTAAAGATTGATAAGCTACAAAACCAGGTAGTACTATAGCAGACTTACGTATTTTTCAACACGTCTAACGAATTTTTTATTGATGGTTGGCTACTTGGCTTACAAACTTCTAGGCATTTTGTTATCAATAAATAAATTTTAGGTTGGAGATACAAAACTAATAGTCTACAAGGATGCTGAAACATAACAATCTGTCTATTTTACATAGGCAAGATCAATAACATTAACAACAATAACAAAGAAAGAAATACATAGGTTGTGTATTTTACACAGGCAAAATCAATTCCATCGAACAGGGTACACCCATCCAAATTATTTAGCCTTTACTGCTGGAATGACAAAAAATATTGTTTGTATAAAGTGAGGAACAGAAGAATAATAGAGGTGAATGTTGAAGCAGTTCTCCAAGGAGTGCTAAAATATTCACGTTTTAATGTTGCATTCTTTCTGTGCCAAGGATTCTAATAGAAATTATTCAATTCATTACAGAAATCAATGTAATCATCTCTCACCTTGGCCCATACAATTTCCTTGTTAAGACTGTTAATCATAAATGTTGCTCCATTGTTGTCGCCTAGATAATTAACAAATATTTCTTTATCACAAAGTAAATCCACATCTTCTTTAATATTGATAAGTAAATCTACGAAGAAAAAGTAATCTGTAAAGTATACATTTTCTATATAACGAGTTTGCTCTAATGCCATAATATTTCGAGAAACAACTTCCGTTCGATCCGTTAATTTTAAGCTTGGGATTCTCAACACCCCTTTTTCAAATTTTATGTCAAAATCGCATTTACTTGTACCAACCTCGAACTTTACTCCTGCCTCGTGGAGCTGTGTTGCGGAGTACAAATGTTTAATCAGTTGACGGTGTCTTTTGGTTGCTTCTCGGGTGGAGGTAGCTGAAAGGTTCTAATAAGATCAGTGAAGTGTTCTATTTTCACATTGGGATGGACCTGTATGGACTGAATGTTGAAGTACTCAAAGTAGTAAAAAGAAAGCTCAAGTAAAGCAACGTTGTCTGGGAGAGATGGAAATGCAAGGTGGTGTAGTTTCTCAATAACAAAGAATGGAGCTGATTTTCAAGTAATAGCAAGTCAAGCACCACAGCATCAGCCCTTGGTTCCACAAAAATAGGATCATCACTTGTTCAACTTCCTGAAATCTCTCTGATGAAAAGCTCGAGAATGAAGCTCGCATCCACCAAAATCATTTTCACAAACCTATCACTATTAAGGTTAATAGTCTCTTCATAACTCCCGCGAATGCTTTCTTCCATTTCCCTTATTGTGCCTACCAAATACTCCCAAGTTTATCTCACTTCGTTTCACGAAACTCCTGAAGTATCTCTCTTTATGCTCTTCCATGGGTTCCAATCTTTCGTTTTTGTGATGAAAAGGGCCAATTGAAACTACCTGAGGAGTGTAGGCTTCTTCATTCCATTTTCGGAGCGGGTGTGGGACCTTGTAGATACGACATTGTTTTGATGATTCAATCTCCGGCCTCTCGACCATTTTTCTAATTTCAATTACTAACTCATCATTTTTTTTTTTTTTTTCATTTCCACCTGGAATGTTTGATTCCTTTTTGAGTATTTTGATCTTCATTATTTATTGAAGCAATTACTGGTTGAATTTCCATACTAGTTGATTCTGCCATCTCTCAATTAAGTTGTCTTCCTTAAATTTCCTTATGACAAACACAAAACCCACTAGCATTAGAAATGTTAGGTGATACTTGTAAAAAAAAATTTTAAATGTGGATAAACTAGCTAGGTGATTACTCATGATTCATGGACAAGACAAGCTATCATCGTCTACTATCATCATCCTAGAAATCATTTTGTAAAGGACTTGTCATTTTGAATGAGAGAATTCAATTTTGGTTTTGGAAAAAACAATAATTAATAGGATAACAATTTAAGCAATTAAAATCATTTAATATTATTAAAAAACATGTGATAGCCTTCTCAAAAAAAAAAAAAAAAAAAAAAATTCAGGTGATAGAGTGATGAGTAAATTGTTCATATTGAAGACTATTCCACTTCAATGAGAAAAAGAAGGCAATTGGTTAACTATTTATATATTTAATTTTTACTTACCAATGTAATTTCTGTTTTTTTGTTTTTTTGTTCTTTTTTTGTGTGTGTGTGTGTGGCTAAAAGCATTACTATGAATTTTTCTATTGTTTATTATCCTTTTCTAGGAAGTTATTCAACTATCATTAAAATCTCTTTACAAGGTAGGTAGTAATTTTTCAGAGCTTGGTATATATTGTCAATAAAATTCTCCTTTAAATATTTTTACTTGAATTAATGATCATTTTTGGAATTGTAATAGAATTTTAATTAGTTTCAAAATTTAAATGGTCATATATATAATATAATATATTAAAGTAAAGCGGAGAGAAAGTTCAATGAAAACTCTAAATTGCATTCCAATTTTATGCTAAATGTCATTTTAATTGTTCTTTTATTTGATGCCAATTATCTCTAGATTTTAAATGGACTCCAATTCTATGCAAAGTGTCTTTTCTAATCTAATTCTAATTATGTGTCAATTATATTTGCATTTCAAGTATTTAAACATAAAGAATATAAGAAGGCTTGATTTGAATTAATTATTTGTGTATATATATAGTATCCATCCATGCACATATAGATTATAAGCTAGTGATATATTTAAATTACAATAAGAATCCAAATTAGTTTCTAATTGTAGTCTGATTTCACACCAAGTGTTTATTTTAATTTTATTACTTTTGGTGTCAAGTGACTCATTCAAAATATCAAAACCTTAAAGCTAAGGTTACCACTTTACTCACTTTTCTGGTTTTTGGAAGTTTAGAGGTAGAGGAATGCAAAAAGTAAGGGAAAACGAGAGGAGAGAGAGAGAGGAGGGAATTGTTATTCATTCCCCTTATTTGGATGTTTTAAAAATTAAGTAGAGAAATGGTAATATATATCTCTCCTCTTTGTTTGGATATTTAAAAAATAAATAAGGAGAGGACATGGGAGGGGAATGACATATAAATTAGGAAAATGCTAAAACCATAGACTATTTTATAACTTTTTTTACAAACTACTTATGTAATGAGTGGTTATTGGTAAGTAAAAAAATTATTTTTTTTTATTGGTAAAAAAGTGATGTTAGTGGTAGGCCTCAAAGAGAATCAATAATAATTTGCTACATCAATAATTTGTAAAAATACTATAAACTATTTTGTGGATATAACATTACTCTATAAATTAACATAAAGATAAAATTGACAAATTAAATTTATTTAATATAATCCATACTTGCTTATTTTGAGGAACTAGATATAAATTGACATCATAAGGGCATAATTGACAATTAATTTTTTTTAATATAAGTTATACGCTCCCCTCTACTCCCTATTGGGCTAAATGGATTTTGGTTTGTGTTTGATCTGGTTTGTGACTTGACCTAATTTGGATGCGTTACTATTTTAAATGGGAGATTTGCTGCGGGAAAATTAGTTTTGACTCATTTTGGATCCATTGTCTGGGATATATATACTATTGCTTTGGATTAGGGTTTGATTTATTGAAAATTGTATTATATGGCCACTTTTGTATTTTCTCTTCCTTAGATCCTTGCAAATCTGTGGCCACAAACACATTGTCGAACCTTGTAAATATTTATGTTATGTGATTTTTCTTGGCACATATTTTTATCTATTTTTTGTTTCTCTTTGGTTTAGGGATTAGGTTAAATTCCTAAAACTACCCTCCAAATTTTTATAATTGGGAGAATTAAAAAAGTGGGGTTGTGACCCCTCTAAATGCCCCTTCCTCCCCCCTCAAAAAACATTCAAATGAGGTTATGATTAAACCTAACCTTGGTCTCCTTCCTCTACTCCCCTCTCCATTCAAATAAGCTTCTAGGCAAACTGAAATCACTCCATTTTTACTATTGTTAAATGTTTCCATGCATAAACATGAATTACAATCTAGTCTGTATATAATTTTAAGTGCGTAATCAATGTTATTTTAGTAAGATAATAATGAGAAAATAAATAAATACATTGATAGGCAAAAATACTTGAGTGAAAAATGTTATGAAATCCTACCTCGGTTATTAAATTGTAGCTGCTGATTGAAAGCCTGAAAGAACGACCCTGTAAGTACAAATTAACTATCAACAACTCAGGCGATCTATGGTTCTTAGTTCTCACAGAGGCGAAATGAATCCCATTAGGATATATTTGTTAGGGAAAATATATAAGATGAATTAAATCAAGCAGACTAAGAGTAAAATTGAAAAGAAAGAAAAATTTATTAATGGTTGAAAGTCGAGGAGTGGAACTGCACCCACTGTTTTAAAAAGTGATTTCAACCCACTAGATATAATTTATCCTTTGCGCAAAATTGGCTTCGACAATTACCCCCAAGATTCAATGGCAAACTTTGGTTGTGCGTACTCACAAAACTAGGCTTTGGACTAGTATTAATGTCTGAAAATGTGAAAGAATTTGTAATAGAGTAAGGGACACAAAATAGAGGATTTTTGGACTGCTCTTCGTATACGTGAAGAGAACTTTACCTCTATTTATAAATTTTAAAATATAGGGACCAAAAGTGTATTTTTGCATTAATATTATTAAAAATCATTTGTTAGAGTATGTAAATTGTTTGTATTGAAGATTGTTTCGTTTCTATAAGAAAAAGAAGGTATTTATTAAACCATTTATATATTTAATGTATTTTATTTTCTATTACTATGGGTTTTTTTATGGGTAAAAGTGTATTACTAGGAATTTTGCTAATGTTTATTATCATTTTCTAGGAAGTTATTCAATTATTAAGAAAATCTCTTTAAAAAGTAACGTATATTTTTTTTAGAGAGCATTGTATATATTGTACGTTTTTAGATCCCTATAAAACTAGATTGTTTAATCTAATTAATTAACCAAGTGAATACTTAGGTTTATTATTTAGATCTAGGTTAAAATAATAACAATCATATCATGTAAAGCAGCGGAAAATATAAAGAACACAAAGATCTGATGACCTAGGAAAACCAAACCGGTAAAAAACCTGGGGAGGATTTAACCTAGCTATCCTCAAGGTAAAACAACAAATCCACTATGAAAGAATTGAAGTTTGTACAATAGAACTTAGATCACTAACATTCTATTGCTACCTTGAGTAGAAAACTTACTACCACGACCCCATGATAGCTTCAAGTCCACGGACTACTTCTTTCCTTGGCCTTTGAAAAACACAAATACCCACGCTTGTGACTTTGAGATCCCACTAAAAGATTTAGCAACACAAACTTTCCTGTTTGTGACTCCAAGACCACCTTTAAAGGTTTAGATCATCAGCACCTTTGATGACTAGAGAAAGCAACAACTTCTACAATACCGGATCTTGAGATTTTTTATGGAATAACACTGGAAGAAGACATGAGAGAGCTTTTTAAGTACAAAACCCTAAATACAAAAGAGGCACATTCTTCTCTCTCTAAAAAGCCTTCTAAAAAACATGCTTAAGGTTTCCTTTATATAGTGGGAGAAGTAAATCTAAAACCATAATCCTTAATGGGCTTGAATTGTTGTTTGAGCCAACTTTTTCTGTAGATACAATTCTCGATCAGTCGAGCATGTTTCTCGATCGGTCGAACCAGACGGATTATGAAATCTTCTTCCTGCAACTTGTATGTTTTTGTGTGTTCACGATTTGCCAATTGTTCTAAACTTTTAGAACCTAAAAATCTCCCCCTTTAGCAATTCGTGAAAAAACCTACATACTAAATGAAATGCTCAAATACAAGAACAATCCAATACAATAAAATGCCCAATTACATCACAAATCCCAATCTAAGACTCCTAACCTAGAAGTAGCAAGAAGAGGTCGAAGGTCTTGATCAGAATGTACCTATCTTTCCTGAAAACACTAAAAAGAACACATCACCGCATGTGTGGAAAGAAAGACATATAAACAATATGAAACACAAATATAAAAAAAGTAAATTCTAATTCTCTCATTAAGTTAGATACATCAAAAAAAATTTATATTCTCCCCCTTTTAAAAACAATTTCAACTCTCCCTAAACAAAACAAACAGAATTGAGTCCCACATTTCATCTATTTCTCCCCCTTTTTGTCACGTACTGACAAAGACAACCCAATCAGAAGGTAAACAGAAAACATACGCAACAAAAAATAAGAGAAAGTAGAGAATAAAGGGAACACAAAACAATTCAACTCTATAGAAAATAGAGACAACTCCCCGTATGAACAACAAAGTTTAAAAACAAGCTTCTCCCCTTATAAAAATAGGAAAAACAAAATAAGTTTTGGGAAAAACAGTTTTGGGGAAAATTTAGGACGTGGGGAAAAGCAAAAATACACAAGCCTAACTTTAAAAACTAAGTTGATGATACACATGAAAAAAAATATTCTCTCTTACAATAAATGTAAACTTGACACTATGTGACCCATAAACAGTTGCATGAGTAGAGAAAATATTTGCACATTGATTATCCATCATATCTCTTAAGAAAAATATTTTATGCAGTTCACACATCAAGAAAAATAGCATATACTAAAATGTACAAATGTCTCAAAAATTAATCAATCAATTTTTAATTCAAGTTAAGTACCCAATTTAGCAAAGTGTATGTATGTTATGTGTTAAAACAATGAGAGAAATGGTTGCAAAATTGCAAGATGGATACAGAAAAACAATGCAACTCATGTGAATCCTAACCATAAATGATGCATGAAAAAAATTTGGTCAAAAACTTAGAAACTGAAAATTTTTCAGTTTCGATCGATCGAGCATCGATCGAATACCAATCGAACCAGGCAGACTCAAACCAAAATTTTAATCGCAATTTCGATCGGTCAAGAGACAGATTCGATCAATTGAAAATCTAGAAAAATAAAAATTTTGAAAAACAGAGTAATTTTATGCAAAAACTCCTCAAATCATAGTATTTCATAAATGAAATGCATGAGTATGAAATTAAAAGTTTTTCAAAAACACATGAATTCAACCAAGATCTCTCAAAAACAAGTTTTTCAACCAATTTGACTCCAAAAACTCAAACATCAAATACTTTTTGCATCAAAATCAAGAAATTTTCAATCTTGGATGGCCACAACAAAATCACACACAATAACATGTACAAAGTTTAGCAAAGAGTAACTTGTGTAGTGTCTGCAACTAGCAAAAGCCTGAGATACATGTGCGGTGATATGTAAATAGAAATCAAGCACAAAGTCTACAAAATTTATCACATAGAATTTGAAAGAGACTATCACTTAAAGAGTTACATCATATAACTCTCACATCTCCTAAAGTAAAAGCTTGCAATCATGTAAGTTTCTTGTTTTGCCTCATAATGTACACACCAATTTTATTTAATTTGAATTCATTATGGCCCAATAATGTACATACCAATTTTAGCATTTAATCCAAAACTACACCTTATGTTCTTTTGTGCATGTGCTACACTTTTTCGAGCACAAAAACATATTATATGCACTAAGGTGTTCATGATTGGCTAGTAAACAGCGGGGAGATTGTTATTTATGCCTTTCTCATTGAGTTCAAGTCCAACAATCAAAGGCATTTGACTTCAAGATCAAGATCATGTGATCAAAAACTATAAACAACTCCCACACAACATGCACTACAAAGCTCAAACTAGTAAAGTGCAATAAAATAAGCTCATCCAAGCTGAACAAAGTACATAAACATGTTATGTAAAGATAATATGGCCAACATTGATTATAAATCCAAGATATATAATACAAAACACATAAAATCTTTTTGGTTTTAAAAAAAAAATTTATGACCAAAACTAAAAGCACACATTATGCTAAATGATTAAAAATGCAAATGCAATGCATGACAGTGCTCAACTAAGCTATAGAGGGTACACAAACAAGAAATATGTACAAACTAGTACATACTCATACAAAATCATAAATAGCTTAGCACTTACATAACACATGCTATTCAAGTTTCTCCACAATGTCAAGCATGTTCTAAATCAAGAGAGAGATCATAATTCATGTAATCCTAAAAAAAAATTAAAACTAGACACAAAATAAAATATTTACGTCTTTTTGAAATTTTTCAATGTTTTTTTATTTAAAAAAAAATAAAAAACTAAAAAACAAAACAACCAAAAACAAAAGCAAAACATGTCCACAAACAATTGAAAGAATTAAATCAAGGACAAGTAAACAATACTCACTTTAGAGAATCTTTTCTCACCCATATAACACGAGTCTTCCGCTTTGTAAGTGAAAATCCATGTAAAGCAGAGTGTATTTGTGGGATTACACCAATCTTCTGAGAAAGATTAAAATCCTGCAAATTCCTTTCACAAGCCAACAAGCTTAAATTTTTTAAAAGAATATGAAACAATTTGTATGGACTTATGGCAAGAGAAATATCATCACATATCATAAATTGAAATACAGAATGCTTAAATTTCAATTTATGACAATTAAGACGTATGTGATCGGAGACACCACAAAAGTGACAAACAGGAATAAATTTAGGAACATTAGTATTCCTAACAACAAATCTAGTCTTAGATTTTGGTTTTTGCCTCAACAAAGAACAATTTGGTCTAATATAACCAACAACATCACAAAGGTGACAAGTAGGCACAAAAACAGATTTCTTATGCTCTCTAACTGTAGCTTTAGACTTAGGTTTAGAAACTTCAGCGTCAATATCAGAACTTTTACCTTTGTCTAACTTAGTAAAATATGTTTTTTCTTTATTATTCCTCTTGAAATGAGGGATATAAACTTTCTCAGTTTTAGGCTTAAAAGAAACTGAAACACTTCTGTTATCAATAGCAGGCTTGGTACTAGTCAAATTTTCAATTTTAGCTTTAGATTCAACTAACTCTTGTTCCAAGCTTTTCATTTTTCATCTTGAGAGGAAATTTGATTTTTCAAAAATTCATTCTTTTTATTAGATTCATCTAATCAACAACCAATTCCTCTTTTTCAAGATTAGCCAATTTTAACTCTTCCTTAAATTTCTTAGCAATTTTCATAGTTTTCAATAATTCCTTACGAAGAGTTTTACATGCATCAATAAGATCAACAGAAACAATAGTGTCCTTTTTATTTAAATTGTCACATTTAAAAACAGTAAGACACTTAAAATTATTCATGATAACAGAGATCAAGGATCAACTCTTAGATCAAAGGATCTACAACAGAAGAGCTACCCGCTCTGATATCACTTGTACGTTTTTAGATCTCTATAAAACTATATTGTTTAACCTAATTAATTAACCAAGTGAATACTTAGGTTTATTATTTAGATCTAAGTTAAAATAATAACAATCATATCATATAAAGCAGCGAAAAATATAAAGAACACAAAGATCTGATGACCCAGGAAAACCAAACCGGTAAAAAACCTGGGGAGGATTTAACCTAGTTATTCTCAAGGTAAAACAACAAATCCACTATGAAAGAATTGAAGTTTGTACAATAGAACTTAGATCACTAATATTCTATTGCTACCTCGAGTAGAAAACTTACTACCACAACCCCATGATAGTTCCGAGTCCACAGACTACTTCTTTTCTTGGCTTTTGCAAAACACAAACACCCACGCTTGTGACTTTGAGATCCCACTAAAAGATTTAGCAACACAAACTCTCCTGTTTGTGACTCCAAGACCATCCTTAAAGGTTTAGATCATCAACACCTTTGATGACTAGAGAATGCAGCAACTTCTATAATATCGAATCTTGAGATTCTTCATGGAATAACACCGGAAGAAGACATGAAAGAGTTTTTTAAGTACAAAACTCTAAATACAAAAAAGGCACGCTCTTCTCTCTCTGAAAAGCCTTCTAAAAAACGTGTTTAGAGTTTCCTTTATATAGTGGGAGAAGTAGATCTGAAACCCTAATCCTTAATGGGCTTGAACTGCTGTTTGGACCAACTTAAAATTCTACAGATACGATTCTCAATCAGTTGAGCCTGTTTCTCGATCGGTCGAACCAGACAGATTATGAAATCTTCTTCCTGCAGCTTGTATGTTCTTGTATGTTCACGATTTGCCAATTGTTCTAAACTTTTAGAACTTAACATATATTGTCAACAAAATTATCATTTTTATTTTTACTTGAATTATTGATCATTTTTTTTTAATTTTAATTAGTTTCATATTTTAGATAATCATAGATCCTATATATATATATATATATATATATATATATATATAGCCAAAACTAAGAAAAAGTCCAATTTATCTATTTATAATATAATGTATCATAAAAGTTAGACCTCTAAACTTGGTTGATACACAAAACGATGACGTGTGTTCCTTTAACAATGCATAAAACAAAAAAAATTTGCCCTTACCTAACAGCAGAAGTACTCATTAAAGACGCACATCGAGTTTCCTTTTCATAAATGATTGTAGGTGAAAATACCATTTTAATTCCTACATTTTAAAGTCACAGTCAATTGGGTTCCTACATTTTGGTAGCAGTCAATTTGGTCACTAATATTTTTTTAATTTGCAATCAATTTGGTTCTTACTGTTAACTCCCTAATGGAAAAGGTCTATATGACTTTATGACAGGCTGGCTACTAGAATAATAAAAAATAAAAAAATTGTATTGGCATTTAAAATTGACAAGTCAACATCTAAAATTAAGTAATTTATCAATTTCAAAAAAATAAAAATAAAAAAGAAGAAGAAGAAATTGAAAACCAAAAAAACACGAACCCAGATCTGGGAAACATGTACCCAAATGAAGATTTCAAAGTTTCTTACACTTTCTGAGAAACCAAACCGTGAATACCAACAATCAAATAAAGGAAAAGAGAAAATCAACATCCAACAAAATCCATCACCAACGACCCGATCCCTAGCGCATAACAAATCATTGAAAATACTGAAAGATAATCAAATTCAAAATCATTTAAGTAATCAATGAAACGGAGTGAAGAAATAAATTGGAGAGTAAAGGACTTTGATTATGTACTTCTGGTGAACAAATTTATATGCTACATCCATCAAATCAAATCAGTGAGATTGAGATTCGCAATGTTTTTGACGCCTTGAATGGAAAAATAAAAGTTAATCTACCGCCCTACAAGCTTCACCTTGAATGGAAAAATATGCTACATACCTCTCTCTCTTTTTTCTTTTTTTTCTCTCTCTCTCCCTCTCTTTCTCACAATCAAATATAAAATATTTGATACTCACACACATACACAAAAAAACACAATACAATAACTTAAAGAAGAAACCCAAAAAGAAAAAAAAAAAAGAAAAAAAAAAAGAAAGAATAATAAGAAGATCCAAATGCACAAGCACAACTATTTACAACATCTTCTACCAAGCAAATAAAAAAGTTGATTTTAAACAAAGTCTTTCTCGTTTCCTTTACCTTCTCTTCCTTTATCTAACCCCACCTAAATCAAGTTCTCTGGTTTTAGAACTTACCCACATAATGAAACCCAAAAAACTAATTTATAAACCCCAACATTTTTAATTTTATACCCTGTATTCTTGGGGTTTCTCTCTTTTTCCCTTAATTTTGAGGTCTGTTTTCTCTTTCGTTTATCTAATTGTTGGTATTCACTGTTAGGTTTCCCAAAAAGTGTGAGAAACTTTCGAAATCTTCTTCTGAGTACATGTTTCCTAGATAAGGGTTCGTGTCTTTTTTTTTTTTTTTTGGGAAATTGATAAATTAATTAATTTTAGATACCAACAAGTTATATTTAAATGCCAATTCAATTTTTTATTATTATTCTAGTAGTCACATAGGCTTTAAGTGCGACAACAGTGCACATCATTTGTCACATTAACTTTTTCCGTTAGTGAGTTAACGGTAGGAATCAAATTGATTGCAAGTTGAAAATATCAGAAACCAAATTGACTACTACCAAAATGTAGAAACTAAATTAACTGTAGCTCTAGAGAGGTCAATAAAATGTCAAAGGCTTCGGTTATATATATATATATATATATATATATATGTGGATTTAACTTATTTAAGTGTAACAACAGTGCACACTATTTGCCACATAAACTTTTTCTGTTGTGAGTTAATGGTAGAGATCAAATTGATTGCAAGTTGCAAATATTAAGGGCCAAATTGACTACTACCAAAATGTAGATGCCAAATTGACTATAATTTCAAAATATAGAAATCAAAAAGTTGTTTTCGTCGTGATTATATTGTAATATATTAAGAAATAATAAATTTGTGTTTTTGTCTTTATTGATGGTTTATTAATTCTAAATGGATGTTTTTTTTTGAAATTCTATAATGATTTCTTTCTTTCTTTCTTTAAACTTTCACCCCCTAATTCTAAGCGGTGGCTCTATCCCTGAACCCACATGATGACATGATAGCTAGAGACCTACATGCTGCAAACTTTATCAATTTATTGACTACTGTTAGTTTTTAAGAATTTTTTTAAAAAAAAAAAGTGTAAACGTGTCACGTGTGTCAATGTGTTTTGTTCAAATTTCATAATCAGATGAAGGGACAATAAACAGGTTACCTAAACCAGCAAGATTGAAGTTGCGCACACAGTGTCCACCACAAGCAACTATTGCAAAGAAAGCTTAAAAGGAAAAAGATCAAGATTAAGAATACTATGATAAGCAATGAGAAAAAATAAATGAGATTTAATTTTCTTCAAGAATTAAGAGAGAGAGAGAGAGAGAGAGAGTTTTTGTTTTCAGTGTTTTGTTCATAGAGATAAACGTTAGATTTTAATAAGAACAAAATTTCTCTCCAAATTAGTTTAGAGAGAAACCCTTCAAACTTATTATATAACTCTTTTTCTGGGGTGAATTTTGAAAATCTAACCATTTAATTTCATGTTACTTATGTTCTTAACATTCATATCAAATTTTGTTCATAGAGATAAACGTTAGATTTTAATAACTCTTTTTCAGTGTTTTGTTCATAGAGATAAACGTTAGATTTTAATAAGAACAAAATTTCTCTTTAAATTAGTTTAGAGAGAAACCCTTCAAACTTATTATATAACTCTTTTTCAGAGGTGAATTTTGAAAATCTAACCATTTAATTTCATGTTACTTATGTTTTTAACATTCATATCAAATTTTGTTCAAATCAGATTTTATTTACTATTTGATCAATGAACTTATATTTTATACACAATTTTATATTATAAAAACTTGAAATTTTAACATTTATTTGATAATATAGCAATTGATCTTTGATCTTATTGAAATTTTGCAAGCATAAAGGATATAATAAGAATATGCAATCTAATGGTTAAATTTTCAAATTTCACACTCAATATAAAAATATATGATAAGTTTGAAGGGTTTCTCTCCAAACTAGTTTGGAGAGAAACTTTATTCTTTTAATAATGAATTTTCTACCATTAATTTATATTTTAGCATAATTCAGGAGATGAATTAATGAATTTGTCAACTATTAATTTAGATTTTTAAGAGTATTTTGACTGATTTTGTCTCTCCACCTTCTTATAGTCTTCTAAGTTGTGGGATATGGAGACTTTTTAATACACAATGCATCTATTACCCAATAGAAGAGTCTTTATTTATTATAATTTTTTTGGGGGAAAATGCGTAAAACAACCTTAATTAAAATATACTAGCATGTAGTCCGTGTTTACGCACGGAAATATTAACAATTGTGATGATAAGATGTTCATCTTGGTAGATTCAGTTTCCACATTGAGCATGGAATTTTCTTGGAGGCGCTAATGAAGCGGTAATGCATGAGAGTGTGAAGTAAGGAAGAGTGGGATTGAACATTGTGTTTGAACCCGGCCTTACTCTTAGAAATCCGAAAGGAAGAGGAGAGGGTAGTGTGTGGATTTAGTTGGTAGAGGTTGAGAGAGAATAAGGAGACATGGGATGACGATATGGCATTAGGAGGAGATGATGTTTTACTTTTATAGTCTTTCTCGTTGAACTCCTTGGTTCTGGTAGTGAGCATGTGAGATATTCAGCCATAAAAGTGTGCATGTGAGATGTTCTTGCTTAGGCCAATAAGCATTATCATTGTGGTTTTCTTGGCTTCCGTATTAATGTTAATGTATCATTTATTTGAGCACAAAAATTAGAAAATTTAGATAAGATACATGACACAAAATTGGAGTCCAATTTATAATCTAATTAGAATTTTTTTTTTTTTTTTTTTTTGAGTTTTGGTTAGGACAAGTGGCGCAAAATTGAGAATCAAATCTAGACACATGGCACAAAATTGAAACTCTAATTTGGAATTCTATTTAAGTTTCTCTCTGCTTCACTTATAATTATATATATAGATATATAGATTATATTATATTAGTTGAAAGAGGTGGGCCATCCGGCCATGTTTTATTTGGAGGCTTTAGCCTTTAGGTGATTGCTTAAGTTGCTTATATGCTTGTTCTGACCCTGCTGTTAATTAATATATATATAAATATTTTTTTCCCAACATAAATTTGAATTAGAAATATTAAGTAATTAAAAGAACTGTAATAGCTATATTGATAAAATCTTCATTGTAATTGTAAAACCTTAAAACATTTTTCTCAAAATAGAGAAAAAGAACACTCTCATCTTCTTTCTTTTTTCTTTTTTTTTTCCTTAAATTGTGTTTTTCTAAATTTGTATGGAACTTCATTGGATTGAATTAAAAACTTTTAAAATTATATGATATGCATACTTTAATTTATGTTTACAAAATTTAATTTATGTAGAATTTATTTGTCTCTAATTATTATATTTTACATTTTAAACATTTGTGTTTTATTTTTTGAATAGGTTAAAATGTGGCATGCTTGTGGGAACTCAATACAACAGATTTGTTAAACAATTTAAAAATGAGTTGTATACATGTGAACCCAACCTTTTTATTAAGTGTCAGATCAACAAATGTAATAAACATATCATATTAAATTAAGAGTTCTTGACACAATTGTTAAATGAGTAAGATTCAAATTGACTTATGTAATCGAACGTTAGTAAGATATATGAACACAGTTACCTATGAATATAAATGGTCACCCTTTGAACTTGCTAAGTTTAGTACGAAAATTCTGTCATGGACTTTTTCTAACAAAAACGAGTGTCTATTGTTATTAGAACTTTTATTGAAAAATTAAAAAAGAGAACAAAGAGAGAGCTCTTACCTAAAGAGGATTGATATAATCAAGCTCTAGGTTTCTGTCACAACTTTCCTTATGATATATATATATATATATATATATATTTTGGAGAGAAACTTTCCTCATGATTATTTAAGACAAACTATTGAAATTTATAGACGTACCCAGCAGGTGGATACCACGGTTAAGTAGCTGGGAAGTACAAGCAAGGAATTTAATATTATCAAGGAATCCAAGGAAGGGATATAATCAGGGAGAAATGAAGGAAGGAGTCTATATAATAAAGGAAACAAATGAATCTTTTTATTATTATGCTTTTGGTTTTTAACGTGTTTTTGTGAAGTGTTCGCGTCACTAATAGCATTCGCATCAACTTGAGTAAATTTTTTTTTTTTTTTTTTTGTATATTTTAGCATAAAAATGTACTTTAAAAAAAATTATATACTTAGATTTTAAAACATCCCAAGTCTGATTATTTATTTTACATTACATTTCATTAAAATATCAAATTTTCTTAATTTTTTTTCTCTTTTCACAAACAACAAACAACAACTAGCATCCACTATCTTTCTCTATGCTTGCGATATGTAATGAAAGAATAAAAAATTAAATTCAAAATAAATAGCATCAACGTAAATTTATATTGTTACTGTAGAAACTATGTATTTTTATACAAGTTTATGTTGCTTGAAGTGAGTGAATTTTAGATTTGATTAGCTAAATGTTATAATGTTTTTGTTATATAACCACTAACACGATTATACAAGTGCTCTAAATTATCTGTCAAAAATAGAAAACCTGTAGCGGAATATAAGTAATTGCTTTTTCGGCATACCTCTCTTGGCCAAAACCAATGATCACATAGGAAATTTGAGATTGTTCTATATTGTCTAGAGCTAGCCTCCATGCAGACCAGCTATCCAAACATGTTTTGAATTCCAGTTTGTGTTACCCAAAGACCAAAAACGTTTCTCCGACACTGTTGCACACTACTAGAGCGATGCAAACATAACCCACAACCTAAGAGCCCCACAACACTCTGTAAACACTATGAGAAATGCAGAATTCGTTCCCCCTTGTTCAATGGGTACCACTCTTGGTGTTTTTATACACACCACTCCATTAATATTTAGTGGGATAGTGGACTTAGTGGGGTAGAGTAACGGTCCAAACCATTACTCCATAACTCTTGGATGTTACAATCTAACTAAGGCAAACAAAGGGACATGCTCACTTTGGGTGTCTGTCCATATTCTTTTCAGTTTCTAACATCTCTCACTCATCCACTATGGGCAAGGCCCTATTATCCATCTCTCAATGTGTTTCTCAGTGCGTTCATACTGGCAAATAGGTTGTGCAACCCATGAGCACACTTGAAAAACATATTTTGGAGCACTATACCAAATCTATACCAAGACCAGTATAACAACATCCCTAAAGTGTCTCGTTATGCCCTAGACATATATTACCACATCGAATCAAGCATCTCTAGCCCCTCTTGAGTTTAATACTCAGACTTTATGCTTGATCCATCATAACTATCTAGATGTACTCACAATTATTTCGCTACCATAGGCGCTATAACCTGTTGATAGTGAGTACAAATGTAAGGATGTGTAACAAAAATAGTCTTCCCTTTGCATTCATGTCCTTTAACTTTGGTCCAATCGCTTTCCTCGCAATGTCCCTTTAGACCGAATCTAACATGGCCATAGGTAACACGCCAAAATAGCAGACATCAAAACCTCAACTTCATGACATAGTTAAAAGTAACAAGGGCATAAGTAGGATCTTAATGAAAGATCCATGGGACTCACACGGTGAAGAAGCAAGGATTTATTCTCTCACCTCCGCTTTTGGTTGAGCAAGCACATGTAATATGAAATACATGCTACAATGAAGTTCTCTTAAGTAAGAGCGTATGTCTTAACTCAATACACCGTACAGATCTTAGTCTAGTCGCTACTCAAGCACTTAACTAGAGTCCTTTATTCGCTTGCCACCTTAGGCATCAAATAAGGTCTTGCATCTAGCTAACCATAAGCTACATGGATCATGGGCTATCCATGTACGGTTTAATTAAGATAAATATATTATAGACCTCATGTTAGTTCCAACTAAGGCGAAATCTGTTTGAGTCAACCATCAATATATGCTACGTAAGCATTGAATAACAGAATGTCTTATCTCTGCTCACTACTCAAGCGCCAGAGGCGATTGCTCGTGTGAGTAAGTCGACCTAAGCCTGCCAACATACCTTTCATACCACAGAACACATCATATGGTATATATGTGTGTAAACATACATATTATTAACTGAATAACATCATATGCATTTAAAACAAAATATCCCAAAAGAGTATAATAAATGGTAACTAAAAATAACATATCATCATATTCTACGTAGCCCTAAACTCCTAACATGAGCTTGAAAGGCATCCCTTCCTATAGTCTTTGTTAGTGGATTAGCAATCATGAGGCTTGTAGAAATGTGTTTTGGAACCACTTCATTGTGAGCAACCATGTCTCAAATGTAGTGATATTGTATATCAATATGTTTGGTTCTACCATGATACTTAAAGTCTTTAGCATAGGCAAGTGCTGCCATGCTATCACAATGTACCGTAACGAGATCTGAGGCGCTTGACAACCTCAAGATTTTGAAAGGACCTTCTCAACCAAACTTCTTCCTGAACAACTGCTGAACATGCTACATACTCTGCTTCCATAGTTGATAATGCTATACAGGGCTGTTTCTTGCTACTCCAAGTGATGGCGCCATTATTTAGCAAGAAAGCATATCCAGATGTAGATTTGCGTTCATCTAGGTCACTACCCCAATCAGCATCACTATAGCCAATCATACGTAAATCTGAACCCTGATAACAAAGGATGTAGTCCACTGTCCCTTTAAGATACCTTAATATCCTCTTGACAGCTTTCCAATGAGCAAGTCCTGGATTAGACTGAAATCTGCTGACTAATCCAACAGCATAACATATATCAGGACGAGTATACATCATTGCATACATCAAGCTTCCAACTGCATTAGCATAGGGAACACGAGCCATCTTTTCTTTTTCATCTTTAGTCTTAGGACACATATCCAGGCTTAAGCTCTCATTTTTGGCAATTGGAGTATCTATGGGTTTACAGTTATGCATTTGGAAACGTTCAAGAACTTTCTTAATGTAAGTTTGTTGTGATAAACCTAAAAGTTTCTTTAAGCAATCCCTAAGGATTTTAACCCCCAAAATATAATCTACTTCACCCATGTCCTTCATCTCAAAGTTAGAGGACAACCACCCTTTTATGGCTATAATCATCTCCATGTCATTACTGGCCAATAATATGTCATCGACATACAATGACAAAATAATGAAACTTCCCTTGGATCATTTTACGTAGACACAGTGATCATCTTCGATCATCGTAAACCTATTCGATAGAATGGCTCGATGAAATCTCAGATACTACTGTCTAGATGACTGCTTTAAACCATATATGGACCGCTTAAGTTTGCACACTTTGTGCTCTTGACCTTTGGTCACAAAGCCAATAGGTTGATCCATATAGATTTCTTCATCTAGTTCTCCATTGAGAAAAGCTGTCTTAACGTCCATTTGGTATAACTCCAAATTAAAGTTTGCAACAATGGCCAGAATGAGTCGAATAGAGGCAAACCTCACAACCGGAGAAAAGGTTTCCTTGTAGTCAACACTCTCCTTTTGAGTGTATCTTTTTGCCATTAATCGAGCTTTATACCTTTTCTATTGACCCATCCACCTTGCATTTGATTGTAAGAACCCATTTGTTCTCAATTGCTTTTCACCCTAATGGTAGGTCTACCAGATCCCAGACCTAATTAGTCCTTATAGACTTCATTTCATCATTCATTGCTTTCATCCATTCATCATTAACAGTAGATGAGAGAGCCTCTTGCACAGTTTTTGGCTCATCATCATCCTGTGAAGCAATCATGAAAGCTTTCCCTTTGATAACGCCTTAAAATGTATACTTGTTATATATTTATGTGGCCGTTATCTCCCTATTACTATGCTTAATTCGTATAATTAAGTCATGATTTGCATTAGTCCCTATTATTTATCTTTATATAATTTCTTGAATAAGATGTCATTCATTGTATGTAATTTTCTACTTTTAGAAAATTATGTGAGAAAGATGAGTTTACAGGAATTTGTGAAAGAATGGAGGCCAAACTAGAATTAAAGTGGAGCTAAAGGACCATGTTTGAATGTCTAAGGAGGTGCATCTGGAGTGCTTGGATTGTCTACCAAGATTGGAAGCTTTAAATAGGGAAAAAAAATCAAAGGGGTAGAATCTGAAAAGGAAAAATCTGATTTGAGCACTGATCAGTATTTTGGGCGTCTCTCTCTCCTCAAAACTCCAATTGACACAAGGCTAGATGGGTTGGAACCGTGACTTAAATATCTACAACTTTCTAGTTTTGAGTTTTTTGAAATTCTGAATTTTTGAAGGCCGAAATTAACTCACAAGTTACCGCTGTAAACCTGGACGGAAATTAAAATAGAAAAGTTTTATTTTCTTTAGGCTTGGACATTAGGGTTTGGGGGGGAGGCAGTGAGAACGAATTTTGGGCAGAGAAAACCTTGTATTTTCCTTTCTCTAATGGCAGCCTAAACTCTTTGCTAGGGCTAGGGGCTATGTTTCTTCTATACAGTATGAATATTCAATGTGATTCTCTCTAAGATTTTAGACAATAACATATTTGATTGTTCAATTAGATTTCTTTTTGATGTATTAGTTCTTCCATGCTTTCAATAAGTTCTATCATGTTTTTCTTATTGTTTAGATGAATTTCTAATAGTTTCAAATAGAAATCAGGTTTTAAAGTGAATGGGTTTTTCTGAAAACTTTTCTAACCGCATTATTAATCGAGGTTATAATGCGTTCTTGAATTGTCTCAGTTCAACCGAATCATAAGTTTTTAATTGTATAAGAACAATCAATTATGAAATATATATTTTCTTAGATCACAAAGAATCTCATATCGATATAGGGAAACACCCCGATGCCCTGGTATTTACATTATTAATTTAAATCAGTTTTTATTATTATTCTTATTAACAATCACCAAGCAAAAATATTTTTCTTCTTCACCCAAATTGTTATTTAATTATATTGTCTTTGAATTTACCCTACTCCTTGTGGTTCGATCTTGGTACTCCGAGAATTATATTGCTACGATCTCCTGCACTTGGAAGTGAGCAAGCAATTTTGGCGCCGTTGCCGGGGAGCTGCTGCGTGTTCAGAGACAATTTTTGGAAGCAAAGCACAACCGGTGGAAATTCTTCTATTGGTAACTTCGTTCCATTTTTTTCCCTTTATTTTGTTTTTATTTTTTTGTTTGTTTTTATTTTATTTTATTTTATTGTGTACTCATTGTTGCATGAGCATTTGGGTTAGAAACAAGAGAGGCAGATTAGAAAATTTTGAAACTTACTTTGGTAATCTTTTTGACATACCTTCACCTTCACCTTCTTAATCAATCATGGGTGATGAAACACATAATAATCATGAGGAGAATAGAAGAACTATGAATGAATTGTTGCATTCCACACAAAATTCTGTTCCTTCATGCATCATGTTTCCACCTAATGCACCACATGTAGAACTGAAACAATGTTTATTAGCAATATTTCCTGACTTTAGGAGACAAGAAAATGAAAATCCTTATGTCCATGTTAGAGCTTTTGAAGAGGCAATTAGTAGTTTCTATGCACAAAATGTTATTGAGACTGCTAAGTTACGTTTCTTTCCTTTTGCACTTAAGAATAAGGCAAGAAGTTGGCTTTACACCTTGAAACCTAGGTCTATAGGTAGTTGGGGGGAGATGACCCAAGAGTTTTTTAAGAAACATTTTCCTCCCCACAAAGTCCAACAAGTAAAAAGAAGGATAGCTAGTTTTGTCCAAGAAGAAAATGAGACCTTATACCAAGCTTGGGAAAGGTACAGAGATCTTTTCAATTTCTGCCCAACTCATGGGTATGAAGATTGGAGGTTGGTTAGCTATTTTTATGAAGGACTTACACCTAGGGACCGACAGTTTGTTCAACTCTTATGCGGAGGGGACTTTTTAGAAAAAGAACCCAAAGATGCAATGGATTATCTTGATGAGATAGCTGAAAACTCTAACACATGGACTGGACCTAGCCCTATAGACTCCACTGATAGGACTAGAACTAACACTATCACTTCTAGTGGAAGTGTTTTCAAGTTAAGGGAAGATGATAACATGAGTGCAAAAATCAGCATGTTAACTAAAGAAATTGAGGCACTCAAAATGAAAGGAAGTAGGAGTGTTAGTGCTACCTTTAGAGAGGACCCAATGGAGGTGTGTAAAATCTGTCATGAGATAAACCATGCAACAAATGAATGTGCATCACTTTCATCATTCTTAAATGTGCCAGAAGAACAAGTACATGCATTTAATTCATATTGGCCAAATAATTCTTCATATTCTAACAATTATAACCAAATATGCGAAACCATCCGTATTTGAGTTATAAGAGTGAAAATGTGTTGAATCCTCCTGCTCCAAGGAATTTTAATTCACCATATGCATCATCATCATCTAGACCTTCCTTGGAGGATGCACTTAGTACTTTCATTCAAAGGCAAAGTGAGCAAAATCAAAAGTTTGAATCCATGCTCACTAGGCTAGATGAAGAGGTAAGAGAGACCAAGAGTCATATAACTAGGCTTACAAATTCATTGAGTGGGATAGAGAGAGGGAAGCTTCCTTCCCAAACACAACCTAATCCCATCAATCAAAATCTAAAAATTAGCTCTAAGGATAAACATGAGGAAGTAAAAGCTGTGACTATTTTGAGGAGTGGTAAAGAGATTGATAAAAGTGCTCCTTTAATAACTAAGAAATCTAAGGAGACCCCTGTTGAAAAAGAGAAGGATGAAACTAAGTCACTTGGGCTTGATGACATTGAACAATGCCCAATCCCTCCACCATTTCCACAAGCCTAAAAATTACCTAAGAAATTGGACACTACATCTGAGATATTAGAGCATTTGCATCAAGTCAAGATAAATTTGCCACTATTGCATGTTATCAAGCAAGTGCCTGCATATGCCAAGGTAATTAAAGACCTATGCACTATCAAGAGAAAGCATCATGTGAAGAAGATTGCATTCCTAGCAGAACAAGTAAGTGCAGTTATCCAACATAAGACCCCACCAAAATATAAGGATCTAGGTTGTCCTACGATCTCTTGTACTATTGGTGATTACATCATGGAGCATGCATTGCTAGATCTTGGGGCAAGTGTTAATTTGATCCCCTTCAGTGTATATCAAAAACTTGGACTTGGTGAGTTAAAACTGTTGGATAATCTGGTTTTGCATCTCATACAAAACACATAGCGGAAGCAACAAACACGGATCTACTTCATTCATGAGAGATAACATGTAACTTTGAATTCTAGAACAAAGAATAGAAAGCGTACCTTGGTGTGGTGAAATTCAAAACCAGAAATCTGAAGTTCTTGGGAAGACTTTCAATCTTTACTCCAATTCCACTTAATGCCCAAGATGTGTGGTCTCTCAATCAGTTTCCAAGGAGAGAACATGGGAGTGTCCAACACTCACATACAAACCATTTCATTCTTTTGTAATCTTGATGAAAAACACTTATATGAGACTTCTTAAAATTCTGTATGTTTCTCTCCTTATATATAACTGATTATCTAATTGGGTTAGCCTTTTGGGCCATTCCAATTGGGCTCTAGTGTGTGGCTTGGAGTGGGACCAAAAGGGAACAAATAAGACTCTAGCTCCAATGGGCCTTGGGCTTTTCTGTCAACTCTTGACAAGTCTAAAGTTACCATTAATTATATTCAATACCACTATAAGAATATAATTGCACTCTAGGCCTTATTAATAAATTATATCCCAAAACTTTATTGTACATATAACCCCTTCATTAAAATATTCATAGTAATACAAAGTCATGAATATAGACTGCCACTTTGAAGATTACTACATCTTAATCCTTGAGTACCCGGTTTAATCCTTAATGTTATTCATCATATATTTATGAAATCCAATTCCATAAATATATACTTTAGTAACTCTTTACTAAAGTGGTTGGGCCCAACACTCTGAATAACCAATCCCATTAAACTTATCTCAAGGGAATATTTTATATCTCCGTTAAGAGATTATGAATTCCATCTTGAGAATATATGTTCCATCAACACTAAATGCGGCTGCCCAACATACTGAGGTTTTGACCGTAACTTATAGATCTCACTCTTGATATATCAAAGCAACCTACATTTCATGATCAGGTCCATTATTCTCTCAGGATTTAGAGTTGATGTAAATAGAAGTCGTGAGATTTATTATTCAATTGACAATCGTTAGGAGAATAATAAATCTCACAGCGGTCCAATTCAATATGTCTTAACTCTTAAAACATATCAACATACCAACTAGAAATCTTTATTTCCATAATCAAGATAAATCATCATAGTTGATATGTTATAGTCTTCGCAGATGAAACACCCAATTTTATCACCGACTACGAACTAAACTTCTGAGTTTACAAAGAGCTTGCAATTTATATCTTCTGTGACTAAATCACATAAATCGCATACTATGCATCTCATGGATTAAGATAATGTCTCATTAGTTTATTTAGTCTCATATAATTAAACAATTTAATTATTTATGACATGTCAATAAATTGGATTTTAGAGCATAAACTCCAACAAAAACCTACTTCAGTAACTTTACAGTTGGCTGATGGCTCTGTAAGGGAGCCAAAAGGGATTGTTGAGGATGTGTTGGTGAAAATTGAACAATTTTATTACCTGTTGATTTTATTGTTCTAGATTACCAACCTGTTTTACATCCTAATGTTCATACCCCTATTATTTTGGGTAGACCTTTTCTTGCCATAGCTAATGCTTTAATTAATTGCAGGAATGGAAGGATGCAACTCACTTTTGGTTCCATGACTTTGGAGCTAAATATATTTCATGTGGCTAAACAACCATATGAAGATGATGATTGTGCTTATGTGAACCTCATTGGGGCAATCGAAGAGTTTAATAAGAATTTTTTTTCTGATCCTCTTGAAACTCTTCTTAATAATTCTGTTGGTTCTTATGATTTAGAATGTGATATTCATGTATCTGAAAATTTTTCTTTGTTGGATCCCTCACAGGTTTTGGAAGAACAACAGATGATGGCAATTAATGAAGGATGGAAGCCTTGCTTTAAGGAGCTACTAGAAAATGAAAAAATGCTCGTGCATTCAAGTGAAGAGGCACCACAGCTGGAGCTTAAGCTGCTGCCCGGTAATCTTAAATATGCATATTTGGGCTCAAGTAAGTCAAAACCTAGGTGGGATGGCCCTTTCACTGTAAAGGAAGTGTTTAAACATGGAGTTGTAGTAGTTGAGGACCCTAGGGATGGTAGGATTTTGAAAGTAAATGAACAAAGGTTAAAACCATACTTAGAGGGAGTGATACTAGAGGAGGAGACTATGTCACTTGAGATCCCTGCTTATTGGCATGCTACGTGAAATCTGAAAGAGCCTTATGAAATTGTACCATATATTTTTTTTCTTTCTTTGTTTCCTTTTTCTTTTTGCCTTTTGTTTTTGTCTTTGTTTTTTGTTTTGTTATTATTTTTTTGTGAGCTAACATCTGCAGGTGCGAACGAAATTTCAAAAAAAAAGAAAAAAAAAGAAAAGAAAAGAAAATTAAATGCTTAAGGTAACTTCTTCCCTTTATACTTGAATTTATTTTGGCTTTGATACATTGAAGACAATGTAATATTTTAGTTGGGGGGAGAGGTCTTCACATTTTGCTGCACCTTGCATGTATTTTTTTTTTTTTTTTTTCCTTTCTTTTTGGTTGCAACTTTTCAATTCTAAAAAAAAAAATTCCCTTGAATTTGAATGCAGAAGAGTTATAAGCTTTATTTTTATATCATGTGATGGAATGAATAATGCTGAGTTGGTTATACTATTTGTTATATTTAGATTCTTTCATGAAGAGCACAATTGGAAACTTTTGAGCACAATAGCCAGGTTAGCAGACGGTTGGATGTTGGATATGCATGGATCATGAACAAGCTAGATATAAGCTGAAACTCAACCCATAGAGAGAGTTCTTGAGCCTTACTTTTCTTTGTGAGAGTATATCTTTGTTTGAACTCTTAAATTTCTCTCATATGCTTCAATTTTTGTAAAAAATCTCTATATTTTTTGGTTGACTACTGGAAACATTATGGGGAGATATACCATGATCCTACTTATTTTTGTCCTTAGGCATGCTGGTTTATGTGAAATTTTAGGAGATGAGAGCCTAAAGCCATCAATCTTTTGTCACTAGCTAAACAAATATTTAGCCTACCTTGACATTAACCATTGTCACCATCATTTGAGCCATGAGAAATACTTCTACAATACCACATAACATTTTTATTTATGGGTATTCTCTTGGGGGTTCAAGTTTTGAGCAATTGATGTGTTTAGATACCACCATTGTCACTCTTTTCTTCCAAAAAAATAATAATAAAAAAGAAGAAGAAAGAAAAAAAAAAGATCCAAAAAAAAAAAAAAAAAAAAAAAGAAGAGAGAGAAAAAGAAAAAGAAAGAGGAGACATACATAATCAATCAATAAATCATTGGTGCCTTACACATCTTTCATGTATTTCAGAAGGGTTATATGGTTGAGTAAATGTTATTTTGATTCAAGCTGGTTATTATCGCTATTAGTTGGGTTTGGCTTGAATTTTCTGCATTTGATTCATATACCTTATATTTCAAAGAGAGCAGTTTGCCTTTACCTAGCCATAAGATTATACTACCACTGAGCTTAAAGTCCTACTTGATCCTAAAGGTGCATGGCTGGTATGTGTTTTGGATAAAAACTAGGGATGAGAATGGTATTAACCTCATGTTTCCAGGAATTCAACATCCTTTCTAAGAGATCTTTTTCCGTTGTTTTAGCGGCTGTTTTTGTATACACATGTGATATTCTTAAAACTTCTTCTTTCCTTTTTGTTCACATGTGATTTGAAGAGAGAAACCATTACTTCTATGTTTGTTCTTTCAGAGTGTTGATGACTTAAGAGAGGTTTTGGAGTAGAAGCTTTAATCTAGATTATTCTTGGTCTATGCATGTTTGGAAAAGTCGGTTTGATTGGATGGGCTATGCATGTTTGGATGGGCTATGCACACACACAAACTAGAATGCAAGGGCAAAGAGAGAAGAGAAATCAGCAAAGCGAACCCACCACCACAGCGCCATTGCAAAGACAAAGAGAGAGGAGAAATTAATAAACCCACACCACGATGCCACCGCAAAGAATAAAGAAAGAAAATAGAAATCAAAGAGAGATGCGAGCCACCGCAAAGAAGTAAGAAAGAAAATAGAAATCAGAGATGCAAGAGACACAGGAAGAGAAGAGGGGCAAAAAAAGATAAGAGGAGAAGGAAAGAGAAAGATGAGAGAGAGAGAGAAGAGGGATTTGCCAGGGAGAGAGAGACAAAAAAAAAAAGACTAACAGCCTTTAACGCCATCTGACTTTATGGATTGAAATGGTCAAATTTTAAATATTATGGACTTAATTGGTATTAATTCAAACCTAAGCATAGGTTTGTGTAATTTATTCAAATAAAAAAGGTCGTAGCACATGCCACGCATGTACAACCGCACTGGTTTGTATCGTTTGGTGTTTCTCTATTTTGTGTCAATGGACCAATAACAAATTGACACGCATAGTTTAGCGGGATATGTGTAATTTAGTAATAAAATTTATTTTATTTTATTGTTTCATTTAGCTTAAAATTTTTTTTTTAACCAAAAAAAAAAAAACTTCGGAGAAAAAGACTGCAGGTTTATTACAAAAAGTTAGCTAGGTTAGCTAAGATTACAACATTTAGATGAAGATAAACATCCTTCATCCATTTTTCGAAATTGCTAACATGTCTAGCAATGTGATGAGCAGTAAAATTGTCCTGTTTTTTAATAAGAGAAAACCACAAATAGCAAAGGAACCTGCAATGTCTTTCGCCTTCTCAATCAACTGACTATAATCAGCTACAAAAATCTCATCATTCTTCAAAGAAACAATAATAGCCGTCGGGTCTCCATCCAACATAATAGAATTAAGACCAATTTCTTTAGCAAATGTGACAACTCTTGATGCTGCAATTGCTTCCACTGTTGCCACCGAGTTTGGAAGTGAAACTTGCTCGACCATGGATGCAAGAACCCGACCCAACTCGAATAAGATATATGGGTTTGAAATTCAGCCTATATAAATAAATTGATAGGTATCTTAGCGTGGTGATATGAACAATCATTATAGCTTGAATATTATAAATTGAAATTCTACAGTATCATGATTCAATTTATGCAAAAGCTCGTTGAAAAAAAAAAAAACTTCATTGATCTAAAAATGAACAATATTACAAGAAGGTATTAAATAGAAAAACATAGTTAAAGATCCATTAAATCTGATAAATATATCTTTTGTTAATTTTTTGGCCTTACCTCTTTTTTTTTTTTTTTCCTTCAGTTTGATAGATTTTGAAAGAAATCTGAAGGGAAATCGTTTGATAGGTATTACTAGGGGTGTCCACGGGTCGGGCCGGGTCGGATTTGTGCCCAACCCGGACTCGACCCGACATTATCGGGTATGGAAGACTTCGACCCGCAACTGACTCGCCGGAAGTTTCAGATCAACCAGGTCGGGTTGTATCGGTTTTCGGGTGTGAATCGGTCGGTTTTGGGTTTTCCGATTCACCGGTTTTTGGCTGAAATCTGACCAGATCTTGTCAGATTTGGCCGGATCTAATGAGGTTTGGTGAGATTCGTTTGGATCTATGAAAATTTGGGCAAGATTTGGCCGAGTTGGAGTCGGGCTCACCGGATTTTTGGCCGAGTTTGAGTAGATCTGGATTGGATCTGCCGGATTTTGCATATCTGAGTAAGGAAGAGACTAGATCTTGGCCGGATTTGAGCTGATCTGAGTGAAGGAAGCCCAAACGTGATCGGATCGGAGATGAGAAGCGCCAGATCGTCGCCGGTCTAGGTGATTTTCATTGCTCTCTGAGTTTTTGTCGAGCGGGTCGGGTGGCTCGGGTTTTTGAGGACGAAACCCGCCACTCGACCCGCCGGAGTCGGGTTCGACGGTTGAGACCCGTCACCGACTCGTCGAAGGTGTCAGCCCGGCCGTGACGGGTCGGTTCTGGTCGGGTTGGTCGGTTCCGACGGGTCTTCGGTTTGCATGGACACCCCTAGGTATTACCGTGTTAGAGTTTTTTTTTCTTTTTTTCTTTTTTTTTTTTAACAGACCAACAGTTTTAAGAGCCCATAGTCAGCCCAAAGCCTAAGGTCCAATACCCATGAAAATTAATTACCACTTCTTACTAAATCTAGGCCCATTAAATTAACAACAAATTGTATCAATTAATATAAAACCTAAATTTTAGCCCGATAGCCCATTCACAAAACAAAGCCCTCAAATTATAAAAAGCCTATATAACCCATACCGATGGATGGTCAAAACAATTCCCAGGATTGAATTATCTCAGATTTTGGGTCATGGTACTAATTGGGCCAATACTCATGTAAAGAGGGACCACAAGTTTTTTGGTCTGTTTTATGGGCCAACCCAAAATGGAAGACATGAGCCCAGCCCGTGAGGCCTAGCTCAAAGTTTGTTTTTTTGTTTTTTTTGGAAACAAGCTATAGACACAATCTTCATCATGATAACCTGTATAGAATGCTTTCTAAAGATTGATAAGCTACAACACCAGGTAGTAGCAGACTTACGTATTTTTCAACACGCCCAACGAAATTTTTATTGATGGTTGGCCAGTGGCAGCTCAGGAATTTTTTTCAGGCGCTAAGCATAAATTACACAATCTAATAAAAAAAAAATTTTGTATATTGATAACAACAATAATAAAAAAACACGCAAATACATAAAGTTTACAATTGCCTTCTACGTGGTTTTCTTATTAAATATTTGTCTATAATTCTAGTAAAAGAATAACCAATAAACTATAAGTTTATTTGAAATATTAATAAAATTATTAATTATTGTTGTTTAGTTGTTTCATTAATTTGTTTATCTTTTATAAACTATAATTTGTTATATTATTGTTTCATTAATTATAAAATTATTAATTGTTGTTTAGCCTAACATAATTTAATTTGTTTGTCTTTTATAACGTATTAGTTAATTAAATTATTAATTATTGTTTATTAATTACTTTTTCCAATTAATTATTAGTTAATTAAATTATTATTTATTAGTTGCACTAATACAAACCCATATGCAAATAATCTTTTTTTGAGAAACAATAATGCAATAATCTAATTTGACTCAAGCTATATATATATATATATATATATATATATATATATATATAAAACTCAATGAGTACCAAAAGAGAAAGTGACATGATGAGAAATTATTTCGTAAAAGGAAATTATAATTCCTAAATTGCCCAAGCCCAATCCGGTTTTTCCTTCATTTTTTTCCTTTCCACCATTTTTTAATTCTCTCATCTTTATCTTCTCTTTCTTTTTTCTTTTTTCTTTTTTCTTTTTTCACTCTTATCTTGAATGGTTCTCATCCATACATTTAAAGTTAACTTCTCTTACTTTCCCAAAGCCTTGACTTTTATACCTTCCTAGTTCCTACTAATTATCTCTCATCAAAACATTTAGAGGCTCTCTTTTTCCTATATTTTTTTTTTTCTCTCACAAGTCTCTTCCTCTCCGCCCTTCTCACTCTCTTCATTCTCTTCCTAACAAATCTCTTCCTCTCCCTCCTTCTCAGCCTCAATTACAAACAACAAAAATGCAAGATTTTTTTGTCATAAAAATCTTGCAGAAACATTGTGTCGACATCGTGCTCTTTTTTTCTTTTCTTTTTTTTTTTCCAAAATATTTTGCAGAAGTATTCATCTCAACTTTTGACAGATCTCATGGTGGTGAGGAGGACCGATCTCCTATCTTCGATGCACAATGTGTTCTGGTTCTAGAGCTCGAATTTGAGGCCTGATGTGATAATCGATATGCTCTATTGCAGCGTTGCCCAAGGTGGAGGTGTCGTCTGTTGGTTGTTGTTGTTGATGTACTCTGTTCAGGGTGTTCCTAATTTTGGTTAAGGGTGTTCTTAATTTTTTTTAAGGGTAAACAAATAAAAAAAAATTAATTATTATATATATATATATAAATTTTCAGGTTCCTGGCCTAGGAACACCCTGGCCTGAACGTGGCGCCGCCATTGCAATTGGCTACTTGGCTTACAAACTTCTAGGCATTTTGTTATCAATCAATAAATTTTAGGGTGGAGATACAAAACTAATAGTCTACAAGGATGCTGAAACACAACAATCTGTCTATTTTACATAGGCAAGATAAATTACATTAACAACAATAACAAAAATAGAAATGTTCTATATATAGGTATATACAAGGATAGGTTGTAATAATAAAAATTGAGTTTGGAGAGCATGGTTTCATAAAGTGAAAATTCAAGTTCTGGAATTTTCTAAGTAAAAATTTGAAAATTTGAATTTTTTAAAATTTTCTAGAATTTTTTGGTGACTATTTAGAAAGGTTGAAGAGGTTTCAATCTTTGTTAATCGTTTTATAAAAAAAAATAACTAACTCTCCATACGTGTTTTTTCATGAAACATATATGGCTTTTCATGAAACATACGTGCCTTTTCATGAATAGAGGCTTATGTTCACTTAAAAAATAACTAACTCTCTATACGTGCAGTTTTATGAAACATACATGCCTTTTCATGAATAGAGGCTTATGTTTACTTGAAAAATAACTAACTTTCCATATGTGCCTTTACATGAAACATAACCCTATCAGTATAAATAGAGGCTTATGTTCACAAGGTAAAATACAAGAGAAACACAAGAAATTCTGTGGTCATTCTCCAGAATTATTATCTGTAGAATCCAACATCTTGGTTGTATCCTAGAGACAAATTTGCAATAATCCTTTAGTAACAAAAGTGTGGGGGGCATATGTTGTCTAAGGAAAACAATATAGTGCCTCCAAGTTATCTTTTTTTTTTTTTTTGTCTTTTATGTTGATCTTATTCTTCCATTATTACTTTATGTAATATCCCCAACAATCTTAGACAATATTTGACTACAAGACAAGGAGTAAGTGATGGTACAACTTTGAAGATGTTGAAACATGGTTTGGTGAAATTGGAACACTTTGATGGAACCAATTTTACAAGGTAGAAAGAGCAATTGGCTTGGATTTGAAGAGTTCTTCAAATGATGAATTGATCATAAAGAAGATTCAATAGAATAAGGCTTAAAGAAACAAGTTTCTTTGTTGGCAAGACAGGTGATGATTCTTTCACATTGTGAATGCATTAAAAGCCATGCTCATAGTTTGAACATTAAAGGTAAGAATTTCTTGTTCATGGGCAATTTGAATTTCAAATTGATTGATGAGTTTCTTTGTTAGAATATTTTCATGTGTTGAGAATTTATTTGAATTGAGATATAAGAATGAAATTTTAACATGTTTAAATGTTATAAAGTGAAGTAGAAAATCTAAAGAATGGGAATTTAAACTCTTAAATTGATAGAGTATAAGAATATTTTCCTAAGTGATTTTCTAAACTATGTGAAAACATTAAGAAACATGTAATTAAGAAGATCTCACTTTAGATCAATTCAGACCATATCACTGAATTGAAGAGGAAAGTCCAGTTAGAGGTGTATCTAACACCGATTCTAAAGTGAATGTGAACAATGTTTAAAATTGGAAGTTCTAGTAAGAACAATAAACACTTGAATGTGAATAAAAGTGTGAATGGTTTTAGAAGAACAACTCTAAGGATCCCAACAATGACAAGTAGAATGTCAAGTTTCCTTTGTGGAAAGAAAGACAATTACATTTAAAAATGTAAGTTATTAAAGAATAAGAAGGATGAAGATGGAAATGCCAATGAAGCAATTGTCATTAAGGACATTATTGCTATGGTGAGTGATGTATGTAATAAAGATCACTATATTTAATTTGGCTATAATTACAAATCCTTCTGATTGGTGTTTTGATTTAGGTGCAATGTTGCATGTGGGCAACTACAAGGCACAATTCAAGACTTATGAGGAGTCTTCCATAGAACTAGAGGTGCTTGTGGACATCCACAGTAAGGCAAAAGTTTATGGAAAGTGCATTGTTGAAGTGAAATTGAGTTTTGGTAAGAAGTTCTCTTGACCAATGTTATATTTTCAAGTACCTAATATCAAGAAAAGCCAATTTGTTATTTAAGAATGGGATATTAGTAGACAATGAATATGCTACTATCTGAATGTCATTTATCAATATATTTTGGTTGTGCTTATATTGTTGATTTTTTATTCGTGGCATGGTAGATTGAGACTTTTAAATTTCAAATTTTTGAAATTTATGTCGAAATATGATATAATTTATATAAGCATGATGATTTGGATTGAATGGTGTATCAACTAGAAATGATGATTTGAATTGAATGGTGTATTAACTAGAAATGATGAATATTTCTAAATGTATATTATTCTTTGTGAGGAACATGTCATAATACACCAAAGTGCAGTCCCTTATACGCCCTAATAAAATAGTTTGGTCAAACGAGAGAACTCTATTTGATATGGTGAACGCCATAAACTTAAGTGCAATCAGCTAAGTTTCTATCTAATCAATGGGAAGAAACATTGCTTAATATATGCTATGTGCATAATAGAGTTCTATCTCAAAGGTATTTCATATGTGTTACGAAATGAGAATGTGACCAAATGCTTATCATTTTAAACTGTGTGAGTGTTTAACCTTTTGTAAATGATAGACCAAAGAGGACTAATTAGTCAAAAAGCTATATAAAGTGTATATGTAGGTTGAGTAAATTCGAGGGTATGTAGTTTATTAGACTTAATGTCTAATATAAGAGTGAAATCAAAGGATGTTGAATTTATTGAGTTTAAATTTAAAGATGATTTCAAGGATACCCCGATACCTACTTAAACATAGGTAAATGACTCAAATCTTAAATATTACATTAAGTGATATTAAAGATTTAAATGAGGTTTACTAAGTGAACAAAGGTGGAGTCAAAGTTTGAGAAATAAAAAGGATTTTAATCCAAAATTTTATTTCATGTGAAACTCTTGTTTACCTTGTTAAAGGTAATAGAAGTGTAGTCCTAATTAAATACCCATAGTATTCTTTGAGGGAAGTGATCCTAAAGTTTGAGAAAGTTTTGTGCTTCTAAAAGATGTAGCTTTCTATTGTAAAAGCTATTAATGATGAGATAGACTCGATATTATTTAATAATAATTGGGTCTTAATGGATCTACCTCTAGTTTCTAAATCAATCAGTTGTGAGTGGGTATTAGAATAAATTATAAAATCTTTTGGTCTAAGGTTAATAGTAAAAGGTTTGAAACAAAGAGAGCGTGGGGATATAACCCTTAAACGAGTCATGGACTCATAAGAATGCTATTGTGCATCAAAGATGTGCTTGATATAGGTATTGAGAATCAACATAAAGAGATGTTAAACTCATTGTGATTAAATTTTGCCATGTGTGGTAGATGTCTCGAGTTTAAACAAGCACATATTGTGATCCTATTTTGAAAGTACCACTTTGTGAAATAAAGAAAGTACAAGTGAGTTTATTAATTGAGCATTCAAGGATCAATAATGAAATATTGGATTGTGTCTCCATATATAATTTAAGTATGCATCATATAGATGTGAAGTGACTTTCTTAAAAGGTGATCTTGGTAATGAAGTTTGCTTGAAAGACCTGTGAGTTTGTATTTCCTTACTTAATTATATGAAAATCTTTTATGAATGTGAATCAAGTAAATAAATATAGTGGATGTGTGCACTATATTAATCTTATTTTGAGATTTATGTTATCTCATTTTGTTGAGATTTAAGTAATCTCATTGTGTTGAGATTAGTGTTGAGAACTTGCTTCTTAGATTTTAATATCTTTAAAGAGGCAAAGGCATTTTGATTCCAATATTAAATAAAGAGAAAATTGGAAGGGCAGATGCATAGCTCGAGTTTACTAGTGTGTTAAATACATGTTGCGCATCATGTATGGAACTAAACTAGACATTGCCTTCACAGTATGTTGACTTTCAAAATTTTAAAAAAACTTGAGGTTGATCACTAGAAAGTACTTAATTGTGATGAATATCTATAATATAGAATATTCAATTTTAATTCTATTATTAATGTGAGTGATAATATCTATGTCTAGTAAGATAATCATTACATGTGGGGGTGCTGTGTGTAAGCATTAAAGAAATGAGGTGTATTTCTTACTTTGTTATAGAATTAAATTGAGAGCATTGATTATAATGGTAACGGGCAAGGAAAGAAAATGGCTAAGGTTTTGATAAAGTGTTGTGGCCACGACCATAGTGAGCCATTCCTTATACTGTAATTGTGAAACCACAATACATATGGTATACATGAGTTGTATACAATGTGAACTTAGACTTAAAAATCTAAGACAAGAATACGTAAGGCAAGTCAAGTGTGGTTGGACTAGTCCATTGCCTACGTAATTCTATATATAAAATAGGTCCTTTATTAAAGTGTGTCTCGAGACTTGGTAAGGATAACATCCATTAGAATGGGACTAAAACCCTTCTTTTAAGAGAATCACCAATAGTGGGAACCCAACCTCAAATTGATTATATCTAAAAGGTTTAAAGGGTAACACCAAGCTATCAACACGTGGTTAGTAAGAGCACTGAATTTGTGTCGCATTTAGGATGGATTAGTGCATACTATTACGATGAAATTGAGGATGAGTTTTAAATTTTTAATGAAGTTCATAAATCATAAATGTCGTATAACAGGAACATAAGAAGGAACTTCACCTTTGTGAACATAGGAGTGGTGCCACTTCTAGCAAGAGTAAAAAGGTTTTCTCTTGTACATGTTTACTAAACAAGGAAGAGCACAAGGCCATAATAGTGCTAACAACAGTGGATTTCTAAATGTGTTGTGGGTGTTCTCATGTGTGTGTTGTTTCCAATTTCAACACATAAGAGTTTTGGTTTAAGCACCAAGCCACCATTAACTCTGTTGATTTTTTGAGCAATTACACTAAAGGAAGGTTTAAATTGAAAGACACCTTTCATTATACATGATAGTATATCAATCAAGTAAGGTATATATTATTACAACCTAGTGGGGGATTGTTGTATATATAGGTATATACAAGGATAAGTTGTAATAATGATAGTTTAGTTTGGAAAGTATGGTTTCATAAAGTGAAAATTCAAGTTCTGGAATTTTCTAAGTGAAAATTTGAAAATCTGAATTTTCTGGTGATTATTCAGAAAGGTTGAAGAGGTTTCAATTTTTGTTAACCGTTTTATGAAAAAAAATAACTAACTCTCCATATGTGTCATTTCATGAAACATACGTGCCTTTTCATGAATAGGGGCTTATGTTCACTTGAAAAATAACTAACTCTCCATACGTGCTTTTTTATGAATAGAGACTTATGTTCACTTGAAAAATAACTAACTCTTCATATGTGCCTTTTCATAAAACATAACCCTATGAGTAAAAATAGAGGCTTATGTTCACAAGGTAAAATATAAGAGAAACACAAGAAATCTTGTGGTCATTCTCCTGCTATCTGTAGAATTCAACATCTTGGTTGTATCCTGAAGACAAATTTGCGATAACCTTTTAACAACGAAAGTGTGCGGGGCAAATATTGTCTAAGGAAAATGATATAGTGTCTCCAAGTTATCTATTTTTTGTTTGTCTTTTATGTTAAACTTGTTCTTTCATTATTACTTTGTGTAATATCTCCAACAAGAAATGCATAGTTTGTGTATTTTACATAGGCAAGATCAATTCCATCAAATAGGGTACACCCATCCAAATTATTTAGCCTTTACTACTGGATTGATAGAAAATACTGTTTGTATAAAAGTGAGGATCAGAAGAATAATAGCGGCGAATGTTGAAGCAATTCTCCAAGGAGTGTTAAAATATTCACGTTTTAATGTTGCCTTCATTCTGTGCCAAGAATTCTCATAAAACTTTTTCAATTCTTTATAGAGATTAATGTAATCATCTCTCACTGTCGCACATACGATTCCGTTGTTAAGATTGTTAATCATAAGTGAATCCATGAAGTCAAACTAATCTGTAAAGTATGCATTTTATATATAGCGAGTTTGCTCTAATGCCATAATGTTTCGAGTAACAGCTTCTGTTCTATACATTAATTCTAAGCTTGGGATTTTCAACACCCCTTTTTCAAATTTTATGTCAAAATCGCATTTACTTGTACCAACCTTGAACTCCTGCCTCATGGAGCTGTGTTGCGGAGCACAAATGTTTAATCAGTTGACGGTGTCTTTTTGGTTGCTTCTCGGCTGGAGGTAGCAGGAAGGTTCTAATAAGATCGGTGAAGTGTTCTATTTTCACGTTGGGATGGGCCTTTATGCGCTGAATGTTGTAGTACGCAAAGTAGTCAAAAGAAAGCTCGAGTAAATTATTGTAGTCTGAGGGAGATGGAAATACAAGGTGGTGTAGTTTCTCAATAACAAAGAATGGAAGCTGATTTTCAACAAATAGCAAGTCAAGCAACAGAAGATTATCCCTTGGTTTCACAAAACATAGGATCATCACTTGTCCAACTTCGTGAACTATATCTGATGAAAAGCCCAAGAATGAAGCTCGCATCTACCAATATCATTTTCACAAACCTTTCACTATTAAGGTTAATAGTCTCTTCATAACACCCGCGAATGCTTTCTTCCATTTCCCTTACTCCAAGTTTATCTCACTTCGTTTCACCAAACTCCTGAAGTATCTCTCTTTATGCTCTTCCATGGCTTTCAATCTTTCGCTTTTGTGGTTAAAAGGGCCAATTGAAACTACCTGAGGAGTGTAGGCTTCTTCATTCCATTTCCGGAGCGGCTGCAGAACCTTGTAGATACGACATTGTTTTCATGGTTCAATTTCCGGCCTCTCGACCATTTTTTTAATTTCAATTACCAACTCATCATTTTTTTTTTTCATTTCCACTTGGAATGTCTGCTTCCTTTTGAGTATTTTGATCTTCAATATTTATTGAAGCAATAATTGGTGGTTGAATTTCCATACTAGTTGATTCTGCCATCTCTCAAGTTATCTTCTTTAAATTTCCTTATGACAAACACAAGACCCACCAGCTTTAGAAATACTAGGTGATACTTGTAAAAAAAATATTTTAAAAAATGTGGATAAGCTAGCTAGGTGATTACTATTACTCATGATACATGGACAAGACAAGCTATCATCGTCTACTATCATCATCTTAGTAATCAGATTGTAATAAATGACTCTAGTCATTTTGAATGAGTGTTCTATTTCGGTTTTGGAAAAAACAATAATTAATAGGATAAACAATTTAAGCACTTAAAATCATTTAATATTATTAAAAATCATTTGTTAGAGTGTGTAAATTGTTTGTATTGAAGATTGTTCCATTTCTATAAGAAAAAGAAGGTAGTTAGTTAAACCAGTTATATATTTAATTTTTACTTACTAATGTTTTTTTTTTTTCTATTACTATGGGTTTTTTTATGGGTAAAAGTGTATTACTAGGAATTTTCCTAATGTTTATTATTTTTTTTTGGAAAAATTACACTTTACCATCTTAAACTATGCCCCAAATTACACTTTACTTACACCCTAAACCATTTGAATACACAGTTTGCATCATAAACTATGACTTTCGTTACACTTTGCACCCCACCGTTAATTTTACTGTTAAGTTAGATGGAAATATAAAGCACATGACTTGCACATGCGTTGCTTAAGTGGCACAAAAATAAAAGACCAAAAACCGCCTCTTCCCAATTAATTAAAAAGATTTTTTTTTCCTATATCTCTCTTGTGCGTATCAGTATCAGCCCCTCTCTCCCAAATCAAAATCATCTCTATCACTGCTCCGCCACTTGTACTTAATACTCTTAAACAAAAGAAAAGATCTAGCGATAGATCACTTGAGTGACATTACAGGATAGTTTTTTTATTATGGTTTTTGGGTTAGAAAATTAAATTAGAATAGTCAAGGTGTTAGATCGTTACAAGTTTTATCAAGGCACCAAAAGCTTAAGGAAAAAGTTTGAGAAATTTACTCTTTATATGAAAGATGGTTGGGGTCTGGCAACCGATGAAAAAGTCTTGTTTGGAAGTGATGGGACTTCAACATTGTATCTGATTAACTGTCAGAATTTCAAAGTCATAGGAAAACATATTCTCACATATAATGGTCATGAAGTACACAACCTTAATGAGCTGGAATATATAAATGGAAATGTTTGGGCAAATGTTTGGCAGACTGACTGCATTATTGCTAGAATCTCACCTAAGGATGGTACTTTGCTTGGATGGATTCTTCCTCAAAATTTAAGGGAAAATTTGGTATGAGCTGGGAATTATGGTATTGATGTTTTAAACGGCATAGCCTGGGATAGTGCTAAAAGCGCATCTTTAGTGACGAGAAAACATTGGCCACAGCTTTATGAGATCAAGCTGCATCAAGTAAGAAAACAAAAAAAAAAAAAAAAAAAAAAAAAAAAAAAAAAAAAAAAAAAAACTCAAAGTGGGAGATAAGTCAAAGTTTAGATAATTGAAACCTGAGCAAGATTTTATGATTACGTTGAGTTCTACTGACTCTGAAATGCAATTATTTCATTATGATTGATAGGCTAAGAATGTATTGACTTATTGTGATAAATTAACTAATTAATTAATCAAGTTAATTAACATGCAATATGCGTGGTAGAACAAAAAAATCACCAACTAAGTTAAATACATTGGAAAATAAAGCTGACACGTTGATTTGTTTATGAATGGAAAAAAAACTCTGTCAAACCGTGTGCCTTACCGATCCATCCAACGACCAATTGGTGAAGGATGAGAGGGCACAAATCTTTTATAGTATTCAATCGCAGACTAAACCCATTGGTATTGGAGCGAATTGTGAAATCCCTCACAACCTCCAAGGCAAAAAATCCCGCCGAGTGAATTTATGGTCACCACTCCCGAAAATTCATTATTATCACCACAAGCGGTTACAAGTAAAAGAATCACAATACCTTATACCAACCTACAGTGGACTTGTTCTGTAGTGACAATATCTCCTTTTTAATGCATGGCTTTCAGTACGTGACTAACCAATTGATGCACGGATCCAAGTACATAACTAACACTCCAACTTGAGAAGGATGTTGGCTGCAAAGTTCTTCAGTTTATTCACATGATGAAAATCACAAAGCTCCTTGGTTACGAAACCCTACGACGTACAAACTCAATAG
Organism: Lithocarpus polystachyus; assembly: GCA_033629205.1. Classification (NCBI taxonomy): domain Eukaryota; kingdom Viridiplantae; phylum Streptophyta; class Magnoliopsida; order Fagales; family Fagaceae; genus Lithocarpus; species Lithocarpus polystachyus. The sequence continues at coordinate 52,070,292 of CM066171.1, read as the reverse complement.
CTTCTTCAAAAGAAAGATGAACTAGGGCAAATTGTCTCCGGTCATAATATGCTTGAATAAAACCTTTGCATTCTCTTGCATCATCTGAGATGACCCTTAAAATGATCCTTATATATGTTTAGGGTTGTGAGAAAAGAAAGCCTAAACACATACACATAGATATGCGTGAAATCAAATATGAAAAACTAATTTTTGTAAATCTCAATAGATAGGTTATCTGTCAAGCAATTGTCGAGCATCGGGCTAAAACTGCCTTTTAAACCTCAATAGATGCAATCTGTCGAGCTTTAAAATACAGCATTTCTTCACTTGTTTCTTGAACAGATTTGCATGACTTTAACTCTTGATTTGAACAACATGTTTCTTGAATATTTAAACCATCCTAGATCTACCCAATTACAAGTAAAGTGCGTTTCTCAAAGGATTAGCTAATTCTAAATGACATATGTTCTTAACATGATTCATATATGTCCTAATAATGATTGTAGAGCAATTCTTTTGTCCATTTAGAGTCTGTTAAGAATTGTTCCTAGGAGGTGTTGTGGTGGTGGAGCAGTGATGATGCCAAAGATGATTTTGATTTGGGGATTTAGGGTTGTAGGGATTTTGGAAAAGGGTTGATACCTGATACGAAGGAGAGAGAACTAGAAAAAAAAAATAGAAGTTTGGGAGGAGAGGGGGTTTGGTCTTTTAAGTTTGTGCCATTTAGAATTGCACGTGCAAGTCATGTGCCTTATATTTCCTTCCAACCTAACAGTAAAACTAACGGCGAGGTGCAAAGTGTAACAAATGTCATAGTTTATGGTGCAAATTGTGCATTCAAATAGTTTATGGTGCAAAATGTAATATGAGACATAATTTAGGGTGGTAAAGTGTAATTTCCTCTATCTTTTTCTAGGAAGTTATTCAATTATAATGAAAATCTCTTTAAAAAGGTAGGTAGATCTTTTTTTCCTAGAGCATGGTATATAATGTCAACAAAATTATCATTTATATTTTTACTTGAATTAATGATCATTTTTGGAATTTTAATTAGTTTCAAAATTTAGATAATCATATGTATGTATGTATGTATGTATGTATGTATGTATGTGTAAAGCCAAAACTGAGAAAATATCCAATCTATCTATCTATAATAATGTATTATAAAAATTAGATCTCTAAACCTAGTGGATACACAAAATGGTGACGTGTATTCCTTTGACAATGCATGAAACAAAATAATTTTGCCCTTACCTAGCAGTAGACGCACTCATCAAAGATGCAGACTGAGTTTCCTTTTCATATATGATTGTAGGCGAAAACACCATTTCAGTCCATACATTTTAGGATCACAGTCAATTTGGTTCTTACATTTTGGTAGCAGTCAATTTAGTCCCTAATATTTTTTTAATTTGCAATCAATTTGGTCCCTATTATTAACTCATTAGCGGAAAAAAGTCTATGGGACAAGCCTACATGGCTACTAGAATAATAATAATAAAAATTGTATTGGCATTTAAAAAGGACAAGTCAGCATCTAAAATTAAGTAATTTATCAATTTCAAAAAAAAAAAAAAATTTTGAAAACCAAAAAAAAACACAAACCCAGATCTGGAAAACATGTACCCAGACAAAGATTTCAAAGTTTCTTACAATTTTTGAGAAACCAAACCGTGAATACTAACAATCAAATAAATGAAAAGAGAAAATCAACGTCCAACAAACTCCATCGCCAACGATTTGATCCCTAGCCCATCGCGAATCATTAAAAACACTGAAAGATAATCAAATTCAAAATCATTTAAGTAATCAATGAAACGGGGCGAAGAAATAAATTGTAAAGGACTTTGATTATGTACTTCTGGTGAACAAATTTATATGCTACATCCATCAAATCAAATCAATGAGCTTGAGATTTGCAACGTTTTTGACGCCTTGAATGGAAAAATAAAAGTTAATCTACCACCCCTACAAGCTTCACCTTCTCTCTCTGCCAATGCTATTCAATATTCATACCTCTCTCTCTCTCTCTCTCTCTCTCTCTCTCAGATCTAAAATATTTGAATCTCACATCAGATCTAAAATATTTGAATCTCACACACATACACAGAAAACACAATACTAATAACTTAAAGAAGAAACCCAAAAAGAAAAAAAGAAAAAAAAAAAAAAAAAAAGAGAATAATAAGAAGATCCAAATGCACAAGCACAACTATTTACAACATCTTGTACCAAGCAAATAAAATCATTGATTTTGAACAAAGTCCTTCTCATTTCCTTAACCTTCTCTTCCTTTATCTAACCCCACCTAAATCAAGTTCTCTAGTTTTAGAACTTACCCATATAATGAAACCCAAAATACTAATTTATAAACCCCAATATTTTTAATTTTATACCCAATATTCTTGGGGTTTCTTTCTTTTTCCCTTAATTTTGAGGTCTATTTTCTCTTTCATTTATCTAATTGTTGGTATCCACTGTTAGGTTTCCCAAAAAGTGTGAGAAACTTTTGAAATCTTCTTTTGAGTTCATGTTTCCCAGATCTGGGTTCGTGTCTTTTTTTTTCTTTTCTTTTTTTGGAAATTGATAAATTTGTTAGGTTCTAAAAGTTTAGAACAATTGGCAAATCGTAAATACAAACTTGTCTAAATATAGATCCTAAAGTCTATAGGTATTATTAGACAATACTCAAGTTGATACAAGTCAAAATTCAAGAACATACAAGCTGCAGAAGAAGAATTCAAGAATCTACCTGGTTCGGTCGATTAAAGGACAAGCTCGACCAATCGAAAGTCGCTGAACAACAATTTATGCAAAATTCTATTTCAGCCCAAACTTTACTTAAACGTATTAGGGTTTCAGATCTACTTCTTTTAGTATATAAAGGAAACTTTAAGCATGTTTTAAAAAGGTTTTTCAGAGAGAGAAGATTGTGTCTTTTTGTATCTAGGGTTTTGTACCCAAAAAACTCTCTCATATCTTCTACTGGTGTTATTCCTTGAAGAATCTCAAGATCTGGTGTTGTAGAAGTTGCTGTCTTATCTAGTCATTAAAGGTATTGATGATCTAAACCTTTAAAGGTGGCCTTGGAGTCACAAACTTGAGAGTTTGTGTTGATTTCACAAGTGTGGATGCTTATGTTGCAAAGGCCTAGAAAAGAAGTAATCCGTAGACTTGGAACTATCATGGGGTCGTAGTAATAAGTTTTCTACTCAAGGTAGCAATAGGATGTTAATGGTCTAAATCTTATTGTAAACTTCAATTCTTTCTAGTGGATTTGCTTTTTACCTTGAGCATAGCTAAGTTAAATTCCCCCCAGGTTTTTAATTGGTTAGGTTTTCTTAGGTCATCAGATCTTTGTGTTCTTTACTTTCCGCATTATATTTTTTTTACACATTTGTTTAACCTAGTTTTAATTAACAAACTTGTTAATCAACTTGGCTTAATATTAGGTTAAACATATTGTGTTAAGGGGTCTAAAACTTTACAAAATTAATTAATTATAGATATTGACATGTTATTTTTAAATGCCAACTCAATTTTTTATTATTATTCTAGTAGCCACATTTGCCACATAGATTTTTTCCGTTAGTAAGTTAACGGTAGAGATCAAATTCATTACAAGTTAAAAATATCAAGGACCAAATTGACAACAATCAAAATGTAGAGACCAAGTTAACTGTAACTCCAAAATGTAGGGACTAAAATGGTGTTTTCGTAATGATTGTATTGTAATGTATTAATAAATAATAAGTTTGTGTATTTATCTTTATTGATGGTTAATTAATTCTAAATGGATTTTTTTTTAATTTCATAATGATATTTTTTTCTTTGTTTAAACTTTCAGCCCCCTAACTCTAAGTGGTGGCTTTGTCCTTGAACCCACGTGATGACATGATAGCTAGCTAGAGATCTACATGCTACAAAATTTATCAATTTATTGACTATTGTTAGTTTTAAGAAATTAAAAAAATAAAAAATAAAAAAAGTGTAAACATGTCACGTTTGTCAATGTGTCTTGTTCAAATTTTATAACCAGATGAAGGGATAATAAACAGGTTACCTTAACCAGCAAGATTGAAGTTGCGCACACACTGTCCACCACAAGCAACTATTGCAAAGAAAGCTTAAAAGGAAAAAGATCAAGATGAAGAATACTATGATGAGCAATGAGAAAAAAAAAATTGAGATCTAATTTTCTTCAAGAATTAAGAGGGAGAGAGAGTTACAGTTCTCTGTGTTTTGTGTTTTGTTCATAGAGATAAACGTTAGATTTTAATAATGAAACTTTCTACCATTAATTTATACTAACTAAACAATTTAAAAATGAGTTGTATGCATGTGAACCCAACCTTTTTATTAAGTGTCAGATCAACATATGTAATAAACAAACCATATTAAATAGAGCTTTTGACACAATTGTTAAATGGGTAGGATTCAAATTGACTTATGTAATCAAATATCCTTATGTTAGTAAGATATACGAACACAGTTACCTCTGAATATAAATGGTCGCCCTTTGAACTTGCTAAGTTTAGTACGAAAATTCTGTCATGGACTTTTTCTAACAAAAAACGAGTGTCTATTGTTATTAGAAATTTTATTAAAAAATTAGAAAAGAGAATAAAGAGAGAGCTCCTACCTGAAGAGGATTGATATAATCAAGCTTTAGGTTTCTGTCACAGCTATCCTTATGATTATTTAAGACAAACTATTGAAATTTACAGACGCACCCTGTAGGCCGATATCATGGTTAAGTAGCTAGGAAGTACAAGTAAGGAATATAATATATCAAGGAATCCAGGGTAGGGATATTTAACCATCCAAGGTAGGGATATTTAAAGTGTTTCTGTGAAGTGTTCGCATCAACTTTAGTAAAAAATTTCTGTATATTTTAGTATAAAAATGTAATTTTTAATTTTATATACTCATTTTTCAAAACACTCTACATTGGATTATTTATTTTACACTACATTTTATTAAAATAACGATTTTTCTTGATTTTTTTAATTGTTTTTCTTTTTTCACAAACAACAACTAGCATTCACTATCCTCCTTTATGCTAGTGATATGTAATGAAAGAATTAAAAATTAAATTCAAAATAAATAGCGTCAATGTAAATTTACATTATTATGGTAGAAATCATATATTTTTATACAATTTTATATTACCTGAAGTGAGTGAATTTTGGATTTAGTTAGCTAAATATTATACTTTTTTGTTATATAACCACTAATGCGATTATACAAGTGCTCTAAATTATCTAAGACAAACTATTCGAATTTATAGATGTACCAATAGGCCGATACCATGGTTAAATAGTTGGAAAGGACAAGCAAGGAATATAATATATCAACGAATCTAAGGTAGGGAAATATAACCATCAACCCTCCAAGGCAAGGATATATTAAGGGAGAAATGAAGCAAAGAATCTATACAATAAAGGAAAAAATGAATCTTGCTTTTGGTTCTTAAAAGTGTTTTTGTGAAGTGTATGCTCGTCGCTCGAGTCCTCATCATCTTGTGTAAAAATTTTATCTATTTTAGTATAAAAACTTACTTTTTTTAAAGGTATGGAGGGTCTCAGAATTTAGGAGTGTAAAAGCTAAACACTTCCAAACTTTAGGAGATAAAATCCAAATTTTGAAACGTCAGGGTGTAAAATCCAAACATCCCAAATTTTAAGAGATAAAATCCAAATTTTTAAACTTCAGAGTGTAAAATCCAAATGCCCCTAAACTTTAAAGGTGTAATTTGCAATTTATACTAACAATAATAACAAAGAAATACATAATTTGTGTATTTTACACATACAAGATCAATTCCATTGAAAAGGGAACAGCTATCCAAATTATATAGCCTTTGGAGCTATACTAATGGGATAATAGAACATATTGTTTGTATAAAAGTGAGCACCAAAAGAATAATAGCAGCCACTGTTGAAGCAGTTCTCCAAGGAGTGCTAAAATATTCACTTTTTAATGTTGCCTTCCTTCTGTGCCAAGGATTCTCATAAAAACCATTCAACTCTTTACTGAGATCAATGTAATCATCTCTCGTCCCGCACCATATGATATTTTTGTTAAGATCGTTAATCATAGATTTTACTGCATTGTTGTCACCTAGGTAATTAACCAAGATTTTTTTATCACAAAGCAAATCCACATCTTTTCTAGTATTGATGAGTAAATCCAAAAAGATAAAGTAATCTGTATAGTATGCATTTTCTAAATAGCGAGTTTGCTCTAATGCCATAATGTTTCGAGCAACAACTTCCGTCCTATTCTCTATTTTAAATCTTGGGATTTTCAACACTCCTTTTTCAAATTTTATGTCAAAACAGTATTCACTTGTACCAGCCTTGAACTCTACTCCTGCCTCATGGAGCTGTGTTGCGGAGTACATATGTTTAATCAGTTGACTTCGCCTTTTTGGTAGGTTCACGAGTGGAGGTAGCTGAAAGGTTCTAATAAGATCGGTGAAGTGTTCTATTTTCACATTGGGATGGACTTGTACGGACTGAATGTTGAAGTACCCAAAGTAGTAAAAAGAAAGCTTAAGTAAACCAAGGTTGTCTGGGAGAGATGGAAGTGCAAGGTGGTGTAGTTTCTCAATAACAAGGAATGGAAGCTGATTTTCAAGTAATAGCAAGTCAAGCATCACAGCATTATTTCTGGGTTCCACAAAAATAGGATCATCACTTGTCCAACTTTTTGAACGCTTTCTGATGAAAAGCTCAAGAATGAAGCTCGCATCCACCAAAATCATTTTCACAAACCTATCACTATTAAGGTTAATAGTCTCTTCATAACACCCACGAATGCTTTCTTCCATTTCCCTTATTGTGCCTACCAAATACTCCAAGTTTATCTCACTTCTTTTTACGAAACTCCTGAAGTATCTCTCTTTATGCTCTTCCATGGCTTTCAATCTTTCGTTTTTGTGGTGAAAAGGGCCAATTGAAACTACCTGAGGAGTGTAAGCTTCTTCATTCCATTTTCGAAGCGGGTGCGGAGCCTTGTAGATGCGACATTGTTTTGATGGTTCAATCTCCGGCCTCTCGACCATTTTTCTAATTTCAATTACCAACTCATCATTTTTTTTTCCATTTCCACCTGGAATGTCTGCTTCCTTTTTAGTATTTTGATCTTCAATATTTATTGAAGCAATTGCTGGTTGAATTTCCATACTAGTTGATTTTGCCATCTCTGAAGTTGTCTTCCTTAAATTTCCTTATGACAAACACAAAACCCACTAGCGTTAGAAATGTTAGGTGATACTTGTAAAAAAATATTTTTTAAATGTGGATAAACTAGCTAGGTGATTACTCATGATGCATGGACAAGACAAAATATCATCATCCTAGAAATCAGACTGTAAAGGACTCTTGTCATTTTGAATGAGAGAGTACAATTTTGGTTTTGGAAAAAACAATAATTAATAGGATAACAGTTTAAGCACTTAAAATCATTTAATATTATTAAAAAACATGTGATAGCCTTCTCAAAAAAAAAAAAAAAATCATATGATAGAGTGATGAGTAAATTGTTCATATTGAAGATGTGTTCCACTTCAACAAGAAAAAGAAGGCAATTGGTTAACTATTTATATTTTTAATTTTTACTTACCAATGTAATTTCTATTTTTCTATTAGTATGTTTTTTATTTTTATTTTTTTGGCTAAAAGCATTACTATGAATTTTGCTATTGTTTATTATCTTTTTCTAGGAAGTTATTCAATTATCGTGAAAATCTCTTTAAAAGGTAGGTAGTAGTTTTTCAGACTTGGTATATATTGTCAATAAAATTCTCCTTTAAATTTTTTTACTTGAATTAATGATCATTTTTGAAATTGTAATAGAATTTTAATTAGTTTCAAAATTTAAATGGTCATATATCATATATAATATAATATATTAAAGTAAAGCAGAGAGAATATTCAATGAAAACTCTAAATTGCATTCCAATTTTATGCTAAATGTCATTTTAATTGTTCTATTATTTGATGCCAAGTATCTCTAGATTTTAAATGGACTTCGGTTTTATGCAAAGTGTCTTTTCTAATCTAATTCTAATTATGCGTCAATTATATATGCATGCAAATTCATAGACTATTTTATAACTTTTTTTACAAACTACTTATGTAGTGAGTAGTTATTGATAAGTAAAAAAATGATGTTAATGATAGGCCTCGATAAGAACTAATAATAATTTGCTACATCAATAATTTGTAAAAATATAATAAAATAGTTTGTGGATATAACATTACTCTATAAATTAACATAAAAATAAAATTGACAAATTAAATTTGTTTAATATAATGACCCATACTTGCTTATTTTGAGGAACTAGATGTTAAACCCTCCCCTCTACTCCTTATTGGGCTATGTGGATTTTGGTTTGTGTTTGATCTAGTTTGTGACCTGACCTAATTTGGACGTGTTACAACTTTAAATGGGAGATTTGTTGCAGGGAATTTTTTTGACTCATTTTGGATCCATTTTTTGGGATATATATATATATATATATATATATATATACTATTGCTTTGGATTAGGGTCTGATGTATTGAAAATTGTATTATATGGCCACTTTTGTATCTTTTCTTCCTTAAATCCTTGCGACTCAATGGACACAGACAGATTGTCAAACCTTGTAATATGTTGTGTGATTTTTCTGGCACATTTTTTTATCTATTTTTCATTTCTCATAAGTTTAGGGATTAGGTTGAATTCCTAACACTACCCTCCAAAATTTTCTAATTGGGAAAATTAAAAAAGTGGGGTTGTGACCCCTCTAAATCGCCCTTCCTCTCACCCCAAAAAAAAATTCAGATGAGGTTATGATTAAACCTAACCCTGGTCCCCTTCCTCTACCCCCCCACTTCATCCAAATAAGCTTCTAGGTAAACTAAAATCACTCCATTTTCACTATTGTTAAATATTTCCATGCATAAACATGAATTACAATCTAGTTTGTATATAATTTTAAATGCGTAGTCAATGTTATTTTGGTAAGATAACAATGAGAAAATAAATAAATAAATACATTGATGGACAAAAATACTTTGGTGAAAAATGTTATGAAAACCTCCTTGATTATTAAAGTGTAGTTGCTGATTGAAAGCCTGAAAGAACGACCCTATAAGTACAAATTAACTATCAACAACTTATGTACATGATCTATGGTTCTCAGTTCTCACTGAGGCAAAATGAATCCCATTAGGATATTTTTGTTAGAGAAAATATATAAGATGAATTAAATCAAGCAGACCAAGAGTAAAATTGAAAAGAAAAAAAAATTTATTAATGGTTGAAAGCTAAGTTGTGGAACTTTACCACTCTTAAGAAGTGATTTCATCCCCATTAAATATAATTTATCCTTTGTGCAAAATTGGCTCCGATGATTACCCCTAGGATTCAATGGCAAACTTTGGTTGTGCGCACCCACAAAACAAGGCTTTGGACCAGTATTAATGTCCAAAAAGTGAAGGAATTTGGAATAGAGTAATAGGCACAAAATAGAGGATTTTTGAACTGCTCTTCGTATACGTGAAGAGAACATTACCTCTGTTTATACATTGCACTAATTAATTAGAAAATTTTAAAGGAAATGGTTAACAGAAAGATCAGCACATCCTTAGCATCAGCCATGGTGAGCGTCGACCATATTGTTCCTCTTGTTTGTCTTTTTCGTCTTTTATGATTGATGGAATCTGCCTTAGCAGCTGTCTTCCTTTGCTGGATTTTAGCTTTTTCAAATAAATTAGGTAGACTTGTGCGAAAGTGTTAAATTCATGATACATAAAAGGGTAAATGACATATTTGGTCCGCTTGAGGATACACTGTGTGTCAACCATATTGTTCCTCTTGTTTGTCTTTTTCGTCTTTTATGATTGATGGAATCTGCCTTAGCAGCTGTCTTCCTTAGCTGGATTTTAGCTTTTCCAAATAAATTAGGTAGACTTGTGCGAAAGTGTTAAATTCATGATACATAAAAGGGTAAATGAGATATTTGGTTTGCCTTGAGGATACACTGTGCGTCAAGTAAAAAAAAATAAATAATAAAAAAATAAAAGGGTAAATGACATATTTGATCCCTATCCTTTACAGCATATTTTGATTTGGTCTCTAACATTTCAATTGTGTCACTTTGGTCCCTAACATTTCAATGTTGTGTCAATTTAGTCCTTGTTGTTATATTTTAGTTGAAAATTGATGACATGTCAAACGACCAAAATAAAATTTTAGTGTATTATCACATTAATGAAAACTAATTTTTTATTTTGGCCTTAAGACGTGTCATCAATTTTCATCAAAAAAATAATGGTAAGGATTAAATTGATACTAAAAGGTTAAGGACTAAATTGACACAATTAAAAGGTTAGGGACCAAATTAAAATATGGTATATAGTATAGGGACCAAATACGTAATTTACCATATATAAAATATGGTGTGAATTTGATACATAAAATATGGTGTGAATTTGAGTGTAGGTTAGGTGTGTCCAAACTCCAAACAATACATTTTGCACATATAGAAAGCACAACGGCCAACTATCTCTGGAAAAACTCTCGTACTGCATATATGATTGAAAAGGATAGCTCAGTCATTAGGGCCTTTGCATGTTGATAAGGTTAAAGTACTATGGAGAATGTTAACCAGCACCGCCCGGTGCTGGTTAAGGGCAGAAAAGACAAAAAAAAAGGCCAAAAATAGTACCTGCAAATCTGAAAAATGGTATGAATGGCAAAAGAAGACAAAAATTTATCTGAAAAAAAGGAAAAAAAATTTTGTGTTTAATGGGCGCCGCACGGTGCCCGTTAACACAACCCAAGTACTATTTTGGATTCACTTTCGTCTTTCAATTTGTTCCTCATCAAACTCAAAAAAAAAAAAAAAAAAAAAAAAAAAAAAAAAAAATTGTTCCTCATAATTTCTCAGCAATCATAAGGATACCACTTCTTACCAAAATGAGGCCCACTAAATCTCACAAATTGTAAATATTAAAATAAAACCCAAATTTCAGCCCAATAACCCTTTCACAAAACAAAGCCCTCAAATTATCAAAGGATCGAATTAGTTTAGATTTGGATCATGGAACTAATTGGTCTAACACTCAAGTAAAAAGGGACCACAAGTGTTTTGCTCTATTTTATGAGCAGTCCATTAGGAAAGAAAATAAGTAAAAAAATGAAAAGAAAAGACATGAGCCTAACCCGTGAAGCCTAGCTCAAAGCTACAGACAGCCCCACGTGTGAGGCTCTATTAACACCTAAAAGGCAAAGAAAGGAGTTCAAGAATTGCTTGCTGGAATTCCCATATTGGAGTGGAAGTCGGCCAAAGTTTGAAATTGAGACAAATATCAAGTTCAAATCCAAGGCCTTCCTCCACAAATGTGAACCAAGCTCACAAAAAAGAGGAAGCAATCAGCAAATGGAAAAGGGTAAGAGCAGTGGATTTGAGGGCATAAAGGAATTATTTTACATCAATTTGGATCCATGAAAAGTCTAAAAAGAGGGCTTTGAACACTTGAGAGACCAACGATTAGTAGTAGTCAATGGTTAAGGCGAGTGATGGCTGGCATGCTGTACGAAATCTAGTGAAGGCCAGAAAAAAGTGGCTTTGGTGCCATGTAAAAAAATGAATAAAAATGAAAGATGAAGAGAAAGAGAAGGAGTGAGCAAAAACAAGGAGAGTTACACGACTGTCCTAATTATGGGAAATCAAAGTTCAACAAATCTTAATTGTTAATTGAGATGTGGAGGAAGATCTACCCTCACTAGACTCAGAGAGAGAAAGATTGAAAATTAGGTTAAACAAGTTTCTTGAGTAATAGATTAGGCTTTCTTTTTCGATAATTTTTTCCTTCTTCTCGATGAAATGGTGCTACTCCTCACGCTAATGCTCTCCTCTCATTGAATATCTAGCATGGTATCCCTTTTTAGCTCTCCTCTCATTGAATAACTAGCACAATATCTCTTTTTGGACGTAATGAAGAAAAGACATTGAGAAAATAAGTTTAGGCTTGAGAAGAAATTAGACATAAGTAGAGATCTCATGCGAGAGAGCGTACAAGAGATTTTCTTTATTTAGGCTTCTACCTCAGCAAAATTTACATTTATATAAAAGTATTAGTTCATTGAATTAACTAGTGGCATAAATGCATAAATGAAGTATCTATAGTTGTGCATTTTTTTTTTTTTTTTTTTTTGATGAGTTATAGTTGTGCATTAATTATTTATATTAGAGGAATTTATATGATAAATTTTATATAAAACACTATTTTTATTTGAGATTACTAATAGGATAAATACATTTATTTTGTTATGTTAATTATGTTAAGTGGTGCATTAATTTTTTTGTGGGAGGTGGTGCATTAATTATTTAAATATAAATAAATTTTGTGTCATTTTTCTGGATAAAACCACATCTTTATTACTATTGATAAACGTTTTGTGCGCAAACACAAAGTACAATCTAGTTTGTATATAATTTTAAATGTCATAGACAATGTTATTTCAGTAAGATAATAATAATGAGAAAATAAATAAATAGATTGATAGACAAAGGAACTTAAGTAGGAAATGTTACGAAAGCCTACCTTAGTTGTTAATGTGCAGTAGCTGAAAGAACGACGCTTTAAAAGTTGAATACTTGACTATCAACAGCTAATGTGATCTATATTTCTAAGTTCTCACTTCTCACAGTAACCAAATGAAACCCAGGAGGGTATATATAGAAAAGATAACAACTATATCTCATAAATATTACGTCACTATTTTTCAGTGGCATTACGTCATATAGTTACCAATCGGGGAAAATGACTTGTTTGGAATCCACGGTTTTGGTTTGATTTTTTTTAATTATTATTATTAAGTACTGGGTTTTTTAACTTATGCTTTTAATTTTGTTTTTTAAAATTGAAATCACGCAAAACTAAAATTTATTTTTGGGAGTCAATGGAAATAACACAAAGAAGAATCAGCATCTAAGAAGGATTTGCTAATCTAAAATCTCTATCTAGATTGGGAAAAAAGGAAAATGCTAACAGATACCCTTAAGGTAATAGTTAACAATTCATTTAAAAAAAAGTTTTAATGGAAAAAGAAAAAAAAATTAATGTTTTGATAACTTTTTTCATTTCCTATAAAAGTGATGTCAAAAATTTCCTAAAATGGATTTTAAACCATTACCCTAAAGACACTCGTTAGTATAACCTTATAAAAACCATGACTTTTTCCTATAACTATCCTATGTAGAAGATTGTAACTAGTTGTATGTTACTTTCATATAAACCTACCATTCGATGTGATAATACACGTGACAATCCATATAATATAAAAATAATATTTTATTTTGAATATTAATTATGTCAGTATTTCCATTCATCACTTAACAACATTACTATTTTGGATAATATATCACAAGGTTATACGAAATGTTATGAACCAATTTAAGTCAAACACTGAACAATTAATCCTGCCCAAGAGAATGACTGATATGACAAGCCAAGAATGTATTGACCCCTTGTGATGAATTAATTGATTAATTAGCCAAGTTTATTAATTAATCAAATTAGCATACAAAACGCGTGATAGCACAAATTATTCAAATTAAACTGCTACAGTAAACTGGTAGTAATTTACTGTAGCTTGCAGCTAAATTTTTTAGATATACCATACTAATGTGGCATGAATTTTGTGATTTTAACACTTGCTCTTATAGACAAACTATTCAAATTAGGCGTATCATGGCTAAAAGTAGCTAGAGAGTACAAGCAAGGAATATAAATATATCAAGGAATTCAAGGTAAGGATATTTAACCATCCAAGGCAAGGATATAATGATAAGGGAGATATGAAGCAAAGAATCTATATAATGAAGAAAAAATGAATCTTTTTATTACTGTGCTTTTGGTTTTTAAAGTATTTTTGTGAAATGTTCGAGTCGTTAAAAGCATTTGTATTAAGTGATTTTAACACTTGCTCTTATGGACAAACTATTAAAATTAGGCGTATCATGGTTAAAAGTAGCTAGAGAGTACAAGCAAGGACTATAAATATATCAAGGAATTCAAGGTAAGGATATTTAACCATCCAAGGCAAGGATATAATGATAAGGGAGATATGAAGCAAAGAATCTATATAATGAAGAAAAAATGAATCTTTTTATTACTGTGCTTTTGGTTTTTAAAGTATTTTTGTGAAATGTTCGAGTATTTAAAAGCATTTGTATTAACTCATGTAAATTTTTTTGTATATTTTAGCATGTGAATTTACTTTTCTATTTTACATACTCATTTTTCAAAATATTACACATTAGATTATTTATTTTACAGTACATTTCATTAAATATCAAATTTTCTTAATTTTTTTTAATTATTTCTCTTTTTTCATACACAATAATGATCATCAATTCTCTTTCTTCATCATTGAGATACGCAAAGAAAGAGAAAATCTTAAATGTAAAATTAATAATGTCAGTATAAATTTATATAGTTACTGTAGCAATCATGTATTTTTATACAACATTGCATTTCTTGATATGAATGAATTTTGAATTTAATTGACTAAGTGCTCTAAATTATCTAAGACAAAGTATTTAAATTTGTACCCGTAGCCTGTAGGGTATACCCCAGTTAAAGTAGCTAGGAAGTAGAGGCAAGGAATATGATATCAAAAAATCCAAGGCAGGGATATAATAAGGGAGAAATGAAGCAAATAAAGAGAGAAAAGCTTAGATAGAGAAATGCAATAGAGAGAGAGTGAATAATAAGTTATTAAAAAAAAAAAAAAAAAAAGATGGTAGCATGTGCCATGCATGTGCAACAGCGCAGGCGGCCCCGTTTGGTAGAGCATTTAAACACACATTTTTAGTTTTTAAAAAATATTATACGCATTTTCATACACTTTGTTACCCACATGTATTTTAAAAAACTACAAACAACATTACTCAAACTCATCTACCAAACGGGCTTGGTGCTTTTTTGTATTTTGTTTCAATGGACGAATAACAAATTGACGAACGTAGTTGTTAGTGGGATATGCGTGATTTTGCATTTTTTTTTAGCAAAAACCTAAAACTTCTTTAATCATTATTTTTTTAAATTAGCTCAATTAATATAATTTCTTATCTATTAAATAAGAGATTTGATATTCGAATTATGTCTACAAATCTTACACTAAAAATTAATTAATGTCTTAAACTGATAACACAAGAGCAATAATTATGAAGCGGACACGCTGAAATTATATCATATTTATCGAAACAAATTTAATTAATCTAAAACTGAACAATATTACAAGAAGGTATTAAACAGAAAAACATAGTTAAAGATCCATTAAATCTTATGAATATTTCTTTTGTTAATTTTAGGCCTTGCCTTTTTATTTTTCAGTTTGATAGGTTGAAATTTGAAGGGAACTCGTTTGATAGGTGTTACCGTGATAGAGATTTTCTTTTTCTTTTTCTTTTTTATAGACCAACAGTTCTAAGAGCCCATAGTTAGCCCAAAGCACACGGTCCAATACCCATGAAAATTAAATACCACTTCTTACTAAATTAGGCCCATTAAATTAACTACAAATTGTATAAATAAATACAAAAACAAAATTTTAGCCCAATAGCCCATTCACAAAAAAAAAGCCCTCAAATTATCAAAGCCTTATAACCCAGACCAATGGTCAAAATAATTCCCAAGATTGAATTAGCTCAGATTTGGGTCATGGAGCTAATTGGGCTAAGACTCAAGTAAAGAGGGACCACAAGTTTTTCGGTCTATTTTATGAGCAGCCCAAAAGGAAAGACATGGGCCCAACCCATGAGGCCTAGCTCAAAGCTATAGTCACAATCTTGATCATGATAACCTACATACAAGTAAAGTAATACTATATCAATCTTACGTATTTTTCAACACGACAAATGAAGTATTTATAATTTATTGATGGTTGGCTTTCAAACTAACAGTAACAGTCATACATTAACAATTAATAATAACAAAGAAAGAAAATACATAATTTGTGTATTTTACAGAGGCAGGATTAATTCCATTGACCATAGTAAAAAAGAAGGAAAGAAAAATTTATGGATATAATATCAAACAGGGAACAATGATCCAAATTACACAGCCTTTCTACTTGAATCTATTACTTGCATGATAGAACATACTGTTTGTATCAAAGTGAGCACTGTAATTACTCCAGGAGTAACGATGGTAAAAGTGGCTTGCGAAGGAGTGCTAAAATATTCACTTTTTAATAGTGCCATCTGTCTGTGCCAAGGTCGTTGCTCATAGAAACTTTTCAATTTTTTACTGACATCAACGTAATCATCTCTCATATTTATCAATAAGATTCCTTTGTTAAGATTCTTAATCATAAATTCTGCTGCATAGCTGTCATTGAGGCAATTAAACAAGATATTTTTATCACAAAGCAAATCCACATCTTTTTTAGTCTTGATAAGTTGATCCATAAAGATAAAATAATCAGTAAAGTATCCTTCTTTTATATAGCGAGTTCACTCCAATGCTATAATATTTCGATAAACAACTTCCATCCGATCGCTTAATTCTAAGCTTGGGATTTTCAACACTCTTTTTTCAAATTTGATGTCAATGTCAAAAGACTCAAAACACAATTCAAACCTTACTCCTGCATCATGGAGCTGTGTTGCAGTGTACAAAAGGTCAATCATTCGACAGCCTCTATATGGTCGCTTCCATGGTGGAGGTATCTGAAAGGTTCTAAGAAGATCGGTAAAGTGTTCTATTTTCACGTTGGGAGAGGCGTCTATGAACTGCATGTTGAAGTACCTAAAGTATTTAAAAGAAAGTTCAAGTAAACCATGGTTGTTTGAGAGAGGGATTTGCATTGGAGAGAGATGGAAATGCAAGGTTGAATAGTTTCTATCAGACGGTCAAGGATCAGAGGACAGAGAATAAGAAGAAAGGGAAGAAGGATAAACGACACAATGTATAGCTGAAGCTGCAAGAGGATTAGATCAGTAGCTAAACTACAAGTAGTTTAGGTGTTAATTTAATTCAGTTGTATCACACTTGTTATAACTAATCTTTACACGTGCAGTAACTACTTCCCTTATAATTTGGTTTGATTAGTTATGCTCTGCAACTGTATAAAGCTCTAATTCTGTACAGATTCATTCATTGTATCAATAAAGAAAGTTCTCAATCTTTTCTCTCTCAATTTTCTCTCTGTGTGCACGCTTCTTCTCCTTGCTTCGTCTTTACTTTCTTATAGTTTCTCAATAACAAAGAATGGAAACTGATTTTCAAGTGATAGCAAGTCAAGCATCGATCACAACATCAGCCCTTGGTTCCCCAGCCATAGGATCGTCACTTGTCAAACCTTTTAAACTACATCTAAATAAAAGTTCAAGAATGAAGCTCGCATCCACCAATATCATTTTCACAAACCTATCACCGAAAAGGTCAATAGTCTCTGCATGACACCCGCGAATGATTTTTTCCAGTTCTCTTATTGTGTCTACTAAATACTCCAACTTTCTTTCCAGTTCTCTTATTGTGTCAATAGTCTCTGAAGTATATCTCGTTAAAAGCATGTGTGGTAGTGGTACACTCATGGTTGCTCCAAGAGCTTATAAACCATGAGTGGAGCGCATTTTTTGCCGATATGGGACTAAAGTCCAAGTACAACGCTTGCTTGCCCACGTCGCTTGAAAACAAAACTTTGCGAGCTTGGCTCCCCAAAGAGGACAAACAGCTTGCAGGGGCTGAAACAAAATCCTCCCCTACAATATATATATATATATATATATATATATTACTGAAGTCAAAGAACAATCATAATCTAAATTGAATCCAAATTAATTTTTAATTGTTTAATTTTGTATTGTATGTCAAATTTAATTTTCTTAATTTTGGTGTTAAATAACCCCTTCATAATACTAGAACAAAAGCTGAAATGACTATATCACTTACTTAGGTAAGACTACATTATCACCACAATTGTTGAATGTTTCTGTGAATAAGCACAAGTTACAACCTAGAATATATAAAAGTGGAAGCCGAGAAAAAAATTCAACAAATACTTTGTTGAGGACAAATTTTTCACACCACATGGCTTCATTTCATTGGCAACCCGTACCACATCAACATTATCATGGATTTTTGGAAAACCTCTTTTAAAACCCAAAAGAACCCATATTTACACAAAAATGCATCAAAACCCATGGTTCAAGCTCATAGCACATCATCTCATTTTTGGCTCATGATCCAAGCTCAAGAGTCTCATCAGGGAAATTTTGGAAGTCGTGCTTTGGAGGGCCAAGAAGTATGTTCAGTAAAGCTCCAGTGGTTTAAAGTTGATAAAGGAAAACATGTTGCTTGGTATGTCTTTCCCAGTTCCCTGAACTCTGACGGGTCATTATGCAATAGGTAACATTTGGTAAGCCTCTCATATCACATAATACTTAAAATGACAAAACTCCTCATGCTCTTCACATAAAAATTAATGTCCATCATATAATATAAGTTTAAAATGTAATTGTAACATTTCATATTAATTATATTATTATTTTCATTTAAATCAATTCCAAGCACATGGCTAAATATATATAAGTATCTCATATCTAACATTAAATACTCTCCTTACTTTCCAAGATTTGGTTAAAATACAAAAGGCCATAATTATATCTCTAAAACTTTATCAAATATCAACCAACTAGTCTATTACTTACCAAAATTATATATGGACTAAACATATAATTTTTCAAAAGAGGAAACTTTGCCAAAAATACCAACAACAGCTCTTGCAGAAGCTGCAATAGCTCTAGCAGCAACTACAATAGTTCTAGCAACAACTTAGGTAGTTGACACATGTCCTAAAATGATACCACTTGCCCATTAATGTCCAATCCTGGCAGCTTGCTGTCATACCCAAAGAAGTAAGGATCCAATAAAAGAAATCCTACCATTTTAAGTTAAGATCCTTAGCGTCTAGCTATAGTACCAGAAATAGGAAGGTCCCACAAAAGTTATCTTACCATTATTAGCCAAACGATGAATTTAATGTCAAATATTTTCCTCCAGCAGAAGATGTCATTCAAATGACATCATCCAACAGCTACTATTGTAGAGCTAACAGCTATGACTGACAACTGTAATAGTAGCCCCAACAGCATTAAAGTCTTAAACTTTCTTCTTTTGGCTAACAAACAAAAAACCCACTAATGAAACCACTTACTTTGTCAAAAACTTTTCTTTATTTGCTAAATTTCCCTTTAACTAATTCTAATCTAGTTACATACTTGGCTCTATATAAAGAGGACCAAGTTATACACTAATTCAACACCATCCATCCCTCTCTTATCCCTTATTCTGAAACTTCATTTACTTTACTGCCATATCTCTAAACATCTCCATATCTTTCTTCATCTCTCTTACAAGCTCCCTCTTCTTAGATAACACCTATTACACACACTACTACCCATCTCTCCCACACTTTAATATTCTGAAACTTCATCATTTTGCTGAACAAAAACACATCTCCATCTCCATCTCTTTCTCTATTTCTCTTACAATACCTCTCTTCTTAGAAGGCAACATAACCCATGACATAACACAAAAAACCACTCCAATAGTAACTATAAGCTCATGTATTTATCATATTTAACCTTCATATTATCTATCTTATACTTCCATATATTTCACAAATACATTCCTTACAAACTATCTATACATATTTCTCACATATATTTCTAATCTAGCTTCCAAACGTCATATCTCACAAAACATATATATATATATATATATATATTGTGGAGGAACGAATCTCTCCCTTAGAAGAATGTATAGCCTGCTTTGGGAATGGGCCGAAGAGGCCGATACCACCTGCACAGATTTGCTCAATCCCACACCGGGGAGAGATGCCTCCCACCCGCAGCTTATAAGCATGAGCTCACACCCCACTTGTGAGCTCATGCTTATAAGCTGCGGGTGGGAGGCGTCTCTCCCCGGTGTGGGATTGAGCAAATCTGTGCGGGTGGTATCGACCTCCTCGGCCCATTCCCAAAGCGGGCAATACATTCTTTTAAGGGAGAGATTCGTTCCTCCACAATATAAATATAAATATATATATATATATATATATATATGTTTTGTGAGATATGACGTTTGGAAGATAGATTAGAAATATATGTGAGAAATATGTATAGATAGTTTGTGAGGAATGTATTTATGAAATATATGGAAGTATGAGATAGATAATATGAAGGTTAAATATGATAAATACATGAGCTTATAGTTACTATTGGAGTGGTTTTTTGTGTTATGTCATGGGTTATGTTGGAGTGGTTTTTTGTGTTATGTCATGGGTTATGTTGCCTTCTAAGAAGAGAGGTATTGTAAGAGAAATAGAGAAAGAGATGGAGATGTGTTTTTGTTCAGCAAAATGATGAAGTTTCAGAATATTAAAGTGTGGGAGAGATGGCTCTCTCTTTCAAGCTCACCATCTCTCTCTCTCTCTCAACCCATGCAATACAAGCTTATGGACTCATTCAAACTCACATGTGTGACCAAAGGCAAGCTAATCACACATACTCAGGGGGGCTAAATGTTAAGGGGAGACTCGATGGTAAGCTTATATGCATTCCAACTAATCTCACTCTATTTGATCCATCTAAAGCTCATTACAATGAAACTAGCCTTTATAACGAACTTATCTCATGTGAAAAAAAAAGAATTTCTATCACAAGCCTCATTGGAACTCCATTGCCAAATTGAAGGGACATTAAGGATGATCCTAAATAAGTTTGAAAATAACTTTTGATCCAAAAGAAAAAAAAAAAAAAAGTACAAAGAAGCATCTAGCGGCAAATCACAGCCACAATATGAATATATCCGGCTACCAAATGGAAGCATATATTGTTACTCATGATGACACATGAGGCTTAGTTGTCTCAAATAGAAGGGTCCTAGGCTGAATGAAGCTAGTACAATACTCACAGCTGTATCCAGAAGAGAACACATTTAATGGAAGAAGAATTCTTGTCTAGCGATATAGTTGAACCATTTAAGGAACCTCCAGCAGTACCTGACGTACCTTCTCCACATAATGAAAAGTACATTGACATCTTTGCTTAGGAGTACAACATGATGCTCAGTTTAGATCCTAACTTGGTGATACATGCTCTCAATGTCAAGCCATGGAGAGGTTTATCATGACATAAGGACTTTCCACTACTGTACTCATGTCATTACACTGCTGGACTGCCATAAGTTCACTGATATACGACTGGAGCCATGAACTTTCAAGGCGTAAAACCCATGAGAATTTTCATCCCAATATTGAAGCCCGAATCATCCAAAAAATTCAATAACTCCTTGCCGCTGGAATCACCAATCTTGTTCCAATCAATAAAAGAAAGCTTTTCTGAATCATCCACTGAACCAAGCAAATTGGAGGTCATCAAAGAAGCTTTATTATCTCCATTAAGGCAGTGGCAGCCCTACACATATTCAAGGCCATGGTAACCCCATGCACCTTAAAGCCATGGTGACCCCATGCATCATATTACTAGAATCATCAAATTCACATGTACCATATCATTGTAACCTTCGGAATCTTGAGCATCATCAAGGATGTCAACTACCTCACACTTGGGGGCTTTGATCTGAAAGGCCCAATCAATCCAGCATCCCAGCATCTGGAGACCTTTATCTAGTGAGGGAGGTTTATGATAGTGACTATTATTTTCTAGCCATGGCGGAAGGCAAAAATCTCCTGGAACCTATCAATGGCAAATGGTTGGAGCTATATCAAACTTAACTCAATCATCATATTTCCAATAAACTACCTCGAAAATAACTAGTAAGCATTACCTTTTATTTTTTTAACAGACTAACAATTCTAAGAGCTCATAGTTTGCCCAAACCCACAGTCCACAATACTCATGAAACTTAATACCACTTCTTACTAAAATCAGGCCCATTTAATTAACAATTGAAGCCCAAAAATTGTATAAATTAAAATAAAACCCAAATTTCAGCTCAATAGCCCACTCACAAAACAAAGCCCTCAAATTATCAAACCCAATAATCCGTACTGATCAGTCATGGTGCTAATTGGGCTAACACTCAAGTAAAGAGGGACCACAAGTTTTTCGGTTTATTCTATGAGCCAGCCCAAAAGGAAAGACATGAGCCCAGCCCGTGAGGCCTAGCTCACAGCTACAGACATCATCTTGATCATGATTATCTGCATATAATGCATTCTAAAGATTGATAAACTACGACATCAAGTAGTACTATATCAGACTTGTGCATTTTTCAACACGCCCAATGAAATTATTTATTGATGGTCGGCTTTCAAATTTCCAGGAATTTTGTTCAAGGATCAATCAAATAAATTTTAGTGTGGAGACACAAACTAGCTAGTACTTTACACAGGATGCTGAAACACAACAATCATGTATTTTACCTAGTTAATTTTAATTGTTTAACCAATCAGAATTAATTTAAATTAATCATGCGTGGTCGACTCTACCTAGACACAAAGCATGTTGACCAT
The DNA here is from genome assembly GCA_033629205.1 of Lithocarpus polystachyus. NCBI lineage: Eukaryota > Viridiplantae > Streptophyta > Magnoliopsida > Fagales > Fagaceae > Lithocarpus > Lithocarpus polystachyus. The sequence goes on along the minus strand of CM066171.1, from coordinate 52,047,759 downwards.
GCAAACTTGATCATACGATATCTTTCGATTCGATGGTCCGATTTTGAAACCAGGCATACCGTTGTGACCGTTAGAACCTCAAAATCATTTTTATGATATACAATGAATATGCAAGGATTGACACTAGCTGAAGGAATAGTAGCTGATTTAGAGGACAGCTGAACCTCCTGAGCAAGATATTGAGAACAGAGGATTTAAGGAAGGAAGAAATAGAAGAAATAGAGAGACGGTGATAGGAAGAGTAGAAGTATTCATTAGTTAATTGCCTTTCCCTCAATCATACACGTTCCTTTATATACATGATCTGTTGCTGGCTTTTTAATAACTTTACAACTCACTCTACTCTGCCAGCTACACATTATAACTGCTACTAACCACACCTCAGTCCAATTAACCCAACCTCACTAGCTATAGTCACTTACCAGCCTCAAATGACAGTAAAAATATACCACACTATACAGTAATGCAGTATTGATAGTGTGACAGTAATGGTCCTAACAATTTCTCCCCCCTTAAAGCACCTTGCCCACAAGGTGAGGGAACTTGTTCTGCAAGTCAAACAGTACTTCCCAGGTCGCATCTTCTTTGCTTTCTCCTTGCCACTGCAATAACACCCGTGTCACAATCCTGCTCCTTAGCTTAATTGATTCCCTGTCCAAAATCAGCACAGGTTCAGGAGTAAGCACCATGTTTGTGTTGACAGCAGGTAGAGTGGGTCTCGGCACCACTTGCTTGCCCAATTTAATCTTAAGGTTGGATACATGGAACACAGGGTGGATCAATGAACCAGGAGGCAGATCTAATTTGTAGGAAACTTCCCCAATCTTCTGAAGAACCTTAAATGGCCCATAATACCTTGGAGCAAGCTTACCCAGCTTTTTGTTGTGCACTGAAGTCTGCTTGTGAGGCTGCAATCTAAGGTACACCCAGTCCCCCACAACAAAGGACCTTTCCACTCTTTTTTGATTGGCAAACCACCTCATGCGTTCCTGAGCAGCTCACAAGTTCAACTTGAGCAAAGAGAGAATCTGCTGCCTATCCCTTAACAACATATCAACTGCATCAACCTTTGTAGTTCCAGCCACATAGTCCAAAACCCGTGGGGGAGGATATCCATACAAGGCTTCAAAGGGTGTCATCTTAATTGAGGTGTGGAAGTTGGTATTGAACCAGAATTCTGCTAAGGGCAGCCACTCCACCCAAGTGCTAGGCCTATCAGCTGCAAAGGCCCGTAGGTAGTGCTCCAAGCTCTTGTTCACCACCTCAGTTTGGCCATCAGACTGAGGGTGATAAGCTGAGGACATGGCTAAGGAAACACCTTGTAACTTCATCAATTCCTTCCAAAAGTGTGAGGTAAAAATTGGGTCTCTATCACTAACAATGGTTGAGGGCATCCTATGCAGCTTAAACACATAATGCAAATAAAGATTAGCAACCTTGGCAGCAGTGTAAGGATGGGAAAGGGCCATGAAATGAGTATATTTGGTGAGCCTATCTACAACCACAAACACCACAGACTTCAAATGGGACTTAGGCAAACCTTCAACAAAGTCCATGCTCACATCCAACCATGGTTTCACAGGAATGGGTAAGGGTTGCAATAACCCAGCAGGGAAACAAGTTTCATGCTTAAGCTTCTGACAGGTGTCACACTCTTTCACATACTGCTTCAGATCTTGCCTCAACCCGGGCCAAATAAAATCCTTTTGAAGCCTGTGCAAGGTTTTTAGGTAGCCAGAGTGACCTCCTAAGGGACTGTCATGTACCTGCTGCAACACCACAGCCTTCAAATTCGGATTAGAGTCACCCAAATACAATCTACCTTTGTAAAAAAGCAGTCCATTACAAAATGTGAACCCTGGGGAACTATTGGTACCTGACTATACAGCTTGCAAAATACCCTTCAGCTTGGGATCAGAATCATAGCTACTCTTAAGCTCAGACAGCCAAGAAGGGGTGGGAAATGAAATAATGCATAAAGTACCTGTGGAAGCATCACAAACATCAGCACCACAGGAACTACTTGCAGCAAGGAGCAAGGCTTCAGATTGAGCTGAATCAAAAGAAGAAACAACAGCAGCATCACATTGCCTCCTAGAAAGGGCATCAGCAACCACATTCTCTCTGCCCTGTTTATACTCCACTATAAAAGCATATCCCAATAGCTTAGAAATCCACTTTTGTTGGGCCGGTGTACCCACCCTTTGTTCCAGTAAATACTTAAGACTGTGGTGGTCAGTCTTGATAACAAAAGGCCTCCCTAATAGGTAAGGTCTCCATTTTTTTACTGCCACCACCAAGGCCAAGAACTCCTTCTCATAAGTGGAAAGAGAGAGCTTATTTCCCTTCAAAGCTTGGCTGTGATAAGCAATAGGCTTGTGGTCTTGCATCAAGACAGCTTCAAGGCCTAACCCAGAAGCATCACACTCCACAGTGAAGGATTTGGTAAAATCAGGCAAGGCCAGAACTGGAGGGCAAGAAACAGCTTCCTTAAGCCTTTGAAAAGCATTGTCAGCCTCTAAAGTCCAAACAAAAGAGTCCTTCTTCAAAAGAGCAGTCAAAGGGGCTGCAATTTGGCCATAACCCCTCACAAACTTCCTATAGTATCCAGTCAATCCAAGAACCCTCTCAAAGCCTTCACATCTTTAGGAACTGGCCATTGCTGCATAGCAGCAGTCTTCTTAGGGTCAGTTTTAACTCCCTCACCAGAGATAAGATGTCCAAGGTACTCCACCTCATTAGTAGCAAACATGCACTTGGACTGTTTAGCATAAAGTTGGTGCTTTGCCAATGTCTCCAAAACCATCCTAAGATGACCAATGTGATCCACAAGAGACTTGCTGTATACTAGGATGTCATCAAAGAACACAAGGACAAACTTCCTCAAAAATGGTCTAAAAATAGCATTCATTAAGTATTGGAAAGTAAAGGGGGCATTGGTCAAGCCAAATGGCATAACCAAGAATTCATAATGCCCCTCATGTGTTCTAAAAGCAGTTTTGTGTATATCTTCTTCCTTCATTCTGATTTGATGGTAACCAGACCTCAAATCCAACTTAGAAAACACACAAGCACCTCCCAACTCATCCAACAACTCATCAATGACAAGAATAGGATATTTGTCTTTAATAGTATCTTGATTTAAAGCTCTATAGTCAATACACATTCTCCATGAACCATCAGCCTTCCTAACCAAAAGAACAGGTGATGCAAATGGACTGCAACTATGCCTAATTGAACCTACAGACAGCAACTCCTTAACTATTTTTTCAATTTCATTTTTTTGGTAAAAGGGGTACCTGTAAGGTCTTTGGACAATGGCTTGGGCACCCTCCTTGAGCTGAATCTGATGCTCATGCCCCCTAATAGGAGGTAAGCCCACTGGTGTGGCAAATACTGCCTCAAATTCCTTCAATAATGCAGCAACCTGTGTAGGAATCTGAGTAGCACCCTCTACAGCCTGAGTGGAATCAGAAATTTGCAAAACCAAACCCCTCTTAACAGGTTCCTTCAAGAAATGATCCCCATCTTGAATGAGATTAACTTCTGCCCCTTTCAAACCATGGAGAAGTACAGACCCTTGGCCATACAAGAAACACATGGTTAGTAATTTGAAGTCCCATTGGATAACCCCAAGGGTGCTCAACCACTGAGTACCTAAGATCAAGTCACACCCTCCCATAGGCAAAACATGCAGCTGAATCAAAAATTGATGTCCTTGCAACTCAATAGGAACATCTTTGCACAATCCATGAGTTCTAAGCACTTCACCATTAGCCACCGTTACCTCCAGGATTTGTGCACTGTCTACATGTAAATGCAACTGAGAAAATAATGCAATATCAACAAAGTTGTGGGTGCTTCTTGAATCTATCAAAATTATCACAGACTTATGCTGGACTCTTCCCCTCACTCTCATGGTACCAGAAGTAGGAGTACCACTTAAAGCATAGAGTGTAATTCCAGCCTCCTCAACATCATTGTCTTGACAATCCAAAGATTTCCCAGATACATAACTACCAATACTATCATCTAACTCAGTAATGTGCACACTTGGGTTAGCATTAGGCATTAACTCCACACAATCAAGAAGGAATAGCATGGCATTTTTACACTTATGACCAGGAGTCCATTTCTCATCACAATTGTAACATAAACCCTTTTTCTTTCTTTCCTCCATTTGAGCAGGAGATATTCTCTTAATGGGTAACCTATTATTCTTAGCATCTACCAAAGTTGGTATTTTAGGTGGTGGACCAAGAATGGAGGAAGACTTACCTAATTCCAACTGATTCTTAGAAATCCTTTTACAGCTCCAAATGTACTCTTCTTGAATCTTGGACAATCCAAAAGCCTCATTCAGTGACTAAGGATTAAGCATTCGTACAGGAAGCCTAATCTCATCCTTCAACCCACTGAGGAAGCAACTCAGTTTATGTACAGATGAAAGCCCCTTGATCCTTTTTGACAACACTTCGAATTGGGCCTTATACACTGCCACAGAAGACTTCTGCCTTAATCTTGTTAGTGTTTCCATAGGGTCATCATATGCAGTGGTACCAAACCTCACATGCAAAGCTTGAATTAAAGAATCCCAATCATGAAACACCCCTGTCTCTTCACCTTCTTGGAACCAAATCAAGGCCTCACCTTCCATGTGAAATGAAGCTAACATTAGCTTTTCTCCAATGGGGGTGTTGTAGTATCTGAAATACTGATTAGCTTTATAGACCCAACCCACAGGATCTTCTCCAAAGATTCTTGGAAATTCCAATTTCATGGTGCGAGATACAGGTAATATCGCAGAACTAGAGTTAGGATTCACATTCTCATCATTTCTCTGAGATTGGAATCCCTATGAGCCTTGATCAAAAGAACTCAATTTCTGTAACACCATATTCAACTGTTGACTCATCTCATTCAGAGTTCTTGTGTGAATTTCCTGTACAGTTCGCATCTCTTGGAACTCCTTCGTATGATGATCCGTGGTGGTTCGAAGCGATGCAATCGCTTCATTGGTTGCTGCTGTAGCACGCGTCTCAGTCATGGCTGATCAGGAAAGCCTGCTCTGATACCAATTGCAAGGATTGACACTAGCTGAAGGAATAGTAGCTGATTTAGAGGACAGCTGAACCTCCTGAGCAAGATATTGAGAACAGAGGATTTAAGGAAGGAAGAAATAGAAGAAATAGAGAGACGGTGATAGGAAGAGTAGAAGTATTCATTAGTTAATTGCCTTTCCCTCAATCATACACGTGCCTTTATATACATGATCTGTTGCTGGCTTTTAACTAACTTTACAACTCACTCTACTCTGCCAGCTACACATTATAACTGCTACTAACCACACCTCAGTTCTATTAACCCAACCTCACTAGCTATAGTCACTTACCAGCCTCAAATGACAATAAAAATATACCACACTATACAGTAATGCAGTATTGACAGTGTGACAGTAATGGTCCTAAGAGAATAAATTGATGCATGTAATGCAAGGGCAAATTGATGTATGTAATGTAATCATGATTTTTGGGGTACATAGATGGTCATTCAAGTCATTCTCCTTGATCAGATCATTAGTGCAAAATTGAGTGTCTACAATTATTTATCATGTTATGAGATAATTTTAAAGCATTATTAGGGTAATATCTCTCAATTATTCTCTAATTTTATGATTAATTCTAATTAATGTGATGTGTTATTATTTAAAGTTTATTTGAAGATTATTTATTTATCAATTATTATTCTTATAAACAAAAGTTGGTTTTGAGAGAGAGCAAAGACCCACTAAGAGAAATGAAGGTAAAAATAGAGGAGTAACGCTCAAGACATAGAAATGTACACAATTTTGTACCACAACTCGCCACATGACGAGTTGTGATTGATGTTAAGTGTGATGATAGGCCATGTGAGGCCACACTTGCGCCAATCAAAATTCATCATGTGGCAAGTTTTAACACAAAGTTGTGCACTTTTCTATGTCTTGAGCATTACTCAAAATAGAGACATGAATCTGTGAAGAGAGAGAATAGCAAAAGCTAATAGTAATAAGCAGGAAAATTTGTCTCATATCAAAAGCTATAGAGACAATATTGATCAAGATAACTCAACAAAAAAATAAAAATAAAAATGATAACATGTATAAAGTAAAAACTCTTCAAATTTTTTTATGTATAATTAGGTGTGAATTTTAAAATTTTGAAAGTCGAATTTCATGTTCCTTATGTTATTAACATACATATTAAATTTGATCAAATTAGATGTGATCAACTATACGAACAATAAACTTATTCTTTATACGATCAATAAACATAAAATTTTAATATTTGTTAGTTGAAATAATCCAACTGTAAGATTTTCAAAATTCATACTTAATATAAAAACATTTAAGAAGTTTGAAAAGTTTCTCTACTAACTAATTTGAAGAAAAATTTTGTTCTATAGAATAATACAATATATATCAGAGTTACGTATTTTTCAACACGTCCAATGAGGTACTTATTGATAGTTGGCTTTCAAACTTCCAGGCATTTTGTTCAATAAATTTTAGAGTGGAAATACAACGCTAGTACTGTACAAGGATGCTAAAACACAACAATAGTGTATTTTACATAGGCAAGATCAATTACATTAGCAATTAATAACAAAGAAATACACAGACAAGATAAATTCCACCGAACAAGGAACAACCATCCAAATTATATAGCCTTTGAACCCATGCTACTCTTTGATGATAGTAAATACTATTTGTATAAAAGTGAGCAGTAGAAGAATAACAGCAGCCATTGTTGAAGCGGTTCTCCAAGGGGTGCTAAAATATTCACGTTTTAATGTCGCATTCCATCTTTGCCAAGGAGTTCCATAGAAACTGTTCAATTCTTTACAAAGAATAATGTAATCAGTCCTCAACTTTTTCCACATGATTCCTTTGTTAAGATTGTTAATCATTGATGTTGCTGCATCGTTGTCGCCTAGATAATTAACCAAGATTCTTTTATCACAAAGTAAATCCACATCTTTTCTAGTATTGATAAGTAAATCCATGAAGAAAAAGTAACCCACAAAGTATGCATTTTCTATATAGCAAGTTTGCTCTAATGCCATAATGTTTCTAAAAACAACTTCAGTCGAATCGTTTAATACTAATGATCGGATTTCCAACACTCCTTTTTCAAATTTTATGTCAAAATCGCATGCACTTTCACTAAGCTTGAACTTTACTCCTGCCTTATGCAGCTGGGTTGCGGAGAACAAATAATGTTCAGGCAGTAGCTTTTCTCCTTTTGGACACTTCTCGGGTGGAGGTAGTAGAAAGGTTCTAACAAGATCCGTGAAGTGTTCTATTTTCAAATTTTTGGGGAGGGTGTTGTGTTCAAACATAAATTTTTTACCAAAGTAGAGAATAGAAAGCTCAAGTAAAGCATTGTCAGGGAGAGATGGAAATGCAAGATGGGGTAGTTTGTCAATAACAATGAATGGAAGCTGATTTTCAAGTAATAGCAAGTCAATCATCACAACAGCAGCCCTTGGTTCCTCAATTATAGGATCATCACTTGTCGCAATTCCTGAACTGCATTTGAATAAAAGCTCAAGAATGAAGCAGGCATCTATCAATATCATTTTCACAATCCTATCACTGGTAAGGTCAATAGTCTCTTCATAACACCCGCGAATGCTTTTTTCCATTTCTCTTATTGTGCCTACTAAACACTCCAAATTTATATTACTCCGATTCACGAAACTCCTTAAGTATCTCTCTTTATGCCCTTCCATGGCTTACAATCTTTTGGTTTGGTGGTAAACTGGGCCAATTGAAATAACCCGAGGAGTGTAGGCTTCTTCATTCCATTTTCGAAGGAAATGTGGAACCTTATAGATACAACGTGGAGTTAATGATTGAGTCTCCGGCCTTTCAAACATTTCTCTAATTTCAATTACTAACTCATCATTTTTTATTTTCATTTTCACCTGAAAGGTTTGCTTCCTTTTGAGTATTTTGATCTTCATTATTTATTGGAGCAGTTGCTAGTTGAATTTCCCTACTAGCTGATTCTTCCATCTCTTAAGTTGCCTTCTTTAAATTACCTTAGGACAAACACAAGACCCACTACCATTAGAAATATTAGGTGATACTTGTAAAATATATATATATATAAAAAGGTGGGTAAACTAAATAGGTGATTACCGATTACTAATGATGCATGGACAAAGCTAATATCAGCGCCTACCATCATCATCCTAGAAGTGATTATATAGGACTCGTCATTTTGGGTGATAGAGTTCAATTTTGGTTTTGAAGAAAACAATAATTAATAGGATAAACAATTTAAGCACTTAAAATCATTTACTATTATTAAAAATCATGTGATAGAGTGATGAGTAAATTGTTCGTATTGAAGATTGTTCCACTTCAATAAGAAAGAGAAGGCAGTTAGTTAACCATTTATATATTTTGTTAGGTTCTAAAAACTTAGAACAATTGGCAAATCGTGAGCACACAAGAACATACAAGCTGCGGAAAGAAGATTTCAAAATCTGCCTGGTTCGATCGATCGAAAAACAGGCTCGATCGATCGAGAATTGTATCTGCAGAATTTTAAGTTGGCCCAAACAGCAGTTCTAGCCCATTAAGGATTAGGGTTTCAGATCTACTTCTCCCACTATATAAAGGAAACCCTAAGCACGTTTTTTACAAGGCTTTTTAGAGAGAAAAGAGTGTGCCTCTTTTGTATTTTGGGTTTTGTTCCTAAAACCTCTCTTATTACTTCTACCGGTGTTGTTCCTTGAAGAATCTCAAGATCCGGTATTGCTGAAGTTGCTGCCTTCTCTAGTCATCAAAGGAGCTGATGAACTAAACCTTCAAGGGTGGTCTTGGAGTCACAAACAGGAGAGTTTGTGTTGCTAAACCTTTGAGTGGAGTCTCAAAGTCACAAACGGTGGTGTTTGTGTTTTGCAAAGATTAAAGAAAGAAGGAGTCCGTGGATCTCGGAGCTGTCACGTGGTCGTGGTAGTAAGTTTCCTACACTTGGGTAGCAATAGGATGTTAGTGGTCTAAGTCGCTATTGTGTAAACTTCAATTCTTTCTAGTGGATTTGCTATTTTACCTTGAGGATAGCTAGGTTAAATCCTCCCCAGGTTTTTTACCAGTTTGGTTTTCCTGGGTCATCATATCGTTGTGTTCTTTATTTTTCTGCTGATTTACTTGATATGATTGATATTGTTTTAACCTAGATCTGAATAATAAACCTAAGTGTTCACTTGGTTAATTAATTAGGTTAAACAATCTAGTTTACAGGGGTCTAAACGAACTGACAAGTGGTATCAGAGCGGGTAGCTCTTTTGTTGTAGATCCTTTGATCTAAGAGTTGATCCTTGATCCCTGTTATCATGGATAATTTTAAGTGTCTTACTGTTTTTGATTGTGATGATTTGAATAAGAATGACACTGTTGTTTCTGTTGATCTTTTTGATGCCTGTGAAACTCTTCGTAAGGAATTATTGAAAACTATGAGAATTGCTAAGAAATTCAAGGAAGAGTTAAAATTGGCTAATCTTGAAAAAGAGGAATTGATTGTTAGATTAGATGAATCTAATAAAAAGAATGAATTTTTGAGAAATCAAATTTCCTCTCAAGATGAGAAGATGAAAAGCTTGGAACAAGAGTTAGTTGAATCTAAAGGTAAATTGAAAATTTGACTTGTACCAAGCCTGCTGTTGATAACATAAGTGTTTCTGTTTCTCTTAAGCCTAAAGCTGAAAAAGTTTATATCCCTCATTTCAAGAGGAATAATAAAGAAAATGCTTATTTTGCTAGGTTAGACAAAGGTAAAAGTTCTGATGTAGACGCTGAATTTTCTAAACCTAAGTCTAAACCTACTATTAGAGTGCAAAAGAAATCTGTTTTTGTGCCTACTTGTCACCTTTGTGGTGTTGTTGGTCATATTAGGCCAAATTGTTCTTTGTTGAGGCAAAAACCAAAATCTGAGACTAAATTTGCTATTAGGAATACTGATGTTCCTAAATTTATTCCTGTTTGTCACTTTTGTGGTGTATCCGGTCACATTCGTCCTAATTGTCATAAATTGAAATTTAAGCATTCTGTGTTTCAGTCTAGGACATGTGATGATATTTCTCCTGCCATAAGTCCAAATAAATTGTTTCATATGTTTTTGAAAAATTTGAGCTTGTTGGCTTGTGAAAGGAAATTGCAGGATTTTAGTCTTTCTCAGAAGATTGGTGTAATCCCTCAAATACACTCTGTTTCACATGGATTTTCACCTACAAAGCTGAAGACTCGTGCTATATGGGTGAGAAAAGATTCTCTAAGGTGAGTGTTGCTGACTTGTCCCTGATTTAATTCTTTCAAGTATTTGTGGACATGTTTTGTTTTTGTTTTTGGTTGTTTTGTTTTTTTTAGGTTGTTTTTTTGTTATTTTTCTTGAGGATTACATGAATTATGATATATCTCTTTTGATTCAAAACATGCTTGACATTGTGGAGAAACTTGAATAGCATGTGTTCTATAAGTGATAAGCTATTTTATTCTGTTTGAGTATGTACTAGTTTGTACATGTACTCATGGGTTAATTAAGAAATTGATATTTCTTGCTTGTGTACCCTCTATAGCTTAGTTAAGCACTGTTATGCATTGCATTTGCATTTTTTTTTAATCATTTAGCATAAAGTGTGCTTTTTAGTTTTGGTCATAAATTTTTTTTAACCAAAAAAAAAAAAATTTTGTGTTTTGTATTACATATCATGGATTTGTAATCAAGGTTGGCCATATTATCTTTACATAACATGTTTATGTACTCTGTTTAGCTTGGATAAGCTTATTTTATTGCACTTTACTAGTTTAAGCTTTGTAGTGCATGTTGTGTGGGAAGATGTTTATAGTTTTTGATCACTTTGTCTTGATCTTGAAGTCACATGCCTTTGATTGTTGGACTTGAACTTATTGAGAAAGGCATAAATAACCATCTCACCACTGTTTATTAGCCAATCATGAACACCTTAGTGCATATCGTAAGATTTTGTGCTCGAGAAAGTGTAGCACATGCACAAAAAGAACATAAGGTGTAGCCTCTATTAAAATTGGTGTGTACATTATTGGGCTATAATAATTTCACAAATTCAAATAAAATTGGTGTGTACATTATCCCGGCTTTTATTAAATTTCTAATTAATTAAAATTGAATATTATTGTTGAGGCAAATCAAGAAACTTACATGATTGCAAGCTTTTAATCTAGGAGATGTGAGAGTTATATGATGTAACTATTTAGGTGATAGTCTCTTTCAAATTTATGTGATGAATTTTGTAGACTTTGTGATTGATTACTATTCACATATCACCTCATATGTCTCTCAAGTTTTTGCTAATTGCACACACTACACAAAGTTACTCTTTGCTAAACTTTGTACATGTTATTGTGTGTGATTTTGTTGTAGCCATCCAAGATTAAAAATTCCTTGATTTTGATGCAAAATTTGAGTTTTGAGGACAAATTGGTTGATAAACTTGTTCTTGAGAGATCTAGGTTGTATTCATGTGTTTTTGAAAAGCTTTTAGTCTCATACTCATGCATGTCATTCATGAAATACTATGCTTTGAGGAGTTTCTGCATTAAATTGCTCTGTTTTTCAAAAATTTGAGTTTTCCAGAATTTCGACCGATCGAAGCTGTTTCTCGACCGATTGAAATTGCGATTAAAATTTTTGGTTTGATTCTGTCTGACTCGATTGGTATTCGATCGATACTCGATCGATCGAAACTGAAAAATTTTTAGTTTTTAGAGTTTTGACCAAATTTTTTTTTCATGCATCATTTATGTTTAGGATTCACATGAATTGCATTGTTTTTGTATCCATCTTGCAGTTTTGCAGTCATATCTCTCATTGTTTTCACACATAACATGCATACACTTTGCTAAATTGGGTACTCAACTTGTTTTAAAAATTGATTGATTAATTTTTGAGTCTTTTGTACATTTTAGTATATGTTATTTTTCTTGATGTGTGAACTACAAAAAATATTTTTCTTAAGAGATATGATGGATAATCAATGTGCAAATATTTTCTCTACTCATGCAACTGTTTATGGGTCACATGGTGTCAAGTTTGCTTTTATTGAAAGAGAGAATATTTTTCTTTATGTGTATCCTCAACTCATTTTTTTAGGTTTGTGTGTTTTTTTTATTATTTATCCCACCTCCTAATTTTTCTCCAAAACTGTTTTTCCCAAAACTTGTTTTGTTTTTCCTATTTTTATAGGGGGAGAAAAGTTTTTTTTAGCCTTTGTTGTTTATAGGGGGAGTTGTTGCTCTTTATAGGGGGAGTTCTCTCTATTTTCTATAGAGCTAAACTGTTTTATGTTCCCTTGGTTCTCTTTTTTCTCTCATGTTTACTGTCACTTTACTCTTTGTTTGAGTTGTATTTGTCAATACGTGACAAAAAGGGGGAGAATATAAAAACTTTTTGATGTATCTAACTTAGGGGGAGAGTTAGAATTTACTTTTGTTTTTATATTGTGCTTATTGTGCTTCATTTTGATTCTGTAACTGTATTGATCTACACAACTCTTGACATGAATCTCAAGTTTGTAAACCCTAAGTGTATGTGAAGGTAAACACCTCTAGATCTCACAATGAGATTCACAAACACAGCATTCAGAACTCTAAAAACATGGCTAGGGTTTTCCCTTATATACTTAGGGCAAAACATAAAACCCTATACATTAAATGGACTAGGGCTGAGTTGGAAAATTCTGCAGAAAAAAGATCTACACGATTTTCGATCGATCGAGTCTAATTTTCGATCGATCGAGTCTTACAGAAAGTTAATAGTAATTCTGCATAAAAACTCGATTCCAACTTTACATTAAATCCCATACTTTGAGCAAGTCTAACACACGACTAAACATTGTTTTGATCATGGTTTGCCAACATACAAATTGAAGTTCTAAATACATTAGATCCTAATCCTTGGAACCTAACAAACTCCCCTTTTGGCAATCCGTGACAAAACACAGACTTAACAAAAAACTCAAAGTTACAAATTGAAATAGCCCATTACAATAAAAAGCCATTTAACAATTCAACCTAAACTACTATCTAACAGTTGCAAAGTAGACAGCAACTCGACTGAAAACAACCTGTATATTCCTGTAACACTTAACAAACACATAAACGCATGTGTGGAAGAAAGAAACAAGGAATATATAAAAAAAACTTCTTAATTTCACATAACACAAAATAAAGACATATATCATGAATAACATCATAAATATAAATCAATAAGCAATGAAGTATAGTGAAATAAGAAAAATAAAATGTATCTCAACAAAATATCTCCTAAACAAGAGCTAAAAATGAGAATACACAGTGAAGCACCTAGATACAATCTAATAACTCCACAAGCTCCGCAGTATCACTACCAAGTAAACAAAACTCCCCCTAAAGTGTAAATCACCACAACAAAATCTCCTAGATACAAAATGAACTATGAACTATGCACTCCCCCTTTTTGTGACGAATTGCCAAAGGGCACTCACTCATCATCAAAAGGAGGTGGAGGAGATCGACGAGAGCTCGCCAAATCCGCTCGTAACGCACGTAGCTCATCAAGGATGTCCACCAAAAGCTGACCATGAGCCGCCTGAACGGTCACGACAGTATCAAGCGTCCAACGAAGATCAGAAACCTCATCAAACGGTGGAGGAACATCAGCAGCAGCAGCAGCAACAGCAGGATCAGAAGACGTCCCAGCTGCATGAGTATCTGTAGAAGAAGACGGGGGTGGAGTGACACTAGAAGGCTCTACCCTAGGACGCTTAGAGCTAGCTCGAAGTTGAGCAGCCCTTTGCCTCAAAAAGGTAGCACCGATAGGAGCGATAATATGAACAGGCTCAGAAGCAGGATACTCACCAAAACCAAGAAAAAGGAGAATCCTGTGAATAAAAACAGGAAAAAACAAAGCATGAGCCGTAGAACTAGACCGATGAACCTCGTTCAAAGAACGAAGGAACAAATGAGGAAAACTGATAGGCGCATCAGTGACAAGAGCATACAAAAACACACATCGCTCAAGAGGGATGGTGTGGACATGCGAAATAGGCCACAAAGAATGACACGCTATCCTAAAGAAAAGATAGTGAAGCTCGGAAAGCTCAACAGAAGTGATCCGAGGATCAGAACCCCACTGGATAGAAGACCCAGTGATGTATGACAGAACGTCATCAAGGGGTGGAGACTCCTCATAAGGAAAAACGGGATGGTCAACTATGGGCACCCCAAGAGCATCAGACACTACCCGAGGGGTAATGCGATACTCCACACCACGTAACCACACCTTTACCAAGGTGTCGTTATCATAGACATGAATAGAGAGGTTCGAATAGAACTCTCTAATCAGGGTGGCAGGAGGAGGAGAATGCTCATACTCGAGCAAAGGTAACCAACCCCGACGTGTAAAATTACGTCGCACCTCAGGATCTACCACATCTAGGACGACCCTACGCTCAGCCCAAATATGACGCCTAAGGTTCAGAGTCTCATAGGTGACTTGGTTTGACTCACTAGGGAACCACTCAGTGTCAAAAGAAGGAGAAGGATCAGAAGTCCTATGGGCTCTAGTTTTCCTAGGCATAATGCTAAGGAAAAAAAGATAGACACAGAAAGAGAAGAGCAAAAACAAATACCAAGGGCAGACTGCAAGTTAGCACAGCATAAAATATAGAAAATATCAATTCTATATGATGCATGAGCACGAACATAAAATGATGCATGTACTAATGCAGTGACATGTTCAATTATGATCCAAATTAACAAAATTAGCTTGAGCAAGTGGTTGGTATCAAAAAGACCCAATTTGAAAAAAACCAATATTTGAAAACACAACAAATTGATTAATTGATCAACACAAAAAGGGGGAGAATATAAAAAGGGGGAGAATAATAAATTGATTAATTGATCAACAAATTGATTAATTGACCCAATTTGAGTTGTATTTGTCAATACATGACAAAAAGGGGGAGAATATAAAAACTTTTTGATGTATCTAACTTAGGGGGAGAGTTAGAATTTACTTTTGTTTTTATATTGTGCTTATTGTGCTTCATTTTGTTTATATGTCTTTCTTTCCACACATGCGGTGATGTGTTTGTTAAGTGTTTCAGGAAAGACAGGTGCATTCTAATTAAGACTTTCTACCTCTTCTTGGCAACTTCTAGGTTAAGAGTCTTAGATTGGGATTTGTGATGTAATTGGGCATTTTATTGTATTGGGTTGTTCTTGTATTTTAACATTTCATTTTGTATGAAAGTTTTGTCACGAATTGCCAAAGGGGGAGATTGTTAGGTTCTAAAAGCTTAGAACAATTGGCAAATCGTGAGCACACAAGAACATACAAGCTGCGGAAAGAAGATTTCAAAATCTGCCTGATTCGATCGATCGAAAAACAGGCTCGATCGATCGAGAATCGTATCTGCAGAATTTTAAGTTGGCCCAAACAGCAGTTCTAGCCCATTAAGGATTAGGGTTTCAGATCTACTTCTACCACTATATAAAGGAAACCCTAAGCATGTTTTTTACAAGGCTTTTTAGAGAGAAAGGAGTGTGCCTCTTTTGTATTTAGAGTTTTGTTCCTAAAACCTCTCTTATTACTTCTACCGGTGTTGTTCCTTGAAGAATCTCAAGATCCGGTATTGCTGAAGTTGCTGCCTTCTCTAGTCATCAAAGGAGCTGATGATCTAAACCTTCAAGGGTGGTCTTGGAGTCACAAACAGGAGAGTTTGTGTTGCTAAACCTTTGAGTAGAGTCTCAAAGTCACAAACGGTAGTGTTTGTGTTTTGCAAAGATTAAAGAAAGAAGGAGTCCGTGGATCTTGGAGCTGTCACGTGGTCGTGGTAGTAAGTTTCCTACACTTGGGTAGCAATAGGATGTTAGTGGTCTAAGTCGCTATTGTGTAAACTTCAATTCTTTCTAGTGGATTTGCTATTTTACCTTGAGGATAGCTAGGTTAAATCCTCCCCAAGTTTTTTACCAGTTTGGTTTTCCTGGGTCATCATATCGTTGTGTTCTTTATTTTTCCGCTGCTTTACTTGATATGATTGATATTGTTTTAACCTAGATCTGAATAATAAACCTAAGTATTCACTTGGTTAATTAATTAGGTTAAACAATCTAGTTTACAGGGGTCTAAACGAACTGACATATTTAATTTTTACTTACCAATGTAATTTCTGTTTTTCTATTACTATGGGTTTTTTTTTTGGGTTAAAAGTATTACTATGAATTTGCTAATGTTTATTATCTTCTTCAAGGATGTTACTCAATTATCATGAAAATCTATTTAGAAAGGCAGGTAGTAATTTTTCAGAACTTGGTATAAATTGTCAATAAAATTCCCCTTTAAATTAGTATTTGAATTAATGATCATTTTTGGAATTGTAATAGAATTTTAATTAGTCTCAGAATTTAAATGGTCATATATCATATATAATATAATATATTAAATCAAGGCAGAGAGAAAGTTCAATGAAGACTCTAAATTACATTCCAATTTTATGCTAAATGTCAAGTATCTGTAGATTTTAAATGGACTCCAATCTTATGCCAAGTGTCTTTTAAATGTAATTCTAATTATGTGCAATTATATTTGCATGCAAATACAAATATCTAAACTAGAATATAAGAAGACTCAATTCGTAATAATTATTTGTGTATATAATACAATGAACATATATATATATATATATATATATATTTGTGTGTGTGTGTGTGTATGTGAGAGAGAGAGAGAGAGTTACACCTAGTATAACTAATTATTTTTGTGTGTGTGTGTGATCAGTAATGTTACACCATACAATATTTTTTACTTGGATGTGAATTTTAACAAATTTAATATTAAATAACATTATTTTCATATATTCTCCATGCTTGAAAATTTTCAAGATGATCAAATATTAATTATCATGTTATCAATCAATTGTTTAAATTCAAGTTTTTATAGTTTATAATAATATATAAAAGATGAGTTTATGGAACGAATGTTAAGAACATACTGAACATATAATTCAACTGTGGGATTCTCAAAATATGACTTTTATAACAAATTATTAAGTTGTGTAACATTGCTTAAAAAATGGTTAAAAAATCCATGTCATCTAATTGTTAAAAAATCACTATATTCCATGTCATCATTAAAATTTATTGATGACCACATCAACTATCCTAATTAATATGAGAAAATATTATACTTTTTCTACTTTCTTTCTCTCTCCTAATTAATTCATCCCTAACCATGCACAAATGCCTATCTAACTTATCTAACTTTTTGCTGAAATTATAAAATAAGTGGGACTCGCATGAGGGCTGCAAATCTAAAAAAAAAAAAAAAAAAACAATAAGTTGCCTTATAGTCAAGACACAAACACAAACTTAATACAATTACAAAGAACAATAGTTGTCAAAGTTGGGTTGAGTTGTTTAACAAAATAATTATAAAGAGTAAAGACAAACTAATAGATAAAAGAATTTTATCTATTAATTTACCAATCTGGGAAAATGACTTGTTTGGATTCCACGGTTTTCGTTTGATTTATTATTATTATTATCATTAAGTACTGGGTTTTTCAACTTCGGATTTTAATTTTGTTTTATAAAATTGGAATCACAACTAAAATTTATTCTTGGGAGTCAATGGAAATAACACAAAGAAGAATCAGCATCTATGAAGGATTTGCTAATCTAAAATCTCTATCTAGATTGGGAAAAACAACTGTAACATATGGCCAAACCTTTTTTAGTTGAGTTCTGATTTTCCAAAAGAAGACATTGATTAGTGCCTCCAGAAGCTTTTTCTCACAGTTTGGATAAAGAATTTTATCTCTGTATTTATTAGTAATTCTAGTGTCATATAAAAAATAATAACTTTTCCTATAACCATCCTACATAGAAAATTTTCTATTGTGACTGGTTGTATATTACTTTCATATAAACCTACCACTTGATGTGATAGTACACATGACCATTCGTATGGTACAAAAATAATAGTATATTTTGAATGTTAACTATGTTAGTAATTTCCATTCATCAGTTAACATTACTATTTTGGATAATACATTACAAGGCTATACATTATGAACCAATTTAAGTCAAGCACCGAATAGTTAACTATTTGGCCTTTATTTCGAGGGTGAAATATTTGGGGAGGGGACAATTATTTTTGGGATCGTGTTGAAGTAGTGTCGAAAAGTGTAATATTTGGAGCTCAATAATCTCGCGTGGGAGGCTATAACTGGGTTGCCAGGTTTTTATAGTGGGTGGAATGGTTTATTTCGAGGGACAAATGTTTGTTTCCACATTTTTAAGGAAACCCTCACAATAATTGCGTCGAAACATGTCAGGTTTGTTGTAGTGGTAATCCTGTCCAGGAGACTAGGAGAGAATAGGTATCAAGATATTTTTCTTCAGTTGGAATTGAAAGTTTTATCTTTTTTGGAAGTATTAAATTTAAGGCACGAAAGTGGAACAGAGTGTTGCCTCTGGAAAAAACTAGTATTGCATTAATGATTGAAAAGAATAACTCAGTCATTACTGTTTTTTAAGCAACAGTTTTCAGTCTTTAAACAACAAATTACAAGCGCTAGTAGTAATAAGAATCCAAATTAGTTTCTAATTGTAGTCTAATTTCACGCTAAGTGTTTATTTTAAATTTATTACTTTTGGTGTTAAGTGACTCATTGAAAAAATCAAGTGTTAAAGCTAAGGTAGCCACTTCACTCACTTTTTTGGTTTTTGGAAGTTTGGAGGTAGAGGAATGTAAAAACTGAGGGGAAATCAGTGGAGAGAGGACGGAATTGTTATTCATTTCTCATGTTTGGATGTTTTAAAAATTAAACGGAGGAAGGGGAATATATATCCCTCCTCTTTGTTTGGATGTTTAAAAATTAAATAAGGAGGACATGGGAGGGGAATGATCATATAAATTAGGAAAATGCGAAAGTCGTAGACTATTTTATAACTTTTTTTATAAACTACTTATGTAGTGAGTGGTTATTAGTAAGTAAAAAAGTTATGTTAATAGTGGGTCTCGATGAGAACCAACAACAATTTACTACATCAATAGTTTAAAAAAAATTGTAAAATAGTTTGTGGATATAACAATACTCTATGAATTAACATAAAGATAAAATTGACAAATTAAATCAATTTATTATAATGACCCATACTTGCTTATTTTGAGGAAATGGATATAAATTGACATCATAAGGGCATAATTGACAATTAAATTTTTGTAATACAAGTTAGACCCTCCCACCTACTCCCTGTTGGGCTATGTGGATTTTGTTTTGTGTTTAATCTAGTTTGTGACCTGACCTAATTTGAATCCATTAGGATTTTTAATGGGCAATTTGCTACGTGAAAATTTTTGACTCATTTTGGATCCATTCTTTGGGATACATATGCTATTGCTTTGGATCAGGGTTTGATGTATTGAAAATTGTATTATACGGCCACTTTTGAATTTTCTATTCCTTAAATCCTTGCAACTATGTGGACACACACACATTGTTGAACCTTGTAAATATTTATGTTGTGTGATTTTTCTTGGTCCATATTTTTATCTATTTTTCATTTCTTATAGGTTTAGGAATTTGGTTAAATTCCTAACACTACCCTCCAAAATTTTCTAATTGGGAGAATTAAAAAAGTGGGGTTGTGACAACTCTAAATCTCCCTTCCACCCACCTCAAAAAACATTCAAATGAGGTTATGATCAAACCTAACCCTGGTCCCCTTCCTCTTCTCCTCTCTCCATCCAATTAAGCTTCTAGGTAAACTAAAATCACTTCATTTTCACTGCTGTTAAATGATTTCATGCAAAAACATGAATTACAATCTAACTTTTATATAATTTTGACTGCATAGTCAATGTTATTTCGGTGAGATGACAATGAGAAAATAAATAAATACATTGATAGAAAAAAATACTTGAGTGAAAAATGTTATGAAAACCTACCTCGATTATTGAAGTGTAGCTGCTGATTGAAAGCCTGAACGAATGACCCTGTAAGTACAAATTTACTGTCAACAACTCATGCAATCTATAGTCTCAGTTCTCACTGAGGCGAGACGAATCCCATTAGGATATATTTGTTAAGGAATATATAATTTGAAGTGATTTGAAGCCACTAGATATAATTTATCATTTGCGCAAAACTGACTACAACGATTACCCCCAAGATTCAATGGGAAACTTTGGTCGTGTGTACTAACAAAACAAGGCTTTGAACTAGTATGAATGTCCAAAAAAGTGAAGGAATTTGTAATAGAGCAGGGGACGCAAAATAGAGGACTTTTGGACTGTTCTCCATATACGCGAATAGAACATTACCACTGTTTATATATTGCACTAATTAAAGAAAATTTTAAAAGAAATGGTTGACAGAAAGACCAGCACATCCTTGGAATCAGCCATGGTGAGCGTCGCTTTTTTGTGTTTTATGATTGAGGAAATCTGCCTTAGTAGCTGTCTTCCTTCATTTTCATTACTGGAAGGAGGAAATATGTTTAAGAAAAGAGTAATAAGAGGGGCCGAAATGATGGGATGCTTATTAGGTTTATTTTTACCAACCTTACCCCTCTTACTGATTTGGTCAAAGATTGTGGAAAAGAGTATAATTTATAAAAAAAAAAATAGAAACAATTATTAATTTTTCTTACAATTTTTTCATATTTATACAGGCCACTGAGAAATTGACCAAGTGACCCGCACTCAACCAAAATACGGGTCGGATCTGCCAAGTCAGGTCATTAGTTGGGGCGAGTCGGATTAAACGGTTTGGCGGGTATAGACCAAATTTGTAGATTTTTATGGATTAAATTTTTTTGGGGATTTTTCAACGATATTATTGGGCTTTCTAAATTTTGTCATATCAGATTGGGCCTTTTATACATCATTTCATTTAAAATGGGCCAATACCCTTTAAAATAGGCCTTCAAGGTCTGCTCGAACATAATCAGTCCAAATCTATACTTCCCAGAGCCCACATATTGACATTTGGGAACAAAAAAAAATACAAAGTAAAACCTGTACACAACAGCAAACAAATAATAACACACAAAATACCATTTTTTACCACATGCTAAACATCAATAGCAGGTAAAACCTGGGCGTTAATCAAACAAATAAAAATGCAAAAAATCCCAATTTTTCATCACCTGTTAATCATTCAGACATTACAACAAATATTTTCCAAATTGCCTAAGCCTAAGGGCCTAGGCATTGGACAGTACCTCAAAATTGCCTCAAGAAAACTCAAGCATAGAAAAGTCAATCTAAAGTTCAGATTCTAGACGCATTAAACCTGCCAACCATTCCACACATCAAGTAATGTTCCAAAACCACATAGCAGCAAGCATTGCTACAAATACTACAGCATCTTCATAATTCCATACATATATATATATATATATATATATATATATAGTAAGCCATAGAGGCAGCAAAGAAGGCAGCAAAGAAGGCAGTTATTGCACAAGTCAGTAAGGCAGTAAACCATCAAGGCAGTAGGCAATATTCCCAGCAGTATATATAATTAGTTTCAATTATGAAATACTATAAGTATTTCCAAAATACAGCTTTCTAATGCAGTAAAGAACTTTGATTGAGAAGGGATCCATATTAATCATTGATCATGTATTAGTTATCGTGTAGTACATTATAAAATTTTTCGACATATAATATTCTAGCTTAGCTAGGGAAAAATGTAAATATAATATCACCATATTCACTAGCAATTCATGAAATTTTATCTAAGTATTTTATTTAATAAGAACGAAAAATCAACAACAATAGGTCAAAGCGACAACAAAAGTAACACAAACAATAACAAGAAGTGAAAAGAGAAAGACTTGATACCTCAGAGAACTCTTAGCTGTTAGGGATTCAACCTTGAAAAGGAAGCAAAAAGCTTACTTGAACAACTTTCAACTCCTGTATAAAATTAGGATTTCAAATTTTTAAGTTAGGAAAGCAAAATGAATCAAACAAATAAGCAATAAAATACAATCAAATAAGAAAATAAAAATAGGCGTTCATAGACAAAATGAATCAAACAAATAAGCAATAAAATACAATTAGAATGTGTTTGGATTTCATCTTCATAAAATAGGTGTTCATCTTCTTCTCTTTTTTTACAGTGAAGATACAAGTATATTGATCATAGACAAAACAAAACAAAACAAGGAATAAAACAGGCAGATAAGAAAATAAAAATGTGTTTGGATTTCATCTTGTTAAAATAGGCATTCATATTCTTTTTTTACAGTAAAGATACACGTATATTGATCATAAAAAAAAAAACAACAACAAACAAAACAAGGAACAAAACAAGGAAGATACAAATTACACTCAGAGCACACTAAAATAATGAATCAAACTAACTATAATGGCTGTTTGTAAAGAGTATACACGAAAATAAACACAAAGCACACTCAGAAAAGTGATAACTCAAGTCTTCGAAAAATGATAACACAAAAAAGTGAACAAAATGAAATACAGAAAAAGAGTGATGAAAAAAGGAAGAAACTTTACTGATCTGAGACTAGGAAGCCGAGTCTGAGAGGCTAAGAAGACCCATGTTGGAAAGTTGAAACAAAGTGAGGCGGCAGCATCAGGTGGGGTGTGAGGCGGCGGCAACAGCACCAGCAACCCGATGGAGTGAAGAAACTAGAAAGATTTTGATGTAAAGGATTAAAGGGCTTTGTTTGTTTCAAAATAAAAAAGAGAGATTTTGAAATAACTAGAGAGCAGAGAGAACGAAGAACACTCAGAAAAGACCAATTTATAAGAGAGAGAGATGAGGGTTGAGAGTGTTTCAACCTTGAGACTGAGCCGAGTAAGGAGGAGCATAGAAAATCTGATTTTGATTTTGACAAGTGTACCTGAGAAGAGTCTTGAAACCATAAACCATGATTTTGATTTTGATAAGTGTAGCCGAGAAGAGTCTTGAAACCATAAACCATGATTTATGACCAGAGGCAAGGGAAGGGTAGCCAACTAGCTGTTGGGGCGGAGAGAGAGAGAGAGAGAGAGAGAGAAAATTGAAGAGAGGCGTTCTAAATCTTCAGATGAAGATTTTCTTTTGCGTGGAAGCTGTGAAATTTCAGTAGTTTTAGCCTTTTAGTCTCATCCCTCTTGCAGTGTGAAAATCTGAGTTTGATTTGAAGGGTAGCCGACTAGTTGTTGGGGCGGATAGAGAGAGTGAAGAGTACGAAGAGAGGCTTTCTAAATCTTCATATGAAGATTTTCTTTTGCATGGAAGCTGTGAAATTTCAGTAGTTTTAGCTTTTAGTCCCATCCCTCTTGCAGTCCTCTTGCATGTAGCACTAAACACACTAAACAATTCAGCTTTTAGTCCAATCAGTACCACTCCTCTCTTCAGACTTCAATCTACAGATAACCCCACCCCCCCCACACACACACACACACACATATATATATATATATATATATATTTATTTATTTATTTATCTTAAAATCTCGAATTGCAATTATGATTGAAAAGAATCGCTACTTTTTTCATCTTCTTTTTTTGCTGAATAGAATCGCTAGTTCATTAACCTCTGCATTTGGAATTGGAATAATGGACAAAGAGGGTTTTTTTTTTTTTTTTTTTTTTGTGCGTTGATTTTGAAAGAAAAAATAGCTCGGATTTTAAGGAACTTTGCAGATAAATAATGATTTGGCCCCAGGTGATAGATTATTTTTTCCCTTGTTGATTCGGAAATCTTTTATTGATCTTAGTCTAAAAGTAAGAAAGACTCTGCAATAGCTCAAATATATCTATAGAAATATCAATAACTCTAGCTGTGAACCTGAATGAGAAAAATAAAAACCCAACTCAACTATTATTAAAAAAATTGTGAAAATTATTGTGTCTATAGTATTATTCTAGAAGTATAGAATCCTACATTAATGATAGTATGTAAAAATAAGATTGATTCTATAGCTTTTGTTCTACATGAGAGTTAGAAGACAAAATTTTAATTAATTTATATTGTTGGTTTGAGAGTACTATATCAAGAGTCTTGGAGTTCAACTGACAAATTTTGGGATTTTTAATAGAGATCTTCAGAATTAAGATCCTCTAACTTTAATTATCAAATTATTAAAAAAAAAAACAAAAGTTGTAAGAGTACCATTATTAGAGCATCTCCAGCAAATTCTTCAAATTTTTGTACAGGAGAATGAACTACTTTTACTTTTTAGCAACCCACTTTTTCAAATACATTTTTCATCAGATTCTTTATCTCATTTAAATATAATTTATTCATTCATTCTTTATTCTATTTTTTTATCATCATTTATTCTTCCGATATTCATTCCCAACAATTATATTTTTCAATGAAAAGTGTTATATCCACAACATTTTTTGCAATACTTTCACAAGAATCACATCAAAATCTTATGTGGAAAGTTGTTACTACTTCTAATTTGAACCCACCACAGGAATTATTTTTTTATTCACCAATATTAGCTAATAACAATTTATTACTTAAAATTTATTGTGAAAATATTACGGTAGCATTTCTTAATTCTCATTTCTTAATATTAAATACCACAGGTTTGAATCCCCTAAAAAAAAAAAAAAAAAAAAAACAATACCACACGATTACATAAAAAAATAAAAATAAAAAATAAAAACTATGGGATAAAGATCACCACACATTTTCATACCCAATTTATTACTCAACCTCACATTTACTTCACATTTATCACATATTCACATCAGAGAAAAGAGAAGAGAGAGATAGGAGAAAGACTGCTGCAAGCCAGTGGAGATCGAGGTCGTCCAGTGGACAAAGCGTGGAGATCGGCGTTCACCATGCAGCACTACCTCGTCTGCCACCCCACCACTGCTTGTCCTCCTCCCCACCACCTGACTGGGTCAGATCGACTTGTTCTTTCTTTTCTTTTCTTTTCTTTTTTCCATTTTTTTTCATATTTGCATGTTCTGATTCAACTTTATTGTAAGAATTGGATTTTGTTTTGTGTTTTGTGTTTGGATTATGTGAGACGTTTGTAGATCACCCTTTGTAGCAGAAAGAGAACAAGAGGAGAGAATAATTGTTCTGTGAGAAGCAATGGAGAGAGAGTATGAGGGAAAAAAAGAAATTTAGAGGTGAGAGAAAAAATTGATATAATAGTAGCTGGTATGATTTTTTAATCAAAAAAATCCAATTGCTAATGTACAGTAGCCCATCAGAGTTGATGAGCTACTGTTCATTAGCCAAAAAAAAATCGGGATTTAGAGAAGCCACTAGAGACCTTTTTTTGGGTTTCATTCTCTATTATAGAGAGAATTTTGGGTTTAGCCACACCGTTGGAGATGCTCTTATGGTGGGAATTTGAAATTTGAGATGAAAAGCTAAAAAAACTTGGAAATGAAATATTTTTATGGAAATATTTAATTTAAAGCATTAATAATAAAAGGGGATTCAGGCTTGTTTGCGTAAGAGTATTCACATCAGTTGGTGCAAAATTTTTTGTCTATTTTAAAATAAAAACCTACTTTTTTCTATTTCATATTACCATTTTGCAAAATACCCTACATCAGATTATTTATTTTACACAACATTTTATTGGAATATATTTTATGTGTTTGGAGAGATGAGATAGAGAGAGAAGAGAGAGAGAGAGAGAGAGAGAGAGAGAGAGAGCATATTTGAAGTGAGAAAAAAATGTAATATACAAATGAATAGCCACTGTGTAAATATACATGGTTACTGTAACGACTATAGATATTTACACCATTTTAACTTAACTGATGTTGGTAATTTTAAACTTTAAAGTGTAAATTTAACACATTTTTTCTATTATATCCATACCAATATGAATGCTCTAAAGGTGCAGTAAAATTTGTTAGAATGAAATTGGAGAGAGAGAGAGAGAGAGAGAGAGAGAGTTCTCAAAAAAAAAAGTGTGTGAACATATACATATATATAATAAAGTTTTGTGTATGAACGATGAATTACAATCTAGTTTGTATATAATTTTAGACTCCAAATAATAAGAAAT
Source organism: Lithocarpus polystachyus (assembly GCA_033629205.1). Classification (NCBI taxonomy): domain Eukaryota; kingdom Viridiplantae; phylum Streptophyta; class Magnoliopsida; order Fagales; family Fagaceae; genus Lithocarpus; species Lithocarpus polystachyus. The sequence continues at coordinate 52,021,675 of CM066171.1, read as the reverse complement.
TGTCATATTATCATTTTACTTAAAATTCAATACATTTATTCATATCTAATAATATCACATCAATTTTTTACTTCAAATTTAAAATATAGTGTTTGTTGAAATAATATCCTGTATGATCAAACGTATGTATGCTTTAGAAATATGATGATGTGGTATGTAGACATGGCAAAACGGGTCAGAATTTTCTGACTTGACCTAATCCAAAAAATACCTGATCCAAACCCGATTTTTTGACCTGAAGCAAAAACGGGTTAACCCATAATCCGACCCGTTTTTTTTATTTTTATTTTTTAAATCAACCCAACCCGCCTGTCTAAAAAAATATTTAAACGACGTCCTGATACTAAATGCATAAAGCACCAAGCACTAGAACCAAACCAATAGTCAATAAATTACAAAACAAGACAATAACTTCACATGAAATTTGACTATTTGAGCTTCACAACCATCAACCAATAATGCTTCAGCTCCACTGCCTCCACAGACACGACATGAGAGAATGGGACAAAACAACACAACCATTAAAAAAAAAAATTATTCATTGACTAGCTAAGTTAGAGCTCTTGCAGAGGTGGTAAAAAGCTAAAAAGCTATTTTTAGCACCACTAAAAGAAGCTCTTGCAGTGGTGGTAAAATGTTATTTTTAGCACCACTAAAAAGCTAGTTAGAGCTACAACAATGGAGCTATAGCAAAAAATTTTGGCTTTTCAGCTACAGTGCACAGCTAAAGGGAGTTGTGCACTATAGCTCAAAGGTAAAAAATAAAAATAAAAAAGTATTCACAATGCTGGTTAGAATATTTGTGATTTTTTTTTTTTTTTTGTAGTGGGATGTGTTATTTTATTGTAGTAGATATATTATTGTGTTGTGATGATTATATTATTTTATTGTGTTAAAAGCTAAAATAGATCCACTGCTGTAACATGTGAATAGGTAAAATAGATAAAATAATTTTTTGTGGTGCCAAATAGTTAAAAATATAACTCCACTGCTTTGGATGCTCTATGTTACAAGACAACACAACCATTAAAAAAAAAGAAAAAAAATCTCATTCATTGACTAACTTAGCTGTATTCCAAAGCCAAAGCCCAAAGGTACAATTCACAAACGTGAAAGACAAAGAGTGAAACGTGACAACCACAGCCACAAACGTGAAGTGAGTCAGTTCCTCCTCACTTCCTCTATTCTTGTCTCTTGCACTGCGCCTCTGCCCTTCTTTTCCACTCTCACACTTTTTCAGTCTCAGCCCCTCTACCTCTACCTATACACTTTCAACTTTTCATAATTATACCTTTTTAATTTTTTATTAAGTTGATTCCATGGTAACTTAAGTTATACTAAAATATTGTATTATAGATGATGATGTTGACAAATTAGCCAACTAGAACTACAATTTATAAGTAGAAATATTTGCAGTGCTGAATCTGCTACTAACGTTAAATAGGTTAAGATTGAGGTGTAATTCTTATAAAATATTTACTTTTTTTATTTACTTAATATGTTATATTTATTTTTAAATTTTTTTGTTTAGTTTATCTTTCTAAATAATCTAATTTTACTTTTATTTTAAATGCAACAGGAACATGTGCACTTAAAAAGGCCGATAACTTGATATGGTCCATGACATGTAGTTTTTTTTTTTTTTTTTTTTTTTGTGAGAATGATATTATTTGTAATGTAAACTTTAAATATACTTTTTACAAGTTTACAAGTTTGCTATCATGTGTGTGAATGTAGAAGCAAACTCTAGTTTACTAGCAGGATTCCCCTTCCAACACCCATTCTGTTTTGATGGTCTTTAAAGTTGATTAAGCTAGTCTTGCTAGTTACTACTGGGTGACTTTTCTATTTACTGGTGCAGGACAATGAATTGTACGGCCGTAAATCAAAATGAATGAATGGATGATCTAGAGACCAAGTGCACGAATTGTGCTTTTGATGAGTTCACATCAGCACTGTAGTGTCCTTTGGCTTTGGTGAGGAGCAAGGGAAATCCCAATTCTTTAATATTAGTGTACAATGCATGTGCATGTTATACGTGTTGGTAAATTACTAAATTGGATGTATACATCAGCTGATTATACCCATTATAATTTGTCATTCTTTACTTGCCACATTCATTTTCTCTTCCTACTTTAAACAAATCGAAGATTATACCAAGATTAGCTTCTAGAATGCTGAAACAAGAGTTGCACCAAATTTGGGTATCAAGTGTTTAGTGGTAATTGGTAAGTGGTAACATTATCACCAGTGAGAATCTAATCACAGTTAAGAAACTCATAAACAATTGACGGATTGCATCTATTTAAAAAAAAAAAAAAAAAGATTTGTTTGAAAAATACGGGTCAACCCGACCTGACCTGCGACCTGATTGACCTGTTTAAAAATGACTAGTTTTAACCCGCAACCCGATTGTCCCGACCCGAATCCGACCTAACCCGCCCATTTTGCCATGTCTAGTGGCATGTCTTTATTGTAAGATGTAAACTAAAAATTTTACACCAAGTGTTTAACTAAAAATTTTACACCAAGTGTTTATAAAATTTAATCTCATAATTTTATATTTGTAGACAGTGTTATTTCAGTAAGATAATATTATGAAGAAAAAAATAAATTGAATTTTTTTTTTTTTTGGTTGAGAAACTACAAATAAATTGATAGACAAAGGAACTTGAGTAGGAAAGGTTACCAAAAGTCCAAAACCTACCTCAGTTATTAATATGTAGTAGCTAAAAGAACGCCGCTTTAAAAGTTCAACTTGACTTTCAGCAAGAAAAAGTTCAACTCAACTATCAACAGCTCATGCAATTTACTATGTTTCTAAGTTCTCACTTCTCATAGCAACAAAACAAAACCCAAGAGAGTATATATAAAAAAGACTACAACCACTACAAAAAAACGGGGCTATCCCAGTGTTTTCAAAAGCGCTGGGATAGCCCCAAAAAGCGCTAGGATAGGGTCAAAATTCCTATCCAGTCGTTTTTTTTCCCGGCACTTCAAACCGCAGTCTTTTGAGTGTCAGTACAGGGTTGCGGGGACCTGTCCCAGCGTTTTTCAAAGCGCTGGCATAGGTACTGCCTATGCCAGCGCTTTCAAAAGCACTGGGATAGGCCCCTTTTTCATTATACTGATTCATGACCTATGCCAGCGCTTTCAAAAGCGTTGGCATAGGTCATGAATCAGTATAATGAAAAAGGGACTATCCCAGCGCTTTTGAAAAACGCCGGGATAGGTCATTTTTTTTTTAATTTAATTTTTTTTTTACCTACAATACATATGTACCTATAATACATATTTTCCAATACCTATTTTATAACAACTATAATGAACCACAATTCATATTTTCCCATAGCAAATACAATACCACATTAAACCAAGAAACTAAATATATTTAATTACATCATATCAACAATTACATCTCAAATGTCTAGAATGTTATATATACACAAAATATATCATCCCAAGTGTCTAGAATGTTATAAGGTGTACCTACACTAAAATTTCACCATTGCACATTGAGTTTCAAATATGTAAGTCACAAAACAAACAACAATGCATAAAAAAGAAACAAGTCTTAAATGTTCTAAGGTTCAATATACGACATTGCATATTTGTCAATATCAACCTCTCAAACCATAACTAATAACCCCATAATCACATATATCTTTACAATAAGTCCATCATTCTCTTAGTAGCTCCTAAAATTTCTATTGATGAACCACAAACTGAAGCATTTAAACAACTTACCATTTGTTAAGAACAGAAAAGGTACCTTCAAAGCACCTGCAGCGGAAATCAACCGAGTCAAATACAACAAGAATAAAAAGAAACATTATTCAATAAGACAGCAACCATAATAGCATAATTACCATTCCCAATACCAGAAACTAAAACATTCTTTGTATAACCATCCTTCCTTACTCTTTCACAGTTCTCATTTCACAACAATTTTAGCACAGTTAAGATGAATTTCCCAAATTTTCCAAAAAAACACACAAAACACTAAACATGTGTCATGAATTCTATTTCCCCCTCCTTTTCTACTCAATTTTCCCATCAACCAAACAAAGTTAAATCTATAGAAAATTCACAGCTCACAACCACTTTCCCTATTTGCTTTGAAACTATCAACTCTTGTGCGCAGTACAATAATAATTTTCTATATAGATATGATCTCAAGTTGAGTTGCATTTAATTTGTTGAAAAATTCTAAACTCAAATTTAGATTATAGATAGGATTTGGAAGGATTGTGGTTTCTTTATTTAAGCTAAGAAATGAGTAAAAACAAGCAACAAACAAAAGTCTAATAGTATTGAAAGCTTAAGCCACAATCATAATCTTTATTAGGTAGTGTTAAGTGTGCATCATCATTTAAGAAAATGAAGAGGTTGCCAAATCATATCTTATATATTTTGTCTTTACATAACTCTAAAGGGCCTACTTGCTTATGGAGGTTTCAAAGAAATTTAGCTAAAGTTGATATCAAAATCTCTATCCCTACTAAGTACTAACTATTGCACTTAATAATAGAAATAGAACACTCATAACATCAAAGAAAAACCCCTTTAAAAGGAAAAGTTCATATAAGCATACGCTAACTACAAAACTTGGAATTAATCAACCATGCTATTATTATTATTATTATTATTATTATTATTATTATTATTATTATTATTATTATTATTATTATTATTATCATCATAACTATTATTATGGTAATCTAGTGAAATAATGGAACCATGCACCCAGATACTACCTCAAATTAGGTTCAAGTTAAACATTTAAGGTAGATTTTTTTCCTTCTTAATCAGCCCAATAAAATTAACAGTAAATATGAAGTACCCAAAGCCTCAAATTACAGCTAGGAGAGCCATTTAAAATGTTGTTAGAGATTCTTTCTTCAATGTTTTGTATTCTCTACTTTCTCTAAGTTCCAACCCTTGCCCCACAACACATAATTTGCACTTGACCATGAAAAAGGCAACCACAAAAAAAAAAAAAAAAAAAAAACCGTACCATGTGGAAAATTTTCAGCCCAATTAAGCATGTCCTTCATGAATGGATTTCTTAACCATTTCTAGAAAAGTGTGCAATTCCATGTGACCTTGTGAGACTTGACAGGCAAACATGACCTTACTGAAATCTTTTCTAGCACAATTTAAGCCATGAAGTAGTGGGATTGGAATGGCAGAAATTACAGCTCGAACAGTACCAATACACAATTATTCCAATCATACTGTCACTTCTTTATTTTTTTTATTATTATTCCAATCATACTCATTTATTTGACATTTAATTCTAACCCACCAACCCTTATAAGCAAGAAGAGTAAAAGATACACACAGCCTTTGGACTAGGAAAGAACTAACCCACCCTAAAAAAAACACAAACACACAGTAACAGAGAGAGTGTGAGACTCAACTTATTTTATCCAAATATACACACAAAACACAAGCAACACTCCCAAAATCAATGTACACCACCTTATAATACCATACAAGCCACCCGCTTGCTCCAAATAAACAACCCACCACAGCAGTATTGTAGACACATTATTTTACAATTTAAAGGAATTAAGAAGCAGATCTTACTCGCCCTTTAGCAATCCCAGTATTTGCCCACGAAAAGAAGAAGGTAAACTTCAAACAAGCTGCCACTCCTACAAAAGCGAACTGACCATTACTCACTACTATGATAACTCAAATGACATAAATTAGGTCTATTCCTAGGCTGTAATGACAATTTGAAAGAAAGAGAGACATAATATCTATATGCCCTTGAAAAATAGAGATACGTCTTTCCATTATCCGTAAAGTCATATTTTTTTTTCCTAAGCTTATTCAAATACAGTCAACTAATTGACAACAAAGAGCAACTGTTCCTTCATTTAACCAGAAAAAACTTATTACTTAGTCCTTTTTACTTAAATTATCTATTAGAAAGAAATTCACCATTTAGCAAGTGATGCAAGTTGTGTTATTCCCTCAGCATCACCTAAAGAAGAATACAACAGTAACAACATGCCCAACAAGGAGAAAGAATCCACAATCCAAATCAAAAAAACTAAGTGCAAAGCATCCTAAGAAGCACAATATGTTTTCAGGTAGGCGCTGGGGCAGGGCTTTCTCCCCTATCCCAGCGCTTCTAAAAGCACCGGGACAGGGCTTTCCCCTTTTGGGAATTCAGTAACCCTATCCCAGCGCTTTTAGGCTCCCTATACCAGCGTTTTTGAAAAACACCAGCATAGGTACTGCCTATACTAGCGTTTTCGAAAAGCGCTGGGACAGGTAAAAAAAACGCTGAGACAGGACGAATTTTTTGTAGTGAACTAGATTCTCATAATTATTACGTCACTATTTCTCAATGGCATTACGTCATATATTTTCTTGTCACAATAATAATTTGTACGTATATAAACTTCATGAAACACGTTTTGGGTTAAGAAGGTGGAAAGGAATGCAATAAAAAATCTGAGATATTTTTCTTCCGTTGGTTCTGACAGCATTTGTTTTTTATTTTTTGAAGGTGCAACAGCCAGCTGTCTCTGAAAAGAATAGCTCGATCGGTAATTTAGCATTACTAAGTCACGGGCTAGCCATTCACGTTTGCATTATTAGTCATGGGCCGCATTCACCTTTGCATGTAGAAAGGCGCAACAGCCATCTGTTTCTGAAGTGTAAAAAATATGTGTCCAAAGACAAATAGTATCGTACAACGATATATAACATTCATTACCAGAATTGAATTTACAGACAAATAATGGCCAGAGACCAACATTGATTAATCAACAAATAACTGAGTTGGATGTGCAAAAATCAACAAAGCCCAAAGCTTTAACAATGGAGGTGCAAAACTAAGAGGAAGAGTTTCAGAGAGAGAGAGAGAGAGAGCGTTTTGTGATGGTGAAGAGAAGACTTCATTGAATAAATTGATTACAAACCCTCTCTATTTATATAACAAATTAGAAAGCAGGAAATAAGGAAAGAATAACTGATGAGAAAACGTTCTGTTCAGAGTTGGCAGAAAAAGGGGTATTTACGCCACCAATCAATTGCTGCCACGTCAGATGCAAAGTAAGGCCTCAGTACACTCTATCACACAGGAATGTAGCTCAAACAAAACCAAAAATTCCCAAACACGTTCACTGTTCACAGAAGCTCAAACCTGGAGAAAACAGAGTCCGGTTCCTCTCCTCTACTCCTCTGACCAACGGAGCTCATCCCCGCCGCTGGAGCCGCCGCGCAGTCGATCTGAGCCGGCGCCGACGCACCAAATACTCAGGTTTGTTCTGATTTCCCCTTCGTTTTTTCTTTTTTTCGTGATTTGATCTTTTACCGAATCTGGATTTCGAAATATTGATGGTTTTGGGTTAGATTTTTGGACGTTAATCACTTGCTTTGGAGTGGGTTTTGCTGTATTTTGGTACCTTGGTGCATTTTCTTGTTCCAGCTAATTTTGTTTGGGTTTCAAATCATGATTTTTTTTTTTAGGATGAAACTTTTTGGGGTTTTGTCTTACGCTGCTGTGTTTGTTCTGTTGATAGGATTTATTTAGTTTGTAGCTTGATAGCTTCCAACGTGCTCTTAGTGAGGCTGAGAATGATTTTTTATACATGGTCGAGCAAGAAATGGAGGACCATCCTGATTTGGTTTCAGTAGGATCTTTTGTTTTAGTTGTGCTTTTTTTCATGGGAATGATTTGTATACACTCAATTTAGGTGACAGCACATACCTTTCACCCCATTCCCCACATTATTATATCCCTAGATCCTTTCCCTCAATAACAGCATTACTCTTCATGCAAAAAATTAATCTTCATTTCATTTGAATTGTGAACGGTTTATTTGTTGTGAAATTTCCTCTTCTCAGTATATAAGATATTTCTTGTTAATTAAATCAATCAGAGTTAAATGTTGCAATATTGTACTTTGATTTTACTCATGATTTATTTAGTTTGTATTTCTTGTTCAAGCTATATGTATTTCTTGGCGATAAGTAGGTTTATATATCCATGTGAAAATTCAGATGTGATCAGTGAATTAAACTGTTGACTAAGGACTTTCCATTATACTCTATACAAGGACAATGGCTGTATTAACAGCTTGATGCACAGTGTCAATTGTGTGTATATTTACGTTTGTGATGATTATGTGCATCTCATTACCCTGCCTGTGTTGATGCAGACTCGTCATCTGGGCATCAAACTTCAAGTTCACGGCTTCCAGAAAGGTTTGTGCTACTCTCATACAAATCTTTACAGCATTCTGTTCTAACCATTTTTAGTGTATTGTTTTACATGTAATTTTAGTTCTATTGGTAAAAAAAATTTCTGTTAGGGGATGGCTTCTACTCTCAGGAAAATGTAATGTGGCCTGAATATATATGTGAGCTCCCCAACAGTTTACTTTCTAAAATTTTGGATTCTTTAATGAAAGAAAAAATTCACATAATATGAATTTTTGATAAGCTATCCTTGCAAAGTTAGCTTCATATGGTTCTATGAACCAATATGGTCTTGTGTAAACAATTGCGCAACTGTTACTCTTTGTTCTTTCTATTCTTCATTGCTTAGTACTAAAAACAAAACTAAAAAAGAAAAAGAACAGCTGAAAGATAGAAAAAAATAATAATTAGGTGGGAAGTAGGCATCCCAACTTTTCACTTATTATGCAATACAGCCAATCAAATCATTTGCATGATTGTTTATATTGTACAACTCAGTCAGCATTTGAAAGCCTCCAAATTGTGCATACCAATCGAACAACTTCAGTTTGGTTTTTTTTTTTTTTTCTTCATGATTCTTAAATACCCTAAGGTATTGCCACTCAAATCATGCAGAATTAATCCGAAGAAGAATTTGATGCAAGTTACATCATGTTAAAGCTCTTGGTGAAATGATGATTTTTGATTTTAGTGTTATTAAAAAACATAAATCACTAGCAGACTTTCAGAACATGGAGAATTTTCCTTAAATGAAAAACAAATTGATCACTAAAATGAAGTTCAACTAGCTGACCAGCCCTATTGCAACTTTTGTCGACTAAGATGAATTCCTCCAGAATAATGAATCCAAAACTCACATAAAGAAATAATACTAAAAACAACCAAGCAATCAATCTAGCATGTATATAAAGTGAGAAAGCATGGTAATTGCTTTAAGAATAAAATCAAGAAAACTTTTTCTCATATGGATTTTGCTTCTTCCCCCCCCCCCCCCCCCCCCCCCCTCTTTATTGTTTGATTAGTTATTTCCTTAAAATTTAGGTTTCGAAATTTTGATGAGTTTGAGTTATTTTTTGGATATCAATCTATTCATATTGAAATTACTACTTGTAATTTCAATTGTGGAGTTTCGTGCTTATAATACACTGGCACAAGAGGATACATCCTAAAAGGAATTTAATTGAATGGGAATCTTGTTTTTTGTTACAGGTGCCTTTTCGACAAGTTTTTTTTACTGTGGTTGTTGAATTCTGCACCGTGAACCTAGGCCTTTGGGACACATCTAGTATCATTTATTTGATAGATATTATCATATTCTTAGCTTCAAATATAATTTTATACTACTTGTAATTTCAATTTTCTCCTACTTGTCAATCATCTTTAGGATTCTTTGCCAACTGCATCGTATCCTTCTACATCATCATCATCTACTATGCATATACATCCTAACCAGTCAACATTTACGGTATGACTACTTACTGTTTAATTAGAATATATTGAAATTTTTTTAACTGTGCTCATTCTAATTTTTTTTTTTTTTTGGGCATTTGGTTGTAGGTTCTTTTATGTAGGATCTACTACAACAATTCCAAGAAAGCTGATGTTCAAACAAGTTTTGTGAGCAAGAGAATGCATTGAGAAGCAAATATTTTTTGCTGTACAATATTTTAATTGTGGTGGATAGAACCATCTTCTTGTAGTTTGATTTGAAACAAGTTTTATTTTAAGATGTATCTTCAGTCATATGATTCTCTTTTTGTATTCTGAATCATGACATGTTTTATTTCAGATGAATGAATTGTCAATTAGAAACTTTTATAAAAAAATTGTGACAGGTTTTATTTCAAATGTATTTGTAATCTTATGATTCTCTTTTTGTATTTTGAATTGTGAGAAGTTTTATTTCAGGTGAATGTACTTTTAATTAGAAACTTAAAAAAAAAAATTGTGATAAGTTTTATTTCAGATGTATTTGTAATCTTATGATTCTTTTTTTGTATTCTGAATCGTGACAGGTTTTATTTCAGGTGAATGTATTGTCAATTAGGACCTTCTATTTCAAATTGTGACAGGTTTTATTGTCAATTACAAATTGCTAAATAAATCTTGAATGGATCTGAGCTACAAATATATCTTGACATTTGAAAACTATGCAGGGGTTAAGAACCCTGCTTCACCCGAGCAGACACCAATTAGTCTCTAATACTCAGTGCCACAATTTTATGGTATCATTGTTTTCAAAATTATTTTGCTTATTCAAACACGAATTGTTGCTGTCATACAGGCATGCAAAATTTATTTTTTTTGCTGATAATTATATAAAATTATTGATTTTTGTATTAATTTATCATTTCTTCTTGTATTAATTTATCTCTTTGGAATCTGGTATGCACCCAGGTAAAAACAAGTGAAAGAGTTTCCTGTCTTTCTTAAAAAGGAAGGGCAAACAATGACACACACAGCTCTTTCAAACTGGTTTGAGAAAATCTTCTTTCAATTCATTATAAATGACAATTTACAAGACAATCTATGCGCATTAAATCATGACATAGATAATTAAAACAATTAACATGATAATTGAATAAGTGATGACTATCGCTCATTTGGTAGTATGTATTTTTAGAAGGTATAATTTTTTTTTAAGTAGAGTTTTTTCAAACAACCCTATTTTCACACAGCTTCGTTTGGATAGCGTTTGGTGCAGCTGCGTTTGTGGCGTTTTTTTTTAAGTTAGCGTGTTTGTCACTGTTCATTGGCCATGAACAATTATTTTAGGCCCATGAATAGTGACAAACACAGTGGTAAACAGTAAAAAAAATATTTTTTTATTTTTATTTTCAGTTTTCAGCAAAATAAGTGATATCCAAACGCATACATAAAATCTAGTTTGGATTGCTATGTAATGGCCGGAGGAATTCCAATAGTTGTGTTGGTCAATGACTTAAGAAGAAGAAGAAGAAGATTCGCAACAACCTACCATGATAATGAAGTGCAAATATATGCTGGTGGACCTTAACTCTTAAGGAAAACCACTCAAATGAGGTGCAAAAAGCACAAAAAGAATAAGCTTGTGTAATTAGTAGCTCCATTCTCACAAGCCTAGGGGCGAATAAGCTAAAAAGGATGAAGAGAGAAGAAACACGTGGGATTATATTGATGTAAAAAGGGAGGTCGCATTAAGATTGCAGGACCATTCATTAGGGGAAAAAAAAGAGATTCTCAGAAAAAAGCAGGTAGATTGCATATTTTGCTTTAGTTTGTCTAATGGAAGCTATTGCCCCACATGGGACAACAGGCCATTTTGTTGACAATTTTTTTTCAACAACTAGATTCAAGCAATTTATTAACCACCTTTGACAAGTTTCTCACCATATAAAATTTCCAGTACAAAGGAAAAAAAATGCTAACGTTGCTTATATACAGACAAAAGACACTCGTGCAATTTGTGAGTGCCATACAAGAATGCAGTAATAACAAACTTTTCTACACTCAAGAACAAGAGTTTCTGTAATCATATATACAATTTGGAAACTACAATGTAGAAATTACTGGGCAATAGTACTATCGCAAGATTTTTTTTTTTTTTTTTTTCCAATGAGTACAACAGGACAGACTATTGCAGGATAGAAGATGGCCATTTCATAACTCACATGCAAGTTGATGCTTTTGAGGTTTGCTGGTTGTTCCAAGCATGATCACAATCACAGTTACATCATCGTGATATTTCCTCCTCCTACCAGCTGGAATATTCATTAATTCTTCCAAAGTGAAACCTGAAGCAGTCAAATTCATGCTTAGTAGCTTGTAGACCGGATTATATTCAAGAAACATAGTTCTTCTGACAGAAAAATAAGCTACAAAAACTGATTAATGTATCTTTTAATTCCTATTTTAAAATTCCTTTGTAGCAATAACTACTTTTGGTGACTATCCTAAGTACCTCTTTCTAAAGCAGCAGGGTTGTGTTGGAGTGAATTGCTATTATTGTGTTGTTAGTTCACTTCCTGGTATAATTAGAATTAATAACTGAGGTTTTCTGATTCCAATGGTTTCAGTTACTTTAATTTTAAGTGACTTAAATAAATACAATTGTTCATTGATTCAGAGCATAATCTTGTCACTATAAATTGCATTAAAAGTAGATATACATAATTTCTAAAGAAGGTAACTTGCTATTTCAATACACTTAGGTTACAAGAATTCGTAATATGGAAAATTTACAAATATTTGTACAATGTTAAACAGGACCAATTCCACTAAGGATGCATTACACCTAAAAGAAACAAATCATGAGTAAAATCAAAGTACAATATTGCAACATTTAACTTTGATTGATTTAATTAACAAGAAATATCTTATATACTGAGAAGAGGAAATTTCACAACAAATAAACCGTTCACAATTCAAATGAAATGAAGATTAGTTTTTTGCATGAAGAGTAATGCTGTTATTGAGGGAAAGGATCTAGGGATATAATAATGTGGGGAATGGGATGAAAGGTATGTGTTGTCACCTAAATTGAGTGTATACAAATCATTCCCATGAAAAAAAGCACAACTAAAACACAAGATCCTACTGAAACCAAATCAGGACGGCCCTCCATTTCTTGCTCGACCATGTATAAAAAATCATTCTCAGCCTCACTAAGAGCACGTTGGAAGCTATCAAGCTACAAACTAAATAAATCCTATCAACAGAACAAACACAGCAGCGTAAGACAAAACCCCAAAAAGTTTCATCCTAAAAAAAAAATCATGATTTGAAACCCAAACAAAATTAGCTGGAACAAGAAAATGCACCAAGGTACCAAAATACAGCAAAACCCACTCCAAAGCAAGTGATTAACGTCCAAAAATCTAACCCAAAACCATCAATATTTCGAAATCCAGATTCGGTAAAAGATCAAATCACGAAAAAACGAAAAAACGAAGGGGAAATCGGAACAAACCTAAGTATTTGGTGCGTCGGCGCCGGCTCAGATCGACTCCGCGGCGGCTCCAGCGGCGGGGATGAGCTCCGTTGGTCAGAGGAGTAGAGGAGAGGAACCGGACTCTATTTTCTCCAGGTTTGAGCTTCTGTGAACAGTGAACGTGTTTGGGAATTTTTGGTTTTGTTTGAGCTACGTTCCTGTGTGATAGAGTGTACTGAGGCCTTACTTTGCATCTGACGTCGCAGCAATTGATTGGTGGCGTAAATACCCCTTTTTCTGCCAACTCCGGACAGAACGTTTTCTCATAACTGATTTATAAAACTAACTTCCAACTAACAAGGCACTAATCAACTACGGACACGTGTTACTAACCACTAACTAGTAACTACTCTGCTAATTAAATACAAACTATTCTTCTCAAATAAAAAAAAAAAAAAAATTTTAAATACAGACTAAACGACAACTAGTTTATACACAACTTATACTTTTCGACTTGCAACATAAGAGCATTCGAAGCCTGTGCTGATTTCCAGTATTGCAGTCTGTCTGTGCTTGATCTCAATAACCTCACCAATGCAGCTTCATATATTTCAACATTATGCTAATCCCATAAATGCACACTGGGATTAACAGCCAACAGCTACAAAGACTCAACTCAAAAAAAAAAAAAAATCACTCCATATTGTGACAACTCGAGTACTATTAAATCTATATCTTAGTCTCACCAATACTGACATAATCAACGGAAAGTTCTTGGCCAACACCCCCACCGATATTCCGCCATAACCTTTTAAATGCTATTTGTTACAAGGTTCGTCCATCCCAAGCGTGGTAGACAAAGAAAGCTGACAACGAGTTTTCAGTCTAACACTATTTATTTTCATATTTAAATTCACATTTTATTTAAGTGTTAACTCTTAATGAGGATTTAAATTCTTCATTGACTTACATAGAAGTACCAAAATCTAATCAATAGGTTTACAACGTGGATTTAGATATGAGAATAGTACTAAAAAAAATTTCTTGTACTACATTTACGAGAGCATTCGCATCAATTTATCTAAAACTTTTTGTCTATCTATACTACTAATAATAAGATTTTCTATTTGGGTTTCAAAATTTTGCTTACGAAAATATCTTTAAACAAATTCTTAAACTCTCTAAAATACCCTTATTTTTTAGTTAAATAATTTTAAATTTAAAAACACAAATTGGTAAAAAAATAAAAAAAAGTAATTTATTACTTTTTATAAAAGTTCCAAAGTTTTAGGCTTTTTTATTTCTCCTCTCCAATTTGAATTACCACTTTTTATTTTAAATTCAAATTTTCAAATTTTTATCAACTCTCACGTAGAGAAAGATCCTAAAAATTAAAACATTGTCTACATCTCACTTTTAAACATCATTCCACGTTACCTTATTATATCTTCTTAATTTTTTTTAAATATTCTTGGTTATATTATATATTTTTTTAGACAAATAACTAATTAGGAAAAAATGAAACTTACGTAGAGAAAGATCTTAAGAATTATGACACTATCTCAATCTTACTTTTAAACATTATGACACTACACCTAAAATAAAAAAATGAAAAGGGTCTTATCGAAGGCGTAAAGCACATGTAATGAGACTAGTTTTAGTATAACAACTTACTTTTTCTATTTTACACAAGTACTTTGCAAAAACACCAACATTAGATTATCTATTATATATTGTCTTTTATTTAAATAATATTTTTCTCACTTTTTATTATTATTTCACACCTATCCACCTAACACACACTCTCTCTATTTTTTTCTAAACATTCTCTTTGCAATTTGGTTTGATTATGGGCGGTGGCCTGGTTGGTATGTGATCCCAGATAATAGTTTGATTGAAAGTGTTTGAGTTACAATTCTTAATTTAGGATATTTAAACACCGTATTTTGAGAACTCATATGGACCAGTTTTTAGTTTTTAAGTAACATTCTAAATAACATTGTTGTAAATATATTAAAAATTGTGGGACCAAGATGATTTGACCAAACACTGTAAGTGGGGGACTCTTCTCTTTCTCTTTCTTCCCCTGTTCCTTTTCCCCTCTTTCTTTTTTCTTTCACACCTACAACCCTACAGGTCTCTCTCTTCTTTGTATCTTGTGGGAAGCACTTTGTTATGAGCATCACCATCAAATCCTTAAATTTTAAGATGATAACAAAGGGCCCTATGTGATATTATGAACCTGAGGAGTGAGAACCATGAAGATGATTATGGTGGAGATAGATCATGGAGTCTTATTAGAAATCATAATAATCCGATATTTAGAAGTAAATTACAATCACACACTATCAATGATGCATGTTGCAATTTCCCTTGGAGTTTAGAATTTTTGTACAAATTTCACAAAACCCTTCTCACGATATTGATAGATCCAAATGTGAAATCTATTTAAAAAGAAAAGAAAGAGTATGGAGATATCACTAACCTTGTGGAAATGAAAGGAACGAAATGGAATGTATTTAATCAAGGGAAATGAATAGAAAAAAAAAAATGAATGAAATAGAATTAACTAACCTTATTTGGATATTTTAAAATAAAAAAATGAAAAGGAATGCAAATGAATGGAATATAAGTAACTTTGTTTGAGAGTAACATAGAGAGAAATGAATAGAATTATTTTATGACAATATTACTATTAAATCTTTATTTTAAAAATAAATGGCTGAATATATAGGGGAATTTTGAAAGTTTAGTAAAAAAAAAATTCATTAAATCTAATTTCATTCTCACAAATTTCTCACAATTTCAGGAGAAATGAAAATTTGAGATTTTAAGAGAATAGAAAGGAACGAGTATTTATTCCTATCCATGTCATTCTCTACCACTTAAACTCCCAAATAAAGGAATAGAATTTTCATTCACTCCATTAAAACTCTTTAATAAGAGAAGGAAAGAATATTGTAAAATTATTTTCTTCATTCCATTCCATTACCTCCTCCTGAGGGCTAAGGGAGACAACGACCACTGATAGAGATAAAGGAAAGAAAGGAGACTTGTGGGTTTTGAGAGAGAGTAGAGACCCATTAATGAGAGATGAAGGAAAAAATAGAGACAAGAGTTTGTAATGAGAGAGAATAGGGGGAAGCAAAAGTGATGGTAATAGGTGGGAAAATTTCTCACATCAAATAAAATATTAATAATTCTATTGTATATGTCAGATGACAACTCACTTAAAAAAAAAAAAAACACATACACAAATCAAACACACAATTATATATATTTTTTCAATTTAGAAAAAATGTTATTATAAATATGGTACCAACCACATTTTTTGCACAATGACCACTTTTTAAACTACAATTTTTACATCATTTTAAATACCAATACTCACTACCACCAAACAAGCCAAGGTTTGATTATGAGCAGTGATTTTGGGAGGAAAAAGCGGTAATTTTAGGTTTGCAATTTGGGTTTGATTAAGGGAGGTGATTTTGGGCGGATTTATTCCCTACTGTTGCTACCAGTTCAAAAGCAACATACGTTAAATAAGTCAAGAGCATCCCTAAGATACATGGATCATTTTCTAAAAAATATGAATGAATTAAACAATCCTGAGTAAGTCCGTATTAACACAATTAATCTGCTTCAGTACTTGCATTCCTCCATACTAACACAACCATTACACCTAATTCAGAGCTGAATTGGAACTAAGAGGGCAGCCCATGAATAGATTGTACAAACTACAAAGTTCAACTTGTGCTCAAGCTTTGATAGCCTCCTCATTATCTCCTTCAAAACCCTTTTCCTTATAAGTTATAACAAGTAGTATACAGCAACTAAGCCTGTAAATGATAATCAACCACTAAAATGTGCAAATTAAAATCATCAAAACAATGTGATCAAGGCTATGGTTGAGGCTCATACCAATAGTACACTAAATAGTAGTAAAAAAATGCAAAGAAACCAAGAAATTATGAAGGCTAAAACAAAATCAAAAAGCACCTAACCAATGGCATGAAGATTAAAGGCTATGGGTTAGCATATATAAAATAGTGAAGTGCAAGAGGAGAAAATGGTAAATAAAAACACGAAAAGTTTTGTGTGCTTTGTAAGGGAGAGGAAAGTCATGAAACAATGAACCCAATAACATAAAAAATCCTTATCTTTTAAATTTTAACGAGTCCTTATCTCTAACGTGGCACTTGAGCAATTTCTTGATGCAGTGAATCTAAGAAAATAAAGAATTCTTATCTTTTGTTTTGTTTGTTTGTTGTTGTTGTTGTTGTTGTTTTTTTTTTTTTTTTTTTTTTTTTTAAAGAGTAAAGTGTTTATGTAAAAAAATTTGTCATCAAAGAGAGCACCACATGGCAAAAGCTTATGCTCTCCCACATAAGGTCTCTGCAGTTGACAAATAGATTTCTTAGATTTCTCTCTCTCTCTCTCTCAATTTGATAGTGTTTTTGTTTTAAATCATGTGGATAGCACAGTAAACAGATAAAATTTAAAGCTCTCAAACAGTGCAGCGTGCGGTATTTCGTAACTTTTAAATTGTATGCGTGGCAAAATTTTAGATGAGTTTTTTTTTTTCTTATGTGGCAATACAACCTTAATTGTAGGGAAAAACTTAAACATTTATATATAAGAAGTATTAGATATTGATTATTTACCATTGAGGTGAATTGTTATTTTGTGATAAAGTCAATATCGATTGCAGTGAGTCTGCAATGTTTTCACGTTTGATACACTAATAATTTTCATGTGTTAGAAGCTTGTGACTTTGTCTTGTATGAAGTATGTAGAACTTGCTCCTTTCCGTACCTTTATTTTTCTTGTTTGGTGGGTAAGTGTTTAGGCAATGCAATTTTTTGAGTGATTTCTTCTTCTTCTTCCTCTTTCTTTCTTTTTTTTTTTTGGGTGAATGCTTACCTCGAACTTTCAGCCAACGTCGGCTATCAGTACATTATGAAGATGTGGTGGAATATCCTCCATCCACAATAACTAATAACATGTCATACATGTCTAACTACGTTATGAGTTAAAGCATTACCTGCTCAATATGTGAAAAAGAAATCTGATTAAAGGACTCAACAATCAGCTTAACAGTAGAAACTAAATGCCCAAAGGAAGCAAAAGACTCCTCACTCTTGAAGGCTTTGATAACTGTCTCGGAGTCTCCCTCAACAATAATGTTAGAGAAACCCAGATCAGGGGCAAAGGTGATGGTTCTGAGAGCAGCTATTGCTTCCGCATCATTTGGAATATTTTCTTGCAGACATAGGGACGTTACGTACAGGATTGAGGCCGTTTGTAATAATAGACTGGTGGAAAAATGCCTGACCTGCAGGAACGACTATTTGCGTTGGTTTTACTCAATACTCTTTGTTAGCAAATTCTGTCTTGGTGTTGCTTACAGCCACTGTTTCAAATTTTATTGATTTGTTTGTAATTCTTTCTCAAATTATCATCAGTTGCAGAACTTATCTTTTTGTGTTTGTATAATAGTTTAATTTTATGAGTTATATGTTAATATCTCCCAAAGTTCAGTGTTGTAAGCTGATGTCTTAGATCTAACATAAACTGATTGCGTTTCCTTGCTCTGGACATCTTTTTATTTGTGCACTCGGAAATCAATATTGGGTACACAAAGGAGGGTGTTCCTTTTCTCTTCCAACTCACTCTTCCCCATTTTTCCAAATTCTCAAAGCTAATGTTTAAATCTCATCATGTTGTGAAGGTTTTTCTTATGCAAGTTCTTACTTCTCTATTTGCAAACAAGGATGATCTGCGATTAAAGGGTTTACCACTAGCCTTCCTCATTATTTATGTGGATGTGAGTGAACACGGCTCTTTGAATACTATCTGGATCATTAGAAGAAATCAACCGATTTGCAACACATGGCAAGTGAGCAAATTACCCCGAACAATAGGTTCTTCTGAAATCTTAAGGTAACTCAAGATGATTAGGAACTAGCAAAGAAGGATCTAATAATAATCATGTCAAGTCCTAAATTCAATTTTTGAAAGAGCATCAAATAGAGAGTTAACATTGTTGTAGACTTGTAGTAAGAAGTACAGTAACAATTTAGAAAAATATTAGATATTATGAATGTGACAGCTATTTTCTGCCCAATTGTGTAGCACAAGAAATAGGAAGTGATACCTATGCACAATCAAAATGGTTGCCAACCAACGGGTTGTAGTGATAGTCATGGGGCAATATATGCTAGGAAGGGTGATCTTGGCGGTGGTGAAAGTAGTGGTGCTTTTAACGAGAGTTGGGAGTAGCAAATGGCAATGGGATGATAAGCATGTTACAACTTGCAAATTGCAATAAGTAAAAACTAAGGAACTTAGAACACAAATTTTAGAAATAAAACTTCAGAATGTTGTTTCTTCATTAGTAGAAACTCTTTAAAAATTCTTCATTAATCTCCATGTGATGGGAAAAAAAAACTCTTTAAAAACTATACACAACTCTTTGCCTTATTCTAGCGAGGAAAGTTTCACCAACTGAACAGGCTAATTGGCAAAAAACGAACATTAAACAATTATCCAAAAAGTCCATATGGAATGATGTCATGAGCATTCTGGATGTTTAACGCATAAGAAATCAATATGTTACATGTGTATATTAATTATAGTCATTCAAGAACAAAATTTTGTAAGAAAGCATAAGTGCACTACTGAAAATATTCTTTCAAAACATCCATTTTATTATCCAAGGGAGTTTACAATCTTTGTTTAGCATGAGCATTAACACAATCTTGATCATGATAAACCTGTATAGAATGCTTTCTAAAGATTGATAACCAATTTCCAATGAAGTATTTATTGATGGTTGGCTTTCAAACATCCAGGCATTTTGTTCAAGGATCAATCAAATAAATTTTGGAGTGGAGATACAAAACTAGTACTCTACAAGGATGCTGAAACACAACAATCATGTATTTTACATTGGCAAGATCAATTACATTAACAATAATAACAAAGAAAGAAATAAATAATTTGTGTATTTTACATAGGCAAGATCAATTACATTAACAATAATAACAAAGAAAGAAATACATAATTTGTGTATTTTACACAGGCAAGATCAATTCCATCGAACAGGGAACAGCCATCCAAATTGTATAGCCTTTGAACTTATGCTATCTGGATGATAGAACATGCTAGCTGTTTGTATAAAAGTGAGCACTAGCAGCCACTGTTGAAGCGGTTCTCCAAGAGGTGTTAAAATATTCACATTTTAGTGTTGCCTTCCAACTATATATTTCCGCAATTGAACCCAACAAAAAACAAGGTAACAATTGCACCCAAAAGCACAGCTCAGGTTTGAGTCATCCAAGGAGACTACTATTGCTAAATTTCAAAACCAAAATTTTCAGTTTCTGATTATACGTCAGCACAGTGAGTCACAATTTTAAAATGAAGCATAAAACTAAAAGCTACGTAACCCAGCCCACGAAAACCAGAATCTATTTTTTCTTTCTTTCTAATTATTCAATTGTTACAATAAGTGGGGAAGGGAAGAATCGAATATAAGAGAACCCAGATATTTAAGGGACAAGCTCAACCATTTTATGACAGTTATTGTGCAGACACTAGATACAAGCCTCCAATTATGCAGACTTATGGAATATGGTTGCAGAAGCATGAAGAAAACGGCCCAACCAGTGGCCTTATGGATGGAGCCTACTAACGTATGGCCTAAGGGTTAATCAACTGGTGTCTACAATTTGTTTAATTTATTTATGCAATTGGTTAAACCTTGTTTTCTTTTCCTATTTGCTTAGGGAATTTAATTCCTTTTCTTACTAGGTTAGTAAAACTATTTTCTTTTCCTAGTAGGATAATAAGTTTGGAACTCTATTTAAAGAATCCAGTGATCAGTGTTGTTTTACAATTTGCTTGAGTAATAAAGTTTATTGTTGGAGTTTTTCCTTTGTAAGCTTGGTACTGATTCCCAAGTTTTGTTTTCTCTTGCTTTGGGCTAATTCCTGGCAAACTTGATGCCTAGGTAAATGTAATTTTGCTGTTTTTGTTAAATTTGTGATGCCTTAGTTATAATAATAAAAATAATAATAAAAATAATTTTAATGTATTTTGCAATTTGCACAACTTAAATAAAAATGACTTCAAAATGTTTTAGGTTTCAACTTCAAGTTGGAGAGAAATGGAGCAAAGGAAGGTCGAAAATAACAAGAGGGTAGAAATAGTGAAGGAGGTAATGGAGTATATGAGCTTAGTGGAACAGAATAACAGGAATATATGTGCCTGACCCCGGTTTAACCCAAATTGATTGAAAAAATATCTACAAACCCAATCCTGAATTTGTTAAGATTAAGAATTTGTCGATGGTTGTGATTGTGATATGTTTTTAAGTAATACTTTTGGGGTGTTATGTTTTCCCTAACAAATGTTAAAGAGGAAGGCAGTCATATATTTTGATTTGAAAAGGAAAGTAACTAATGAAATTTTTAATTTTCTTTGGAATTTATATGGAAGATCACACTACCCCTGCATGGAGAGTTTTAAAAGACAACGTTCAAACTTTGCCAATTCTACGGCTCCCAAGATCATTCAAACCATAGGGTATGCACTTCAGTACCGTAATTTCACCTAAGCTTTTGCATATATTACACTTAAAGGATGTTGATTTCCCTCAAAAATAGTTGCAACCTAGAAGTCTAATTGACAACTTCAATAACCACACTGACAGTGTCCTCTAGAGCTTTGGTGCATTCTAATCCATCATAAGGATACACAAATAATAAAAGATTGAGAACAAACTTGATAATACCAACATGACAACATTCAAGTTATCATAATATTATATCCCTTGTAAGCTCAAACAAGAATGTTGTCTTAAATCATAACAGTATATGCCACTTACATTGCTTTGCACATATTCATAGCTCAATCCTAAAATTTTCTCTCCATATGCACCCAATCCACCTCTGATAAGCCCAGAACCAGCTCCATATAATGCATTCCCAAATGGATTAGGCGGAGCATTTGCTGCATTTACTGGTGGTCTTGGCACCCCAGGCTGGGTCCCCACATTGTTGTACATTTCTGTAATTGAACCCAACAAAAAACAAGGTCACAATTGCACCCAAAAGCACAGCTCAAGTTTAAGTCATCCAAGGAGGCTACTATTGCTAAATTTCACAGCCAAAATTTTCAGTTTCCGATTAAACGTCAGCACAGTGAATCACAATTTTAAAATGAAGCATAAAACTAAAAGCTACTTACCCGGCTCACGAAAACCAGAATCTGTTCTTTTTTCTTTCTTTTTTTCCCTAATAATTCAATTGTTACAATAAGCGGGAAAGGGGAGATACGAATCTTGGTTCTCCCCATAAAAGAGACCAAGTAATGCCCACTAAGCTACAAGGCTCTTGGCCGAAAATCCAAATCTGCTAAATCCTATATAGTTCCCAAATAGTTGAACAACTTTCTCCCACAATCCAATTCTCCTGCAACTAGTCTCATAGTTTTGGGACTAAGGCTTTGTTTTTATTGTCATCGTATCTCTTAAAAACCTCACCCAACATATTACCCTAACCCCTTTTCAACCCAAATACATTTGCCGTATTACGATACACAACATTCTTCTCATCTCACAACCTTATTCTTCCAATCCCAAACCCTTTTTTCATTTTTCTTTTCCAAAACAGACTAACAACAACTCGATGCAATCCAAAAATTAAAAAAAAAAAATTGGCAATTAAATACAACACCTATAGTACCAAAATGAAACTAAAACCTAAGTTCATTTCCGAGCGAAAATTAAATAGCCATTAATTCCTAAAATCTGCAAAATCTAAGAGAGAAAATTCATAATTCATGTGGCTTTTGTCAAGCTCACACAGATCTTCAACTCCAAATCCAAAAATATATATATAGATGAAATTTAATAAAAATACGAATACATACGCAACTATATATATATATATACATACACACAGAGATTGAGAGAGAGAAGGAGATGTGAAAGGATACCGTTGGAGATATCTGCGAATTGTCCAGCGAGTAGATCTGAGCTCCGGCGGGGTTTCAGTGAAGGGTTTGGGCACTCTCGCGAAAAAGTGCAGTGAAAACTGTGAAAGAAAGAATAGAGAGAGAAATTTAACAAATCAGAGAGTGCATATTAAGTTCTCTAAATAGCACGTGCCACGCATGTGCAACCGCACCGGTTTGTATCATTTGGTGCTTCTCTATTTTGCGTCAATGAACCAATAATGAATTGACACGCATAGTTTAGTGGGATATGTGTAATTTAGAGAGTCTTTTGGCTAAATAATGTAAAATTTTAAATTTATTTGCGTTATAAGTACTATTTGAAGTTATTTAATGAATTAAGGAGAGAGAGTGAATATCGGCAACTATGTTGCCGAAATTCAATCAAATGTATGAAAGAGAAAGAGGAAAAGTGGGAGAGAGAAAAATTCGAATTTTGACAACAACATTGCCGAAATTCTACTGCCCAATTTCTCCTGCACATGGAAAAGCGCTCTGTGAGCTTGAAGTGATTGTGAGGGGTGTCCAAAAAAGAAATTTTTTTGCCCCCCTATTTCGGCAAAATTTTTTTTATAATAATAATAACAATAATAATACACATACGTATCTTTTATTTTTTATGAGAAACACATACATATCTTTATTATAAACCAACAAACATATTATGCAATATATTGTTCCCAAGTAATAGATGTAATAATGGATAATAACAAAGTAAAATTGATTATAAAAAGATCATAATAATACAATTTATTACAATTTTTGTGGTCATATACTAATAATAACATAAATAATATTAAATAATTTCAAAATTAACAAAACATATACATATATTTAATTAGAGAGTTGAGATGCTTAATACAATCATGAGAATTATATAGTGATACTTGCAAAAAAAAAAAAAAAAACACAATTAGATAATAATAAATAAACACAAAATAACAACAATAATAATAGAAGGGGCAAAAAAAGAAAAAAAAATTTCCCCTTATTTCGGCAATGCCATTGCCGAAATAAGTGGCAAATTTTTTTTTTTTTTTGGCACCCCTCACAATCACTTCGAGCACTCAAGCGCTTCTGCACGGGCAGAAGAAATTGGGCAGTAGAATTTCAACAATGTCATTGCCGAAATTCAAATTTTTCTCTCTCCCACTTTTCCTCTTTCTCTCTCATACTTTTGATTGAATTTCGGCAACACAGTTGCCAAAATTCTCTCTCTCTCCTCAATTTCCTAAATAACTTCAAACAGTACCTATAACGCAAATAAATTTAAAATTCTGCATTATTTAGTCAAAAGACTCGTAACTTAGGGATACTAGTTAAAAGGATTTACTTTGTTACTTGGTAAAAATTAAAATAAAACCCTAATCCTCGAATATGATCAAGAAAGATAGACTCGTACCGATTATGGAAGCGTTTGTAAGTTTATAAGCTTCGGCCGCCATTATTCAAATTGGAGATCCATCATGAAATTTGAAACGCAATACAGCTCGAGGAGTGCAACCATTGTGTATTTGGGGCTTTTTTTGGTGTGTGTGAGTAAGCCTGGGCCTTTATTTAATTGGGCCAGCCTCGGCCCGGACCAGATTTTTTTAATAAAAGGTTAGAAAGACAAAAATATAAAAGTATATAATATTTTTGTTAATTTACTTTCTTAACCCCATTTTTAAGTTTTTGGTTAATTAATTTAGGGTTATTTTTTACCAAAAAAAAAAAAAACAATAACTAACTTTCTGAATCCTCTTAATATATACAGATAGATAATTTATTTTATTTTATTGTTTTAGTTAGCTTAAACTTTTTTTTACCAAAAAAAAAAAAAAAAACTTTGGAGAAAAAGGTTGCATATTTATTACTAAAAGCTAGCTAAGTCGGCTAGGATTACAGTGTTTAGGTGAGAAGGAATATCCCCCATCCACATTTCGAAATTGCTAACATGTCTAGCAATGTGATGAGCAATAGACTTACCCTATCTTTTAATAAGAGAAAACTGCAAATAGCAAAGGAACCTGCAACGTCTTTTGCCTCCTCAATCAAATGACTATAATCAATTAGAGAAACCTTGTCATTCTTCAAAGAATCACCATCCAACACAATAGAATTGAGTCCAATTTCTTTAGCAAATGTGACAGCTCTAGATGCTACGATTGCTTCCACTGCGGTCATTGAGTTTGGAAGTGAAGCTTGCTCGACCATGAATGCAAGAACCCGACCTAACTCAAATAAGATATATGGAGTTTGAAATTCTGCCTATATAAACAAATTGATAGGTATATTAGCGCAGTGATATGAGCAATTATCATTGAGTGAACATTATAAATTGAAATTCTAGAGTATCATGATTCAATTTATGCAAAAGCTCATTGACTTAAGAACCCAAGTCAGCCCAAAGGCTATATAAAATAATATTAAAATAAAAGGAAAAAAAGAAAAGAAAAGAAAAACTTCATTGATCTAAAAATGAACAATATTACAAGAAGGTATTAAATAGATAAACATAGTTAAAGATCCATTAAATCTGATGAATATATCTTTTGTTAATTTTTTGGCCTTGCCTTGCCTTTTCTTTTTTCTTTTTTTTTCCCACTTTGATTGGTTCTGAAAGAAATCTGAAGGGAAATCATTTGATAGGTATAACAATGTTAGAGTTTTTTTTTTTAATAGACCAACCGTTTAAGAGCCCATAGTCAGCCCAAAGCCCAAGGTCCAATACCCATAAAATTAAATACCACTTCTTACTATATTAGGCCCATTAAATTAACCACAATATGTATCAATTAATATAAAACCCAAATTTTAGCCCAATAGCCCATTCACAAAACAAAGCCCTCAAATTATCAAAGCCTATCAACCCATACCGATGGATGGTAAAAACAATTCCCAGGATTGAATTAGCTCAGATTTTGGATCACGGTACTAATTGCGCCAACACACAAGAAAAGAGGGACCAGCAAGTTTTTTGGTCTGTTTTATGGGCAAGCCTAAAAGGGAAGACATGAGCCCAGCCCGTGAGGCCTAGCTCAAAGCTACAGACTTTTTTTTTTTTTTTTTTTTTTTTTTTTTTTTTTTTTTTGCGGTAAACAAGCTACAGACACAATCTTGATCATGATAAACTGCATAGAATGCTTTCTAAAAATTGATAAGCTACAACACCAGGTAGTACTATAGCAGACTTACGTATTTTTCAACAGTCCAATGAAGTATTTATTGATGGTTGGCTTACAAACTTCCTAGGCATTTTTTTATCAATCAATAAATTTTAGGGTGGAGATACAAAACAAGTAGTCAACAAGGATGCTGAAACACAACAATCTGTGTATTTTACATTGGCAAGATCAATTACATTAACAATAATAACAAAGAAAGAAATACATAATTTATGTATTTTACACAGGCAAGATCAATTCCATCGAACTGGGAACACCCCTCCAAATAATTTAGCCTTTACTGTTGGGATGATAGAAAATATAGTTTGTATAAAAGTCAAGAACAAAAGAATAATATCAACGAATGTTGAAGCAGTTCTCCAAGGAGTGCTAAAATATTCACAATTTAATGTTGCCTTTATTCTGTGCCAAGGATTCTCATAGAAGTCATTCAATTCCTTACAGAGATTAATGTAATCATCTCTCACCGTTGCCCATACGATTCCCTTGTTAAGGTTGTTAATTATAAGTGATGCTGCATTGTTGTCGCCTAGATAATTAACCAAGATTTTTTTATCACAAAGTAAATCTATATTTTCTTTAGTATTGATAAGTAAATCCATGAAGAAAAAGTAATCTATAAAGTATGCATTTTATATATAGCGAGTTTGCTTTAATGCCATAATGTTTCGAGTAACAACTTCCGCATATCATTTAATTCTATGCTAGGGATTTTCAGCACTCCTTTTTCAAATTTTATGTCATAATAGCATTCACTTGTATCAACCTCGAACTTTACTCCTGCCTCATGGAGCTGTGTTGCGGAGTACAAATGTTTAATCGGTTGACGGTGTCTTTTTGGTTGCTCCCCGGGTGGAGGTAGCTGATAAGTTCTAAGAAGATCGGTGAAGTATTCTATTTTCACATTGGGAAGAGGCTGTATGAACTCAATGGTTGATGAGCCGCTAAAGTAGTTAATATAAAGCTTAAGTAAACAATTGTAGTTTGAGGGACAGGGATTTGCATCGATGAGAGATGGAGATGCAAGTTGGTATAGCTTCTCAATAACAAAGAATGGAAGCTGATTTTCAAATAAAAGCAAGTCAAGCGACACAGCAGCAGCTCTTGGTTCCACAGCCAAAAGATCGTCACTTGTCAAACCTTTTGAATTACGTACTAAAAGCTCAAGAATGAAGCTGGCATCCACCAATATCATTTTCACAAACCTATCACTAGTAATGTCGATAGTCTCTCCATAGCACCTGCGAATGCTTTCTTCCATTTCCGTTATTACACCTACTAAATGCTCCAAGTTTATCTTACTTCGTTGCAAAAAACTCCCGAAGTATCTCTCTTTATGCTTTTCCATGGCTTTCAATCTTTCGTTGTTGTGGTGAAAGGGGCCAATTGAAATAACCTGAGTGTAGGCTTCTTTATTCCATTGTCGAAGGGGGTGCAGAACCTTGTAGATTCGACATTGTTTTGATGATTCAATATCAGGCCTCTCGACCATTTCTCTAATTTCAATCACCAACTCCTTATTTTTATTTTCATTTCCAACTGAAATGTCTGCTTCCTTTTCAGTATTTTGATCTTAAATATTTATTGAAGCAATTGCTGGTTGAATTTCCATACTAGTTGATTCTGCCATCTCTCAAGTTGTCTTCCTTAAATTTCCTTATGACAAACACAAAACCCACTAGCATTAGAAATGTTAGGTGATACTTGTAAAAAAAATATTTTTAAAATGTGGATGAACTAGCTAGGTGATTACTCATGATGCATGAACAAGACAAGCTATCATCGTCTACTATCATCATCTTAGAAATCAGATTGTAAAGGACTCTTGCCATTTTGAATGAAAGAGTTCAATTTTGGTTTTGGAAAAAACAATAATTAATAGGATAACAATTTAAGCACTTAAAATCATTTAATATTATTAAAAAACATGTGATAGCCTTCTCAAAAAAAAAAAAAAAAATTCATATAATAGAGTGATGAGTAAATTGTTCATATTGAAGACTGTTCTACTTCAATAAGAAAAAGAAGGCAATTGGTTAACTATTTATATATTTAATTTTCACTTACCGATGTAATTTCTGTTTTTCTATTACTATTTTTTTTTTTTGGCTAAAAGCATTACTATGAATTTTGCTATTGTTTATTATCTTTTTCTAGGAAGTTATTCAATTATCGTGAAAATCTCTTTAAAAGGTAGCTAGGTAGTAATTTTTCAGAACTTGGTATATATTGTCAATAAAATTCTCCTTTAAATATTTTTACCTGAATTAATAATCGTTTTTGGAATTGTAATAGAATTTTAATTAGTTTCAAAATTTAAATGGTCTTATATCATATATAACATAATATATATGAAAGTAAAGCGGAGAGAAAGTTTAATGATGGAGACTGTAAATTGCATTCCAATTTTATGCTAAATGTCATTTGATGTCAAGTATCTCTAGATTTTAAATGGACTCCAATTTTATGCAAAGTATCTTTTCTAATCTAGTCTAATTCTAATTCTAATTATATGTCAATTATATTTGCATGCAAATTCAAGTATCTAAACGCAAAGAATATAAGAAGGCTTGATTTGAATTAATTATTTGTGTATATATATAGTATCCATCCATGCACATATAGATTATAAGCTAGTGATATATTCAAAGTACAATAAGAATCAAAATTAGCTTCTAATTATAGTCTAATTTCACACCAAGTGTTTATTTTAATTTTATTACTTTTGGTGTCAAGCGACTCATTCAAGATATCAAACGTTAAAGCTAAGGTAACCACTTCACTCACTTTTTTGGTTTTTGGAAGTTTGGAGGTAGAGGAATGTAAAAAGTAAGGGGAAATGAGTGGAGAGGAGGGAATTGTTATCCGCTCCTCTTGTTTGGATGTTTTAAAAATTAAGTGGAGGAAGGGGAATATATATCTCTCCTCCTAGTTTGGATGTTTAAAAATTAAATAAAGAGAGGACATGGGTGGGGAATGATCATATAAATCAAGAAAATGCTAAAGCCATAGACGATTTTATAACTTGTTTTACAAACTACTTATGTAATGAGCGGTTATTGATAAGTAAAAAAAATGATATTAGTGGTGGGCCTCGATAAGAACCAATAATAATTTGTTACATCAATAGTTTATAAAAATATTGTAAAATAATTTGTGGATATAACATTACTCAATAAATTAACATAAAGATAAAATTGACAAATTAAATTTTTTTAATATAATGACCCATACTTGCTTATTTTGAGGAACTAGATATAAATTGACATCATAAGGGCATAATTGACAATTGAAATTTTTTTAATATAAGTTAAACCCTCCCCACTACTCCCTATTGGGCTATGTGGATTTTGATTTGTGTTTGATCCGGTTTGTGACTTGGCCTAATTTGGATGCGTTACGATTTTAAATGGGAGATTTGTTGCGGGGAAATTTTTTTGACACATTTTGGATCCATTGTTTTGGATATATATATATACATATATATATATATATATACACACACACTATTCCTTTGGATTAGGGTTTGGTGTATTGAAAACTGTATTATATGGCCACTTTTGTATTTTCTCTTCCTTAAATCCTTGTCACTCTGTGAACACAGACACATTGTCGAACCTTGTAAGTATTTATGTTGTGTGATTTTTCTTGGCGCATATTTTTATCTATTTTTTGTTTCTCATAGGTTTAGGGATTAGGTTAAATTCCTAACACTACCCTCCAAAATTTTCTAATTGGGAGAATTAAAAAAGTGGGGTTGTGACCCTTCTAAATCCCCCTTCCTCCCACCTCAAAAAACATTCAAATGAGGTTATGATTAAACCTAACCCTGGTCCCCTTCCTTTACTCCCCTCTCTATCCAAATAAGCTTCTAGGTAAACTAAAATTACTCCATTTTCACTATTGTTAAATGTTTCTATGCATAAACATGAATTACAATCTAGTTTGTATATAATTTTAAATTTGAAGTCAATGTTATTTTGGTAAGATAACAATGAGAAAATAAATAAATACATTGATAGACAAAAATACTTGAGTGAAAAATGTTATGAAAACCTACCTCGGTTATTGAAGTGTAGCTGTTAATTGAAAGCCTGAAAGAACGACTTTGTAAGTACAAATTAACTATCAACAGCTCATACAATCTATGGCTCTCAGTTCTCGCTGAGGCAAAATGAATCCCATTAGGATATATTTGTTAGGGAAAATATATAAGATGAATTAAATCAAGCAAACCAAGAGTAAAATTGAAAAGAAAGAAAAATTTATTAATAGTTGAAAGCCGGGATGTGGAACTTTACCCACTATCTTAAGAAGTGATTTCACCCCACTAGATATAATTTATCCTTTGTGCAAAATTGGCTCCAATAATTACCCCCAAGATTCAATGGCAAACTTTGGTTGTGTGTACTCACAAAACAAGGCTTTGGACTAGTATTAATGTCCGAAAAAGTGAAGGAATTTGTAATAGAGTAAGGGACACAAAATAGATGATTTTTGGACTGCTCTTCGTATACGTGAAGAGAACATTACCTCCGTTTATATATTGCACTAATTAATTAGAAAAATTTAAAGGAAATGGTTGACAGAAAGATCAGCACATCCTTAGCATCAGCCATGGTGAGCGTCCACCATATTGTTCCTCTTGTATGTCTTTTTCGTCTTTTATGATGGAGGGAATCTGCCTTAGCAGCTGTCTTCCTTCATTTTCATTATTGGAAGGAGGAAATATGTTTAAGAAAAGAGAGATAAGAGGGGCCGAAATGATGGGATGTTTATTAAGTTTATTATCACCAACCCTACCCCTCTTACTGATTTGGTCAAAGATTGTGGGAACGAGTAGAATTTTTACTCTTACACGCAATAAGAAAGAAGACATTAGCCAATTTAGCCATCATCAATTCAAACTTGAAACATTTCCAATAATGTAATATAAATAAAGGATTTTACTAATCATTGACGTATGTTAAATTATTAATTTTTTATAAAATAAAAATTATTAATTTTTCTTAAAATATTTTTCATTTTTTTTATAAACTTTTTCTAAATAAATGATTAAAGCCATATATTAAACAAACTCATGCATAATAATTAAATAAAAGATGATGTTAACACTAACAGTGCCCTTAATAAAATTGTTAATAAATTATTTTTAAAAAGTTTTAACATCACTTTTAAAAAATGTAATAAACAAATTAATAGTCATCGTGAAATATACGTGGTTATTGTAACAACTACAGATATTTACACAATTTTAACTTAACTTATGTGGGTAATTTCAAACTTTAAAGTGTAAATTTATCACATTTTTTCTATTATATCCATACGGACCATACCAATATGAATTCTCTAAAGGTGCAGTAAAATTCGTTAGAGAGAGAGAGAGTTCTCAAAAGGAAAAAAAGTGTGTGTGTGTGTATAAAGTTTTTGTGTATGAACACGAATTACAATCTAGTATGCTATATCATCATTTTACTTAAAACTTAATACATTATCATATTTAATAATATTACATCAGTCTTTTACTTAAAATTTAAAATACAATGTGTAAGGGTAAATGCCCAAAATCATATATTGGGCCTCAAGCCCTATCCGGGGATATTGGCCCGTCCGAGAAGGGTGAATTAGTATGGAAGACTCCAGTCTAGACTCTCCTGAATACGAGAAAGAGAGAAGGAGGCCCAAGAAGGAATCCCTCCTCGGATACAGTAAACATTAGACAAACTCGCATCCACTCAATGGAAGCAACCCCCATAGCAGCCTCGGAATTAGGGACATAGCCCACGGACTTGCCAGAAGGAAAGGGAATCCCAAGCCGCCCAGGGAGATCTACCGCATTAAATGTATTGTATTTACTTTTCTGGCCGCATTTATGTGGAGAGAATTCTTGAAGAGTGCTGCCTTGGTTACCACAACTCACAGGGAACCAGGAGAGGTATCTGATGGGATAGGTACTCAAGTAGTAGTATGGATGATCAACAAGTGTAAGGTTAAGATGACTAAGAAGGGGATATATAATGTAAGAGACCCCTAAAGAAAAAGGGGAAGAGAAAAAAGGAAGAAAATGGAAAGGAGTACAACAAGATCAGCCTTCTAGGATCTAGCAGAGAATATTGCTTTCTTTTACTTGTTGATTGTCTTTCTTTCCTTATTGTCTTAGCCTGTGGCCTGTTATCTATCTCACTATAGCCAAGTTCTTTAACTCACTCCTCTACAAATTTATTGTTTGGGCTTTTTAGATTTGGGCCCAGGGTGCAAATTTAGTTTCCACACAATTTTTATTGAAATATTATCCTATATGATAAGACATATTTATGTTTTAATAATACGATGATGTGACATGTCTTTATTGTAAGATGTAAACTAAAAAATTTACACAAAGTGTTTATAAAATTTAATTTCATAATTTTATATTTGTAGACAGTGTTATTTTGGTAAGATAATATTATTATGAAGAAAAAAAATAAAATGAATTTTTTTTTTTGAGAAACTAAAAATAAATTGATAGACAAAGGAACCTGAGTGGGAAATGTTACCATAGCTTACCTCAGTTATTAATGTGTAGCAGCAGAAACTGAAAGAACGACGCTTTAAAAGTTCAACTTAACCCTCAACAGCTCATGCAATCTACTATGTTTCTAAGTTCTCACTTCTCACAGCAACCATATTCTCATAATTATTACGTCACTTATTTCTCATTTGGCATTACGTCATATATTTTCTTATCGCAATAATTATTATTATTATTATTATTATTATTTTTGGTTGTTTAACCAAAAAAAGAAGGTGGAAAGGAATGCAATAAAAAATTCTTAGATATTTTCTTCCGTTGGTTCTGACAGCTTTTTTTTTTTTTGGAAGGTTTAACAGCCAGCTCTCTCTCTCTCTCTCAAAAGATGAAAAGAATAGCTCAGTATTAGGTCTGTTTAGATACTGTTTATTGTTAAAAATTAAAACTAAAAATATTGTAGTTAAATAATTTTTAAATATGTGAATAGCATTGTGAGATCTAGTTTTAAATTTTTTTTTCCTAAAAAAAGTACTTGCAAATCCCGTAAACAGTGCATAGGTCCTACAGTTTTTCAGCCAAACGCAAGAACGCATGAAAAACGTGCATTCCAAATGCACACTAGGGTGTATTTAGATACCGTTTATTTTGCTAAAAACTAAAAATTAAAAACAATAAAAAAATATTTTTCAGTTGCTGTTCATTAATGAAATCATTTTGCATTTGCTTAATTGCACTGTCCATGTCTCATAAACAATACAAGACACGTTAGATTAAAAAGGATTAAAAAAAAAAAAACGCAAACACAAACACAAACGCAAAAATTGTAATTCCTATCCAAACGCCTTCTGACTTGTTTGGATTCCACGGTTTTTGTTTGATTATATTTTTATTAAATATTTTATTTTTCAAAGTCTGTTTTTAATTTTGTTTTTTGAAATTTGGTAGAACAAATAATCACAACTAAAATTTATTTTTGGGAGTCAATGGAAATAACACAAATAACTGAAAGAAGAATCAGCGTTGAAGGATTTGCTAATCTAAAAAGTCCCGATATTTGTCACAATTATCTTAGTATTTTACACGATAGACTGAAATTGGTAGTATCTCATTTTTACATAAATCTTTCACTCGATGTCAAAGAACATGTGACAATTTATGTAGAATTTACTTATTCTGCTAAAACGGAAAACTTTTTACTGAAAGTATTATAGGTGAAAGTAAAAATTAGCTAAAATAATACAATAAGACCTATAAATAATACTAAAAAATGAATAGATCCCGTAAATAATAACGAAACTTTATGAAACAATTTAAGTTAAGCTCTGACCTGAACAGTTAATCCTGCCCAGGAGAGAATAGATATCGAGATATTTTCCTTCAATTGGTGTTGAAAGCGTTTTCTCTTTTTGCAAGTATCTCTGTTTGGTGAGTGAGTTCAAACTCACATTTTCACATTTTAAACAATATTACACACATTTATACACATATTTTCACTTACACGTATTTTAAAAAATTACAAACAACAATTCTCAAACTACTTTACCAAACATCAATTTAAAGCACGAAAGCGAAACAGCAAGCTGCCTCTTAATAAATCTAGTATTGCATCTGAAAAAATCTAGTATTGCATCAATGACTGAAAAGAATAGCTCAGTCATTATATTTAGGGGCCTTTGCATATAGATCATAGAAAGTTACAACAGCTAGTTGTCTCTGAAAAAATCTCGTATTGCATCTATGATTGAAAAGGATAGCTCAGTTATTACTTATTAGGGGCCTTTGCATTATAGATAATATAATTGGCCCAGTTTTTTGGAACCTGCCAATGAGAGAATCGAGTTATAGAATAGATATTTTCATTTTGTCGTGTTTTAGTAGAAAGTAGAAACTAATTTTTATTTGATTTTGGTTTCTTAATGTTTCCATGTCACTCGACGCTTGAGAAATTCTAAATGACTATAGTTTTTAAAAGACTAAATTGATCGTTTAATCCTAAGTTGCCTCTATTGCTATTGATTTGAAGTAAATTAAAGTGATTCAAAGTGATTGAAATCCAAACATACTAGACCGAAGTGCTTTGATTCGAGTAAATATAATCGAACTAAATTACTGAATTAAATAAGATCACAATTACAATGGAAACAACTCGCAAGCATATAGCCTTCTACAAATATGATCTCAAAAGTTCTCTGGTGTGTTAATATATCAAGTTTGATGAAGTATTTAGCCTTCTACAAATCATATGTAATTATGTTCTTATTCAGTCAAGTATTTATCAAGTTTGTTGCTAGATTTGGTTGTTTATTGAAGTTTAATTTTAATATTTGAATTCTTTGGACTGGAGCTAATATAATATATATATATATATATATATTAAAAGGATAATAAAGGGTTCCATGATTTGCAAATACTTAATTGCAAGTTCACATAAAGTATTGTAACATAGATGGCAGCTATGTCTGGCCCCTTCCAAATCCATGCGTTATCCTTTTGCCTTATTCTAGCAAGGAAAGCCTCACCAACTGGCTAATTGACAAAAAACGAAGGGCAAGAAAATGTTATACATGCTAATTTTTTTTTTGGAAAATGCTAACGAATGTCTTAGGGCATTAGTTAATAATTCATTTTAGGAAAGTTTTTATACTACTTTTATAAAAAATGAAAAAATTAAGCTGTCAAAATATTAATTAATTTTTTCATTTTTTCATAAAAATTTTCTTTAAATAGATTATTAACAAGTGCCCTGTTAGCATTTCCTTTTTTTTTTTTTTTTTTTTTGAAGATCATGTTATACATACTAATAACCAACAAATTACCCAAAAAGTCCATATAGAATGACCTCATGACCATTCTGCAAGCTTTAATAAATAAGAAATCAGTGTGTTACACGTGTATATTAATTATAAAATTGCCTAGTCATATAAGTACAAAATTTTGTAAGAAAACATCAGTGCACTACTGAAGAAATATTCTTTCATAACATCCATTTTATTACCCAAGGGAGTTTACAATCTTAGTTTAGCATGAGCATTAATACAATCTTGATCATCATAACCTGTATAGAATGCTTTTTAAAGATTGATAAGCTACGGCACCAATTAAGTACTTTATCAGACTTATGTATTTTTCAACACGTCCAATGAAGTATTTATTTATTGATGGCTGGTTTTCAAACTTCCAGGCATTTTATTCAATAAATTTTAGAGTGCAGATACAAAACTAGTACTCGACAAAGGATGCTGAAACACAACAATTGTGTATTTTACACAGGCAATATCAATTACAATAACAATAATAACAAAGAAAGAAATACATAATTTGTTTATTTTACATAGGCAAGATCAATTTCCATCAAACAATTAAGGAACAGCCATCTAAATTATATAGCCTTTGAACCCATGCTACTTGAAGATAGAACATGTTGTTTGTATAAAAGTAAGTACCAGAAGAATAATAGCAGCCACTGTTGAAGCGCCTCTCCAAGGGGTGCTAAAATATTCATGTTTTAATATTGCCTTCCATTTGTGCCAACGATTCTCATAGAAACCATTCAATTTATTATAGAGATCAATGTAATCATCTCTTACCGTTACAAATGTGATTCCTTTGTTAAGATTGTTAATCATAGAAATTGATGCATTGTTGTCGCCTAGATAATTGACCAAGATTTTTTTTTCACAAAGAAAATCCACATCTTTTCTAGTATTTATAAGTGAATCCATCAAGAAAAAGTAATCAGTAAAATATGTATCTTCTTTATAGCAAATTTGCTCTAATGCCATAATGTTTCGAGTAACAACTTCAGTCCAATCATCTAATAATAACTGGGGGATTTTCAACACTCCTTTTTCAAATTTTATGTCAAAACGGCATTCACTTTCAACAAACTTGAACTTTACTCCTGCCTCGCGGAGTTGTGTGGCAGTGTACAAAAGGTCTTTCTGTTGATGGACTCTTTCTGGTTGCTTCTCTAGTGGAGGTATCTGGAAGGTTCTAAGAAGATCGGTGAAGTGTTCTATTTTCACTTTGGGATGGGCCTGTGCGGACTTCATCTTGAAGCATTTAAAGTAGTCATACGAAAGTCTAAATAAATTATAATCGTAATCTGAGGGAGATGGAAATGCAAGGTGGTATAGTTTCTGAATAACAAAGAATGGAAGCTGATTTTCAAGTAATACCAAGTCAAGCCTCACAGCATCAGCCCAAGAATAACTAGATCTGAAGAAAATAGGATCATGATTTGTCCAACTTCCTGAACTAGATCTGAAGAAAAGCTCAAGAATGAAGCTCGCATCCACCAATATCATTTTCACAAACTTATCGCTTGGAAGGTCAATAGTCTCCGCATAACACCCGCGAATGCTTTCTTCCATTTTCCTTATTATGCCTACTAAGAACTCCAAGTCCATCCCATTTTTTTGTACGAAACTCTTGAAGTATCTCTCTTTATACTCTTCCATGGCTTTCAATCTTTTGTTTTTATGGTGAATTGGGCCAATTGAAACTACCTGAGGAGTGTAGGCTTCTTCCTTCCATTTTCGAATGTGGCGTGGAACCTTGCAGATAAGACACTGAGTTGATGACTGAATCTCTGGCCTTCCGAAGATTTTTCTAATTTCAATTACCAACTCATCATTTTTATTTCTTTTTTCACCTGAAATGTTTGCTTTCTTTTGAGTATTTTGATCTTTATTATTCATTGAATCAATTGCTAGTTGAATTTCTGTGCTAGCTGTTTCTTCTATCTCCCAATTTGTCTTCCTTAAATTTCCATAGGACAAACACAAAACCCACTAGCATTAGAAATATTAGGTGACACTTGTAAAAAAAAAAAGTTTAAAAAATGTGGATAAACTAGCTAGGTGATTACTCATGATGCATGGACAAGCTATCATCGTCTACCATCGTCATTTGGAATGATAGAGTTTGATTTTGGTTTAGGAAAAAACAATAATTAATAGGATAAACAATATAAGCACTTAAAATCATTTAATATTATCAATAATAATTTGTTAGAGTGTGTGAATTGTTCGGGTTGAAGATTGTTCCATTTCTATAAGAAAAAGAAGGTAGTTGGTTAAACCATTAATATATTTAATTTTTACTTACTAATGTATTTTTTTTTATTTTTCTATTACTATGGGTTTATTTTATGGGTAAAAGTGTATTACTAGGAATTTTGCTAATTTTTATTATCTTTTTCTAGGAAGTTATTCAATTATAATGAAAATCTCTTTGAAAGTAGGTTTTTTTTTCCCCAGTACATGGTGTGTGTATATATATATATATATATTGTCAATTTATCATTTATATTTATACTTGAATTAATGATCATTTTTGGAATTGTAATATAATTTTATTTAGTTTCAAAATTTAAATAGTCAAACACAAATGTAATACAAAGAGCGGCAAACAAAGAGTCATTCTTTGTTTTCCAAGGTAATACAAATGCATATGAGCATGATATCTCTATTGTTTTATTACTTTAAATGACAATCAATTGTCTAATCTCCATCATATTAAAAACAAAAAGTTTTAGTTTATTAATTATTATCAGTAAACACAATAGCCTTTCAAATAATAGTTACATTCCTATAAAAAAAAAAAAAAATAGTTACATTTTTGCTCACCTATATATATGAGCAAACCATAACCTAGAGTTTACATGTATGAGAGTAATATTCAATGTACAAAAATTTATACAAAGTTTGCCATCCTTTCGTTTTTCTACTTCTTTTTATTATTTTTATTATGTCAATTTGAATTCATTGTTTTTGTAAAAGCTATGCTTGCTGCTGTAAACAAGCCGAGCTTTGTCGAATAGTGCATATTCAAACTTAGCTCGTCAAAAAAAATCAAAAACTTGAGCTTGTGACAAGCCTAAAAATAATGTTTGAGCTTGAGTTCGTGAGAAAGCCAAAAAGCTTGAGCTGGATTTGGCTTGACTTGATTAATTAATTAATCAAGTTAAACTCAAGCTTAATATCAAGTTCAAACTTGAGCTCAGGTCAAGTTTTTGAGTTTGAGATCTAAAAAAATTACATTATTAAATGCTTAAATCTCTAAAATTAAGAAAAAAGAAAAAGAAAATAGTATACTCATTTAATTATGCATCTAGTCCTACTTATAATTAGCCATTCAAACTAATAATTTACATAATTAAATTCATTCATTCATCATTTATTGTCTACAGGTTTAGCAATTATTCAAATACAATTTTTTTTCATTCACGTTAGACGGTGAAGGACTAGAAAAATACCTATTTGTAACTAATATGAATGGGAAATACTAACATGTTTCATAACTTTACTTTAGATGATTGATAGGGAAGGATCATATGTGGCCTACTTAATTATTTATTTATTTTTAAATGTAACTATAGTTTAAAGTGGCTCTTGATCAATTTAAAGGAAGAAAAAAATTAAGGTAATATAGGTAGTGGTCTCATGTTGGCAATATCATTATTAAGATATCTGTAATGGGTATATTTAGCTAACACATATAAACTTATAAATGAATCTATGCTTGAATTGTTGTGTATCAAGCCTAATAGCTCATGAGCTTGTTTATGAACAATTTTTTTTTTGCTTGGACTCGGTTTGTTTATTAAATAGGTCTAAAACTAAGGTTCAAGCTTGACTTATTTATAAACAAACAAATATAAACAAACCTTTTATCGAGCCGAGCCCGAGTTGTTCATGATCGGCTTGGTTCATTTACAACCCCAATTTACATGTATGTCATATATTTGACTACTGATCAATTTAATGATTTCTTGAAAAAAATTTGTTTGAATAAATTGATAAGTTATATTATATATTTTTGGCTCTTTATTAAAGTAATGGTAGTTTATTAAGATAAGATTTTTATTTTGGTGGTTCACAAAATGAACCTTAACCACTTATTATTATAAAAAATTTTACTTTCAAATAAGTTTAACCAAAAATTAATTTAGATTTTTTTTTTCTTTAAACACTTGTTTCCTATCTCTCTTTTATCTCCCTAAAAATTTCAAGGTTTCTTCTTTATTAATTTCATCCATCTCTACATAAAAGTCCTCATGTTTATGGCTAAGCAAATGAACATCAGTGTCCATTTGAGAACATAGCTTATCTAACATTTAGCTAAAAACTTGCTGCTAAAAGTGTGCTAAAGTATACTTGTACCTTAGAAAAAGTGGAAAAAAGTAAATAAAAAAAGTGAGAAATTTAAAAAAAAAAAAATTGTACATAAAAATTAAAAGTTAAAAATTAATGCTAAAAGCTGTGCCAAACACACTATAAAGTTCAAAAACAAATTCTCAAAGATAAAAGCAGATTTTATTTTACTTGTTATTAAAAAATTATGCTTTTATCTTTCTAAATTATTATGCATACAATTTAATCTATACTTCAACACACCCATTCAGTTTATATATTTTTTATATCCATTATAATAAATACTACTATTGTACACTTGATTTCCTTTCCACTCAATTTATACTTTGCATATAATTTATATATATATATATATATATATATATATATATGTAGGGACACAATTTCGTGATTCCGGCCCAAAGATGGTTAGATTTGCCCAAAGGGCCCCTAAACAATGAATTTGTAGAGAGTAGGTTGAGAAGGACTGGGCTAGGAATGATTTAGATTATCAACCGGTGGGGACTAGATCATCCACCATCATGAAAGTCTAGGTTTTGACTTGCCGTGTCAGTGATGTTCTACGTCCGAAGATAACTCCCTTTTTTTTTCGTTCCTTTTCCGTTTTTCTTTAGCAAAAGATCCCCCTTTTCTTCCTTCTTCCTCCCCTTTTATACTTCCTTTCATTCTTTCTTGGCCATCCACGTGTGGATTTTCTCCTTTGTCTTTGGACACCCGCCCCCCCAACTTTTTCCAGAACCTGCGTTGTAGAAACGATGGGACTATTTACCACTGTTCAGATGTCCCCTCCACATCAATGCGGACAAGGGATTAGTTGTGGGACATTCAATGCGGTGTTGGTAGCCTTCCTTGATATTTTGTTGGGGGCTTTCTTCTAGTGTACGTCTCCATAGAATCGTTCCCACCCAGTGGTGTTCCCCGGGAGGTTCTCCTGATTGGCAGAGCTTTGAGCATCACCTCGGCAATAATATTCCAAGGTGAACCATCCTCGGACGTTCCCCAGTTCTCGGGTTGGGCCAGTAGGCGTGCTGCGCGAGTGGGTAGGAACCTCTGAGCCCATTATCCTTGTTGGCCCAACACCTGTTTTGGTCCATCTTTGCTAGCAGCCCATCGTCCCCACAATAGCCCCTCGAGATACTTCTTTTTGGGTCCTCGGACAGAAAGGAGGATTTCGATGCCCTTGTGGTTGACATAGTCCACTTCGGACTTGTCTTGTCCGCCAGGGGGTCTTTTTGACTTCCCAGAGTGCGCTCCTGATGACGTAACCCTCGAGACGTTTGTTTAATTCTGACGGCTTCTTGCCCTCTCACGTTCTACGGTGAGATGGATATCGTACGGCTGGGCATTTTTTGTGGATATGGGCGGGGCTTTTCCCACTTCCTTATGGTTCTTCGATATAATTTCCCTCTTTGCTTAATCATTTTCTTTACCTTAACCTGCATTGTGTTATAGCGCGCCTTCATTGAACCTGCCAACTATCCCTTCACCTACTTCCTTACAAATCCTAGAAGCCAATCCGAGGAGACCTATTTCATTCGTGTAAGTCATTTGAGTCTTTAAATTTCTTCTTTTGTTATATGGTCTTTTGTTCTTCACACTTCTTTCCTCCTCAGCTCTGTTCCTTTCCCCCAGTTCTTTGAGATTCTTGTGAGGTTTCCTTAGAAATGGGTAGATTTAAGTATTTGGTAGAATCCAGGGAGGCTATAGAAAATTTCAAGGTTCACTATAGGATTCCAGCGGGAGTTGAGATTAGATACTACGAAGAGGGCGAGTGGCATGAGAATAGGCATGAGGGGGAAGTGGTAATTCCAATGATTGCCTTTGTAGAGGGGGGAATGAGGATTCCCATGAGGCCGGTCACTAGGGACTACCTCACCGCCCATAGGTTAGCGCCTACCCAATGCGCTCCTAACATGTTCAGGATCCTTGGTTGTGTGGATGCCCTGAACGAGAAGTTAGGGCTAGGATTGACCCATCACGACATGAACTAGGTCTACAACCTCCACCATCTTAGAGGTCAAGGTTATTACCTTAAGTCTAGGTACAACGAGGTCCGACTCATCCAGTGCCTTCCCGATTCCAATAAAGGGTTGAACAAGGATTTCCTGATCATATCAGGTGACTGGCATGACGGCCTCCATTGCCCAACGAGAGAGGGGAAGCCAAGTGGGGTTACCGAGTCTAGGCCTATGAATCTCACCTGTTTGTGAAATGGCTTCTTTCACAGTTTGATGTTTGCATTATGTTTATTTGTTACTACTGCCGCTACCTTATTTTTTTTGTTACTAACGAGTCTCCTGTGCCAAATGAACAGATAAACATTCAAACGTTCCCAACCTCGGCTTAGTTAACCAAAAGAGCCTAGACAAAATATTAAGGTCCGAGGTATTCGTGCACTCGGACGACCAGTTGAGAGCGGCGCATCTCATCCTACAGTACACTCCCATCTCTACTGCGTTCCAGGCGCCGAAGTGCGTCATTAAGGCCCGGGACCCCCGTCTTCGACAAATCAGCGTAGCAGCGCCCGGATTTCTGCTTCCCGGCCCAATCCCAGGAGAGACTCTCGCAACCACAGCCATTCTTGACGGCATTCCAAAGAAGCCAGAGGCGTCCCCAGCGTTCCATCCTTCAGCCGCCGAAGATAGTTCAGAATCTGAGGACGAGTTTGAAGCCTTTGGCCAGGATTTGTCTGCAGAGGATCCGACCCCTGACCCAATTCCCCAACCAGCTGAGGTGAACGACGAGATGGGCATCCAGAGGAAGCCAAGGTCCAGTCTTCTGGATTTAATTGAATCCCAGCCCGGGCGGGCTGAGCCACCTAAGGCACCACAAGTGAAGCCCCCTTCCTTGCCACTTATCGTTCCTACTCCAACCCAGACCCTCAGATTGCATCCCGCCGATCTAAAGAGGAAAAAGGAGGCTAAGGGTAAGGAGTTCATGGATGCTGGAAGGGCTTTGCCTACCCAAGAAGACGAGTCTCAAAGAGTGGGCAAGCACCCCCGAACGGGGCACAGGGAAATGGAGAGGAGGAGCAGCCCTTCAACAGCCCCTGAGGCGTGGTTGCCGGCGCCCATGCTGGATGGCGCCCCTCTTCCGGCCATCGCCTCCATCCGCGACTACCAAGGGGGCAAAGGAGGGTATGTGGCCGACGCGGTGGAGCAAGCTTTGCTGCTCCCCGAGGACATGGCCGAGCTTCGAAATCTGAGGAGAGATGAGGTCTTCCTTAGTCTGAAGAGGTATCTGGGCATGGTAAGTTTTGTTCTTCTTTTTCCTTTCTTTCTCTTTTTTGAATGTTTCATCTAAGTCCTTTGATCGTGTTTTTGTCTCTTTTTTTTTTTTTGTCATGCCATCCAAGCTTCCTTCCGAGCCGAGGAGATGGTCAACTACTGCCATCGCCAAATGAAGGAGGAGGAAGCGAGGCGGAACGGTGCCGAGGATGACCTGAAGGCAGCTGAGAAGAATCTACAAGAAATAAAAAAGAAACTTGTAGAGGAGGAGCGGGGAAGGAAAAGTGCAGCGGCCGCGCTTGACAATGCGGAGAAGCAAGCAGAAAGCCAGAGGGTACTTCTACGCCGCGCCGAGGACGATCTGGCTGCCTCTAAAGCGCAAATGTTGGCGCTGCAGAAAAAGCTGGCTGAGTCCGAGGCTGCCAGAGAAGAGGCTGAGAAAGCACGGGATCAAGCCGAGCAGGAAGGCTACGACGTCGGTGTAGCTGAGACCGAAGAAGCCCTTAGGGCCGAGGTTTCTGGGGTATGCCGCACTTATTGCCGGCAAGTGTGGTTAGAGGCTCTCAACCAGGCCGGGGTTGAGGCTTCATCTACACTGCGGAGGGCAGAGAGCGTGTACTACCCCGCAGCAATCCGGCCTTCGCTCCCTTCTCTTCCTTGGCTTGATCCTGTTCCTGTAAAGGCCGAGCCAGGCGAGGTAAGGGCAACCAAGGCCCCTGCATCTTTCGAGGTGGGGTCCGAGACAGAGGGACAAACCGAGCCGGTACCAAGTATGAAGGCCTCGGACCCTTCGATCGTGATTCCGGACGACACCACCGAGAAGGACGCAGGCAAGGGGTTGGAAATAGTTTTGGTTAGCCATCCTCTGCCTTCCCCAACTGATCAAGTCGGCAAGGGACAAGGTACCTCGGACGCTGCAGTGGCTCAGGTCGACCCTCCTCCTCCGAAGGAAAAGATAATCATTAAGAAGAAATAAATTTTAGTGTAGTTTATTATTGCCTTTTAATTTAGTATTTCGCAGTTGTTGTAATGTTGTTATTTTAGAGT
Source organism: Lithocarpus polystachyus (assembly GCA_033629205.1). Lineage (NCBI taxonomy): Eukaryota > Viridiplantae > Streptophyta > Magnoliopsida > Fagales > Fagaceae > Lithocarpus > Lithocarpus polystachyus. Next base: position 51,977,411 of record CM066171.1, on the reverse strand, counting down.
TGGCTCTTTTTGTACTTAACAGACCTTCTTAAAAGGCACATTATAAATAAAAGATTTGCAAGAGTTCAATTTTATTATTGTGATCATGTACAAGTAATCATGGTGTTTATTTTTGTCTATGCTTGAGATAACGTTCTACAGTTAATTTCCATAAAAAAGATCTATTTGCCTAGGGCAAGATAAGGCCCGTATTAAGAATCGCATAATATTAACCTCACTAAGACAGACGGTCCGAGGAACCGTGCATTGATTGGACTCGTTTAATATCGAAAATATGATGAATCGTACTAACTTTATTTCAAGGTGGGTGGTCCGAAGGACCAAGCGTAGCTTGAATATGCTTAATACTTAGAAAAAAAAATGAATCGTATTAATTTTTCCAAGGCAGATGGTCCGAGGAATCAGGCATAGCTTGGATCAGTTTAATACTTAGAAAACATGACAAACAGCATTAATATCTTCAAGGCGGGTGGTCCGAGGAACCAGGCGTAGCTTGAATCAGTTTAATACTCTTAGAAAAAAGTGACAAACAGTATTAATTTCTTCAAGGCAGGTGGTCCGAGGAACCAGGCGTAGCTTGAATCAGTTTAATACTTAGAAAAAAGTGACAAACAGTATTAATTTCTTCAAGGCAGGTGGTCCGAGGAACCAGGCGTAGCTTGAATCAGTTTAATACTTAGAAAAAAAAAAATCAATCGTATTAATTTTTCCAAGGCAGATGGTCCGAGGAACCAGGCGTAGCTTGGAGCAGTTTAATACTTAGGAAAAAAAATGAATCGTATTAATTTTTCCAAGGCAGATGGTCCGAGGAACCAGGCATAGCTTGGATCAGTTTAATACTTAGAAAACATGACAAACAACATTAATTTCTTCAAGGCAGGTGGTCCAAGGAACCAGGCGTAGCTTGAATCAGTTTAATACTCTTAGAAAAAAGTGACAAACAGTATTAATTTCTTCAAGGCAGGTGGTCCGAGGAACCAGGCGTAGCTTGAATCAGTTTAATACTTAGACACATGATAAGTATAACCGAGAATCATACATGATATAATTGGGTGAGAAAAAGATAAAGGGCCCTTTTATTAATAATAGTACCTTTTCAGGTTGTTTACATTCCAGGGATGCAACACTGTTCTGTTTTCTAAATCCTGTAGGTAATACGCCCCTATCCCGGCTACGGACGTGATCTGGTACGACCCTTCCCAGTTTGGTCCCAGTTTTCCCCAAGAGAGGGTCTTTGCGGAGCCGACAACTTTCCTCAACACCAGATCCCCAGGCGCTAAAGGCCTTGACTTTACATTTGCATCATACCCTCGCTTGAGCTTATGCTGGTAAGAGGCCAACCAGACCATGGCACATTCTCTTCTCTCCTCGATCAGGTCTAGACTTTTCTCAAGTAGATTATCGTTGCCATCCGGTGTGAAAGAGCTAGTCCTTAGTGTAGGGAAGCCCGTCTCCAATGGAATAACTGCCTCGGCTCCATAAGTCAACGAAAAAGGGGTTTCGCCTGTAGACTTCCGAGGAGTGGTCCTGTAGGTCCACAGTACGTGTGGTAATTCTTCAACCCATTTGGCCTTGGAGTCGTCCAGACTTTTCTTAAGTCCACTTACAATAACTTTATTTGTGGCCTCGGCTTGTCCATTCCCTTGAGGGTAGGCTGGGGTGGAGTACCGATTTGTTATTCCTAGTTTGCAGCAGTATCTTCGGAAAGACTTGCTGTCAAACTGAAGCCCGTTGTCGAAGATGAGTGTGTGCGGGACCTCGAACCGGGTGATGATATTCTTCCAAATGAACCTCTTCATGTCGGCATCTCGGATATTGGCCAACGGCTCTGCCTCGACCCATTTAGTAAAGTAATCTGTGCCGACCACTAGGTATTTTTTATTCCCCGCTGCCTTCGGAAAGGGTCCAACAATATCCAAGCCCCATTGGGCAAAAGGCCATGGACTGGATAAGGGATTAAGCTCTCCTCCCGGCTGATGTATGCTCGGGGCGAACCTCTGGCATTGGTCGCACTTCCTCGTATATTCCTGAGCTTCCCTATGCATGTTGGGCCACCAATACCCCTGCGTGAGGGCTCGATGAGAGAGAGATCTACCCCCCGTGTGGCTCCCACAGATTCCCTCATGAAGTTCCTCCAGGAGAACCTCAACGGCCTCAGGATGTACGCACAATAAGTACGGTCCAGAAAAGGACCTTTTGTAGAGTTTCAGATCCTCGGACAGCCAGAACCTAGGTGCCTTTCTCCGTATTTTATCAGCCTCCAACTTCGTTTCAGGTAATAAGTCGTCCTTGAGAAAATGCACGATGGGTTCCATCCAACTGGGAGCCGCTTCTGCCTGGTGAATGGCTGATACCTCTTTCCCCAACTGACGGGGTTGTAAGAGATCCTCAACAAGAATCACCCTCGGCAAACTTTGCGCCGAGGATGTTGCTAACGTCGCAAGGGAATCAGCATGTGCGTTTCTGCTTCTGGGGATCTGCGTCAAGTTGAAAGACACGAAACCAGATTGTAGGTGTTTAACCTGGCTAAGGTACTCTTGCATTCTTGGATCCCTGGCTTCTAGCTCTCCTCGGACTTGGCCTACCACCAATCTAGAGTCCGAGAATATGTTTACGTCTTTTCCTCCCATCCGTTGGATCATGGCCATCCCGACTAACAGGGACTCATACTCTGTCTCATTGTTCGTGGCGGAGAACCCAAGTCTTAGCGACTTTTCAATCGTGATATTCTCGGGCGAGATCAGAACTAGCCCCACTCCAGACCCTTTGAGGTTCGACGCGCCGTCAACATAGAGCTTCCATGGTGATACCCGTTCTATGGAGGTCACTCAAACTGAATTTTCATCCATGTGATGATTATTTTCATCCTCTTCCGACGGGGTCTCAGCAAACTCAGCTAGAAGGTCCGCGATGACCTGGCCCTTTACGGAGGTGCGGGGCATGTATTTGATGTCGTAGGCCCCCAACTTAGTCCCCCACTTCACAATTCTCCCCGTATAATCAGCACTTCGAAGCAAGGCCTTAAGCGATAGTTGGGTTAAGATAACAACCGTATGCGCTTGAAAGTAATGCGGCAGTTTGCGGGTGGCGTGCACCACGGCCAGGACGGCTTTTTCCAACGGCAAGTATCTGACCTCGGCCTCGTGGAGAGACTTGCTAATATAATACATGGGTCTCTGTACCCCATTGTCAACCCTTAATAACACCAAGCTGACCGCATAAGCGGCAACCGCGATATAAGCAAATAGGACCTCGTCCACTTCAGGTCTGGACATTATCGGTGGCCGAGAAAGATAGTCTTTCAATTGCTGGAAGGCTGAAGCACATTCCTTGGTCCACTCAAAATCCTTTCACTTATTCAATAGAAGATAAAAGGGCCTGCACCTGTCTGCGGACCGGGCTATAAAGCGATTGAGAGCAGCGATCATTCCTGTCAGCTTCTGCACCTCTTTGGGATTCCGAGGTGGTTGTAATCTATTGATGGCCTGGATCTGGTTTGGGTTCACTTCAATTCCGCGGTGTGTGACCATGTAGCCGAGGAACTTCCCTGAGCCAACCCCGAAAGAACATTTAGAGGCGTTAAGCCGTAATCTGTGCCCCCTCAGGATTTCAAAAATGCTTTCGAGGTCGGCAATGTGGTTGGACTCTTGCCTGCTCTTGACCACCATGTCATTGATGTAGATTTCTATATTCTTGCCCAGCCGAGGCTCGAACATTCTGGTCATCATCCTCTGATACGTGGACCCCGCATTTTTAAGCCCAAATGGCATCACCTTGTAGTGGTAATTGCCAACTGGAGTGACAAAAGCCGTCTTCTCCTGATCTTCCACGGCTAGAGGTATCTGGTAATAGCCTTGGAAAGCATCCAAGAAACTCATCCGAGGATGTCCCACGGTTGCATCCACCAGTTGATCAATTCGAGGCATGGGGAAAGGATCCTTTGGACAGGCTTTATTCAGATCCGAGTAATCCACGCACACACGCCATTTGCCGCTCTTTTTCTTCACCACCACGGTGTTAGCTAGCTAGTCGGGGTAGAACACCTCTTTGATAGCCCCAGCCTGCTTAAGTTTATTCACCTCTTCTCTAACAGCATCGGAATGTTCCCTCGAGGAGCGTCGAGGAGGCTGTTTCTTTGGAAGAGCAGACGGACTTACGTTCAAATGGTGGCAGATGAAATTCGGATCCACCCCTGGGGCCTCATAGGAATTCCAAGCAAATACATCGATATTGCGCCGTAGGAAATGCAATAGCTCTTCTCTCTCTTGAATAGGCAGTTGGGCGCCGATTTGGAAAAATTTCTTCGAGTCCCCATCGATAAGAACTTTCACCAGATCCTCACACTTCGCCTCCTCGGCCTCAACCTCGGACATTGGGGCCGTTGACTTTAATTGCTAGGGGTCCTCGCTGGCGAGGGCCGAGGATCCTGATTCTGGTTGGTGCATGATGGCCGCCACTAGACACTGCCTGGCCACGGCCTGACTTCCAAGCAACTCCTCAACTTGGTCCTCGGATGGGTATTTGACCTTGAGGTGAAGGGTGGATGAAACTGCCCCAAGGGCGTGAAGCCAAGGTCGCGCCATGATGGCTGTATATGGGGAGAAGGCATCCACCACGATAAAGTCTACCTCCACTACCTCCGAGCCAGCCTGAACTGGCAATCTGATCTGGCCCCTTGGAATAACTACTCTCCCATCAAAACCGACCAAAGGTGATTCATAGCTGGTCAGATCCTCCTGCTTGAGATTGAGGCCCCTATACAGGTCTGGGTACATAATTTCAGCCCCACTACCCTGATCAACAAGTACCCTTCTCACATCATAGCCCCCTATCCTAAGAGTTATCACCAGTGCATCATCGTAGGGTTGTATGGTCCCGACCTTGTCCTCGTCCGAGAAGCTTAGCATTGGATGGGGACTCAATCTGGGCCTCTTTGGCTCTTGCCCGGGGTCCCCAGTAGAAGCCCCAGTTACCGTCATTACCCTGGAAGGATACGACCCTGTCCGGCCCGGCGCTGCGAGGATGACATTGATTGTTCCTAAGGGAGGTCTTGAGGAGTTATTACCCGGAACCCCCACGCCAGTTTGGCCTCCCTGTCCGTTAGGCTGACATAGAAACTGTTTCAGTCTGCCTTCTCGGATCAGTTGTTGCAAATGGCTCCATAGGGTCCTGCAATCCTCGGTCGTATGTCCGGGCTCTCTGTGATACTGACAATGCAGGCTCTGGTTGCGTTTCGAGGAGTCTCCGCTCATCTTGTTCGGCCATCTGAAGTATGGCTCGTTCTTAATTTTCTCCAATACCTGGTGCACTGGTTCTCGGAACAAAGTGTTAACAGTTTGGGTGGCTCTAGACCCAGCTTCCCCTCCAAATTCTCGCCGAGGTCGGTTATTGCCATAACGATCCGACCTGAAATCCCTTCTCTCCTGAGGGATAGCCTTACCCTTCCCTTTCTCTTGCAACTGATCTTCCTCAACCCTCTTATACTTGTCAATGCGGTCCATGAGCTGACGGACACTGACGACTGGCTTTCCTGTCAAGGATCTCCGTAAACCGTGGTCGGCAGGCAGACCGACCTTAAAGGTTCTGACGGCCACATCATCAAAATCACCCTCGATCTCGTTGAACATTTCCCAATACCGATCCGAATAGGTTTTCAGGGTTTCTCCTTCTCTCATGGATAAAGACAGCAAGGAATCCAACGGCCGAGGAACCCTACTGTTCGTGATGAAGCGGGATCCAAAAGCTTGAGAGAGCTCCTGGAAAGAGTTGATGGAACCCGTTCTGAGGCCGTCAAATCATCTCATCACCACAGGCTCCAAACTGGAGGGGAACACCTTGCACATCAAGGTCTCATTATGAGAGTATACCGCCATTTTCTGATTAAAATAGCTGACATGCTCGACAGGGTCGGTACGGCCGTTGTAAAGGGTGAACGTCGGTTGGGTGAACCGCTTGGGGAGTCGCCCTGCATCGATCCGGCGCGTAAAGGGAGATTTGGATATCCGATCGAGTGCCTTGCTCATGGCATCGTTTCCGAATCCCCCAGAAGACGCGCCTCCTCCCCTGCGCTCTAGGCGATTGTCCTCCTCATACGAGAAGGTCTCGCTTGGGGGCATACGTGACCTCTGTCTGTAGTTGTCATCTCCCTCGCCCTCGGAGGAAGGATCGGAACCGGAAGGGCTCCTCTTCCTTCGCTCCCGTCGTAACTTCCTCTTCAGGTGGTCAATCTCCTTCTGCATGGCCTTAGCACGGTTGTCCTAAGAGACATGGCTATCGCCCCTAGATTGACCTTCGCCAGAACAGGTGGTATGCACGCTTCCTTCTTGGCCTTCCTGGAAGTGCCCTTCCCTTTGAGATCCCAGAGATTCAGGATGGTGTGGACCTGAGCCAGCCATGCTAACGAATCTAGCTATTCTAGTCGATTTGCCCTTCCCACAGACGGCGCAAATTGTAGGGACACAATTTCGTGATTCCGGCCCAAAGATGGTTGGATTTGCCCAAAGGGCCCCTAAACAATGAATTTGTAGAGAATAGGTTGAGAAGGACTGGGCTAGGAATGATTTAGATTATCAACCGGTGGGGACTAGATCATCCACCATCATGAAAGTCTAGGTTTTGACTTGCCGTGTCAGTGATGTTCTACGTCCGAAGATAACTCCCTTTTTTTTTCGTTCCTTTTCCGTTTTTCTTTAGCAAAAGATCCCCCTTTTCTTCCTTCTTCCTCCCCTTTTATACTTCCTTTCATCCTTTCTTGGCCATCCACGTGTGGATTTTCTCCTTTGTCTTTGGACACCTATCCCCCCAACTTTTTCCAGAACCTGCGTTGTAGAAACGATGGGACTATTTACCACTGTTCAGATGTCCCCTCCACATCAATGCGGCCAGGGGATTAGTTGTGGGACATTCAATGCGGTGTTGGCAGCCTTCCTTGATATTTTGTTGGGGGCTTTCTTCTAGTGTACGTCTCCACAGAATCGTTCCCACCCAGTGGTGTTCCCCGGGAGGTTCTCCTGATTGGCAGAGCTTCGAGCATCACCTCGGCAATAATATTCCGAGGTGAACCATCCTCGGACGTTCCCCAGTTCTCGGGTTGGGCCAGTAGGCGTGCTGCGCGAGTGGGTAGGAACCTCTGAGCCCATTATCCTTGTTGGCCCAACACCTGTTTCGGTCCATCTTTGCTAGCAGCCCATCGTCCCCACAATATATATATATATATATATATATATATATTTGTTCTATTTCAACATAATTCTTTTAAACTCTTGATTTAATTGTGTAAAAACTAAATAATCACTTTAAATAAATTTTTGTACGTGTATTAGAGTATAAATGAATGTTATATATATATATATATATATATCTAATTATAAACATTTCCTCTGGGGAAAAAAAATATCTTTTGAAAGACTTAAAAATCCTATCTTTAAGTTATTGTCACTTGAATTATTACATGTTATATTTCATGAGACGACAATGGTGAAACTACTTAATGTCATCCCATAAATGCTTTTGGTAGTCCAAAAAAAAAAAAATTTAAATTCTGTAAGGACATGGTGTAAAACTCATGTTTTACCTCTCTAATCCCAACATGTCATATAATTTTATCACATATTTAAAATTAAGCACAACCACACCCAATTAATTCTAATACCCATATATGAATCCAACCAAATTAAGAGTTTATTGAGATGTTATTAAGTGTAGTAGAATGTATTAAATTTTAAGTAAAATGCTAATGTGGCAATCTCTTATTGGATGGTGTAAAATATGGGTAGTTCAAGACTTTAAGTAAAAATAAATAAAAATACAATGATGACACAAGTGTGTAATAATTTTGGAAATGGGAAATATGAGAATGTGTACAATGATGACACATGTACTTTTCTCAAATCATATGAGAATGGCATGTGTTAGAATCATTATAATCTATTTTGATTTCAGAAATATAATTAGGAAGTTTCTCAATATATATATATATATATATATATAATATATTAGGAAAATATAATAAAGATAATTAATTTCTTCACATAAACATTTTATCAAACCCAAGAGAAAAAAAATTTATTAATAATATAAATGATAGATTACAATTAACCAAATATTGTGTGTTTTGTACTACTAAAAATTATTAATAATATAAATGATAGATTACAAAAATATTGTGCATTTAATGCTACTAAAATTAATAGTGTATTAATTAAAAAATGATGTATTTATTATTATTTGTCAATAAAATTTGATAGTAGATATTTCTAATAATTTTTTAGTATATATAATAACTAATCTATATATCTATATATATAATAATAGGTGAAGCAGAGAGAAACTCAAATAAAATTTCAAATTAAAGTTTCAATTTTGTGCCATGTGTCTAGATTTGGATTTTCAATTTTGCGCCACATATCCTAACCAAAACTCAAAAAAAAAAAAAATCTTATTAGATTATAAATTGGACTCCAATTTTGTGTCATATATCTTATCTAAATTTTCTAATTTTTTGTGCCCAAATAAATTATGCATTAACATTTACCACGAAAGCCAAGAAAACCACAATGAATCTAATTAGATTATAAATTGGACTTCAATTTTGTGTCACGTATCTTATCTAAATTTTCTAATTTTTTATGCCCAAATAAATGATGCATTAACATTTAACACGGAAGCCAAGAAAACCACAATGATAATATTCATTGGCCTAAGCAAGAACATCTCACCTGCACACTTTTATGGATGAACTCAATAAAGTTTGGAGCTCTTCTAATCCCACTACCAAAATCAAGGAGTCCAACGAGAAAGACTATAAAAGTAAAACATTATCTCCTCCTAATGCTATACTGTCATCCCATGTTTCCTCCTTCTCTCTCAACCTCTACCAACTAGATCCACACACTACCCTCTTCTCCTCCTTTCGGATTTCTAAAAGTAAGGACAGGTTCAAACACAATATTCAATCCCACTCTTCCTTACTTCACACTTTTATACATTATCGCTTCATTGGCACCTCCAAGAAGATTTTAAGCTCAATGATCAATTCTTGTCGTTAATTTTGTGCTATGTGTCCAATTTCTAATTGTAATTTAATTTTGTGCTATATGTCCAATTTGATTTTTAAATGTTGGTGTTAAGTTACCCCTATTCATAATGCTCAATGTGGAAACTGAATCTACCAAGATGAACATATTATCATCACAACTGTTAATATTTTCGTGCATAAGCACGGACTATATGCTAGTAATAATAAATTAGAAGTGCATAATGACTAAATAATTACAACAACAAAAAAAAAAAAAAAAAAAAACCAAAATATTCATTTGGTAGTACATTACCCTAAAATTAAAAACAATTCCATAATGAAAGAATTAGTAATTAAACTAATAGTACAAGTACATTAGTTTTCATGCATCATCATCATAATAATAATAATATAAATGATAGATTACAAAAATATTGTGCATTTAATGCTACTAAAATTAATAGTGTATTAATTAAAAAATGATGTATTTATTATTATTTGTCAATAAAATTTGATAGTAGATATTTCTAATAATTTTTTAGTATATATAATAACTAATCTATATATCTATATATATAATAATAGGTGAAGCAGAGAGAAACTCAAATAAAATTTCAAATTAGAGTTTCAATTTTGTGCCATGTGTCTAGATTTGAATTTTCAATTTTGCGCCACATATCCTAACCAAAACTCAAAAAAAAAATCTTATTAGATTATAAATTGGACTCCAATTTTGTGTCATATATCTTATCTAAATTTTCTAATTTTTTGTGCCCAAATAAATTATGCATTAACATTTACCACGAAAGCCAAGAAAACCACAATGAATCTAATTAGATTATAAATTGGACTTCAATTTTGTGTCACGTATCTTATCTAAATTTTCTAATTTTTTATGCCCAAATAAATGATGCATTAACATTTAACACGGAAGCCAAGAAAACCACAATGATAATATTCATTGGCCTAAGCAAGAACATCTCACCTGCACACTTTTATGGATGAACTCAATAAAGTTTGGAGCTCTTCTAATCCCACTACCAAAATCAAGGAGTCCAACGAGAAAGACTATAAAAGTAAAACATTATCTCCTCCTAATGCTATACTGTCATCCCATGTTTCCTCCTTCTCTCTCAACCTCTACCAACTAGATCCACACACTACCCTCTTCTCCTCCTTTCGGATTTCTAAAAGTAAGGACAGGTTCAAACACAATATTCAATCCCACTCTTCCTTACTTCACACTTTTATACATTATCGCTTCATTGGCACCTCCAAGAAGATTTTAAGCTCAATGATCAATTCTTGTCGTTAATTTTGTGCTATGTGTCCAATTTCTAATTGTAATTTAATTTTGTGCTATATGTCCAATTTGATTTTTAAATGTTGGTGTTAAGTTACCCCCATTCATAATGCTCAATGTGGAAACTGAATCTACCAAGATGAACATATTATCATCACAATTGTTAATATTTTCGTGCATAAGCACGGACTACATGCTAGTAATAATAAATTAGAAGTGCATAATGACTAAATAATTACAACAAAAAAAAAAAAAAAAAACCAAAAATATTCATTTGGTAGTACATTACCCTAAAATTAAAAACAATTCCATAATGAAAGAATTAGTAATTAAACTAATAGTACAAGTACATTAGTTTTCATGCATCATCATAATAATAATAATAATAACAATAATAATAATAATAATAATAATAATAATTTTTTGTTAAAAAAAAAAAAAGCATGTCATAGGTCTATCACTAGTTATTAGATTCTAAATTGTCTAATTTTGCGCTTTTGTTCTGAGTGAGTTTTTTTTTTTTTTTTTTTTTTTTTTTGAGAATGTTGTTCTAAGTGAGTTAATGATGTGCAAAAAAAGAAGAATTTAATATAAATAAACCTTAAAAAACCCAATAAACAAACGAACAAAAAAATAAAATAAAGTAAAACTCATGTATATATCTATGACTTAAAAAATGTGTAACTCTTATACTATGTATGTGTGTGTGTATATATATATATATATATATATATATATTTTAGAGATAATTACAACATGCTTCTAACCCTGCAGCTAGAACCCTTTTTCTCCCTAGACCCCTAAGCACTTTGTATATAGGGAGGTGTCAATTCAACTACAAATTAAGCTTTTGGCATATGCTAGGTATAATTTGAATTCATATATATGTATAATTATAATTGTTTTTAATTGTACAGTGTATATTCATAGGTTATTCACTAATCTCTCTCTCTCTCTCTCTCTCTCTCTCTCTCTCTCTCTCTCTCTCTCTCTCTCTCTCTCTATATATATATATATATATATATTAATAGTCAAAGTTCAGAGAAAATCCAATTAGATTTTAATTGGATTCTCAATTTTGTGTCATGTGTCCCATTTAATTTTAAAAATTTTGTGCCAAGTGAATTATTGAGTGTAAAAATCAAAAAATTCAAATCCAATTAGATTCTAAATTGGATTTTAATTGAAGTCCAATTTTCCGCCATATGTCCATCTAAGATTTTAATTTTTGTGGCAAGTGAATTATTGGATGCAAAAACCGAAGAGTCTAAAATCAATAAAATTCTAAATCATATATATATATATATATATATATTGAGAAATCATTACATATTTTAGAAATGTATGGTTTAAAAAAAGTGTAAACTAATACTATTTATAATTTGAACATCTTTTAAAAAAAAGTATAATTTGAACTCTGTAATTGTGATTATTTTTAATTGTACCCGTGTATATGCATGAAGCTATACGGTAGTAATATATAAAAGTGGAAGTTGAGAGAAAATTCAATGAAGGCTCTAAATTAAATTCTAATTAAATTCCAATTTTATGCCAAGTGTTATTCTAAGTGTCTTATTATTTGATGCCAAATGTAACAAAATATTAAAGGGACTATGATTTCATGCTAAGTGTCACTTCCAATATAATTCTAACTATGTTCAATTATATTAACATGAAAATTCATGTATCCAAACTTAGATAATATAAGAAGACTCAATTTGAATTAACTATTTGTCTATATAATACTACAAATATGTAAAATCTATTATTTATTAAAGTCAAAGTACAATAAGAATCCAAATTAGTTTCTGATTGCATTCCAATTTCAAGCAAATCATCAATTTTAATTTTCTTAACTTTAATGTCAAGTGACTCATTCATAATATTTAGTATCAAGTTACTCATTCATAATATTTAGTGCGTGTTTGGTGATACTTGTAAACAAATAAAAATATACATATATTGAATATATATATATATATATATATATATATATATAATGTGGATAAACTAGCTAGGTGATTACTCATGATGCATGGACAAGACAAGCTATCATCGTCTACTATCATCATCCTAAAAATCAGATTGTAAAGGACTCTTGTCATTTTCAATGAGAGAGTTCAATTTTGGTTTTGGAAAAAACAATAATTAATAGGATAACAGTTTAAGCACTTAAAATCATTTAATATTATTAAAAAACATGTGATAGCCTTCTCAAAAAAAAAAAAAAAAATTCATGTGATAGAGTGATGAGTAAATTGTTATTGAAGACTGTTCCACTTCAATAAGGAAAAATGAGGCAATTGGTTAACTATTTATATATTTAATTTTTACTTACCAATGTAATTTCTGTTTTTCTATTACTATGTTTTTTTTTTTTTTGGCTAAAAGCATTACTATGAATTTTGCTATTGTTTATTATCTTTTTCTAGGAAGTTATTCAATTATCGTGAAAATCTCTTTAAAAGGTGGGAAGTAATTTTTCAAAACTTGGTATATATTGTCAATAAAATTCTCCTTTAAATATTTTTACTTGAATTAATGATCATTTTTGTAATTGTAATAGAAATTTATTTAGTTTCAAAATTTAAATGGTCATTTTTGTCTCTAATTATTATACTTTACATGTTAAACATTTGGGTTTTTTTTGTTTTTTTTTTTTTGAATAAGTTAAAAGGGCATTTGGAGATGAGGTTATCGCCAGCGATGACGAACGTGTAGACGCTAAGAATGCCTTTCTCTTTGAAGACGGAGACAGTGCGAGGACCTGTGATTCTCCACCGTTCCTTTGAACGTTTCATGAAGCTTCTGCATTAGAACCATCTTCTCTCTCTCTCTCTCGCTCTCTCTTCGATTTAGGGATTATGGAAAACCCTGAGGTGGGTTTCTTGGTTTGACTTGGTGGATTGTTGGGTTCTGAGATGGGTTTCTTGGTTCGACTTTCTAGGTTCTAAGGTGGGTTTCTGGGTTCAACTTGCCCGAGATGGGTTTTTTTGGGTTTGAGATTTTTTTTTTTTTATTTGGTTGGTTGTGTTGTATTTTTGGATTGATTTGGTACTTTGGAGTTTTAGGATTTGACGATTTTGCTGGGATTTGAGAAAATGGTGGCTTTGAGATTTATGATTTTGTTTTTTAGCTAACTTTTTTGGGCTTTTAAAAAATATAATGTTGGGTTTGAGTTTAAGTTGAACTTGTTAGGAAGATAGAGTTTCACTCCTTGTTAAGTTTGGACTAAACAAAATAATTTTACTTAAAAAAAATTATAATAATGTGACAAACTCTTGAGAGGTCAATGAAAAGTCAAAGGTTTTGGTTATATATATATAGATGATTCTAGTAGCCACATAGGATTTAAGTGTAACAACAGTGCACACCATTTGTCACGTAGACTTTTTCCTTCAGTGAGTTAATGATAGAGATCAAATTGATTGCAAGTTGAAAATATCAGAGATCAAATTGACTATTACCAAAATGTAAAAACCAAAATATCTTTATCTCCAAAATGTAGAGATTAAAATGGTGTTTTTGCCATAATTGTATTGTAATTTGTTTTTGATACAAGATAAAATTTTAATCTAACCTAATCTAAGTGTATATGTGTGTGAAGCTCTCTCCTGGAGACTTGAACCCCGGCCCTTATCCCCCACATCCCACAAGCATTTATACTTGTGAGGTGACCATCGCACCAAGTTTGTATCTTTGTCTTTATTGATGGTTTATTAATTCTAAATGGACGTTTTTTTGAAATTTTATAATGATTTTTTTTTTTTTATTTCTTTAAACTTTCACCCCCTTAATTCTAAGTGGTGGCTCTATCCCTGAACCCACGTGATAACATGATAGCTAGAGACCTACATGCTACAAACTTTATCAATTTATTGACTATTGTTAGTTTATAAGAAATTAGAAAAAAAAAAATGTAAATGTGTCACGTGTGTCAATGTGTTTTGTTCAAATTTCATAATCAGATGAAGGGATAATAAATAGGTTACCTTAACCAGCAAGATAGAAGTTGTGCACACACTGTCCACCACAAGCAACTATTGCAAAGAAAGCTGAAAAGAAAAAAGATCAAGATGAAGAATACTATGATAAGCAATGAGAAAAAAAAATTGAGATTTAATTTTCTTCAAGAATTAAGAGAGAGAGAGAGAGAGAGAGAGAGAGAGAGAGAGTTTTTGTTTTCAGTGTTTTGTGTTTTGTTCAGAGAGATAAACGTTAGGTTTTAATAATGAATTTTCTACCATTAACTTATATTTTAGCATAATTCAAGGGATGAATTAATGAATTTGTCAACTATTAATTTAGATTTTAATTTTTTAGGAGTATTTTGACTGATTTTGTCTGTTCACCTTCTTATAGTGTTCTAAGTCGTGGGATATGGAGACTTTTTAATACACAATGCATTCTATTACCCAATAGAAGAACCTTTATTTATTTATTTTTTTTTTTTTTGAGGAAAATGCGTAAAACAACCTTAATTAAAATATATTATATTATATTAGTTGAGAGAGGAGGGGGGGGGGGGGGGGGGGAGATGTTTTATTTGGAGGCCTTAGCCTTTAGGTGATTGTTAAGTTGCTTATTTGCTTGACCCGACCCTGCTGTTAATTAATAAAAATAAATAAATTTTTTCCCAGAAATAAATTTGAATTAGAAACATTAAGTAATTAAGAGAACTTTAATAGTTATATTGATAAAATCTTCATTGTGATTGTAAAACCTTAAACATTTTTCTCAAAATAAAGAAAAAGAACACTCTCATCTTTTTTCTTTTTTTTCTTTCTTAAATTGTGTATTTCTAAATTTGGATGGAACTTCATTGGATTGAATTAAAAATTTTTAAAATTATATGATATTCATACTTTAATTGATGTTTACAAAATTTAATTTATGTAGACTTTATTTGTCTCTAATTATCATATTTTACATGTTAAACATTTGGGTTTTATTTTTTGAATAGGTTAAAATGTGGCATGCTTGTGGCAACTCAATACAACATACTTATTAAACAATTTAAAAATGAGTTTTAGACATGTGAACCCAACCTTTTTATTAAGTGTCGACTCAACACATGTATTTGTTTGGATATCGCTTATCTTGCTGAAAACTGAAAATACTGTTGCAAAATAATTTTTAAATGTGTGAATAGTACTGTAGGACCCATTCTTAATAAAATTTTTGTTGAAAAAAGAGGTTTGTAGATCCCGTGAACAGTGCACGAGACTCACTGAATAGTCACAGAATGCGCTTCTCAACAAACAAACAAACAAACAAACAAAAAACCAGACGCAAGACGCAAGTGTTATAAGCTGTATCCAAACGCTGCTGTAATAAACAAATCATATTAAATTAAGAGTTCTTGACACAATTGTTAAATGTGTAAGCTTCAAATTGATTTATGTAATCGAATATCCTCATGTTAGTAAGATATATGAACACAGTTACCTATGAATATAAATGGTCACCCTTTGAACTTGCTAAGTTTAATACGAAAATTCTATCATGGACTTTTTTTAACAAAAACAAGTTTTTATTGTTATTAGAAATTTTATTAAAAAATTAAAAAAGAGAATAAACAGAGAGCTCTTACCTAAAAAGGATTGATATAATCAAGCTCTAGGTTTCTGTCACAACGTTCCTTATGATTTTTTTTTTTTTTTTTTTTTTTGAGAGAAACTTTCCTTATGATTATTTAAGACAAATTATTGAAATTTATAGACTTACCCACTAGGTGGATACCACAGTTAAGTAGCTGGGAAGTACAAGCAAGGAATATAATATATCAAGGAATCCAAGGTAGGGATATAATAAGGGATAGATGAAGCAAGAAATCTATATAATAAAGGGAAAAAAAATGAATCTTTTTATTGTTATGATTTTGGTTTTTAAAGTGTTTCTGTGGAGTGTTCGCGTCATTAATAGCATTCGCATCAAATTGAGTAAATTTTTTTTTTTTTTTTTGTATATTTAAGCATAAAAATGTACTTTTTTATTTTATATACTCACTTTTCAAAACACCCCATATCAGATTATTTATTTTATATTATATTTCATTAAAATATTAATTTTTCTTAATTATTTTTCTTTTTTCACAAACAACAACCAACATCCACTATCTTGCTTTATGCTTGCAATATATAATGAAAGAATAAAAAATTATACTCAAAATAAATAGCGTCAATATAAATTTACATTGTTACTATAGAAACCATGTATTTTTATATAATTTTATATTACCTGAAGTGAGTAAATTTTGGATTTGGTTAGCTAAATGTTATATATATATATATATATATATATATATTTTATAATCACTAATTCTATTATACAAGTGCTCTAAATTATCGAAGACAAACTGTTCAAATTTATAAATTATCTAAGACAAACTATTCAAATTTATAGAAGTACTGATAGGCCAATACCATGGTTAAATAGTTGGAAAGTGCAAGCAAGGAATATAATATATCAACGAAATCTAAGATAGGGATATTTAACCATCAACCCTCCAAGGTAGGGATATATTACGGGAGAAATGAAGCAAAGAGTCTATACAATAATAAAAAAAAAAAGAATCTTTTTTATTATTGTGCTTTTTGTTTTTAGAGTGTTTATGTAAAGTGTATGTTCGAGTCCTCATCAACTTGTGTAAAATTTTTATCTAGTTTAGTATAAGAACTTACTTTTTTTATTTTACAGACTCACTTTTCAAAACATCTTATATCAAATTATTTATTTTACATTACATTTGATTAAAATATCAATTTTTCTTGATTTTTTTAATTGATTTTTCTTGATTTTAATCTTCATTAATTCTTAGGATACATAAAGAAAGAATAAAAAATAAAATGCAAAACAAATAGTACTAATGCAAATTTAAATGATTACCGTAATAATTATATATTTTTTCACAATTTTACATATCATGATATGAGTAAATTTTAAGTTTAATTGGCTAAACTGTAATACTTTTTTTAATTATTATACAAGCACTTACAAGGAGTGCTTTCAATGGTAGAGCCAAAATATTTAGCTATTAAAAAATTTAAATACTACTTTATCTATTTTATTACTTTATTTTATAACACATTAGTTCTATTTTATTTTAGCTACTTCGTTGAAATTTTATTTTTATATTTTATTCTTTCTCTCCCTTTCTTTTTCTTCTGTGAACCAAGATCAAAATAAACTCACACCTCTTTCTTCTCGTAGCATCATCACACAAAATCAATTTGTACTGCCACAAGGAAATTGACTAAGATTTGTCAAATTTTTTATTACATGGAAAAAATCATTCTCATCCCACAATTCACCAGAAAATTAATAAAATAGATGAAGAACATTGAAACCCATTTCACCACTTGGAAAAAAAATATCTATTTCATTCTCTTTTCCATCGACGAGTTCATTCTCGTCATTATCTGCAACTCAGAACTCAACTAAATGAATTTGTGAAGGGCGGTGTTCTAAGAGAAAAAGAAATTAATTTGATAGAAGAAAAAAGAAAAAGAAAAAAAAAATACCCACAGCCAAACCCAGAAAAATTCCACGCTCATTCCCACGTTCACTGCATAAACCAGGAAAATCTATCACTGCCAAATACCCACAGCCAAACCCATAGCCTGGCCACTGTGCGGAAAACCCATAAAATAAACAAAAATAAAAAATCCAACAACCCAAAATTGCATACTGGTCGGAGACCCACCACCACAACCGGATCAACAAGCCACCAACCTAATCACTCCCATCGTATTATCTATGAGGGGAGAGATTTAAAGGGGATAAGAGAGAGAATGAGAGCTCTAAGGGAGAGATACGAAAGGAGAGAAAAGAAAGAGACAAAATGAGTGAATTTTTTATTATAAAAGGAGAGAATAGAGAAATAAAAAATTATTTTGAGTTTTGCATATTTCTAGCTAGTAGCAGTTTACTGTAGCTGGCAGCTAAATTTTTTTAGATATACCATCACTGATGTAGCATGAATTTTGTGATTTGAGAAGCTAAAATAAGTTTCAAGTCATTTTAGCACTACCAATATACCAATATAGATACTCTTACAAACCATATAAATTAGGCCGGTATCATGGTTAGAAGTAACTAGAAAGTACAAGCAAGGAATATAATATATCAAGGAGTTCAAGGTAGGGATATTCAACCATCCAAGGCAAGGATATACTAATAAGGGAGAAACGAAGCAAAGAATCTATATAATGAAGAAAAAAGGATGACAAAATGAGAGAGAGAGTGAGAGCTCTGAGGGAGAGATAAGGAGAAGAGAAAAGAAAAAGAATGACAAAATGAGTGATTTTTTTTTTTTTTTTAATAATAAAAGGAGAGAGAAGACAAATAAAAAATTATATTGAGTTTTGCGTTCTAGCTACAGTAAACTGCAACTGGTAACAGTTTACTGTAGTTTGTAGCTAAATTTTTTTTGCTATACCGTACTGATGTGGCATGAATTTTGTGATTTTAGCACTTGCTCTTATAGACAAACTATTCAAATTAGACTGCTACTGGTAGCAATTTACTTTAGCTTGCACCTAAATTTTTTTTGATATACCATATTGATGTGGCATGGATTTTGTGATTTTAGCATTTGCTCTTAGAGCATTCCCATCAAGGAAAGCAAAAAATTTAACATATGCCATCTCAAAACCCAAAATTTTAGCATTTAACATCCCACTTTATAATGCATCATACATCAAAGATTTTAATTTTTTTAGCATTTCATTTAAATATTATTTTTTATATTTGTTTCTTTCTCTCTGTCTCTCCCATTCTCTGTTTCTTTGCAAACCCACAACCACGACTAACCGCTGCCGGCCACCACCATCGAAAAAAAAAAAAAAAAAAACCACCCGCCGCGCCACCATAGCTACAACAACTGCCACTGTCACCACCACCCACAACCACGACCACCAACCACCAAAATCATAACCAAATCACAAACCCAAACCCAAAAACTCATCACCATTCATCACCAACAACCGGTAAAAGAAAAAGAAAAACAATCCTCCAAAATCACAACCAAATCACAAACCCACAACCTCACACCACCAACAATCGGAAAAGGAATAAGAAAAACAACCACCGAGAGAGACCCACCCAATTAGAGACCCACCGATCAAAGACCCATGCCGAACTCTTAGCCGATGACCCACGCCGATCTACCCTCAACGCCGATGCCCACGCCGGTCAAATCCAAAACGCCAAATCCAAGGAAGGAGATCGGCTTGCCTTGATCGCCAAATCCATACCATCAAATCACAAGGTAAACTAAAAAAAAAAACCCACTGTGATAGAGATCGGCTTGCCTTGATGCGCCGGCCTGAAGTTCGTTGGAGAGAGAGGCAGAACGTCGAGTAGAGGGAGAGAGAGAGAGAGAAGAGAAATGCTTGGAGGCTCTCAGAGCAAAGAATGGGAGACGGCAGAAAGAGAAGGAAGGAGAAAGAAAAAAAATAAGAAGAAAAGTAAGTGGGGCCCACGGAATAAAAAAATAATATAATTTTTACAATTGGTGAACAGTGCGGTCTCAAATTTGAGACCGCACTGTTCATCAATGCCAAAAATAATAGCATTTGCAATGTTTGATGTAACTGATTTTTAAGGGTTTGGGGTGTCAAATGCCAAATATTTGGCATTTGACACCCTTGATGAGAATGCTCTTATAGACAAAACAATTCAAATTAGGCCGGTATCATGGTTAAAAATAGCTAGAAAGTACAAGAAAGGATATAATATATCAAGGAATTCAAGGTAGGGATATTGAACCATCAAGGCAAGGATATAATAAGAGAGAAATGAAGCAAAGAATATATATAATGAAGAAAAAATGAATATTTTTATTACCGTGGTTTTGGTTTTTAAAGTGTTTCTGTGAAATGTTTGAGTTGTTAAGAGTATTTGCATTAACTCGTGTAATTTTTTTTTTGTTTATTTTAGCATATGAATTTATTTTTCTATTTTACATACTCACTTTTCAATATACTACACATTAGATTATTTATTTTACAGGACATTTCATTAAAATATCAAATTTTCTTATTTTTTTTAAAGAGCAAGGATCAGATACAGTATTTAGATGTTGTTCTTTAGGTTTTCTTCTTAAGATTTTGCCATGTGAATTATTTCTCATAGGATGGAAGTATAAGTTTTAGTTAAGTAGCTACATGGTTGAATCTTAAGAGAGGAATCTAAGGAACAGCACCTAAGTACTGTACATAAGTTTTGTCATTTTTTAAAATTATTTCTCTTTTTTCACACATAATAATAATTATCAATTCTCTTTCTTCATTATTGAGATACGCAAAGAAAGAAAAAATCTTAAATGCAAAATTAATAATGCCAATGTAAATTTGCATAATTACTGTAGTAGCTATGTATTTTTATACAATATTGCATTTCTTGATATGAATGAATTTTGAATTGAATTAACTAAGTGCTCCAAATTATCTAAGACAAACTATTCAAATTTGTACCGGTAGCCCATGGGGTAGTACCCCAGTTAAAGTAGCTAGGAAGCACAAGCAAGAAATATAATATATCAAAGAATCCAAGGTAGGGATATAATAAGGGAGAAATGAAGCAAATAAAGAGAGAAAAGCTTAGATTGAGAAATGCAATAGAGAGAGTGAATAATAAGTTATTAACAAAATAAAAAATAAAAAAGTGGTAGTACGTGCCACGCATGCGCAAAGCGCAGGTTTTTATTGTTTGGTGTTTTTTTGTCTTTTTTGTCAATGGACGAATAACAAATTGACACACGTAATTATTAGTGGGATATGTGTGATTTTGCATTTTTTTTTCTTTTTTCAGAAAAAACCTGATACTTCTTTAATCATTTTTTTTTAAGTTAGCTCAATTAATATAATTTCTTATCTGTTAAATAAGAGATTTGATATTTGAATTATGTCTACAAACTTTACACTAAAAATTTATTAATGTTTTAAATTGATGACACAAAAACAATCATTCTAAAGACACGTTGAAATTATATCATATTTATCAAACCAAATTTAATTAATCTAAAATTGAACAATATTACAGGAAGGTATTAAATACAAAAACATAGTTAAGGATCCATTAAATTTGATGAATATTTCTTTTGTCAATTTTAGGCCTGACCTTTTTATTTTTCAGTTTGATAGATTGGAATCTGAAGGGAACTCGTTTGATACTTGATAGGTTTTACCGTGTTAGAGATTTTTTTTTTTTTTTTCTTTTTTACAGACCAACAGTTCTAAGAGCCCATAGCGAGCCCAAAGCACATGGTCCAATCCCCATGAAAATTAAATACCACTTCTTACTAAATCAGGCCCATTAAATTAACTACAAATTGTATCAATACATACAAAACCCAAATTTTAGCCTAATAGCCCATTCACAAAACAAAGCCCTCAAATTATCAAAGCCTATAACCTATACCAATGGTCAAAGCAATTCCCAGGATTGAATTTAGTCATATTTGGGTCATGGAACTAATTGGGCTAAGACTCAAGTAAAGAGGGACCATAAGTTTTTCGGTCTATTTTATGAGCAGCCCAAAAGGATTATTTTAGTCTTGGGATTTCCAATGCTCCTTTTTCAAATTTGATGTCAAAACACGATTCACATCATTCACTTGCAATAACCTCGAACTTTACCCCTACCTCATGGAGCTGTGTTGCAGTGTACAAACGGTTAATCATTCCATTGCCTCTTTTTGGTTGCTTCTCTGGTGGAGGTATCAGAAAGGTTCTAAGAAGATCGGTGAAGTGTTCTATTTTCACATTGGGATGGGCGTTTATGAACTGAATGTTGAATTCACGAAAGTATCTAAAAGAAAGCTCAAGTAAACCATGGTCGTTTGAGAGAGAGGGATTTGCATTGGAGAGAGATGGAAATGCAAGGTTGTATAGTTTCTGAGCAACAAAGAATGGAAGCTGATTTTCAAGTAATACCAAGTCCAGCATCACAGCAACAGCCCTTGGTTCCACCAATACCATTTTCACAAACGTATCACTATCAAGGTCAATAGTCTCTGCAGAACACCCGCGAATGCTTTCTTCCATTTCCTTTATTAAGTTTACTAAATACTCCAACTTTATGTTACTCCATTCCCTGAAACCCTTAAAGAATCTCTCTTCATGCTTTTCCATGGCTTTCAATCTCTCGTTTTTGTGGTGAAGGGGGCCAATTGAAATTACCTGAGAAGTGTAGGCTTCTTCATTCAGTTTTCGAAGGTAGTATGGAACCTTGTAGACACGACATTGAGCTGAGGATCGAATCTCCGGCCTTTCGAACATTTTTCTAATTTCAGTCACTAACTCATCATTTTTTTTTTTTCATTTCCACCTGGAATGTCTCCTTCCTTTTGAATATTTTGATCTTCATTATTTATTGAAGCAGTTGCGAGTTGAATTTGCATACTCGCTGATTCTTCCATCTCAAAAGTTGTTTTCCTTAAATTTCCTTATGACAAACACAAAACTCACTAGCATTAGAAATGTTAGGTGATACTTGTAAAAAAAATATTTTAAAAATGTGGATAAACTAGCTAGGTGATTACTGTAATCATGATGCATGGACAAGCTATCATCTTCTACCACCATCATCCTAGAAATCCGATGGTAAAAACTCTAGTCATTTTGAATGAGTGAGTTTAATTTTGGTTTTGGAAATAGCAGTAATTAACAGGAAAAAAAATTTTAGCACTTAAAATCATTTAATATTATAAACAAAAACCATTTGTTAAAACAATTTGGTAAAATCTCAAAAATTACCAATAGCAAAGCTAAAAAAATTTAACTCTAATAACTAATTTTACTCAAAACAAACAACTTAGTCCTTTATAAAATTTTAAACAAAATAATTTTGCCCTTACCTAACAGCAAACGCACTCATCAAAGACGCACATCAAGTTTCCTCTTCATACATGATTGTAGGCGAAAACATCATTTTAGTCCTTACATTTTGGAGTTTTAGTCAATTTGATTCCCACATTTTGGTAACAGTCAATTTGATCTATGATATTTTCAACTTACAATCAATTTGGTCCATATTGTCAACTTATTAACGGAAAAAGTTTATGTGGCAACGGTGTGCACTGGTGGCACACTTGAAGCCTACTTGGCTACTAGAACAATAGTAAAAAAATTGTATTGGCATTTAAAAATGACAAGTCAGCGTCTAAAATTAAGTAATTTATCAAATTCAAAAAAAAAAAAAAAAACTGAAAACCAAAAAAATACGAACCCAGATGAAGATTTTGAAATTCTTACTTTTTGAGAAACCAAACCATGAATACTAACAATCAATTGAACAAAAAGAGAAAATCAACGTCCAACAAACTCCATCGCCAACAATTCGATCCCTAGCGCATCATGAATCGTTGAAAATACTGAAAGATAATCAAATTCAAAATCATTTAAGTAATCAATGAAACGGGGTGAAGAAATAAATTGTAGAGTAATGGATTTTGATTATGTGCTTCTGGTGAACAAATTTATATGCTCCATCCATCAAATCAAATCATTGAGATTGAGATTCGCAACGATTTTGACGCCTTGAATGGAAAAATAAAAGTTAATCTACCACCCCTACAAGCTTCACCTTCTCTCACTGCCAATCCTATTCAATATTCATACCTCTCTCTCTCTCTCTCTCTCTCTGATATAAAATATTTGAATCTCACACACATACATAGAAAAACACAATACTAATAACTTAAAGAAGAAACTCAAAAAAAAGAAAAAAAAAAAAAAAAGAGAATAATAAGAAGATCCAAATGCACAAGCACAACTAATTACTACATCTTGTACCAAGCAGATAGAAAGAGTGTTGATTTTAAACAAAATCCTTCTTGTTTCCTTTACCTTCTCTTCCTTTATCTAACACCACCTAATCAAGTTCTCTAGTTTTAGAACTTACTCACTTAACGAAACCCAAAAAACTAATTTATAAATCCAAAATTTTTTAATTTTATACCCAGTGTTCTTGGGGTTTCTTTCTTCTTTTTCTTATAATTTTGAGGTCTGTTTTATCTTTTGTTTATCTAATTGTTGGTATTCACTGTTTGGTTTCCCAAAAAGTGTGAGAGACTTTTGAAATCTTCTTCTAAGTACATGTTTCTCAGATCTGGGTTTGTGTCCTTTTTTTTTTGTTTGAAATTGATAAATTAATTAATTTTAGATACTGACGTGTCATTTTTAAATGCCAATTTAATTTTCTTTTTATTAATCTAGTAGCCAAATAGGCTTACAGTGTGACAACAGTGCACATTATTTGTCACATAAATTTTTTTATTAGTGAATTAATGGTAAAGACAAAATTGATTATAACTCAAAAATATAGAAATTAAAATGGTATTTTTATTATGATTGTATTGTAATGTATTAAAATATAATAAGATTGTGTCTTTGTGTTTATTGATGATTTATTAATTCTAAATGTATGTTTGTTTTTAATTTTATAATGATTTTTTTTATTTGTTTAAACTTTCACCCTTTAATTCCAAGTGGGAGGGAGGCTTTGGGGTTGTTTAGTGAAGCATTTCAAATAACAATTTTCAGTGTTTAAACAGCATTTCACGTATTTTCATACACTTTTTCACTCACACGAATTTCAGAAAATAATAAACACCAATTTTCAAACTACTCCACCAAACACTCCCTTTATTTCTGAACCCACTTGATGACATGATAGCTAGAGACCTACATGCTACAAACTTTATCACTTTATTGACTATTGTTAGTTTTTAAGCAAGTAAAAAAAAAAAGAGAAAGTGTAAACGTGTCACGTGTCATGTGTCACGTGTGTCAATATGTTTTGTTCAAATTTCATAATTAGAGGAAGGGGTAATAAACAAGTTATCTTAACCAGCAAGATTGAAGTTGCACACACACTGCCCACCACAACCAACTATTGCAAAGAAAGCTTAAACGAAAAAAGATCAAGATGAAGAATACTATGATGAGCAATGAGAAAAAAAATTGAGATTTAATTTTCTTCAAGAATTAAGAGAGAGAGAGAGAGAGAGAGAGAGAGAGAGAGAGAGAGAGAGAGAGAGAGTTTTTGTTTTCTGTATTTTCTTCATAGAAATAAACGTTAGATTTTAATAATGAATTTTTATTCCATTAATTTCTATTTTAGCATAATTCAAGAGATGAATTTATGAATTTGTCTACTATTAATTTATATTTTAATTTTTTGGTCTTCTAAGTTGTGGGATGTGGAGCCTTTTTAATACACAATGCATTCTATTACTCAATAAAAGAATCTTTATTTATATTTTTATTTTTTTGGGAAAATGCGTAAAAAAAACCTTAATTAAAATATATATTATTATATTATATTAGTTAAAAGACGGGGGCATGTTTTATTTGGAGTTTTTAGTCTTTAAGTGATTGTTTAAATGGTTTATTTATGAGTACGTTTGATACACTGAATAAAGATTACGATATGAATTGTAATATTTATTACTATTAATAAAGTGTGTTGTAATGTAATAACTAAATTTATTCATTAGTTTGGTTGTGAGTTATAATATTAAAATGAAACTTAACATTTATTTTAGGAAATATCTTACTCATATAATTATATCTCCTTAAAAATTGTTATTTTTAAATTTAAGAGAGATGTGTTATTTTTTATGATATTTTATTTTTATAATTGTTAGATGTATATGGAAAGTTTGTTTACTTGTAAATATATTAAGTTTTGAAATTATTGCACTTATTTAGGAATAACTAATACAACTTTTTAAAGATGAATAGTTATTTCTCATTTTGAAGAATAGTTATTCATAAGGAATGATTATTCCTTGTAATAAAAACATAACCAAACTAAAAAATAACTAAACCATAGGAATAACTATTACATTACAGCGCCTATTACAGTCTACCAAACATGCTCTATATGTTTGACTCGGCCCTGCTATTAATTAATATAAATTAATATATTTTTTTCTGACATAAATTTGAATTAGAAATATTAAGTAATTAAAAGAACTTTAATATTTATATTGATAAAATCTTCATTGTAACTGTAAAATCTTAAACTTTTTTCTCAAAACAAAGAAAAAGCAAACTCTCGTCTCTTTTTGTTTTTATAATATTGTGTATTTCTAAATTTAGATGGAACTTCATTGGATTGAAGAAAAAACTTTTAAAATTATATGATATTCATACTTTAATTGATGTTTACAAAATTTAATATATGTAGAATTTATTTGTCTCTAATTATGTATTTCACATGTTAAACATTTGGTTTTTATTTTTTGAATAGGTTAAAATGTGGCATGCTCGTGTCAATTCAATACATCATACTTATTAAAAATTTTAAAAATGAGTTGTGTACATGTGAACCCAACCTTTTTATTAAGTGTTGGATCAGCACACGTAGTAAACGGATCATATAAATTTGAGAGATTTTGACACTATTGTTAAATAGTAGGATTCAAATTGACTTATGTAATCGAATATCCTTATGTTAGTAAGATATATGATCACAGTTATCTGTGAATATAAATGGTCACCCTTTGAACTTGATAAGTTCACTTCGAAAATTCTGTCACGGACTTTTTCTAACAACAATGAGTGTCCATTGTTATTAGAACTTTTATTTAAAAATTAAAAAGAGAAGAAAGAGAGAGCTCCTACCTAAAGAGGATTGATATAATCAAGCTCTTCATTTCTGTCGCAACTTTCCTTATGATTATCCAAGGCAAACTATTTAAATTTATTGACATACTTGGTAGGCCGATACAGCGGTTAAGTAGTTGAGAAGTACAAGCAAGTAATATAATATATCAAGGAATCGAAGGTAGGGATATTTGACCATCCAAGGTAGGGATGAATAAGGGAAAAATGAAGCAAGGAATCTATATAATAAAGGTAAAAAATGAATCTTTTTATTATTATGCTTTTGGTTTTTAAAGTGTTTTTGTGAAGTTTTCACATCCCTAATAGCATTCGCATCAACTTGTGTAATATTTTTTTTGTATATTTTAGCATAAAAATGTATTTTCCTATTTTACATACTTTCTTTTCAAAATACCCCACATTAAATTATTTATATTACAACATTTCATTAAAATATCAAATTTTCTTGATTTTTTAAATTGTTTTTCTTTTTTCACAAACAACAACCATCATCAACTATCTTTCTTTAACCTTGCGATACGTATAGAAAGAATAAAGGATTATATTCAAAATAAATAGTGTCAATGTAAATTTATATTATTACTATAGATACCATCTATTTTTACACAACTTTATATGACCTAAAGTGAGTGAATTTTGGATTTAGTTGGCTAAATGTTGTACTTTTTTAGGTTATTCAACCTCTAATACGAGCGCTCTAAATTATCTAAGACAGATTATTCAAATTTATAGACGTACCCGATAGGCCGATACGATGGTTAAATATAGGGGCGGAACTAAGCCAAGGCATGCTCCCCCCCCTCCCCCCCCTTCTTCAAATTTTTTAACAAAATCCTTTATATTACTTATAATTATTAATTTTTTTTTTAAAGACATAGCCTATAAAAATAGGGATTCCCCCCCCCCCCCCCCCCAAGCCAAAATTTTTAGTTCCACCCTTGGTTAAATAGTTGGAAAGCACAAGCAAGGATATAATATATTGACAAATCTAAGGTTATTTAACCCTCCAAGGTAGGGATATAATAAGGGAGAAATGAAGCAAAGAATCTATATAATAAAGGCAAAAGATGTATTTTATTATTATTATTATTATTGTTATTGTGTTTTTGGTTTTTAAAGTGTTTTTGTAAAGTGTACGTTCGAGTCCTCATCAGCTTGTGTAAAATTTTTGTCTATTTTAGTATAAAACTTACTTTTCTATTTTACATATTCATTTTTCAAAACACTTTACATCAAATTATTTATTTTACACTATATTTTATTAAAATGTCAATTTTCTTGATTTTTTAATTGTTTATCTTTCTTCACATGTAACAACATCATCCACTATCTTCATTTATCCTTGAGATACATATAGAAAGAATAACAATTTAAATGCAAAATGAATAATGCTAGTATAAATTTAAATGATTGCTGTATTAATCATGTATTTTTTCAAAACTTTGCTTAACCTGGTATGGGCAAATTTTAAATTTAATTGGCTAAAATGTAATTTTTTTTTTTTTATCATGCAAGCACTTATGCTGAGTGCTCTAAATTGTCTGAGACAAACTATTCAAATTAGGTCAGTACCATGGCTAAGTAGCTAGAAAATACAAGTAAGGAACATAATATATCAAGGAATTCAAGGTTGGGATATTTAACCATATAATATTTCAAGGAATTCAAGGTAGGGATATTTAACCATCCAAGGCAGGGATATAAAAAGGGAGAAATGAAGCAAAGAATCTATATAATAATAATAAAAAAAGAATCTTTTTACTACTGTGCTTCTGGTTTTTAAAGTGTTTCTGTGAAGTGTTCGAGTAGCTAAGAGCATTCGCATTAACTCGTGTAATTATTTTGCCTACCTTAGCATAAAAACCTACTTTTCTATTTTTCATACTTGCTTTTCAAAATATTGTATATCAGATTATTTATTTTATAGTTCATGTCATTAAATTATCAAATTTTCTTGATTTTTTTACTTATTTTTCTTTCTTCACACACAACAATAATCATTAATTCTCTTTCTTCATCATATTAATTCTCTTTCTTCATCATTGCGATATGTAAAGAAAGAGAAAATCTTAAATACAAAATTAATAATGTCAGTGTAAATTTACATAGTTACTGTAGCAACCATGAATTTTTATACAATATTGCATTTCTTGATATGAATGAATTTTGAGTTTAATTGGCTAAAATGTAATATATATTTTTTTTCTATTATACAAGCATTGAGAAATTGCATCAGTGCTTTTAAACATTTATGTCTATTTTACAAAAAAAAAAAAACCTATTTTTTTATTTTACACTACTATTTTAACAAAATACTCAAATCAGTTTATCTATTTTAAACATTTATTTTATCAAAATATTCATTCTATTGCATTTTTTATTATGGCAAGAGATAGGAATATGGCAAGAAGAGAGAGAAAAGAGAGAGAAAAAAAAAAGGACATTAATATAATAATTTATACAAAGCTATAGTAACTGTGAATATTTCCACGGTTACTGTAGTTCGTTTGTATATTTGCATAATTATAAATAAGTTGATGTGAGGGTTTTTCATGTCATGTTGTATATATTTTATCACTTAGATAGAGTACTTAAATCTCCCTTTTAAATTTAAGTCATGTGTATAAAATATAGAACTTAGTAAACGGCGTTACAAGGAATTGCCGTCTTTTTTTTTTCCCCTATTTTTCTCATCTTTTCCCTCACATGCGTAAAAACCAGATAATTTCAAACACTTTCACCCTTATTTTCCCAAAAAACAAACAGATTTCAAACAAAAATTTTAGCTAAAACTCAACTGAAGAAGTTTGGTGGACAAATCTGAAATCTGAAACTAACTTTATTTGGTTCTCCGCAGGAGCCAGTCAAAAAAAGAAGCAAAGAGTGACAGAGCATGATGTTTTAATGCCTGTTTGCTTAGCTATAGAATTTATACATTTGGCTTAAATTTAAGGGTAGAGCTTAAAATACTGAATCTAGTATATTGTATCTAAGTTTTGCAAAAAAAAAAAAAGTTGCAGCACGTGCCCGCATGTGCAGCTGCGCAGGTTTTTGTTGTTTGGTGTTTTTTGAATTTTGTGTCAATGGACAAATAACAAATTGACTTACTGACACACATAGTTGCTAGTGGGATATATGTGATGTTGCATTTTTTTTTTCTTATTTCTTTTCAGCAAAAACCTGATACTTAATTAATCAATTTTTTCTTTTAAGTTAACTCAATTAATATAATTTCTTATTAGTCAAATAAGAGATTTAAAATTCGAATAATATCTACTGACTTTACACTAAAAATTAACTAATGTTTTTAATTAATGACATAAGAGCAGTCATTATAAAGCGGACATGTTAAAATTATATCATATTTATTTAAAAAATTTAATTCATCTAAAATTGAACAATACTACGAGAAGGTATTAAATAGAAAAACATAGTTAAAGATCCATTAAATCTGATGAATATTTCTTTTGTTAATTTTAGGCCTTGCCTTTTTATTTTTCAGTTTAATAAGTTATTCTGAAATCTGAAGGGAGCTCATTTAATAGGTGTTACCGTGTTAGATACTTTTTTTTTTTAAATAATTTTTTTAAACAGACCAACAGTTCTAAGAACCCATAGTCAGCCCAAAGCCCACAGTTCAATACCCATGAAAATTAAAAACCACTTCATACTAAAACCAGGCCCACTAAAGCCCAAAAATGTGTCAATCAATATAAAACCCACAAATCTGCCCAATAGCTCTTTCACAAAACGCCCTCAAATAATCAACACCTATAACCCATACCGATAGTAAAAACAAGTCCCAAGATTGAATAAGTTCAGATTTGGGGTCATGGATTGGGCCAACACTCAAGTAAAGAGGGACCACAAGTTTTTCGGCCTATTTTATAAGCAGCCCAAAAGGGACCACAAGTATATTCTATATATTGAGTTTGTTCTAATGCTATAATGTTTCAAGCAACAACTTCCGACCAATCGTTTAATTCTAACCTTGGGATTTTCAATACTCCTTTTTCAAATTTAATGTCAAAACAGGATTTACTTTTACAATCCACGAACTTTACTCTTGCATCATGGAGCTGTGTTGCAGAGTACAAAAGGTTAATCATTCCATAGCCTCTCTTTGGTTGCTAGCTTCTCTGGTGGAGGTATCTGAAAGGCTCTAAGAAGATCGGTGTAGTGTTCTATTTGCACATTGGGATGGGGCTTTATGGACTGAATGTTGAATTCACGAAAGTATCTAAATGAAAGCTCAAGTAAACCATCGTAGTCTGAGAGAGATGGAAATGCAAGCTTGTATAGTTTCTGAATAACAAAGAATGGAAGCTGATTTTCAAGTAATACCAAGTCCAGCATCACAGCAGCAGCCCATGGTTCCCCAACCAAAGGATTCTTTTGCCTACTATTTCTGAAGAAAAACTCAAGAACGAAGTTGGCATCCACCAATATCATTTTCACAAACCTATCACTGGTAAGGTCAACCGATTCTGCATAACACCCGCGAATGCTTTCTTCCATTTCCCTTATTGTGCCTACTAAATACTTCAAGTTTATCTTACTCCAATTCACGAAACTCCTAAAGTATCTCTCTTTATGCACTTCCATGGCTTTCAATCTTTTGTTTTTGTGGTGAAACGGGCCAATTGAAACTACCCGAGGAGTGTAAGCTTCTTCCTTCCATTTTCGAAGGTGGCGTGGAGCCTTGTGGATACGACACAAAGTTGATGATGGAATCTCCCGCCTTTCAACTATTTCTTTAATTTCAATTACCAACTCATCATTTTTTTTTTTTTCATTTCCAGTTGGAATGTCTGCTTCCTTTTTAGATCTTCATTAATTATTGAAGCGAGTACCGGTTGAATTTCTATGCTAGTTGATTCTAGATCTGCATTAATTATTGAAGCTAGTACTGGTTGAATTTCCATACTAGTTGATTCTTCCATCTCTCAAATTGTCTTCCTTAAATTTCCCAATGACAATTGACGAACACAAGACCCACTAGCATTAGAAATATTAGGTAGTAATTGTGAAAAAAATATTTAAAAAATGATGCATGGACAAGACAAGCTATCATCGTCTACTATCATCATCCTGGAAGTCAGATAGCAAAGGACTCTTATCATTTTGAATGAGAGAGTTCAATTTTGGTTTTGGAGAAAACAATAATTAATAGGATAAATAATTTAAGCACTTAAAATCATTTAATATAATTAAAAATCATGTGATAGAGTGATGAGTAAATTTTTCATATTGAAGATTGTATTCCATTTCAATAAGAAAAAGAAGGTAGTTGGTTAAACCATCTATACATAAGAAATCAAAGTGCATATGTCTTTTCTAAAAATAAATGTCTCCTTGAAAATGAGTTTAAACATTTTCAAAAGCCAAAATAGTCATATAAAATCCAAATTTAACACACGTGTGTATACATATGTTAAAATTCAAAATTTGCTAGAATGTTGAGGATACAATGGCTTTAGTCAATTTTGCAACAGCATCTTTGAATCAGTCCTTGAGAAACCATAGGATCATATCCTCATCAACTCACAGGATTGGAAAGTGCCTTTGAGGTGAGTTTTTTCTTTTCTGTTTTCCCCTGATCTTCTTTAGTTTAGACTTTAATTATAAAAACTAATTGGTTTTTTTCTTAATTTTAGCTTTAATATATATATATATATATATATATATATATTATTGAAGTCAAAGAGCAATCATAATCTAAATTGAATCCAAATTAATTTTCAATTGTTTAATTTTGTACAGTATGTCAAATTTAATTTTCTAAATTTTGGTGTCAAATAACCTCTTCATAATGCTAGCACAAAAGCCGAAATGACTATATCACTTACCTAGGTAAGACTACCTTATCGCCACGATTGTTGAATGTTTCTGTGTGTAAGCACAAGTTACAATCTAGAATATATAAAAGTGGAAGTTGAGAAAAAAATTCAACAAAGAATCTAAATTAGATTCTAAGTACATTCCAATTTTATGTCCAACTGGGAATAATTTATTTAACTTTTTATTAAAAATACAGTCGATAATAGTTAAATAAAATGAATATGTGACTCACATGAAAGTCACAAATAATAGAAAAAATAAAAAAATAAGTTGGCTTATAAGTACATCCATAGCTATTTAGGATACCCCTCCAAATCCCCCCTTCTCCCACCTTAAAAAATTATCAAAGCAGGGTTCATTAAACCTCTACTCCTTTGGATAAAACCACATCTTTATTACTATTGTTAAACGTTTTTGTGCATAAGCACAAAGTACAATCTAGTTTGCATATAATTTTAAATGGTGTAGACAATGTAATTTCGGTAAGATAATAATGAGAAAATAAATAAATAGATTGATAGACAAAGGAACTTGAATATGAAATGTTACGAAAGCCTACCTTAGTGGATATGAATCATTGTAAGTTTCTTTAAAAAACCTTCTCCCTTCTTCCCGTGTGTGTGTTAAAAATACGTTTGGTACACTGTAATGATTATTACATAGGAATAAAAATAAGTATTACAAGGAATACATAAAGTTGGAATGTAATAAGTATTACTATTCATTAGTTTGGTGACCATTTAGGAATAGAATTCTGAATATGCATCAATAATTTAGCAGAGTATAAAAAGAATGTGTAATTAAATCATTTTTAAGTCAAATTTCTTAAAATACACTTTATGGGGGCAAAAGGTCGATAAGGGAAATGGGCCTGCACTTTCGGCCCAAAGTCGATGCCGAGGATCATGACCAGTCCAAGGACGATCCGGCTCAACCTATAATGTCCAAAACGAATGGTAAGGAGTCTGAACTTGAATTGGGGAATCCTAGGAACATTGCCGAGCATAATACCACCTCGGATAACCAAAATCGGAGTAAGCCTTAGAGCTCTTCCGGTCAAAGGAAACATCCCAGAAGATTCTACTGGCCTGGGCGGATGTAGTAGATACGTGCACTAGGAAAATATCCAAAAATATCAAGAAAGAAGGCTGCCAACCCCACATTGAATGACTCTGCAACTAACCCCCTGGCCGCATTTATGTGGAGAAGACACCTAAATAGTGGCTCCCAGCCTTACACCCACTACACCGAAATTTTTGGAAAAAGGAGATGGGACAAGTATCTCCAGACACCACTACAACGACACGTGGAAGGCTCAAAGAAGATGGAGAAGGACTATAAAAGGAAAGAGAGACATAAGAGCTGGAAAAAGGGGGAGAAAAGGGAAAAACAAAGAAAAAGGACATTAAACACTTATGTGGAAATCCTCGGACTGAGATTGAGACTAGTTTCTTGTGTTCAACTTCTTTGTGAAATTTCATCTTGTGATCTTAGCTTCTCATACTGATTATCTAACCCGATCTAGCCCAGTTTTCCTCCCCCACTCTCTAACAATTCTTTATTTCAGGCCCTTTGGGCTGGTCCATGCGTTTTTGGGCTAGCGTGCCGAAGTCGTGTCCTTACACACTTATTTTAGGGTTTTTAAAATAGAGCTAATAATTAACAACAACAAAAATTTATTTTCTTTCCTTTTGAAGATGTGGCAACTAATGGCTTTTTAGGAAATTTTTTAAAAAAGTTTTTACATAAAGTGAAGGAACAGATATTCAGTATTTTTGATAAGGAATAGTTATTTCTCATTTTGAAGAATAGCTATTCATAAGGAATAACTATTTATTGTAATAAAAACATAACCAAACAACCGAATAGTTATGCCATAAAAATATTTATTACATTACAATGTCTATTACAGTCTATCAAATCTGCCAGTATTCTCAAAAGAAAAAATAGTAGGTTAATCCCACATTAGAAAATGAGTGTGAGGAAAAGAGGATTAAAGTCTGTGCTGTGTATTTAAGAGTTAGGTCTATTTGGATATACACCATTGTAAGTTTCTTTAAAAAAATTTCTCCTCTCTTTCCATGCGTGCGTTAAAAAAATACTTAGTATTCTAAAAAAAAAAAAAAAAACGAAAGCCTACATCAGTTATTAATGTGAAAGAACGACGCTTTTAAAAGTTCAATACTTAACTAAGGGGTGTGCACGGTTCGGTAAGAGCGGTTTTTTTCCAAATTTAGTACTGAACCGATAGAGATCGGTTTTTTCATAATTAGAACCGATGCACACCTACTAAGGTCGGTTTTCCGACCTATAGCGGTGCGGTTTTTTGCGGTGCGGTTTAGTCGGTTTGGTCGGTTTGAAATATTAAAAAAAAAAACTATTTTTTTAATAATAAAAAAATTGGGCACAACTAAGACTCAACAGACACACCAAAAACTAAATTAGATAAATAACTAACCAAAAACTGAATAAATAAATATTAATATTTAATAACACGCACAACTCACTAACTCAGACTCAACAGACACACCAAAAACTAAATTAAATAAATAACTAACTAAAAACTAACTAAACAAAAATTGAATAAATAAATATTAATATTTAATAACAGCACAACTCAGTGACTCACACTCACACTCACACCAGTCACATGCACAACTCACACTCATACCAGTCACACGCAGTCACGCACAAGGCACAACTCACAGGCATTAACACTCCTATTAAATATTATCTGAGTCAACACACTCACACAGACACACTCATAGACTCACACGTACGCAGTCCTTTCCTTTCACCCTTTCAGTCCTTTGTCATTCTCCATCTCTAACTTTAAGTCTCTAAGTCTCTAACTGAGTACTGAACATTGAACAACAACAACTCAACAAGTCAACAACTCTCTCTCTCACTTCGTCCCCTGATTTGAACTGAAAATTTTTTTCTATCTGTTTGTATCGGTTCGGTTCGGCATTACTCGATGCGTCCATTGCGTCTCCGATGTCCTCACCGGACCGGCATCAAGCTCAGTTCGCGTTCCGATCGCCGGCATCGGCTTCGTCAGTCGGTGCCAATGGCGGTGCAGGAGGGTCGGTGCCGGTCGGTGTTGTCGGTGCCGGTGACAATTTGCACACTCCTAATCAACAGCTCATGTTATCTATTTTTCTAAGTTCTCACTTCTCACAGTAACCAAATGAAACCCAAGATGGTATATATAAAAAAGACAACAACTGTATCTCTTAAACATTACGTCTGTATTTTTCAGTGGCATTACGTCATATAGTTTCCAATCCGGGCATTTAGACTTGTTTGGATTTCACGGTTTTTGTTTGATTTTATTTATTTATTACTAGTGTTGGCTGCACATGCAAGATACGTGCTGTCCCAGTAGTGAAAAAATTAATATAAATTTTGTGTGTAAAACCATAAATTTTAGCTCACCCAATTTGACTATATTAAAAAAGAAGTCTAAAAATACAGCAAAATATCACAATACTTTCACAATATCTTCATTTTTAGGATCCGAATAGATATTTTTTTATTTTTTTGAGAGAAATGCTACATTTATAACATTTTTAGAACAAATTCTAAATGACAAGTTGTTAATGGTTTTAAACTGATAACATTGTTATTGTTATTCTCAAAACATTTATTTTCAGTTATGGTTAGTCACAGTCTCATATTTTACTATTTTATTTCGACTTGTAAGAAATTGATACTTCAATATTTGTAAAAATATTATGAAATTTGTTGTGTCGATATAACAATTTATATGTCAGCTTACTTAAATATTTAAAAGAAAAAAAAAACATAAACCGATTTCTGGGAAAAAAAAAAAAGTTTAGCCACTGTAGAAATTAATGTTAAAATGTTGTGGACTAAGCATTTTTTTATTTGATATATAAGAAACCGAGATCTCAACAATTGTGATAACAATAAGTGTTGTAACATTTTTTCAAAACATTTATTTTCAGTTATGGTTGGCTACAGTCTCATATTTTATTATTTTATTTTGACTTGTAAGAAAATGACATGTCAATAATTGTGAAAATATTGTGAAATTTGTTGTGCCAGTATAATAATATAAATGTCAGCTTACAT
This sequence comes from Lithocarpus polystachyus, assembly GCA_033629205.1. Taxonomy (NCBI): domain Eukaryota; kingdom Viridiplantae; phylum Streptophyta; class Magnoliopsida; order Fagales; family Fagaceae; genus Lithocarpus; species Lithocarpus polystachyus. The sequence continues at coordinate 51,940,513 of CM066171.1, read as the reverse complement.
CAATATTTAAAAAAAAAAAAAACAAACCGATTACTGGAAAAAAAAGTAACTAACTAAACCATAATTGTAAAAATATTGTGAAATTTATTGTGTCAGTATACCAATATAAATGTCAGCTTATATCAATATTTAAAAGAAAAAAAAAAAACACAAACCGATTACTGGGAAAAAAAAAAAAAGTGACTCACGAAAATGGCACTGTAGATGAACAGTGCCAAAACACAGGATGTACAGTGCGAAAGCACTGTAGCGGCATTGTCAAAACATTTGTTTTTAGTTGTGGTTGGATTGTCAAAACATTTATTTTTAGTTGTGACTGGCTACAGTCTCATATTTTATTATTTTATTTTAACTTGTAAGAAATTGACACATCAATAATCGTAAAAATATTGTGAAATTTGTTGTGTCAATATAACAATATAAATGTCAGCTTACATCAATAATTAAAAGGAAAAAAAAAACACAAACTGATTACTGAAAAAAAAGACTAAGTAAACCATAATTGTGAAAATATTGTAAAATTTATTGTGTCAATATAATCGTATAAATGTCAACTTACATTCATATTTAAAAAAAAAAAAAAAAAAACACAAACCGATTACTGAAAAAAAAAATTACCAAAACGGCACTGTTGATGAACAGTGCAAAAGCACTGAATGCACAGTGCCAAAGCATTGTAGCGAAATAGTCGCTTTTATATATTAAGAAATTTGTTGTATCAGTATAACAATGTAAATATCAGTTTACATTAATATTAAAAAAAAAACACAAATCTATTACTGGAAAAAAAAAATGACTAACTAAAACATAATTTTGAAAATATTGTGAAATTTGTTGTGTCAGTAAAACAATACAAATGTCAGCTTACATCAATATTTAAAAAATAAAAATAAACCGATTACTGAAAAAAAATAAATAAATAAAAAAGGTGACCACAAAAACGGCAATATAGATGAACAGTGAATAACACTGCAGAAACAGTGCAAAAGCACTATTATATAGAAATTTTTAGTGTCAGTATAACAATATATATGCTAGCTTACATCAATATTTAAAAAAAAAACACAAACCGATTACTTGAAAAAAAAAATGTGACTAATGAAACCATAATTGTGAAAATATTGTAAAATTTATTGTGTTAGTATAAGAATATAAATATCAGCTTACAACAACATTTAAGGGAAAAAAAAAAACACAAATCGAACCGAATACTGAAAAAAAAGAAAAAAAAAAAAAAGACTCACGAAACCAAAGTGCTGTTGCTGCTACAGTGCTGCACAATGATTAACATTGGGTGAACAGTGCCGAAGCACTGTAGTGGCATTGCCACTTTTTATATATCTTAAATGTCAGCTCACATCAATATTAAAAAAAAAAAAACACAAATTGATTACTAGAAAAAAAAAAAGTGACTAACTAAACCATAATTGTGAAAATATTGTGAAATTTATTTTGTTAGTAAAACAATATAAATGTCAGCTTACATTAATATTAAAAAAAAAAACATAAACCAATTACTAAAAAAGAAAAGAGGTGACCACGAAAACGGCACTATAGATGAATAGTGAATAACACTGCATAAACAGTACAAAAACACTATTATATAGAAATTTGTTGTGTCAGTATAACAATATAAATGCTAGCTTATATCAATATTAAAAAAAAAAAAAAAACACAAACCGATTACTGGAAAAAAAATGTGACTAACGAAACCATAATTGTGAAAATATTATGAAATTTGTTATGTCAGTATAACAATATAAATATCAGCTTACAATAACATTTAAGGGGGAAAAAAAAACACACAAACCGAGCCGAATAATGAAAAAAAAAAAAAAAAAAAAAAACTCGTTAACCGAAATCACTGTTGCCGCTACAGTGCTTCACAGTGATTAACATTGGGTGAACAGTACCAAAGTACTGTAGCGGCATTGCAGCTTTTTATACATTAAGAAATACTGAATTTTTCAACTTCTTTTAATTTTTTAAAAAAAAAATTTTGGAAAAATTTTGTTTTTTAAAATTGGAATCACAACTAAAATTTATTTTTGGGAGTCAATGGAAATAACACAAAGAAGAATCAGCATCTAAGAAGGATTTGCTAATCTAAAATCTCTATCTAGATTAGGACAAAACCTCTCTCTCTCTCTCTCTCTCTTTCTCTCTCTCTCTCTTAATTCTTGAAGCAAAGTAAATCTCAAATTTTTTTTTTTCTCATTCCTAATCATAGTATTCTTCATCTTCGTCAAGCCCTGAACAGTTAATCCTGCCCAGGAGACTAGGAGAGAATAGATATCGAGATATTTTTCTTCGGTTGGTATTGAAAGTTTTTTCATTTTTGGAAGTATTAAATTTAAGGCACGAAAGTGAAACAGCAAGCTGCCTCTGAAAAAATCTAGTATTGCATTAATGACTGAAAAGAATGACTCCGTCATTAGATCAATTAGGGGCCTTTGCATGTAGAAAGTTAAAACAGCTGGTTGTCTTTGAAAAAAATCTCACAGTGCATCCATGATTGAATAGGATAGCTCAGTTATTAGGGGCCTATGCATTATAGATAATGTAATTGGCCCAGTTTTATTGGAACCTGCCAATGAGAGAATCGAATTATGGATATAGAGATTTTCTTTTTGTCATGTTTTAGTAGAAACTAATTTTTATTTAATTTTTGTCTCTTGTTAATGTTTCGATGTCACTCAAAGTAAAGTTTTAAGAACTAAACTGTCGGGTTTCGAAAATGCCTCGCTTAAGAGAACTTTACGAGAATTGTGGAAGTGAACACAATGTGAATGAAAAATTCTAAAGTTTCTAAAAGACTAAATTGAACGTTTATGCCTAAATTGCCTCTATTGCCATTGATTTGAAGTAAATTAAAGTCATTCAAATTTCAAAGTGATTGATCTCTAAACATGCTAGATCCAAGTGCTTTGATTCTAAGTAAATATAATTGAACTAAATTGATTAAAAGGGCATCATTTCAAAGTAAGTCAGATTAAAGTGAATAGTCTCAAAGTAAACTACAGCAATCACAACAAATTAAACCATTTTTTTAAGAGAGTTTCAATCTATGGCGTCTGCTCTTAAAGATATCATCAGACCAAGATATCAATTAGTGTTTTGTATAGGCAGAGATTGAACCCTAAATCTCTTATTCAACTTTCGGAGACTTTAACAATTGAGCTAATTAGAACCTACCAACATTGGTGGCTCCACATAGAGTCTAGGGTGGTCCCCTGGCCTGAAAAAAAAAATTATTATATATAAAATTTAAAAATTTATATATTTTTTTATCCTTAAAAAAACTGTGACCACCCTTAATTTTTTTTAGGCTCAACATAATTAAATTTTGGACAAAATTTGGTAGCAAACTTGGTTGTAAACTAAGGCTACAACTCCATTCACTATTTTTTTATTGGATGTGAATTTAGACAAATCCATCATTTAATTACATTTTCTTCTTCTATCCTCCATGCTTGCAAAATTTGAAGAAGATCGAAAATCAAAAGCTATGTCATCAATCAAATGTTTAAATTTCAAGTTTTCGTAGTCTAAAATTATACATAAAAAAATAATTTTATGGATTAAATAGTAAATAACATCCGATTGGAAATTTGACATGTGTTTTAAAAACATAGGGAACGTGCAATTTAACAATTAAATTTTTAAAATATATAGCAATGCTAATTTGTTTAATGAGAGTTGTAATCTTAAGTTACAACTAAGTTTGTAGCCAAACTTTGGTCCCTTAACAATATATTAAGTCCTTACAACAACAAAAAATCCAAGAAAAATTTTATTAAATTAAAATTTTGTAAGAAATGTAGCTTGTAACATTGATAATGAGATTATCATATAACGATTTCAAAATAAGACAATTTGTAGAAGGATATTGTAAGACTTTATATGTTTGCGTGTTTTTTTGTTGGTCTTCAATATATGAAGTTATCTTTTTATTAGATTTTGTATAATTTAAATTTCTTAAAGACCACCATAAAAAAAAAATTGCTGGAGCCGTCACTACCCACAATAAATTAAACCCTAACTCGTCATTCTATCATTAAATTGATTCAAAGCAAGAAGGAAATCAAATGAAACAAACATCTAAATACTGAATTAAACTTGAAAAAAAACTTAATTAAATAAGATCATGAATACAACGGAAACAACTTACAAGCATATAGCCATCTACAAATTCTAAGAACTACTAGATCTCCTAAAATTCTAAGTATAAATGATCTCAAAAGTTCGCTGGTGTATTTATATATCAGGTTTGATGAAGTATTTAGCCTTCTACAAATCATATGTAATTATGTTCTTATCCAGTCAAGTATTTGTCAACTTCGTTGCTTGGTTGTTTATTGAAGTTTGATCTTAATATTTGAATTGGTTGGACTGGAGCTAATATATATATATATATATATATATTAAAAGGTGTACGTTTTTAGACCCCTTAGAACACAATCAGATTAACCTAGTTATTTAGCTAAGTGATTAATTTAGGTAAATTATGCACATTTAAGTTAACACAGATAAATCATATCATTGAATAGTGCGGAAAATAAAGAACACAACGATATGATAACCCATGAAAACCAAACAGGTAAAAAACTTGTGGAGAATTTAACCTAACTATCCTTAAGGTAAAACAAATCTACTATGAAAGAATTGAAGTTTACACAATAGCGACTTAGACCACTAACATCCTATTGTTACCTCGAGTAGGAAACTTACTGCCACGATCACGTGACAGCTCCGAGTCCACGAACTACTTCTTTCTTGGATTCACAGTAAACACAAACACTCCCGCTTCTATATCTTTAAGCTCTTGAAACAGCAACTAAATTGATCACCAAGCTCTTGACATCAATCTAAATCTTGATAACCCTAAGTGTATGTGAAGACAAATACCTCTAAATCTCACAAAAGATTCACACATATAGCATAAAGAGCAACTCCAAAACGTGGCTAGGGTTTTCCCTTTTATACTTAGGGCAAAACATAAAACCCTACACGTCAAACAGGCTTGGACTGAGTTAGAAAATTTTGCAGAAAAACAATCTCCACGAGTTTTCATCGATCGAGTCTAATTTTCAATCGATCGAGCCAGGCAGATTTATACAGTAACTCCTGCAGTACACTCGATTCCAACTTTAAACTTTAAACATACTTTGAGCAAGTCTAAAACAAGACTAAACGTTTTGATCATAGTTTGCTAATATTACAACTTGAAATTCTAATACATTTAAACCTAAAGTCTTAGAAGCCAACAAACTCTCCCTTTGGCAATCCGTGACAAAACATAAACTAAACCAATTGCTCAAAGTTTACAAAAAAAATCAGCCCATTACATAAACATTGCCCAACACAACAAATTCAACCTAACTACTATCTATCAGTTGTAAGTGTAGACAGCAACACGACCGAATTAACCTGTATATTCCTGTAACACTTAACAAACACATAAACGCATGTGTGAAAAATACAAGTAAAACAAAATAATTTCTTGATTTCACATAACATAAACTACAAGACATATATCATGAATAACCTCATAAATATAAATTAATAATCAATGTAACACAATGTGAAACAAGAAACACATATAAAAACATCAAAGTAACTCCCTCTATCATAGACAACTCAAATAAAGCCAAATACATCATGAGCCAAAAATATAGATACAAAATTTCCCTTACATATGTACTCCCCCTTTTTATGACGAATTGCCAAGGGCAATCATGACTCATCATCAAAAGGAGGTGGCGGAGGTGATCGACGAAGACTATCCAAATCTGCTCTTAAGGACCTAAGCTCATCAAGCATGTCCACCAAAAGCTGACCGTAAGCCGCCTAAACAGTCATGATAGTCTCCAATATACGACGAATGCTCGAATCATCCGAAGTAGAAGGTAGAGGAACAGCAGCAGCAGCAGCAACAGTCGGATCGACGGACGCCTCAGCAGTAGTATCACTTGTAATAGAGGGAGGAAGAGGTGCAACACCAGAAAACTCAACTCTAGGGCGTTTAGAGCTTTCTCTCATCTAAGCAGCCCTCTGCCTAAGAAAGGTGGCACTTATAGGAGCGATTATATGAACAAGTTCAGACACAGGGAAGTCATCTAAACCTAAATGTAAAAGAATTAGATGAATAAAAACTAGAAAAAAGAGAGAATGAGCAATAGAACTACTCCTATGAACTTCAATCAAAGAACAAATGAAAAGATGAGGAAAGCTCATAGAAGCATTTGTGATAAGGGCATACAAAAGCGCACATCTCTTTATAAGAATAGTATGCAAATGAGAGATGGGACAAATCGAATGACAAGAAATCCGAAAAAAGAGATAGTGAGTCTCATTCAACTCATGAGAAGTGATCCGAGGATCAGAACCCCACTAGATAGAAGTACCAGTAATAAATGACATAGTGTCATCTAGGGGAGGAAACTCATCGTAAGAAAAAACAGGATGCTGGACCAGTGGCACCCCAAGAGCATTAGCCACTACGGAAGGAGTAATGGTGAATTCTTCACCCCATATCCAACTCTTGACTTGAGTGTTGGAATCATAGGTATGGACAGAGAGGTTCGAGTAGAATTCTCTAATCAAGGTAGCCGGAGGAGGATGATCAATATCTAATAAAGGCAACCAACCCCTATGTGCAAAGTTTCTCCTAATATCACCATCTAACTCATCTAGAAGTACATTCCTTTTAGCCCATATATTCCTACGAATGTTCAGCTTCTCATACGTTTCTTGGTTTTTCTCACTCAGAAACCTAGTATTGTCAAACGGAGGGGCAGAAGAGGAGGATGACCTATGAGCTCTAGTCTTCTTAACCATGATGCTAAGGATGGAATAGGACAGTCAAAGAAGAAACAAAGAGAAGAAAACAAAGAAAAACCAAGGGCAGAATGCAAGTTAGCACAAAAATATAGAAAATATCAATCTATATGATGCATGAACAACATTAACATATGATGCATGCTCTAATGCAGTGAGAATAAGTTCAATTTTACTATGGAATCACAAAATTGACTTAAACATAGAGTTTATATCAAAAACCCAAAATTTTGAAAACCCACTTTCAAAAATCTCAACATATTGACCAATTGATCATTACAAAAGTTATATAACACTATATAATGACCAAATCAATCAATCAAACAAGCCAATTTCATCAATTAATGCTCAATTGAACAAAATCCCTAAATTGGGTAGTTTCAAGCCCTAGAAAATTCAAATTTTCCCAATTCACCAAATTGATCAAATTAAACTACAAGGATTATTTTAATAACATCCCACAATAAAAACCCAATGACCAGTTTTGAAAGATAACGAGAAAAACACCAAAACCCCAAATTTTCATAGGTTCGACATTCTCCCTTAAATGCATGAAAACATGAAAATAATTGAAAAAGGAGGGGCAAAATGGTCTTACCGGCCTTAGAAGACAAAAACCTTGCAAAAAGTTGGAGGAAAAACGACAAAAAATTGATCTAGAAGCCTTGACCAATTGAGTGGAGAGAGAAAAAGTTTTTGAAAAAATTTGAAAGTGATAGAACACGTGAAAACTCAAAGTTTTAAAAACTCTCCATATGATTTTCGATTGATCGAAAATTAGATTCGATCGATCGAAATTTACATTTGATTGATCCAGAAGCAATCAAACGATCGAAGCGGTCAGATTCAAACCAAAATTTTAATCACATTTTCGATCGGTTAAGCAATAGGTTTGATCGATCAAAAATTTGAAAAAATCAAAATTTTGAAAAACAGAGCAATTTTATGCAAAAACTCCTCAAAGCATAGTATTTTATAAATAGAATGTATGAATATGAGATGAAACGCTTTTCAAAAACTCTTGTATTGAACCCAGATCTCCCAAAGATAAGATTTTCAATCAATTTTCCTTAATTCTCAAACTTCAAACACATTTTGCATTAAAAACCAAGAAATTTTCAATCTTGAATGGCAACAACAAAATCACACACAATAATATGTACAAGTTTAGCAAAGAGTAATTTGTGTAGTGTGTACAACTAGCAAAAACTTGAGATACATGTGAGGTGATATGTGAATAGAAATCAATCACACTTTCTAAAAGATTTATCACATACAATTGAAAGAGACTATCACCTAAAGAGTTAGGTCATATAACTCCCACATCTCCTAGAAAACAAGCTTGCAATCATGTAAGTTTCTTGAATTGCCTCATAATGTACACACCGATTTTATTTGATTAGAAACTTATTATAAAATAGCCGGGATAATGTACATACCAATTTTATTTGATTGTGATGTTATTATAGCTCACTAATGTACACACCAATTTTAGCATTTAAACCGAGGCTACACCTTATGTTCTTTTTGTGAATGTGCTACACTTTCTCGACCACAAAATCATATGATATGCATTAAGGTGTTTATGATTGGCTAGTAAACAGTGGTGAGACATAGTTATGTGTGCCTTTCTCATTAAGTTCAAATCCAAAAAATCAAAGGCATGTGACTTCAAGATCAAGATCATGTGATCAAAAACTATAAACAACTCCCACACAACATGCATTACAAAACTCAAACTAGTAAAGTGCAGTAAAATAAGCTCATCCAAACTAAACAAGGTACGTAAACATATTATGTAAAGATAATATGGCCAGCCTTGATAACAAATCCAAGAAAAATAATGCAAAACACATTTTGTTTCCCTTTTCTCCCCCCCCCCCCTTTTTTTTGTTTTGAAAAATAACAAAAACAACCTAGAATGAAATGCATGAATGTTATGCAATGCAAATCCTAGAAAAGCAAAGAAAACAAAAACAGAAAAGGAATAATGGTCACAAAGAGTAGAGCGATGAAGTACAAGGACCATGTCAAAAAGACTTGAATGTTCAAATAGTGTGAAAACACCTTGAACGTTTAGACCTCCAAATTATAAATTACCAATACAAGCTTAATATCAAATAATGTATGTGCAGAAAATGAACATAAGCTTATAGCAGAATTAATAGAAAATCTAAACTAAATAAAATTACATCCACAACAGAAATTAAATGGCAAAGATTAAGGGAAGAGAAATGCAAACACAAGGATAACACAATGATATGTTATCGAAGAGAAAACCGAAGCCCTCAACGTAAAACCTCTTCGCCGCCCTCCAAGCGGTCAAAAATCCACTAGAGAATGAAGTTGAGATATATGAACAATAGAAGACCCTTCAAGCCTAATCTACCCAATGTACCTAAGCCCTCTAAGCTTTTCGCTCCAACGAGGTTATGCCGAACCTTTGTCTTCTCTAACTTACCGGATTCCGCTATAGCCCATAGCATCAACCAATATCAATTGGTCCCTTCAAACTACTTCCCAAAGTACCAAAAAGTCCTCTCACAAATATAGGTATGGTGAGAAAAGAATTTGGCTAAAGAACTTCTCAAGGATGTAACAATGGAGAGGATGAGAGTTGAGGAATTTGAAGAGTCAATATGTAAAGATTGTGGATAAGTTAATCTTGTTTTTCTCTAGAGTTTCTCTCTCAAAATTTTCTTTGAAAGCTCTCTACATTTCATGGGTATAATAAGAGGGGTATTTATACTGGTGTGTGTTTGGAATGCGAAGAGTCAGTTTTTCCAAAATAGAGTGGACTGGCAACTTGGCCTCGCGACTAAACTTAGTCACGAGTACAAGCCGCGAGCTTACTGAATGGTCAGTCTGGACTTTTTTCCTGTAGTGCTCCAGCTGGCGTGACTGTTCAGCTCCTCTACATGCTTCACTCGTGTGCAACTTTTGGCGACTTGCAAGCCGCGAGATCCAGTCGCGAGTTCCTTGCTGAGTGCACAATCTTGAGCTTTTTTTCACATTCTCTCACACACTACCCTTATATGATTCCCACCTAAATATAGGGTTTCTAAGTGCTGAATTACAAGCAAATTGGCATGGAATAAAGCCAACAAAATGGTTGATTAATTTCAAACTTACAAGACTCAATTAGATCGAGCCTTTTGCATCCAAAGCTTTTTAGATGCAACATTTGCATTGGAGTTATTATTCATAGTAGAATGATGACCAACTCCAGGATTGGAATAAAGGTTTAAAGCCTTTACCAACTCACTAATAAGTACCATAGGATCTTGTGCTTGACACAGGTACTTTTGGCTTATTTACTCGCTTAGTAGCTTGCAACTTAAAACAGTTTGGATGAATGTGCCCAGACTTTCCACAAAAATGACAAACCCAAGCAGACCTATCATGCAACTTGCTCTTAGGAGGATTAGGAGTCTTAGGTTTAGATTCTTGCAGATCAACCTTAATCTTCCTAAGAGGTGTAACTTCAATAGGTTTGACAACCTCACTCATGAACTACTCAGAAGAGGAAATAAAGTTTGTGGAATGAGTTTCAGGTACAGACATGCTTTCTACAAAACTTAAATCAATTTTGTCTGAGGGAAACTTTTGAACACTCAACATGTGATCAAGTTTGGAGCTTGTAGACCTATTAGTTTGTTCACTTGCAACAGATAATTCAAGTTCGAAATTCTTAACTCTATCAAGCAAAAGCATGTTCTCAGTCTTCACATTATTCAATAATTTACTAGCATCAATTAGTTTTACAAGCAAATTTTTCTTTTCAAATTCAAGATATGCAATTTTCTTTAGGCCTAAGTCAACATTCTTAGCATCTTTTGCAGCAACTTTGCAAAATTTATTATAGGCTTTTTGTAAATCTGCCTCCTCAAAGAGTTCCCCATCAGAAGGGTTCTCCATCAGAAGGGTTCTCTTCAACAGCAACACTTTCATCAACTACAGCAGTAGCATTGAAAGTAATGAAGTTTCTATCCTTATCACTACTAGACTCATTGTCAAAAATTTCATCGTCACTAAGGGTGCCTTACCCTTAGACCTCAAGAATGTTGGACATTCAAATTTCACATGATCATACCCTTGACAACCAAAACATTGTTGACCCATAGAATTATTAAAAGGTTGACCTACTTTCTCTTTAAATTTTTCTGTGTTATTCACCTTAGTGAGATCATTCCTCCTAAAATTTCTAGGTTCAGCATTGTTTTTACCTCTTGCCCTTCTGTTATTGTTTTTAAGAAAGTTTCTAAAGTTCTTAGCAAGATAAGCAATCTCTGTAGTAGAGAGTTCATCATCAATTCCATTCACATCAACATCATCAATAGACTTAAGAGCCATTGATTTGAATTTGCTTGTTTTAGGTAGGTCCAACTCATAGGACTGAAGAGATCCTACAAGTTCATCAACAGGGATGGAGTACATATTCTTGTTTTCAATGATGGTAGTCACTTTGGGTCTAAAATCTTCAGTAAAAAATCTAAGTATCTTCCTAACAATTTTAGGTTGATCATGATTTCACCCAAATTGTAAGTAGAATTAACAATGTCATTAAGTTTAGTATAGAATTCATCAAAACTTTCATCATCAGATACCCTAATGCTTTCAAATCTAGTTGTTAACTGTTGCAATTTATTGATCTTAACTGCCATTGTGCCTTCATGCACAATTTGGAGAGTATTTCATGCAGTATGAGCAACCTCAATATTAGAGATTCTCTTAAATTTCTTCATAGAAACAGAATGTAAAATAACATCATAGCTTTGCTATTAAAAGCGGCTGCTTTTTTCTGAGAAGCTTGCCACTCACTAATAGGAGCAGTGGGCTTCTCCCATCCTTATTCAACAGAATTCCAAACTCTCTCGTCAATAAATTTCAGGAATGATTTCATCCTTACTTTCCAATAAGCATAATTATTCCCATAAAAGCGAGGTGGTATAACAAGAGAGTGACCGTGTTCCATGACAACAGGGGTCAAGGATCAACTCTTAGATCAAAGGATCTAAATACTAGAGCTAACCCTCTCTGATACCACTTGTACGTTTTTAGACCACTTAAAACACAACCAGATTAACTTAGTTATTTAGTCAAGTGATTAACTTAGGTAAATTATGCATATCTAGGTTAACACATATAAATCATATCATTGAACAGTTTTAAAAATAAAGAACACAACGATATGATAACTCAGGAAAACCAAACCGGTAAAACAAATCCACTATGAAAGAATTGAAGTTTACACAATAGCGACTTAGACCACTAATATCCTATTGCTACCTCGAGTAGGAAACTTACTACCACAATCACGTGACAGCTACGAGTCCACGGACTACTTCTTTCTTGGATTCATAGCAAGCACAAGCACTCCCGCTTATATATCTTTAAGCTCTTGAAACAGCAGCTGAATTGATCACCAAGCTTTTGACATCAATTTAGATCTTGATAACCCTAAGTGTATGTGAAGGCAAACACCTCTAGATCTCACAAAAATTCACACACACAACATAAAGAGCAACCCAAAAACGTGGCTAGGGTTTTCCCTTTTATACTTAGGGCAAAATATAAAACCTTACATGTCAAACGGACTTGGGCTGAGTTGGAAAATTCTGCAAAAAAATAATCTGCACGAGTTTCGATCGATCGAGTCTAATTTTCGATTGATCGAGCTAGGCAGATTTACACAATAAATCCTACAGTACACTCGATTTCAATTTTACACTTTAAACATACTTTAAGCAAGTCTAAAACAAGAATAAAGGTTTTGATCATGGTTTGTCAACATTACAAATTGAAGTTCTAATACAATTAAACCTAAAGTCTTAGAACCCAACAAAAGGATAATAAAGTGTTCCATGAATTTTTTTTTTTTTTAATACAAGATAGAATTTGAATTCTAACGTAATCTAAGTATATATGTGTGTGGGGCTCCCTCTTAGAGACTTGAACCCCAACCCTTACCCTTCACACCCTACAAGCATTTATACTTGTAGAGTGACCACCGCACCAAGGGTGCACGGTGGTAAAAGGGTTCCATGATTTGCATATAATAGCAAGTTCACATAAAGTATTGCAAGTTGTAACATAGATGGCAGCTATGTCTGGCCTCTTCCAAATCCATGCGTTATCCCTTTTGCCTTATTCTAGCGAGGAAAGCCTCGCCAACTGGCTAATTGACCAAAAACAAAGGGCAAGAAAATGTAATACATACTAACCAATTAAATAACCAATTACCCAAAAAGTCCATATAGAATGACGCCATGATCATTCTGCAAGCTTTAATTTAACACATAAAAATCAGTGTGTTACTTGTGTAGATTAATTATAAAATTGCCTAGTCATTCAAGTACAAAATTTTGTAAGAAAACATCAGTGCACTACTGAAGAAATATTCTTTCATAACAATTGATGATGCCAAAAATCGTCAATTGAGTTACTCGTCCAATTCGAAACTTATGATAATCTTGCAGGATCTACAAGAAAAACAGAGTTGATTGAAGAGACCACCGGGTTGTGACTAGTGGGGGAGCCTCCGATGCTTAAGTTAGTATCGACCTATATATTTTGTATATAGATAGTAGTTTTAAAGTATTTTTTTGACTTACCTTCGCAAGTGAGGCAGATTGTACCTTTTATAGGTGACTTAGGTAGTTGTTAGACATAAATAAGGGTGATTATTACCCGAATTGTAACATTCTTTTTTTTTTTTTTTTTGATGAAAGAGTTTAAGACCTTTGATGGTTATTATTGAAAGTGTTGAGCAGTTACTCATCTTTCTTTGATGGCCTACTAATGACGCAAGGTCATCCCTATAAATAGACGACCTTAATGATTTTTCTGGACTCATCAACATCCATTTTATTACCAATGGAGTTTACAATCTTTGTTTAGCATGAGCATTAACACAATCTTGATCATCATAACCTGTATAGAATGCTTTTTAGAGATTGATAAGCTACGACACCAATTAGTACTTTATCAGACTTACTTATTTTTCAACACATCCAATGAAGTATTTATTTATTGATGGCTGGCTTTCAAACTTCCAGGCATTTTGTTCAATAAATTTTACAGTGCAGATACAAAACTAGTACTCTACAAAGGATGCTAAAACACAACAATCGTGTATTTTACACAGGCAATATCAATTACATTAACAATGATAACAAAGAAAAAACAATAATAACAAAGAAAGAAATACATAATTTGTTTATTTTACATAGGCAGGATCAATTTCTATCGAACAATTAAGTAACAGCCAACTAAATTATATAGCCTTTGAACCCATGCTACTTGAAGAGAGAACATGCTGTTTGTATAAAAGTAAGTACCAGAAGAATAATAACAGCCACTGTTGAAGCGCCTCTGCAAGGGGTGCCAAAATATTCACGTTTTAATGTTGCTTTTCTTTTGTGCCAAGGATTCTCATAAAAACTATTCAATTTATTATAGATATCACTGTAATCATGTCTTACCGTCATCCATGTGATTCCTTTGTTAAGATTGTTAATCATAGAATTTGGTGCATTGTTGTCGCCTAGGTAATTGACCAAGATTTTTTTTTCACGTAGAAAATCCACATTTTTTCTAGTATTTATAAGTGAATTCATCAAGAAAAAGTAATCAGTAAAATATGTATCATCTGCATAGCGAATTTGCTCTAATGCCATAATGTTTCGAGTAACAACTTCCGTCCAATCGTCTAATTCTAACTGGGGGATTTTCAACACTCCTTTTTCAAATTTTATGTCAAAACGGCATTCACTTGTAACAACCTCGAACTTTACTCCTGCCTCGTGGAGTTGTGTGGCAGTGTACAAAAGGTCTTTCTGTTGAGGGACTCTTTTTGGTTGCTTCTCTAGTGGAGGTATCTGGTAGGTTCTAAGAAGATCGGTGAAGTGTTCTATATTCACATGATTAGGATGGTCATGTCTAAATTCAAAGCAGGGAATTCTAAAGTAGTTTAAAGAAAGCTGAACTAAATCACCGTAGTTAGAGAGACGGGGATCTGACTTGCCCAGAGATGAAAATGCAAGTTGATGTAGTTTCTCAATAACAAAGAATGGAAGCTGATTTTCAAGTAATAGCAAGTCAAGCCTCACAGCATTAGCCCTTGGTACTACAGCCATAGGATCGTCACTTGTCAAACTTTCTGAACTAGATTTGCATAAAAGTTCAAGAATGAAGCTGGCATCCACCAAAATCATTTTCACAAACCTATCACTGGTAAGGTTAATAGTCTCTTCATAACACCCGCGAATGATTTCTTCCATTTCCCTTATTATGCCTACAAAATCCTCCAACTTTATCGCACTCCGTTCCAAGAAACTCCTGAAGTATCTCTCTTTATGCTCTTCCATGCCTTTCAATCTTTTGTTTTTGTGGTGAAACGGGCCAATTGAAACTACCTGAGGAGTGTAGGCTTCTTCCTTCCATTTTCTAAGTTGGCGTGAAACTTTGTAGATACGACACTGAGTTGAATACTGAATCTCCGGCCTTTTGACTATTTTTATAATTTCAATTACCAACTGCTCTTTTTTTTTTTCATTTCCACCTGAAGTAGTTGCTAGTTGAATTTCCATACTCGGTGATTCTTCCATCTCTCAAGTGTCAAGTTGTCTTCCTTAAATTTCCTTAGGACAAACACAAGACCCACTAGTATTAGAAATATTAGGTGATACTTGTTAAAAATATACAGTAAAAAAATGGTGGATAAACAAACTAGGTGATTACTCACGATGCATGGACAAGCTATCATCGTCTACCATTATCATCCTAGAAATCAGATTGTAAAGGACTCTGGTCATTTTGAATGAGAGAGTTCAATTTTGGTTTTGGAAAAAACAATAATTAATAGGATAAAAGTTTAAGCACTTAAAATCATTTAATATTATTAAAAATAATGTGATAGAGTGTGATGAGTAAATTGTTCGTACTGAAGACGGTTCCACTTCAATAAGGAAAAGAAGGCAATTGGTTAACCATTTATATATTTAATTTTTACTTACCGATGTAATTTCTGTTTTTCTATTACTATGGGTTTTTTTTTTTTTTTTTTTTTTTTTTTTTTTTTTTTTTTTGTGACTAAAAGCATTGCTATGAATTTTGCTATTGTTTATTATCTTTTTCTAGGAAGTTATTCAATTATCGTGAAAATCTCTGTAAAAGGTAGGCAGTAATTTTTCAGAACTTGGTATATATTGTCAATAAAATTCTCCTTTAAATGTTTTTACTTGAATTAATGATCATTTTTGGAATTGTAATAGAATTTTAATTAGTTTCAAAATTTAAATGGTCATATATCATATATAATATAATATAATATAATATATTAAAGTAAAGCGGTGAGAAAGTTCAATGAAGACTCTAAATTGCATTCCAATTTTATGCTAAATGTCATTTTAAATGGACTCCGATTTTATGCAAAGTGTCTTTTCTAATTTAATTCTAATTATGTGTCAATTATATTTGCATGCAAATTCAAGTATCTAATATTCTAAACTTAAAGAATGTAAGAATTTGAATTAATTATTTGTGTATATATATAGTATCCATCCATGCACATATATATAGATTATAAGCTAGTGATATATTTGAAGTACAATAAGAATCCAAATTAATTTCTAATTGTAGTCCAATTTCAAGCCAAGTGTTTATTTTAATTTTATTACTTTTGACATCAAGTGACTCATTCAAAATATCAATAGCATGAAAGCTAAGGTAACCACTTCACCCACTATTTTGGTTTTTGGAAGTTTGAAGGTAGAGGAATGTAAAAAGTAAGGAGAAATGAGAAATGAGAGGAGAGAGGAGGGAATTGTTATTCATTCCCCTTGTTTGGAAGTTTTAAAATTAAGTGGAAGAATGGGAATATATATCTCTCCTCTTTGTTTGGAAGTTTAAAAATTAAATACATGGTTTTCAGACTCGGACCGGACCGTACGGTCCGACCCGGTTAACCGTGAACCTCTCATCAATCCGGTTCTTTTAACCCTCAGAACCGTTCTATGCATAAAAAGCATGAAACCGTTCGAGCCTTGGTTGAACCGCCCGGGTCTGTGAACCGTCTACGGTTTTCACGGTTCAGATCAAGGCTTTAAAAAAATTGTTGAACCTCCTTCTTCTTGCGTGTCTCTCTATTACTCTTTGCATTCTTTCTCTTTTCGCTCTCCGATCTTCCATTTCGTGTCTCTCCATAAAGTTTGGATCTTTTTTTCTCAGGTGATAGAGAAGAGAGGGCAACATGAGATAGAGAAAATGAAAGAAGTTGACAAAAAAAAAAAAAAAAAAAGGGAAGAAGGAAGAAAAGAACAGAAATGCACAAGCACACGGAGGATGCTCAAGTGAAGAGAAGAATAGAAATTCACTTGAGCTCTTGACTCTTGAGCACTGCCTCTAAAACTTTCAAAGAAAGAAGTGAAGTTTTGAACTGTCAAATGCCAGCTTTGAAGCACTTAGCATGGAGGAAGGGCTGCCAACGCATTCTTGGAAGCTGAGCACTTTCATTTTATATTAATACCCTTTACTTTTCTTTATTTACTTTATTGGTCTGCTTACCCACCAAAAAGACTCTAGTTAGGAAAAAACATCTAAGATATAATAATGGGTTAAAATAAAAAAAAAAATTTATAATTTAACTTAAAGTTTTGACACAATAACTTAAGTAACTTATTAACTTACATAATAACTTAAGCATGGTTTTGTAACAAAAACATAAAAGTTATGATATAAATAAATATATTTGAAAAATAGATTTTTATATTTAATTAGATTATTTTAGTTAAATTTTTTATATATACTAATTTAATATATTTATTTATATTAAATTAATTATTAAATTAATTATGACGTCATCACGGTTCGACTCCGGTTCGACCTCGGTTCGACCTCAAAAACCTTGAACCTATCTCTTTTACGGTTCAATGAACGGTCCGGGTCTGAAAACTTTGATTAAATAAGGAGAGGACGTGGGGGGTGGGGGGGGGGGGAATGATCATAAAAATTAGGAAAATGCTAAAGGCACAAACTATTTTATAAATTTTTTTTACAAACTGCTTATGTAACGAGTGATTATTGGTAAGTAAAAAAGTGATATTAGTAATGGGTCTAAATGAGAACCAATAATAATTTATTACATTAATATTTTGTAAAAATATTGTAAAATAGTTGCATTACTATATAAATTAACATAAAGATAAAATTGACAAATTAAATTTATTTAATATAATGACCCATACTTGATTATTTTAAGGAACTAGATATAAATTGACATCATAAGGGCATAATTGACAATTAATTTTTTTAATATAAGTTAAACCCTCCCCTCTACTCCCTATTGGGCTATGTGGATTTTGGTTTGTGTTTGATTCGGTTTGTGACCTGACCTAATTTGGATGCGTTATGATTTTAAATGGGAGATTTGTTGCGGGGAAATTTTTTTTGACTCATTTTGGATCCATTGTTTGGGATGTATATCTACTATTGCTTTGGATTTGGGTTTGATGTATTGAAAACTGTATTATATGGCCACTTTTGTATTTTCTCTTCCTTAAAGTGGTGTTGAACCTTGCAACTCAACGGACACAGACATTGTTGAACCTTGTAAATATTTATGTTGTGTGATTGTTCTTAGCACATATTTTTATCTATTTTTCGTTTCTCATAGGTTTAGGGATTAGGTTAAATTCCTAACACTACCCTCCAAATTTTTCTAATTGGGAGAATTTAAAAAGTGGTGTTGTGACCCCTCCAAATCCCCTCTCCTCTCACCTCAAAAAACATTCAAATGAAGTTAAGATTAAACCTAACCTTAGTCCCCTTCCTCTATTCCCCTTTCCATCCAAATAAGCTTCTAGGTAAACTAAAACCACTTCATTTTCACTATTGTTAAATATTTCCATGCATAAACATGAATTACTATCTAGTTTGTATATAATTTTAAATGCATAGTCAATGTTATATTGGTAAGATAACAATGAGAAAATAAATAAATGCATTGATTGACAAAAATACTTGAGTAAAAAATGTTATGAAAACCTACCTCGGTTATTAAAGTGTAGCTGCTGACTGAAAGCCTGAAAGAATGACCCTTTAAGTACAAATTAACTATCAACAGCTCATGCGATCTATGATATATATGGTTCTCAATTCTCACTGAGGCAAAATGAATCCCATTAGGATATATTTGTTAGGAAAAATATATAAGATGAATTAAATCAAGCAGACCAAGAGTAAAATTGAAAAGAAAGAAAAATTTATTAATGATTAAAAGCTGAGATGTGGAACTTTACCCACTATCTTAAAAAGTGATTTCACCACACCAGATATAATTTATCCTTTGTGCAAAATTGGATCTGACAATTACTCCTAAGATTCAACGGCAAACTTTGGTTGTGTGCACTCATAAAAAGTGAAGGAATTTGTAATAGAGCAAGGGACACAAAATAGAGGATTTTTGGACTGCTCTTCGTATACGCGAAGAGAACATTATCTCTGTTTATATATTGCACTAATTAATTAGAAAATTTTAAAGGAAATGCTTGACAGAAAGATCAGCACATCCATAGCATCAGCCATGATGAGCTTTGACCATGTTGTTCCTCTTGTTTGTCTTTTTCGTCTATCGTGATTGAGGGAATATGCCTTTTAGCAGCTGCCTTCCTTCATTTTCATTATTGGCAGGAGGAATATGTTTAAGAAAACAGAGATAAGAGGGGCCGAAATGATGGGATGTTTATTAAGTTTATTATCACCAACCCTACCCCTCTTATTGATTTGGTCAAAGATTGTGGATACGAGTAGAATTTTTTCTCTTACACACAATAACTCAACAAGTAAGAAGACATTAGCCAATTTAGCCATCGTCAATTCAAAGTTGAAACATTTCCAATAATGTAATATAAATAAAGGATTTTACTAATCAATGACGTATGTTAAATTATTAATTTTTTTATAAAATAAAAATTATTATTTTTTCTTACAATTTTTTTCATTTTTTTATAATACTTTTTCTAAAATAAATTATTAAAGTCATATATTAAACAGACTCATGTATAATTAAATAAAGGCTGATGTTAACGTCAACAATGTCCTTAAGATAATTATTAATAAATTATTTGAGTAAATTACAAATGACATCCTTAAAGTTTAAAGTGATTAGATTTTATATTGTAAAGTTTTAGAATTTGGATTTTACCCCCTGAAATTTGAAGTGTTTGGATTTTATACACTGACTTTTTAGAACTTGAATTTTACCTCCTAAAGTTTAAGATTGTTTGGATTTTACACCCTCAAATTCTGAAACTTTAGGGTGTAAAATCTAAACACCTCAAAATTTTAGGGAGTAAAATCCAAACACTCTTAAAATATAAGGGATAAAATCCAAATTCTGAAATGTTATGGTGTAAAATCTAAACATCACCCAACTTCAAGAGGTAAAATTCAAATTCTGAAATTTCAGGGTGTAAAATCCAATCACTCCCAAACTCTAGGGGTGTGTAATTTGCAATTTACTCAAATTATTTTTAAAAAAGTTTTAACACCACTTCAAAAAATGTAATACACAAATTAATAGTCATTGTGAAATATACATAATTACTATAACAACTACAGATATTTGCACAATTTTAACTTAATTGATGTGGGTAATTTTAGACTTTAAAGTGTAAATTTAACACATTTTTTCTATTATATCCATACCAATATGAATTCTCTAAAGTTGCAGTAAAATTTGTTAGAGAGAGAGAGAGAGAGAGAGAGAGTTCTCAAAAGGAAAAAAAAAAGTGTGTGTGTGTGTGTGTAGATACTGTTATTTCGGTAAGATAATATTATGAAGAAAAAAATAAATTTGATAGACAAAGGAACTTGAGTAGGAAATGTTACCAAAGCCTACTTCAGTTATTCATGCGTAGCAGCTGAAACTGAAAGAACGCCGCTTTTAAAGTTCAACTCAACTCCCAACAGCTCATGCAATCTACTATGTTTCTAGGTTCTCACTTCTCACAGCAACCAAACGAAACCCAGAGGAGAGTATATATAAAAAAGACAACAACTATATTCTCATAATTATTACGTCACTATTTTCATTGGCATTACGTCATACATTTTCTTGTCACAATAATTAATTTGTACGTATATAAACGCCATGAAACACGTTTTGGGTTGAGAAGGTGGAAAGGAATGCAATAAAAAATTCTGAGATATTTTTCTTCCGTTGGTTCTGACAGCTTTTGTTTTGTTTTGTCTTGTTTTTTTTTCTTTGAAGGTTTAACAGCCAGCTGTCTCTGAAAGAATAGTTCGGTACTTTACATTATTTAGTCACGGACTCGCGGGGTACTTTGCATTATTTAGTCGCGGGCTAGCCATTCACGTTTGAATTATTAGTGGCGGGCCATTCACCTTTGCATAGAAAGGCGCAACGGCCAGCTGTCTCTGAAGTGTTAAAAATATATCTGTTAAATCTGTCCAAAGGCAACAGTTACCGCACTAAATGAGTTATTAGATGCGCAAAAATCAACAAAGCTCAAAGCTTTAACAATGGAGGTGCCAAACTAAGAGGAAGAGTTTCAGAAAGAGAGAGAGAGAGAGCTTTTGTGATGGTGAAGAAAATGCTTCATTGAATAAATTGATTACAAACACACTGAAATATAACAGGTTATAAAGCGGAAATAAGGAAAGAATAACTGATTTATAAAACTAACTTCCAACTAACAATGCACTAATCAACTAAGGACACGTGTTACTAACAACTAACTACACACTTCTAATTAAATACAAACTAAACTACAACTAGTTTATGCACAACTTATACCATACGACTTGTAGCTTAAGAGCATTCGAAGCCTGTGTTGATTTCCACTTCCCAGTATTGCAGACTGTGCTTGATCTCAGTAACCTCACCAATGTAGCTTCATATATTTCAACATTGCGCTGATCCCATAAATGCAGACCATTAATGGGATTAACAGCCAATTGCTAACACTCCACTATAAAAGAAAACACCACTCCACATTGTGACAACTCATTAGTGTACTTTCAAATCTATCTTAGTGTCACCAATACTGACAAAATTATCGGAAGGTTCTTGGTTAACACTCTACTGGTGTACAAGCCATAACCTCTTAAGTGCTCTTTGTTGCAAGGTTTGTCCATCCCAAGCCTAGTAGACAAAGAAAGCTAATTATGAGTTTTCACTCTAACATCATTTTTATTATTATTCAAATTCACACTTTATTTACGTGCTAACTCTTGCTTATCTTTGTTAACTTACATAGAAGTACTAAAATCTAATCAATAGGTTTACAGTGTGGATTTAGGTATGAGAATAGAACTAAAAAAAAAAAACTCTTGTACTGCATTTATGAGAACATTTGTATCAGCTTGTCTAAAACTTTTTGTCTATTTTAATATAACAATCGACGTTTTCTATTTTACACAATACTTTATAAAAACACTCACAACAGATTATCTATTATACATCCTCTTTTATTTAAATAATAGTTTTCTCTCTTTTTTATTATTATTTCACACCTATCCACCTAACACACACTCTCGTTATTTTCTCTAAACATCCTCTTTGCAAAATCACATCTCTCTTTTTCTTCCTCTTCTTTTCCTCCTCCTCTTAGGGCTGTAACCAGTTCGGTTCGGTCCATTTTTTTTATCTAGCCAACCGAAACCGAAATTTTTGGTTTGCAAAGTTCTCAACCGAAACCGACCGAAATAGTTGAAACTCAATCGGTTTTGATTTGTTTTGGTTTCGGTCGGTGTTCGGTTTTTGCACCTTAAGTTTGGGCCAGTTGGGCCTTTAGTTTTTTCCCAAAAATTTTCTGTTTGGGCTTTCTAAAAAAAAAAAATGCAGTATTCAAGCCAATTGTTTTATGGCCCTTTTATGCTCTTTGAAATTAAGCCTTTTTTAAAAATCTGTTTTAGGCCTTTTTTAGGAACCAGTTGTGGCCTAGATTCGAGCCTTCTCTATTTTGGAAAATGGCCATCTTTGGCCCTTTTTTAGCTTTCTGTTTTGGCCCTTTTGGTCCAGATTTGGGTCTTTCTTATTTTGGCCATTTTTGGGCCTTTTTACACATCCATAAAGCATTTTACAAACAAGAAAAAATCACAATTTGCTTTGCATTTTACATTTTTCATAACTTTCTTTTGCTCAACATAAATACAGAAATACACATTATAGCAGATTCATAAAATAAAAAAAATCACAACCTATTACAAATTCATAAATCCAAAAATACAACACATATAGCAGATTCATAAATCACAACTTGTCATAGATTCATAACCTGCTTTAGAGCTTCTATTGTACTCATTTGTGCAGGCCAAATAAGAGCTTATTGGGCTGGGCTCCTTTTTGGGTTCACAACTAATTTATGAAGCGGGTCGAGTATATCCTACAATGGTTAGATCACTGTACTGAGGCCCAACAATCAATTTCTCACTCCTTGACTTGCACACTCTCTTTGTTCTCTGCACTCTTCTTCTTTTCCTTTTCCAATTTTTTCCCCCCCAACCTCTGTGTAGTCTTCTCCTATTTATAGCCCCCATTTGGTGGAGGGATTATAATTGCTCAGGAAGATAATGGAAAAGAGGGTCCAATGTTGTTGTTGATAAGTGAGAGTTTGGTTGTTGAGCGGCAAAAGTGGCATTGGAACTTGCTCATCGCTGCTGGTAGTATGTCCGGCAACGACTTCGTGGGCACTTTGCCGGCCAAGTTCAATTGTAACGCTCTCCTGCGAGCAAATATTCTCGGCAACATTCACCACCGAGTTATGGCAGTCCAAATAGTCAATCATGCGAAAATGAAAGAATTGTGAGCAACAATATTCCGGGTGACTACATTAAAGCCCAATCTTTCGGGCATTTAATAATGTCCGGCCCAACCCATATTTGAGTAAATTGACAAGGATTACGGGCCGCATGGCGAAATGCCACACCTGAGGCCCAACAAAGGGTGAACCCTGACCGTACAATAGCCCCCCCTTAATGAATATCTGCTCGTCAGTGATGAATCAAGGAAGCCCGGGCATATTAATCGTCTCTGAAGGTCAAGAAGTTGGATACTGAAGGGTTGGTGACTAAAATTTTAATGCTCCCTGAAAAGATGCGTCGTGCTATCCTACTGTATCTTCCGTTATTATTGCCTGACGGTTCGCGAACCGAGGCGTTGCAAGCGTGTCAATTGAAGTGAAAGGCTGCTGTTTTTCCCGCTCCTTCCCTCTTCATTAAATGATGCTCATCATTGCTCTTCTTGCACCTATAAATAATCCATTCTAAATCATTCCAATACTTTTATTTTCCTCAATTCCTGAATTCCCTCTGTGCCGAGCATTCATCTGAGTGGTCATTCCCCAGCCCAGAACACCCTTTTCCTAGAGTCCCAAGTAAGTTCTCTGCCTCTCCTTCCTACTT
Source organism: Lithocarpus polystachyus (assembly GCA_033629205.1). Taxonomy (NCBI): domain Eukaryota; kingdom Viridiplantae; phylum Streptophyta; class Magnoliopsida; order Fagales; family Fagaceae; genus Lithocarpus; species Lithocarpus polystachyus. Next base: position 51,916,246 of record CM066171.1, on the reverse strand, counting down.
TTATTTCTTCATTTTAGCTTCCATTCTTAGTTTCCATACTTTAGGATGGGTTTTGCTCATTTGTTAAACACTGAAGCATCTTTAGCCTCCTTTAGGCGGACATTCAACATCCCAGAGGATGTGAAAGTTGCATATTGTCACGAGAGCGAAATTGCTCTACATAGGGGATCCAACGTCGCTTTTTTCCCTTTAATGGCCATTCTGGAGGGCGGGGTTAGGTTTCCCGTGAATCTCCTTTTACTTAGAACCCTTAGGTTTTATGGGTTGTCTCCCAATCAACTTCCTCCCAACTTTTACCGGGTAGTTAGTTGTGTCAATAGACTGAACCATATATATGGTCTGCAACTTGACCACAATGACTTAAACCATATGTATAGCTTGTGTGGGAATAAAAGAACCAACTACTATTTGAAGGTCAGGGACATGAGGGTACGGTTAATCTCCTGCCTCCTTGACTCTAATAGAAATTCTGCCGGGGAGTTCGTCCGGGTGAGCGGCAACTGGTTTGCCGGTGATGCTCCCTGCCCCCTATCTAGGCGCGAAGTTGGTTCGTACTAAATATTTGCTTTCTTTCTTTTTGTTATTTGTTGTGCATTACGGTGACCAATCTAATACCTCTTTCCTTTGCAGACGGAAGAGTGTTTACCCCGGACATAAGATCAGTTCATGTGAGGGACCTTAATTTTGTGTTAAGGTCCGAGATTTTTGTGCATATAGATGGGCAGCTTCGGGCGTCACATTTGATTTTAGGGTGCACGCCCGTTTACAGGACCTGGCAGCCGTTCAGTCAGGCCATTTTAGTTGATAGTCCGTTGATCTCCTATATCGTCGTCCGGCACGCCAATTTTTTGCCCCCCTCTTTGACTGTTGGTGAGGCCCGGGACGTTGGTCCACGCTACACAACAGCTAACGACCTTCCGCCAGTTCGGGACGAATCTGCCGAGAGGGTGTCCCGGTTATTACAGGCACGAGCGCACGTTCCCGTTGAAGGAGACGAAGTTGAGCCACAAGTAGCTCAAGTCCAAATTGCCGAGGCTATCCAAGTAGCGGCACCTACCGACGAGATGGTGACGAGGAAAACACTTACGGTGGACCGCTTCTTGCCCGGTTCATGTCAGCCTGTCCAACAGCAGCAAACCCGGACTCGGGATCGTTCTTCTCCCCCTTCTCCTCCCGGCAGACAAAAAAAGAAACAACATGTCGGTGATCCCCCTCCTGGGAGGCAAGGCGATGCCTCTTCTAAAACGCCTCCCCATCCTTCAGGCGGGATAGTGATCCGGGATCCTACGGGCGGCTCCCAGCCTGTCATTCACGGGGATCTTGGACAAGCCTCAACTTCCCGGCAGCCCATCAATTGGCAGCCGACCTTTATGCTGGGAAGTGAGCCACTCCTAGCAACAGCAAGCCTAAGGCTATGGGCTCAAGGGGAGGGCGGTCGAGTAGCACACAGTTTGGCCAGCGGCCTTATGCTGCCCGAGGATGTCCAATTCTTCCGAGATGGTACTGAGGACTCGATTGCAAGGCGGCTTCAATGGCACACAATAGCGGTAAACTTTCTAATTTATGTTTAAAGTAAACTTGCTATATGTATAACCTTTTGACTTCAAATCATATTAAGTTTATTAATTTCGCGTTGTAGGCCGCACAGATTGCTTATATGCTCGGGGAAAGAATGTCCGAGCTCGCCGAGGACGCAGAGAGGGAGAAGGCACTTCGGGATGTGGCAGCAGATACGGCCCCGGAAAAAGCTACCGCAGCCGAAAGTGCTAAAAAAAGGGCGCGCTCTGAGGAGAAGGCTAGAGAGCAGGCCGAGAGGAGGGTGACCGAGCTGAAGGTGATGCTTAGCGAGGTAGAGTTGAAGCTTGCCCAAGCCGAAAGTGTAGCCACTGCCCATGCTGAAGAAATAGCCAACCTAAGGGCTACACTTGAAGCATGTGAAGAAAAATGGTACAACGAAGGCTTTGCAGATGCGGAGAATTCTGTAGAGCCAGTCGTTTTGCAAGTAAGAGCCCACAGCTATGATGAAGGCTGGATGGCTGCCATCCGGACAGCGGGTGTGCCCGAGGACTCCCCGCTCTGGAACCCGGAAAACATTCCTAGGCCGACTCCTTCTAATCCGGTCCAGAGTCAGGCCAGCGCTGCTGATGAGGAGGACACCCCGAGTATGAGGGAACTGGTACGCGCCATTGATACTCACGTCGAGGACCTTGACTTGGAGGTTACCAGTAACCTTAATGCTTCTGGACATGAGAAGACCAATCAGCAGCCCGGTCAGGAGGGCCCGGACCAATCCTCTGCAGACTTCACCTCGCTATTTCAGACAAATCCGGCAACTTAATTTTATCCTCTGGTTTTTTACGTGTGTTTTTACTTCTTTGCATTTTTATTTTTATTAGGCTTATTCGCCGGGCTGTGGCGTTCGAACAAAATTTTTTATTTCCTTTGTTTTATGCCGTGACTTATTTTGGTTTGCTTTTAGTTATTGAAATGTTAAATCTCTTTCTGATGCGTGTTTTTGGCTCATCTCATACTTCCGAATATTTCAATTTAATTACCTTGCCCATTTAAAATGCTTTATTATGAATGTAATGGAAATTAAACCGAGTGTTTCGTGAAACTGATCGGCGTGAGTCATCCAGGGGTAGGTTTTCATATTTATGAGTTTGATTATTAAATGCTCGGTGGTTTGAACCAATCCTGTGACGGGATTCAGCTCTCAGACATTTTACTTCTTAGCTTTCCGCCTGTCTGGTGAACATGAACGAACTGGGGACGGGCTTCTGTCCTTAGAAATTTTTCTTTTAGGTTTCCACCTGTCCGGTGAATATGATCGAACCGGGGATAGGCTTCTGTCCTTAGAAATTTCACTTCTAGGTTTCCACTTGTCCGGTGAATATGATCGAACCGGGGACAGGCTTCTATCCTTAGAAATTTTTCTTTTCAGGTTTCCACCTGTCCAGTGAATATGATCGAACCGGGGACAAGCTTCTGTCCTTAGAAATTTCACTTCTAGGTTTCCACCTGTCCGGTGAATATGATCGAATCGGGGACAGGCTTCTATCCTTAGAAATTTTTCTTTTCAGGTTTCCACCTGTCCGGTGAATATGATCGAAACGGGGACAGGCTTCTGTCCTCAGAAATTTACTTTTAGGTTTCCACCTGTCCGGTGAATATGATCGAACCGGGGACAAGCTTCTGTCCTTATGTATAGATGCAATACTAGTAAATCACACCGCACCGACTATGCATCCATTTGATCGTAGGAGGGAGACAAAAAAAACAAACACAGGACAGCAAACGGATTCATATTTTTGTATGGAAATTTTTAGTAATAAAATTTCTTCAAGTTATGAATGTTCCATGGCCGAGGAAGAGGTTTTTCATCCAAACTTTCCAAATAATAAGCCCCCTCCCCAGCAAGTGCAGTGACTCTGTACGGCCCCTCCCAAGCTGCAGCTAGCTTCCCGGCGTTTGTGTCACGCATGTTCCCCACGACCCTTCGAAGAACTAGATCCCCGGCGCCGAATCCCCTTGCCCTTACTCCCTGATTGTAGTGACGAGCCATCTTTTGCTGATATTCGGCTAGCTGTATCAGAGCGGTGTCCCTGTATTCGTCAAGTAGGTCTAAGTGCTGTGCTAACATTTTTCCGTTCTTGCGGGAATCAAATCCCAAAACACGTGCACTGCACAGGTGTACCTCTGCTGGTATTACTGCCTCTGCCCCATAAGCCAAGGAAAAGGGCGTTTCCCTCGTAGATCTCCTGGGCGTTGTTCGGTATGCCCATAGCACGCTGGGTAGCTCCTCCGCCCACCGACCTTTCGCACCGTCCAACCTTTTCCTTAGTCCATTCACAATCGTTTTGTTAACAGCCTCAGCTTGGCCGTTACTTTGTGGGTAAGCGGGCGTCGAGTATCTGTTTTTGATGCCCAGATTACTGCAAAATTCATGAAATGCTCGGCTATCGAACTGCAACCCATTGTCGGACACAATACAATGCGGCACTCCAAACCTTGTCACTATGTTCTTCCATACGAATTTCTTGACGTCCACATCCCGAATATTTGCCAGGGCTTCAGCCTCCGTCCATTTGGTAAAGTAGTCCACTGCTACCAAGACGAATCTCCGGTTGCCCGTTGCCCGGGGGAACGGACCGAGGATGTCTAGCCCCCACTGAGCAAAAGGCCAGGGGCTGCTAACTGGGCTAAGAGGCACTGCTGGCTGATGGATTGAGGGAGCGTGTTTTTGGCACTTCTCACACTTTCAGACGTAATCAGGAGCATCTTTCTGCATTCGCGGCCACCAAAACCCCTGAGTGATTGCCCGGTGCGCCAGCGAACGTCCTCCCACGTGACTGCCGCACACCCCATCATGCAACTCGGCCAAAAGCTCGTTCACTTTGCTGGGGTGTAAGCATAAAAGGTACGGCCCCCCGAAGGATCTCTTGTATAATCTGAGGTCTATCGATAACCAATACCTGGCTGCAGTTCGGCGAACTTTAATGGCTTCTTTCTCATCGTCCGGGACTTGGTTATTGGCTAGGAATTGAATAATTGGATCCATCCAACAAGGGTCGGCATTGGAAACTGTAGCAACGTCTATTGTAGGGCCCTTAGCATCTTCAACTTCTAGGATGCTGGGCTCCTGTATGAATTCTACTTTAATCATCCGCAGTACGTTCTCCGTTAATGCCGATGCAAGTGTGGCTAGTGCGTCGGCGTGCCTGTTTTGCCCCCGAGGAACTTGCTCCAACTTTACTCTGCGAAACCCGACCATGATCCTTTTTGCCAACTGCAAATATTTCCTCATTCTGGGGTCCTTTGCTTCAAAGCTGCCGTTCACCTGGTTAACCACCAGCCGTGAGTCCGAGTATACTTCAACATCCCATGCTCCCAACCCATACACGGTTTTCAAGCCGGCAAGCAGAGCTTCGTGTTCGCCCTCGTTGTTGGAGGCGCCAAATCCCAATCTGAAAGAATGTTCCAGCCGAATTCCCTCCGGCGTGATTAAGATTATCCCTGCTCCAGCCCCCGTTGCACTAGAAGCGCCGTCCACATAGACCTTCCATGGTGAAGAGGCCACGCAACAAACAACCTCGCCTTGCTTCTTAGGGGAAAACTCGGCTACGAATTCGGCCAACACTTGACCCTTGACCGAACTCCTCGGTCTATACCTTATGACGAAGGCACCTAGCCGAGTACCCCATTTAGCTATCCGGCCCGTGAAATCTGATCTCCTCAGTAAGGATTGTAAAGGGTACTCAGTCAACACGTACACGGTATGGGCTTGAAAGTAGTGAGGCAACTTTCTAGTAGCATGCACAATGGCTAACACTAACTTTTCTAAGGGCAGATATCTGACTTCTGCATCGACCAAAGTCTTGCTGATGTAATATACGGGCCGTTGTGTGTCCCGGTCTATTAGAAGCACCGCACTAGCTGCATGTTCAGATACCGAGAGGTACAAAAGTAAGTCCTCCCCGGGCATAGGGGCGGTCAACATAGGGGCCTGGGCCAAATACGTCTTCAAATCCTGGAACGCCTCATCACATCTTTTATCCCATTCAAACCCCTTCCATTTCTTCAGAAGTTGGTAGAAAGGACGGTAGTGGTCAGCAAATTTAGAGATAAACCAGTTGAGGGCTGCCAGCATCCCGGTTAATATCTGTACTTCTTTTGGATTCCCCGGTGGCTTCAAATTTTTCACGGCATCAATCTGATCGGGGGTGACCTCTATTCCCATGGTGCTGACCAGATACCCCAAAAATTTTCCAGCTCCAACTCCGAACACACATTTTTCTACATTAAGGCGCAACCGATATTGCCGAAGAACTTGAAACACCCCTTTCAGATCTTCGTTATGCCCGGATTCCAGTTTGCTTTTGACGACCATATCATCTATATATACCTCCACCGTGTGTCCAATCTTGTCGCGGAACATTCTCGTCATCATTCGCTGGTAAGTGGCCCCGGCATTTTTTAAACCGAAGGGCATCACTGTGTAATGATAGTTGGCTTCAGGTGAAATAAATGCCGTCTTCTCCTGATCTTCGGCTGCTAGGGCTATTTGGTGGTAACCCTGGAAAGCGTCCAGAAAGCTCATTCTTGGGTGTCCGCATGTGGCGTCTACCAACTGATCCATTTTTGGCATTGGGAACGAATCCCTTGGGCATGCCCAGTTCAGGTCCGTGAAATCTACACAAACCCTCCACTTGCCGTTCTTCTTCTTCACTACCACCGTATTCGCCAACCAGACCGGATAGAAAATCTCCTTTATAGCCCCCGCTTCTTTTAGCTTCTTTACTTCCATCTTTACGGCTTCAACATGCTCCTTGGCGGACCTTCTCGGCCGTTGCCTTTTAGGGATTATTGTTGAGTCAGTATTGAGCCAGTGAACGATGAAGTCAGAATCCACTCCGGGTACTTCATATGGGCTCCAGGCGAATACATCCACATTCTGTACAAGGAGCAATAATATCCCCACCTTATCCTCGTCGTTCATACTTGCCCCTATTTGGAAATACCTGCACTCATCCGGCAAATGTTTGACCTTTACCAGTACCTCTGCCTGGTTAGTTCCCGTCTCCCCAGAGGGCTACTGTAATTGCCATAAAGGGACTCCTTCAGTTTGGTTCCTTCTTTCAATAAACTGATTCTCCCGGCTGACTGCCGAAATAAGACATTTTCTAGCCGTAGGTTGGCTACCCTTTACCATCGCGATGCTGTGTTCGGTCCGGAACTTAATTTTTACATGTAGTGTAGACGGCACTGCCCCCATCGCATGAATCCACGGTCTCCCAAGAATTTCGGTGTAAGGAGAAAATGAGGCAACCACTATAAACGATGCTGTGACTTCCTTCCCTTCCAATACTACGGGGAGAGAGATTTGCCCTTCAGGGATCACTACCCGGCAGTCAAAACCGACCAAAGGCGTGTCGTATTTCGTGAGATCATCAACCTTCAACCCGAGTCCCCTAAACAGGTCAGGGTACATAACCTCGGCACCGCTCCCTTGGTCCACCAATATTCTTTTTACTAAGAAACCGCCAATCTAAGCCGTCACCACCAATGCATCATCATGGGGTTGGATTGTCCCTACTAAATCCTCGTCACAGAAAGAAATTGGCTCCCGGACAGATTTCACCCTTTTTGTAGGTGGATTCTCCCCCAAGCGGACCTTGGCCGGGGACGCCATTAACACTTCATTTCCTCCAATTCTTTCGATGTGCCTAGGTGCGGCGTGAATTACCTCAATTATTCCAATGGGGGGTGGGCGGGGGTTCTTATTTGGTCTTGTGCCCCGTTCAGGTTCAGCGTTACCTGTGTCGATAACGAACTCCTTCAAATGCCCTGCCTTCAACAATTGGGCCAAGTGATCTCTTAATACTCGGCAATTCTCGGTGGTGTGCCCCTTACCCTTGTGGTACGTACAGTACAAATTTTGATTTCTTCGGGACGGGTCTCCCGCCATCTTATTCGGCCACCTAAAGTATGGCTCGTTTTTTATCCGGTCGATGATTCTATGCACTGGTTCTTTGAACATTACGTTCACTTCCTCTTGCTGTAATCTTGGCTCTTGAATGGTCAACCCCTTTCGGGGCCTTGATTGAAACTCGTTTTGCCGTGGACGATTAGTTTGCAAGGCTTTACCTTTACTCTGCATTCGATCATCCTCTAGGCGTTTGTATTCCTCAATGCGCCTCATTAGTTGCCTCATGCCCTCAGGTGGTTTCCTCGTCAGAGACTCTCGTAGCTCGGAGTCCTCGGGTAGCCCCATCCTAAAGGTGCTCGCTGCTATCTTCTCATTGCCTCCACCAATCTTGTTATAGAGTTCCCAATAACGGTTCGCATAACCGCGCAGTGTCTCTCCAACCCTCATCTTTATAGATAGTAACGCGTCTCTCGGCTACGGAACCCGGCTGCAGGTCACGAACCGGGCTCCAAACTCTTGAATCAGTTCCGCGAAACTGCGAATAGAACCCTTTGGTAACCCATTAAACCATCTCAGCGCTGTGGAACCGAGACTGGAAGGGAAGACCCTGCACATCAGCGCATCGTCGTGTTTGTGCAAAGACATCATGTGGATGTAATGATTGACATGCTCCACAGGGTCTGTTTTTCCGTCGTAAGAGTTGAACGGTGGCTGAGTAAATCTGTTGGGCATAGGGGCCTGCTCAATGTCATTCGAAAACGGAGACCGTGCAGCTTTTCGCAGTGCTCGGCTCATGGCGTCCATTGCTGCATTTCGCGGGTGTCGTTCTTCCGGGGAATCTGAACCGCGGTCTACATACTCGAGTGAACAGGAGCAGTTCCGGTATCACTGAGTCTCCCGTGAATTAGATCGATCATGTGGCCGAGAATGGCCAGAATCCTCGGACCTCTCCCTATGTCGGTTCCTTACTCCAGTTGGCCTTCTTCCCCGTCGTTCAAAATTTTCTCCACGACGTCGTTCTGCGTCTAGCTCCAGATCTCTCACGAGCCTACGCAGCCGCTCAAGCTCTTCATCTCTCTGGTCGGGCTGTCTATTTTCTGTTGCGCCGGACACCGTTCGTTGGGTTCTGAGTGTCCCTTCACTTCGACCGGACTGCTCTTCGTCTTGCCCACGGTATCTGTCTTCACGCCTTTTGTGCCTTCGCTCTCGCCAAGTGGATCCTTGTGAAGACCCCACGGAATCATTCTCGGCATAACTGCCCGATCGCCTCTCAGACATCTTACCAGATCTGGGCCACAGCTAAGCTACAGCTTAGTAGGAGATTCCCATAGACGGCGCCAATTGTGCGGGCCAAATAAGAGCTTATTGGGCTGGGCTCCTTTTTGGGTTCACAACTAATTTATGAAGTGGGTCGAGTATTTCCTACAATGGTTAGATCACTGCACTGAGGCCCAACAATCAATTTCTCACTCCTTGACTTGCATACTTTCTTTGTTCTCTGCACTCTTCTTCTTTTCCTTTTCCAATTTTTCCCCCCCAACCTCTGTGTAGTCTTCTCCTATTTATAGCCCCCATTTGGTGGAGGGATTATAATTGCTCAGGAAGATAATGGAAAAGAGGGTCCAATGTTGTTATTGATAAGTGGGAGTTTGGTTGTTGAGCGGCAAGAGTGGCATTGGAACTTGCTCATCGCTGCTGGTAGTATGTCCGGCAACGACTTCGTGGGCACTTTGCCGGCCAAGTTCAATTGTAACGCTCTCTTGCGAGCAAATATTCTCGGCAACATTCACCACTGAGTTATGGCAGTCCAAATAGTCAATCATGCGAAAATGAAAGAATTGTGAGCAACAATATTTCGGGTGACTACATTAAAGCCCAATCTTTCGGGCATTTAATAATGTCCGGCCCAGCCCATATTTGAGTAAATTGACAAGGATTACGGGCCGCATGGCGAAATGCCACACCTGAGGCCCAACAAAGGGTGAACCCTAACCGTACATCATTAAAATACACATATCACATATTCATAAATCCAAAAACAACTTGTCAACATGATATAACCTGTCGACAATACATTTGCAGAAGCACAACCTATCAACACAGATTCATAAATCCAGAAATAATCTAGAGCAAAAAATTGCTCTAGTGCTCAAAGCCTCAAACTAATCTGTAATTTGTTACAAGTACCCATCAAATACAAACAAGATTAAAAAAAAACTTGTACAAGTCAAAATAAAATAACTAGTACAAATTTCATTACTTCATTAGTAATATGTCAATGTCTACATATTGTCCATATGTCAATATCTACATAATAGCATTATAGCCAAAGATTCAAAATAAATTGGCCATATATCAATGTCAACATATACTGTCCATATATAATATTTGGCCAAAGACTCAAAATAAATTGGTCATATATCATTGCCTATTGCCTAATATCATATATTGTCTATGTATAGGCCACTGTCAAAGCTCAAAATAAAAACCCTTATCTATATGTAGGCCACTGTCAACTAATGTCTAATAGCAAAAAGTGTACATATCAATAATTTAAGTTGTTGTCAAAATAGAAACTAACAAAACCCTATGTCATCATCAATACCACCTGTCCAAAGAGTAAAGAGCAAAGAGCAATCTTCAACCATCAACTTCAATAGGTGTTGGTGTGGACATGTCTAGTTCCGATGTTAATGCAACATTACTCACAAGTTCTACAAACAAAAAATGAAAAAAAAAAAAAACATAAAAGTCACTTGTACAATAAAACAATAAATATGCCGAGAATCCAAAACATTCAATTTTTTTTTTAATAAAGAAAGAAGTAGACATGCAGAATGTATAATAAAACAATAAATATGCCAAGAATCCAAGACAATAAATATGCTAAGAATCCAAGATATTCAGTTTTTTTTTTAATAAAAAAAGAAATAGACATGCAATATGTACAATAAAACAATAAATATGCCAAGAATCCTAGACATTCATTTTTTTTTTAATAAAGAAAGAAATAGACATGTAGGATGTACAATAAAACAATAAATATGCTAAGAATCCAAGAAATTTAGTTTTTTTTTTTTAATAATAAACATGCAGAATTTTTTTTAATAAATAAAGAAATAGAAATTCATATTTTTTTAATATAACAAATAATAGTCATACCTCCATCAAGCTTTTCAAACTCAACATCATCCATGGTAGCACGAAAGCTGATTGGAGCCGATGAAGAACGGAGTCAGTTTTGACCACAAATGAAGGCTTCCACCATAAGTGGGGATAATGAACTTTAGAAGGGATCAAGGACATGACCAGCCATACTAAAGGTAGATTCTGAGGCCACAGTGGATACCGGAATTGCAAGAACATGTCGTGTAGCTCTTGAAAGCACACGATATCAGGGAGAATTAACCTTCCACCAAGCCAAAATATCAAAATTCTCATCCAAGACATCTTCACAACTCTCTAACAAGTATTTATCAACCTTTGATTGGGTACTTGAATAATCAATACCCTTAAAGGGCTTCCTAAATCCCATCATCCACATTGCCTTCACATGAACCACACTAGAATCATCTCTCTCCATTGATCCACTTGGTTTTTGGCCTTGGGCTTGTGTAGCAACACTAGCACTACTACTTCCCACTTGATTTTGAGCATAACCATTATACAAATCCACCAAAACAGCCTTTACTCTTTTTGCCATATCAACAACCTTTTGGTTCCATACAAAGTACCAAAATAGTACTCAAGATACCTCAACTTGTATCGAGGATCAAGAACTAACCCTACATACAACAAGTGATTCATATTATCAAAGTTCCCCCAATACTTTTCAAATTTGTTCTTCACGTAATCAGCCATTTTTCTCAACAAATAACTATCTTTTTCATACTCCATGTCAATTGTGTCATGAATTAACATGAGCTCCAAAAAGAAAGAATTGCTAGTGACATAATTAGCACCCGAAAACTGCAAGGTTGCATTATAAAAAATTTTAAGAAATTTCGAAAAGATCCTAATCTTTTCCCAATCCACATCATCCATTCCCTAAGCAACCTCATGTCTATCATTTCTTTCTTCCTTTGCCTCCTATCCTATTGTCTTAAGATAATTTGGATTTTCTTCCTCCAATCTCTCAAAAGCCTTTTGATACTTCTCTGCCTTCTCCAAAATAATATAGGTGTAGTTCCACCTAGTGGGCACATCTAAGCACAACTGACTTTTAAAGTCAATTTTCTCCTTCTCCGCACATAACTTAAATGTGCTTTGTCTTTGTGGAGATGATCTCGCATATCGTACAGATTTCCTCACCTTCACTATTGTCTCATCCATTTCAGCTAACCCTTCACGAACAATTAAGTTCAAGATATGAGCACTACACCTCACATGCAAGTATTTATACCCTAAAATTGTTGCCTTCCTATGCTTAGTCTTTTTTTTTACAAAAATAAATCAGCCCACTATTAGAGGCAGCATTATCAACTGTAATAGTTAGAATCTTGTCTATCCCCCAATCAAGTAAACACATCTCAACCGTCTTCCCAAGTATTTCACCCTTGTGATTTTCCACTAAACGAAAACTAAGAATCTTCTTGTGTATTTTCCAATCACTATCTATAAAATGGACAGTGAGACACATGTACTTCAAATTTTGAATGGACATCCAATGGTAAGGTAGATCCGCTACTCTCTTAGGGCTTCTTTCAACTTTTGTTTCTCATCTAAAAACACCCTAAAGCAAGGTTTGGCAATTGTTGTGCAGTAAGGGATTGGATTGAACCTAGGTTGGGTAACAGATATAAACTTCCTAAAACCAAAACCCTCCACAAACCTAAAAGACAGCTAATCTAGAATAATCATCTCTGCCAATGCTTTTTTACATTCCTCAAAATTAAACACCCAAGACACAAGTTTACCACTACTTTCTCCTTCTTCTTTAGGTTTAAATGCTAGGGTTGATTGGTTTTGGTTTTTTTTTTTTTTTTTGTCTTCCCTCTAAAGATATTTCAAACATTGTGATTGTATTTGAGTTCTCATGGTTGTAGTGCCATTCAACTTAGTATCACAAGCATAGGTTGTGCCACAGTAGTTACAAACTGCCCTAGGTTTTTCCACCGCTTCAATAACAGTGAAATGACCCCAAACAATAGATTTTTTTTTACCAATATTACCTGCATTTGGTGGGAGTGGGGGTTTGCCTGCTTCATTACCTGGACCCTCTGGGATTTCTCTTGTCTCACTCCTCTACAATATAAACTAAAACAACCATAAATACAATAAGTCAGCAACTATAAAAAGTAAAAAATAAAAATTTAACGCTAAAATGAGTCTAGTCTACATTAAAAAAAAAATTTACGGTAACAATAACACAATAAATCAGCAACAAAAAAAGAAAGAATGAAAAAGGACTCTTCACTCTACTCTAGTATACAATAACACAGCAAGTCAACAAGAAAGAAAGAAAAAAAAAAGGAATGAGAAGGACTCTTGTATACAGCAACAAGTCGACAATAAACACGTCAATAAGATAATAATATCACATCAACATTAAGGCAATAATAAACAAATACCTTAACATCACAGTCAACTATTAACAAATACACCAATAAGAAAATAACAACTCAACAATAGTCACAAATTCACATGTCAACAACAATAAACAAAAATATATCAATAATAAATAAATAAATAAAGCAGCTAACTTTATATTTCAGAACTCAAAGGCAATCAGCTAACTTTAATTGAGAAACCAACCAACACAAGCAACCAAGCACATGGGTTATCGATTTTTTCAAATCCCTAACATTATTTTCATATAAAACTTGAAAAAAAAAACATCTTGATCTTATGTTGTTACTACAAAATAGAGATTCAGTATTTTAAAAACCCTGACTTTATTGATTCAATATCATACAAAATCCAAAATACAAAACAGAGAGAGGGTTATCGAGATTTTCAAAGAGCACATGAGACAAATACAATCAGCTAACCTTAATAAAAAAGCCAACTAGCACAAGCAGCCAAGCACATGGGTTATCAATTTTTTCAAAACCCTAACTTTATTTGCATATAAAACTTGAAAAAAATAAACATCTTGATCTTATGCTGTTACTACAAAACTGAGATTCACTATTTTCAAAGCCCTAACTTTATTGATTCAGTATTAAACAAAACCCAAAACACAAAACAAAGAGAGGGTATCGAGATTTTCAAAAGAGACTCATCGTGAGATTAGAGATGAGAAGCCGATGATGAAGCCGGCGTGGGGAGGGTGGCGTGTGGAGGTGGCGACAAAGGCAAATTTAGAGTGAGAGGGAGTGTGGAGTGTGGAGTGGAGGCTGTTTAAAGACTCTGAACGTGAGAGAGGAAAGTGTGAGAGTGAAAAGTGTGGGGTATGTAGGGTAGGGTTTCTAACTTTTGCTTTTATAGTCTAATTAGTTTTAGTTTAATTAGATATTTACTTAGTTTAATTATAGTTAATTAATCTAATAGGTTTTAAAATGCTATCAGCTATGTTTGAAAATTTTAAATGAAAAGGCAAAAAAGCCATTAAGCTAGGCTAGGGCTGGATTAATTTGATGACTAATGTTTACTCATATAAACAAAAAATGCCTAATTGTTTTAGAATAAGATGGAGGCCCAAAGTATATATGAATCAAGGGAGGCCCAACGCAAAGCATATATAATAAGTCAGAGGCCTAAACCTAGAGCTCAAATATTTACAAACTTTATATTATATAATTAATATAAAATATTATATAATAATATATTTTGGTTTGGTTCGGTCGGTTCGATGCATTCCAATCTGACACCGAAAACCAAACAGAAATTTTTAGTTTTTTATATAATAAAATTGAAACCGAACCGAATTGAAATTTTTGCAACGGTGAAAAAATTTCGGTTGGTTTGAAGCGGTTTTTTCAGTTCCCCAATTTTTTGCACACCCCTACCTCCTCTTTTTCTTGTTTTGTAATTTGGTTTGATTATGGGCAATGGCCTGTTTGGTATGTGATCCCAAACAACAGTTTTTAATGTTTAAACATTGATTATGGGTGGTGGCCTGTTTGGTATGAATTCTAACGACTGAAAAGGATAGCTCGGTGCCTTTGCATTATTAGTCACGGGTCAGCCATTTACCTTTGCATATAGAAATGGCCAGTTCTCTTTGAAGTGTTAAAAATATCTGTCCAAAGACAAATAGCATCGTACAATGATAACATTCATTACTTGAATTTATAGCCAAATAATAGCTAGTGACCAACATTGATTAACGAACAAGTAACTATTACTGTACTAAATGAGTTATGATGATGCTCGAAATATCGTCAGTAAGCTGCAAAGTTTTCTCCTCACACTCGATGCAACCTGCAAACACAAAACAAGAAAAACCTTGAAAGGATACCAGTGTGGTGCCGGCCAAGGATCCTCCGAAGGTTAAATTAGTAGATGCTCACAACCCTAGAGTGCCAGAGTTGGGGAATAGTATACGTACCTTTTCTGTGGGAGCTCTTGGGGTGTTTATAGTAGTGTAGAACCAACTTTCTTTCCTTGAGTAAGAAGTTTTTTCCATATAAAACTTTGTCGTTGATTGGGCGAACATTACGGAATCCCTTTTATATCGAAATTCTATTCCCACTGGGATTCTTCATATCCTAACAACGCGTGTATCGCAAGTTACTTCTATTGGTGACATGTGTACCCGTCCACTAAGTTTCCGTCATCATCGGATCCGTCCACTTCAAACATTAATATCAGTAAATAAAAACTCAAGTCTATCACCCTAATGGATTTTACCCCTGTCAGCTGCCTCCTCATCACATTAGTCCGTGACCCCACAGGAGACAGACTAAGGGGATGACGGTTTCATTTTTGATGAGAGAGACCTGACTTCGATACGTTGCCATACGGTAATAATGTTGAGTAATTAATCATGCAAGACATGTGTCGTCAATTTAACGATTATGCATCAAGAACAAGGCATCCCTTCACCTCCCGCGCTACTACTTGTATATAAGCCTTCCTTTTCCTTCCTCATTTTTCACTTTTCACTGAAATCAAACGATCAGAGCGCATCCGTTCATCTAGCCAAAACACGTTTGACCCGTCAATCCTATTCGTCCGTCACGCTTGTGCATCCGTCGATCGTATTCTCCAATAGCGAACGCAACCGGTAAATATTTTTATTTATTCATTTTAATCACCGTCAAATATCTTTAGACTAGTTAAACTTAGGATTTTCCGTCACATGTAGGTGACAGATGTCTAGCACGTCCAGTAACCAGTTGTTTGTCCGCGACGGAGCGGGTTACGATGAAGTTCGCCCGTCAGGTCCAAGAGATCCTGACACTTCAAGTGAAGAGAGTTCATCTACCACCTCTTCTTCCTCAAGTAGTGATAGGTCAGAAAGTAACCTTAGTGATGGTCTAAGGGAAAACGAACCTCAAATCCAATCCGTCATAGGTTCTGATGGGATGAGGAAGTTCATAATACTTTCTCTATAGACGGTAAATGACTTTACGTCCTCAATTAAGGAATCCCATTTCAAAACACTAAGGAATAAGTACCAGATACCCATCAACATATCCCTCCGTCTACCCAATAAGTCTGAGAAGTGTTATTACTATGGTGTCAAGGGTGTCGGAATTTATGAGCAAATGCTCAAGGCTGGATTGAAGTTTCCCTTAAGTCAATTGCACCGTCACCTCCTCCACTATCTAGGACTGTCCGTCAACCAAGTCTCCCCAAATGCGTGGAGGGTTTTCCTGGGAGTAGAGGTCCTATACGGAGCAATGTCCAAGGGAAAGAAAAGACTAACAGTATAAGAGTTTCTCCATTGCTATCGTCCAGTAGAAATAACAAAATCAAAAGGAATGTATAGTTTTGTAGCGAGGAGTCCATTACTAAGACTAGTGAGTGATACTTGAAATTCCAATAGGGACTGGAAATCTAGGTACTTTTTTATGGACGGTAATGAGTGGATGTGTCATCCTGGTAAGACTGAGTTCATGCCGGTTGAACAACATGGGGTGTATTACCCCCGTCTGGTATGCATTCGTCCTCTTCCTTGTTTTGTAAATCTTATGCGCTGTTGATTTCTAACCGTCTTCTTTTTGCAGCTCAAGACCATCCTCAAGTTACACTTGAACAGTGGAGTTTTTTGGAGAGGATTTTCCAAAAGACTAAATTGGAAGACAGATCTTGGGCTAAATTGGTGAGTCTTGAAACTATCCATTGGCACTGTGACAGACCTGAATCGTCTGAGGAAGCATTACGATACGAGACACAAGTTCGAGCTCGTAAGTCCGTTCACTTGAATATTTACACTTGCATTTTTAAAGTCATCAACATATATACCGTCTACCTTTGCAGAAATGGACGATGCTAAGAGGAGGGTTTTTATTAGACAGCAGGCAGTTGCTAGGAAGAAGGATGCTCAAACGGGTGGAACCGACGCCCCCAAGCTGCCTATTATCAAAAGAAGACTTGGCCAGGAGACTGACCGTCATGCCAAGAAGCAGAAGGTCACGATTGAGACCGTCGTGGGTTTAAAGGCAGAGGCAAAGAAAACAGTCCCCGCCAAACATGGCAAAGGGAAAGGCCTAATGATGGGTGGCCAAGTTCCACATGTAGAGAAGCCACCCGTCCTCCTTCGCGAGGATTCCACGTATGCCCTGGAGAGGCTGTCTTCAATCATAACGGCAGACGACTATGAAGACCTGGGGAATCACGCGACGGAGGCGATGGGTGAGACGGGTCTCTTCAATCTTACCCAGGTAAATATATTGTCCGTCTTAATAATTATTATATTTTGAACGTCATGCTATACTTTAACTTTTTCCTATTTCAGGCCGTGGTCATGATGAAAGGGCTTATGGACTGTTGTGTTCATAATGAGATGGCTCTGGACCGTGTACGGGCTAAGGCGGCTATGACGGAGGACGAGCTAGCTTAATTTAAATCCTGGAGGGTAGTTATTGAAAAGTAGCTGGCTTTGTCGGAGCAAGAAAGGGGTGAGTTGGAGAAGCAGATGGAGGTGCTGCAAAAAGTCCTTAACGACAAAGAGAAAGAGATTACCTCCGTCAAGGACCAACTCCGTCAGGCAAAGGAGGACGCTATTAAGGAGTATCGCGACTCCGAAGTTTATCTGACGGAGTTGGGCAGCACCTTTGCAGACGGCTTTGACGATGCTCTCCGTCAAGTGAAGGCCTCTCACCCAGAGCTAGATCTCTCCAATGTGAGCATCGATGAGGCTCAGGCTCAAACGTCCGTCCTCCCAGCTGCTTCTGATAGTACAGATCGTTTATTTGATGACGATCAAAATGTTAAGGGTGACAGGGATGACGAACAATTTGCCTTTGGAAGCATTTATATTAATGTACTTTTTTATTTTAAATTCGTCCTTGTATGTATTTGATAATATTTTTGAATTTTAATTGCCTCGTCTGTCTTCTTGAGTACTTTTTAATATTTGACCCTATTGATGTATCCGTCCTATTAAAGACTTGGGTTTTTTACATCCTCTTGGGATGTCTCTGTCCTATTAAGGACTTAGAGTTAAACATCCTCTTGGGACGTTTCCGTCCTATTAAAGACTTAGAATTTTACATCCTCTTGGGATGTTTATGTCCTATTAAGGACTTAGATTTTTACATCCTCTTGGGATGTATCCGTCCTATTAAGGACTTAGCATCCGTCCTATTAAGGACTTAGAGTTTTATACCCTCTTGGGATGTTTCCATCCTATTAAAGACTTAGATTTTTACATCCTTTTGGGATGCATCCGTCCTATTAAGGACTTAGCATCCGTCCTATTAAGGACTATGTAGCTTGTGGATGTCGTTCTTATTTCCGTTCATTGCAAAGGCATTGTAGTTAATGTAGTGAAACATATATCTGAATAAATTCCTCATGCATAAGTAGAAACTTTGTCTCTTGGGCTTAAAAGTACTGTAGCAAAAACCAAATAATCCTTAAACGACAATTGAAAAAATAGGAAATAGAAATAAAATCTAGAAAACAAAAATAATGTTACGGTCATCCTTCATTGCTCTTTCTTCTACTGGTAATACTTCTTCAGATGTTCGGTATTCCACGGGTAAGATAATCTTTGTCCATCTAGGGTCTCTAGGTGGTAGGTGCCCTTCCTTACCCATGAAGTAACCCTGTAAGGACCTTCCCAGTTTGGACCTAGCTTACCCTGAGACGGGTCTCTAGTGTTGCCCATCACCTTTCTTGCAAGCCTTTGTTCAGCTGTTACTCTAACTTCGTCTATTAGGTTGAGCTGGAGACGAATAGCTTCATCGTTTCTTCCTTCGTTGTAGCTATTCACCCTGTAACTGGTGAGCCCAATTTCTGCGGGGATGACTGTTTCGCTTCCGTACGCCAACCGAAACGGTGTCTCGCCTGTAGGAGTTCTTGCCGTCGTCCTGTATGCCCACAACACGCTAGGGAGTACTTTTGGCCATATACCCTTTGCCCCCTTGAGCCGAGTTTTGATGATCTTCAGCAAGGATCGGTTCGTAACTTCAACCTGACCGTTGGCTTGAAGGTGTGTAGGGGATGAATAATGATTCTTGATCCCAAGCTCTGAGCAAAAATTTCTGAAAGAGTTGTTGTAAAATTGCTTCCCGTTGTCCGAGACCAGAACCCTTGGTATGCCATACCTGCAGATGATATTCCTCCATACAAAGTTGCGCACATTCGTTTCTGTGATTGTAGCCAGTGCTTCTGTTTTTACCCATTTGGTGAAATAATCGATGCCGACGACTAGGAACTTTAGCTGCCTGGCTGCTGTGGGAAAGGGGCCCATTATATCTAAACCCCATTGGGCGAAAGGCCATGGGGCAGTCATCGGAGTTAGTTCCTCTGTTGGTTGTCTTATCGAATTGCCAAACCTCTGGCATTTGTCGCAAGCCCTGACGTATACTTGGGCATCCTTTTGCATAGTGGGCCAATAGAATCCAGCTCGGATCAGCTTATGAACTAACGACCGAGACCCTGAATGGTTCCCGCAGACTCCTTCATGTACTTCCCTCATTACATAATCCGCTTCCTCGGGACTCAGGCATCTTAAATATGGGCGTGAGAACCCTTTTTTGTATAAGACATCATTGATCAGTATGAACCGCGCCACTTGGACCTTCAGCTTCTTAGCTATTTCTTTAGCGTTCCTTCAGGTAGGCGATTATTGGCGTGGTCCAATTACTTTCAGTACCTATCTCCTGTACGTCAATGTTATCAATTGCAGGTGAAAGTTGAACAAAGGAAAGTACCTTATCATGGACGGTCATATGTTCTGCTGATGCGACCTTGGCTAGCCTATCTGCCTGCTCATTCTCCTTCCTTGGGATCTGCACTATCTGAGCCTGCAAGTCGCACATTTTCTTCTTCGCCTGGTCCAGGTACATCTACATCCGTGTGTCCCTACATTCATACTCGCCGATCACCTGATTGGTGACTATCTGTGAATCACATTGGACAACTGCATTAGTGGCACCAGCGGCTTTGGCGAGATCCAATCTTGCAATTAAAGTTTCATATTCTGCTTCATTATTCGTCGTAGGAAAGTTGAGGCGAATCATGCATTCCACTTCGTCGCGTTCCCGAGATTGAAGTACGATGCCTGCTCCACCAGCTTGCTTATTGGACGAATCGTCAGTGTAGACATTCCATGGAGGACGCTCCTCTGCCCCCTGGTCCGCTGGACTTGTAAATTCTGTAATAAAGTCGGCCACTGCTTGTCCCTTTATGGCTGCTCGTGGACGGTACTGTATATCAAACTCACTCAACTCAATTGCCCATTGCGCCATTCTTCCAACTGCTTCGGGATTGTTTAAGGCTCGTCTTAATGGTTTGTCCGTCAAGACAATGATAATGTGAGCCTGGAAGTAAGGCTTAAGTCTTCGGGCCGCCGTAATTAAGGCGAAGGTGAGCTTTTCAATTGGCGGGTATCTTTCTTCCACTCCACGAAATGCACGGCTAGTGTAGTACATGGGTTTTTGAATCTTGCCTTCTTCTTGGATCAAGGCTGCGCTAGCGGCAGCTGGTGACACGGCCAGGTATAAGAACAAGTCTTCTCCTTCTCTTGTTGGACTTTGTAGTAGAGGGGAAGAAAGGTAGGCTTTAAGATCTTCAAACGCCTGCTGACATTCTTCCATCCACTCAAAGGATTTCTTCAATGTTCGGAAGAAGGGTAGGCATTTGTCTGTCGCTCTTGATATGAATCTATTCAACGTGGCGACCTTTCCGTTAAGGCTTTGTACTTCTTTCACATTCTTCGAGAGTGTCATTTCTAATACCGTGCGGATCTTATCCGGGTTTGCTTCAATCCCCTTATGGGACACCATGAACCCTAAGAACTTTCCAGCTGTCACCCCAAATGCGCATTTGCTGGGATTAAGCTTCATGTTGTACGATGGAAGGGTGTCGAAAGTTTCTTTGAGGTCGTCCAGATGGTCTACTTCCTTTCGACTTTTAACCAGCATATCGTTTACGTACACCTGGACGTTCCTTCCAATCTGTTTCGCGAACATCTTGTTCATGAGTCTCTGGTAAGTCACTCCGGCATTCTTGAGGCCAAACGGCATCACTCTGTAACAAAAGAGACCTTGACTTGTTACGAATGAGGTCTTTTCCTGATCCGCCTCGTCCATCTTAATCTGATTGTACCCAGAGAAAGCATCCATGAAACTCAGCAATTGATGTTGCGCAGTTGAATCGACTAGAGCATCGATTCTTGGGAGAGGGTAACTATCTTTTGGACAGGTTTTGTTCAAGTCTGTGAAATCTACGCACATCCTCCATTTTCTGTTGGCCTTTCTAACCATCACGACATTTGCCAGCCAATCGGGGTAGTAGACTTCTTTGATGAAGTTCGCTTCTTGCAGCTTGCGGACTTCTTTTGCTATAGCTTGGTCTCTTTCTCGCGCGAAAACACGCTTTTTCTGACGAACTGGTGGAAGTGTGGGAGACACATTCAACCTGTGAACCATGACAGAAGGGTCAATCCCTGGCATGTCTTCATGACTCCATGCAAAAATATCCCGGTCTGCCTTAAGAAACACTTCTAGTGCTTGCAGGATCGCTGGGCTAGCAAGGGTGCCAATTCGAGTCGTTCGCTCCAGAATTGAGTCATCCAATTGTATTTCTCCAAGCTTTTCAATAGGTTCTGCCACCGTCCGCTGTTCTTCGATGTTCATGGTTTGCATCTGGTCATCCATTTCCATCATCGTCACGTAACATTCTCGTGCGGCGACCTAGTCTCCACGTAGTTCTCCTACTCCGTATTCAGTTGGGAATTTGAGCATTAAATGGTAGGTCGATGTTACGGCTTTCCATGAATTAAGAGTGGGACGTTCAATTATGGCATTGTAAGCGGACGAGCAGTCGACTAAGATAAATGTGACGTCTTTTGTAATCTGTCGAGGGTAATCACCGATCGTGACGGGCAAAGTAATTACTCCGAGGGGATATACCTTGGTTCCCCTGAACCCGACAAGGGGGGCATTTGTTGGAGTCAGCCGCTCTTTACCAATCATCATCTGTTGGAAAGCCGAGTAGTAAAGGATATCTCCAGAACTTTCATTGTCAATCAGGATCCGATGCGTATTGTAGTCCCTCACTTATATACTAATGATAAGGGCGTTGTCGTGTGGGTGGTGAAGACGTCGAGCGTCGTTCTCTGAGAACCCAATGACGGGTGTTTCGTCCTGTTCTTTCCTAGGAATGAAGCTTGTCATCTGAACGTTTTGGATCGCTCTGAGATAAGTTTTTCGAGCCTTTTTTGATGAGCCAGACGTCACCGTGCCCCCTACTATCATCCTTATGTCCCCTATGGGTGGTCTTGGATGCTCGTTTTCTTGTCGTGGAATCTGTTCTTGTGGTGGGTCTATCCTCTCCCTGCTAACGAACTTCTGTAATTTCCCTTGCTGTATGAGTGCTTCTATCTGTTGCTTCAGGTCATAGCAGTTTGCCGTGTCATGGCCGTGGTCTCTGTGAAAGCAGCAGTATTTGTCCCGAGGCCTTTTATTGGGATCTCCTTTCAGCTTTCCTGGAAAAGTGAAGGTTCCCTCGTCTTTAATCTGCATCAAGACTTGGTCTATCGGGGCTGTAAGCAGTGTGAAGTGTGTAAACCTCCCAGCTAGAGGTTTAGGGCGCCTCTCTTCTCGTTTCTCTCCGGTCCTTGCCATTTTTCGTCCCCTATCTTGATGTACGCCATCTTGTCTTTCTCTCTTCTTGGAGGACTTCTCATCTCGGGCCGAGAGTGCATCCTCTGCGTTCATGTATTTGGTTGCCCTATATAGTACATCAGACATGGTCTTTGGGTCGTTCTTGTACAGGGAGAATAGAAATTTAGCCTTCCGTAGTCCATTCGTAAATGCGGCTACCAGTATTTTATCGTCCGCTTCGTCTATTGAAAGCGCTTCCTTGTTAAAGCGGGCAATGTATGACCTTAACGTTTCATCTTTCCACTGCCTACTATTCATCAGGCACGCCGTAGATTTCTTGTATCTGTGCCCTCCTATAAAATGTGAGGCGAAGAGAGCGCTCAACTCCTTAAAAGTGCTGATGGAGCCAGGTGTTAATCTGCTAAACCAGACCCTTGCAGAACCTCTTAATGTTGTAGGGAAAGCCCTACACATACTTTCATCCGCTACTCCCTGTAGATGCATCAACGTCTTAAAGGTCTCCAGATGATCCAACGGGTCTTTGGATCCGTCATAGCTTTCAATCTGAGGCATGCGGAACTTCTGAGGGAGATGGTATGAATTGACGGACACGGTGAATGGTGAATCCGTTCGATGAACCAGGTCGTCTAGGTCATTAGTACCCGTCCTTTGAGAGCGTTCATCATAAAATTCATGCGCTCTTTCATCATCTGCATCTCTGCCACTACACTTGACGGGACCTGCTCCGCAGTTGATGGTCGATTCGTATCCTGTCGTTCGGGCCTGCTATGGGCGTTACTCCCTTTTGGCCCGTGCTGGGTTCTCCTTTCGGCGCTGCTGGCCTCATGTTCTTCCTCCTGGGTATGGGGTGTTGCGTCTCTCTGTCGCAGTTCTTCTTCTAGATCATTGTTACGTTTCGTAAGGCGTTCTACCGCTGCTGCTAGGGTTTGAACTTGCTTTTCGAGGGCTGTCATATGCGTCTCCCCTTGATTGTTTGTTGTAGTTGCCATCGAGTGTGAGTACCATGCAACTTTTTGTCCGGAAAACACAAAGTAATGACTTTTTTCTTGCCTTTCCCACAGACGGCGCCAACTGATGATGCTCGAAATATCGTCAGTAAGCTGCAAAGTTTTCTCCTCACACTCGATGCAACCTGCCAACACAAAACAAAAAAAACCTTGAAAGGATACCGATGTGGTACCGGCCAAGGATCCTCCGAAGGTTAAGTTAGTAGATGCTTACAACCCTAGAGTGCCAGAGTTGGGGAATAGTATGTGTACCTTTTCTGTGGGAGCCCTTGGGGTTTTTATAGTAGTGTAGAACCAACCTTCTTTCCTTGCGTAAGAAGTCTTTTCTATATAAAACTTTGTCGTTGATTGGGCGAACATTACGGAATCCCTTTTATATCGAAATTCTATTCCCACTGGGATTCTTCATATCCTAACAATGCGTGTATCGCAAGTTACTTCTATTGGTGACACGTGTACCCGTCCACTAAGTTTCCGTCATCATCAGATCCGTCCACTTCAAACATTAATATCAGTAAATAAAAACTTAGGTCTATCACCTTAATGGATTTTATCCCTGTCAAGTTAGATGTGTAAAAATCAACATAGCTCAAAGCTTTAACAATGGAGGTGCAAAACTAAGAGGAAGAGTTTTGTAGAATAACTCTTCAAACTTCTTATATATTTCTTTTTTAGGTGTAAATTTTGAAAATTTAACCGTCAAATTTCATGTTCCTTAAGTTATTAATATACATATCAAATTTTGTTCAAATTGGTTGTGATTTACTATTTTATCAATAAACTTATTTTTTATACACAATTTTAGATCACAAAAACTTAAAATTTTAGCATTTGTTTGATGACATAACAATTGATATTTGATTTTCTTGAAATTTTAAAAGCATGAAAGATATAATACAAAAATATAATTCAATGGTTAAATTTTTAAAATTCACACTTAATATAAAGATATATGAAGAGTTTTAAGAGTTTATCTCTAAACCAGTTTGGAGAGAAATTTTGTTCTATAAAGTATTTATAATACAATATATATTAGAGATTCAGAGCTATGTATTTTTCAACACGCCCAATGAAGTAAATGAAGTATTTGTTGATGGTTGGCTTTAAAACTTCCAGGCATTATGTTCAAATAAATTTTAGAGTGGAAATTCGAAACTAGTACTCTTCAAGGATACTGAAACACAACAATAGTTTATTTTACATAGGCAAGATCAATTACATTAACAATAATAACAATAAAATGCATAGGCAAGATCAATTCCACCGAACAAGGAATAGCCATCCAAATTATATAGCCTTTGAACCCATGCTACTTGATGATAGAACATACTATTTGTATAAAAGTGAGCGCTAGAAGAATAATAGCAGCCACTGTTGAAGCGGCTCTCCAAGGGGTGCTAAAAAATTGACATCTTAATATTGCCTTCCACTTGTGCCAAGGAATCTCATAGAAATTATTCAATTTCTTATAGAGATCAATGTAATCTTCTCTCATTCTACATGTGATTCCTTTGTTAAGATGGTTAATCATAGACATTGCTGCATTGTTGTCGCCTAGGTAATTGACCAAGTTTTTTTTTTTTTTTTTTACAAAGTAAATCCACATCTTCACTAGTATTTATAAGTAAATCCATCAAGATAAAGTAATTAGTAAAGTATGCATTTTCTATATAGCGAGTTTGCTCTAATGCCATAATGTTTCGAGTTATCACTTTAGTCCAATCGTCTAATTCAAACTTGGGGATTTTCAAAAATCCTTTTTCAAATTTTATGTCAAAACACCATTTACTTTTAACAACCTCGAACTTTACTCCTGCCACATGGAGTTGTGTTGCAATATTATAAAAAAGGTCTGTCGGTTGATGGAGGTGGTATACCGTGCATTGAATGTATGTTTTTTTTTTTTTCTCTTATATGGAGGTGGACTCCACACATGTTAAGTTTGTCTCTATGTGAGAGGGATGAAACATGTATCCAATGTATGGTATATTTTTTTCCGTTGATGGACTCTTTTTGATAGCTGATTTGGTGGAAGAAGCTCAAGGGTTCTAAGAAGATCGGTTAAGCGTTCTATTTTGTGGTCATCTCTAAATTTAACGCAGGGGTCCCCAATAAAGTAGTTTAGAGAAAGCTGAACTAAGGTAGTTAGAGAGACAGGGATCTGACTTGCACAGAGATCAAACGCAAGTTGGTATAGTTCCTTAATAACGAAGAATGGAAGTTGATTTTCAAGCAGTAACAAGTCAAACTTTATAGCTACAGCCACAAACATAGGATCACCCTTGTTTGACTTCGTGGTGTCTTTCTAATGAAAAGCTCAAGTATAAAGCTGCCATCCACCAATATCATTTTCACAAACCTATCACTGGTAAGGTCAATAGTTTCCTCGTAACACCGCGAATTCTTTCTTCCATGTTCTTTCTTTTTTTTTATTTATTTTGTGGTCACATGTGTGGTTTGGTGTATAAGATGCGATTTGAATGATTTGAAACCAATATTTTGGACATTTCCTGCCCATTGCAAAACCAATTTTATTTTATTTTATTTTGGGTTATGTTTTAAACTATTGAGTTATTTTATTATTATTTTTGGTTGACTTTCTTAATCAATATTTGATAGAATTATTAAACTATTTTTTCATTGAAAACTAAAATTATTAATAATATATTTATTATTAAAAAAATAAATATATTAATAAATAGAGAGTGCGGTGTGGTGTGGTTTGTGCAGTTTTTTTATTATAAAATCGTGAATTGCATTGCATCAAACGGTGCGATACCGTGCGATGCGATTAGATTATTTTGCATGTAATTTTGGCGCAATTTTTATAGTTTGTGCGATTTGATAAACAATCCTACGTGAAAGTGTTAAAATTCATAACACATAAATATTGTGTGAATTTGACAGTTGGTTACGTGTGTCCAAGCATTACATATTTTTTTATTTATTATTATTATTATTATTATTATTATTATTACTACAAGAATACAATATTTTTATTATGAAAAATATTAACAAATACGTGCTTGTTAGAGTTGTATTAATAAAAAGGACAAAAAGTTATTAAAAGAGTTTTCAAAAAAAGAAAAATAAAAAACTACTAAAAAAATTATTAAAAAAAGATAAAAAGCTATAAAAAGTAAAAAAAGACTTTGCAAAAAGCTAAAAAAAAAAAAAATTTATTGTTAATTCACCTTTGCACACGTTCAAAGCGCAACGGCCAGCTGTCTCTGGAAAAACTCTTGTACTGCATTTATGATTGAAAATGATAGCTCGGTCATTAGGGCCTTTGCACGTTGATAAGGTTAAAGTACTATTTTTGGATTCATTTTCGTCTTTCAATTTGTTCCTCATAATTTCTCAGCAATCATAAGGATTCCACTTCCTAGCAAAATCAGGCCCACTAAATCTCACAAATTGTAAATTATAAAAATAAAACCCAAATTTCAGCCCAATAACCCATTCACAAAACAAAGCCCTTAAATTATCAAAGGATTGAACTAGTTAAGATTTGGATCATGGAACTAATTGGGCCAACACTCAAGTAAAAAGGGACCACAAGTGTTTTGCTCAATTTTATGAGAAGCCCATAAGGAAAGAAAATAAGAATGAAATAACAAAGACATGAGCCCAACCCGTGAGGCCTAGCTCAAAGCAACAGACACAGCCCCACGTGTGAGGCTCTGTTAACACCTAAAAGGCAAAGAAAGGATTTCAAGAACTGCATGCTGAAATTCCCATTTCGGAGTGGAAAGTCGGCCAAAGTTTGCAATTAAAACAGATATCAAGTTCAAATCCAAGGCTTTCCTCCACCAATGTGAACCAAGCTCACAAAAAGGGAAAGCAATCAGCAAATGAAAAGGGGCAAGAGCAGTGGATTTGAGGGCAAAAAGGAATTATTTTACATCAATTTGGATCCATGAAAAGTCTAACGAGTGGGCTTCGGACACTTGAAAGACCCATGATCCTTATAAATTCTTTGTGTAAGCAAAGAACTCATAAAAACCCGAGTATAGCCTATTGTACAACAGAACCCACCTCACATCATTTTTTCAAGAGTCAATGCCATCTGATAAAGGGCTTCCTATGAGGGTCTTTCCCCTTATAGCGGCTACATCTTTACTAATCAAAATTGTTGTTTTGCATAGGATATATATATATATATATATATATATATATATTTATAGGAATTAAAGTTGACTTAGATGAACCCTTGATTAAACTAAAATCAAGGACAATTAATGTTTCTTAATATGCATGACGCACCGTTCACCAAAGAAAAGAATACATGCATGACGCACCCCCCAAACTCAAGGAAGAAGTCTGATGATGCTATAATTTTGGAATATAAGCCCATGAAGGTGTCTTGAAAATGACCATGAGCGATTTGATTAGATGTAAAATGGGCCAAGCACGATGGGGAATAAATCATGCAAACTATTGACGATGATAGTGGGTAATAACGACAGATAAATGTCGAAAGATAACTACAAATGCAAAAGATTGTTTACACTAGTGAACAAATAGTGTATGTTACATCAGGAGGATGGTTATGCTACTTTTTTTTCACTGAAAAGATAGAAGTATATTATTATAGAGAAAAATTACAAAGAAGCTCAAGCTGGGCTTGGTCACAGATGCCAGCATAGGGGCAGTCAAGAACATCAGCCTAAACAAAGAAAAAAAACCAAGTGTAACTATTGCCTCATGTAAAAATACATGGAAGAAGGGAAGACAAATAGACTCAGGTGCTTGACAAAGGGCCATGCTCCGTACTAGCCTCTGGTAGTCTTCCTACAAGGACGTTGCTCCTTCTAGGATCTTAGTGGGGTGATTCTAGGTTACTTCAAAGTGGAAACGATTATGTGCGTTCCAAATGGACCATGCCACCATAGCCCGAAGCTCCAGGTCTTTGCTCGAGAGCTTTTCCACCAAAGACCGAGTTAAGAGATAGAAACTATGTACGTCAGATGCACATTTCTACAGCTTCCCTCGTACCAAGGCCCAATCACTGCGAGCTAACAGGCACCGCCATAGGACATGGCCAACCGTCTCGTTATGTGATCAACGGATTTCACAGTATTGATCTATGAGAACCTTTTAGCAAAAGAGATTAGCCTGAGTAGGTAGGATATCCGAGCATGTCCTCCACACAAAGGTACGAACTTTCGAAGGGATGTGCAACTTCCATAATTTATTCCATAATTGCTTATATTCCCCAGCCGTAGCTTGCTTCGCTACCGAAGGCTGGTTCATCCAAAAAGCCACCTGGTAAACTTTTGACACCTTGTAAGAACTTACCTTTTATTTTATTTTACATCGGTCATATTTCAAAACACCTTATATTAGATTATTTATTTTATACTGCATCTTATTAAAATATTAAAATTTTTTAACTTTTTTTTTCACATACAACAATCTATTATTCACTATCTTTATTTATTCTCACATTTCTTAAGATACATAAAAAAAAAAAAAAAAAATTAAATGTAAAATAAACAGTACTACAATAAATTTATATAATTACTATAATAGTAATATATTTTTTCACAATTTTACATAGAATGATATAGCTAAATTTTGAGTTTTTTATTATTTTTTAATCTTTTTAAAAAAGAATGAATCTCGAGTTTAATTAGCTAAAATATAATACTTTTTTATTATTATACAAGCACTTTCGTTAATTTATTTATTTTACCATTTCATTTTTATAATAGTTTTATTTTTTTTACCTACTTTATTTAAATATTATTCTTTTATTTAATACTTTCTCTTCTGTGAACCAAGATCAAAATAAACTCACCCCTGTTTCTTCTCATATCATCATCACACAAAATCAATTTGTCCTACCACAAGGAAATTGACTAAGATTTGTCAAATATTTTTATTACATGAAAAAAATCATTCTCATCCCACAATTCACCAGAAAATTAAGAAAGTAGATGAAGAACATTGAAACCCATTTCACCACTTGGAAAAAAAAAATCTATTTCATTCTCTTTTCCATCAACAAGTCCATTCTCGTCATTATCTGCAACTCAGAACTCAACTAAATGAATTTGTGAAGGGCGGTGTTCTAAGAGAAAAAGTAATTTGATAGAAGAAAAAAAGAAAAAGAAAAAGAATGTCCAAAGCCAAAACCCAGAAAAATCCCACGCTCAGTCCCACGTTCACTGCATAACCCAGGAAAATCTATCACTGCCAATACCCAAAGCCAAACCCATAGCCTGGCAACTGTGAGGAAAACCCATAAAATAAAATAAAAAAATCCAACCACCCAAAATCGCAAACTGGTCGGCGACCCACCACCACAACCCGATCAACAAACCACCAACCCAATCACTGCCATCGTATTATCTGTGAGGGGAGAGATTTAGAGGGGATGAGAGAGAGAGAGAGAGAATGAGAGTTCTGAGGGAGAGATACAGAGTAGAGAAAACAAAAATGACAAAATGAGTGATTTTTTTTTAATATTATAAAAGGAGAGAAAAGACAAATAAAAAATTATTATGAGGTTTGCATTCTAGCTACAAAACTGCTACTGGTAGCAGTTTACTGTAGCTGGCAGCTAAATCTTTTTTAGATATGCCATCATTGATGTGGCATGAATTCTGTGATTTGAGAAGCTAAAAATAACTTTTGAGTCAATTTAGCACCACCAATGGATGCTTTAATTTAAATTAGGCCAGTACTATGGTTAAAAGTAATCAGAAGGAAGGAAGAGATGAGTTTATGGCTGTTAAGCTGGACATGAGCAAGACTTATGATAGAGTGGAGTGGAAGTTTATTGAGGAAGTAATGCGAAGAATGGGATTTCATGAACGATGGATAGGGTGGATCATGAGATGCATCTCCACTGTTTCATACTCCATCATTATCAACGGGGAAGCACACGGAAGTATTGTACCTTCCCGAGGGCTACGTCAAGGGGATCCGCTCTCTTCTTACCTGTTCCTATTATGTACGGAAGCCTTTTCAGCACTGATTGAAGAAGCAAGTAATAATAACGCTCTCATAGGTATATCCATATGCAGAGGTAGTCCAAAAGTTACTCATCTGTTTTTCGCCGATGATAGCCTACTCTTTTGTAAGGCCAATATTCAGGAGTGCAACAAAATGGTGGAGATACTTCAGCAGTATGAAACAGCCTCTGGTCAACAAGTGAACACGGATAAATCCTCTGTGATCTTTAGCCACAATACAGCATCTCCTATGAAAGCGGAGGTGATGGACATCCTAGGACCTATGCAACATACAAGACACGGTAAGTATCTTGGACTCCCATCTCTAATTGGCAAGTCTAAAAACCAAGTCTTTCCTGAAATTAAAGAAAAGGTGGGGAAAAAACTCTCGGGTTGGAAGGAAAAGTTGCTTTCAATGGGGGGAAAAGAAATTCTTATCAAGGCAGTAGCGCAAGCAGTCCCCACCTATACTATGAGCTGTTTTCTGTTGCCTACTGGTCTCTGTGAGGATTTGGAGGGGATGATGAGGAACTTTTGGTGGGGTCAGCGAAACCAAGAAAAGAAAACGGCTTGGGTTGGATGGAAAAAAATGTGCAAGGCTAAGAGGCAAGGGGGCATGGGATTTCGCAATCTCCACGCCTTCAACCTAGCCATGCTAGCAAAGCGAGGTTAGCGTCTTCTTAAGAACCCATCTTCCTTGGTGGCTCACATGTACAAAGCAAAATATTACCCTTATGGAGATGTATTAGGGGCGAAGCTTGGAAGCAATCCCTCGTATGCGTGGCGAAGCATATATAACAGCCTGGATGTCATTAGGAGGGGTACTAGGTGGAGAGTTGGAAATGGGAAACTTATACACATTTGGGAGGACAAATGGCTCCCCACCCCAACTACATATAGAGTTTGCAGCCCACCAAGACTATTTGATGATTTTCTAATGGTTTCCTCCCTCATTGACGAGGACACAAGGCATTGGAAAGTTGATGTTGTCCATTCCCTCTTTCTTCCCTTTGAAGCACAAACCATCCTAAATATTCCTCTCAGCTATAACCTACCTGAGGATACCATTGGCTGGATTGGAAATCACCGTGGTGTATTCTCTGTTAAGAGTGCATATTATGTGGCTTTAGCACTGGTGGATCCGTCCGTGGCTGTTGAGAGCTCAGCTGGGGACTATAGGACTCCCCTTTGGAAGAAGATGTGGCAACTGAAGATACCTGCAAAAATCAGATTTTTTGCTTGGAGGGCCTGAATGAATGGACTGCCTACTCGACTAAG
Source organism: Lithocarpus polystachyus (assembly GCA_033629205.1). Classification (NCBI taxonomy): domain Eukaryota; kingdom Viridiplantae; phylum Streptophyta; class Magnoliopsida; order Fagales; family Fagaceae; genus Lithocarpus; species Lithocarpus polystachyus. The sequence goes on along the minus strand of CM066171.1, from coordinate 51,884,382 downwards.
CTTGGAAAACAGAGGGGTCAGAATTAAAGGCTCATGCCCATTATGTGAGAAGGGTCCAGAAAGCATCAAACATGCTTTGGTTCATTGTAGCAAGGCATGGGAGGTTTGGTGGAGTTGGCAAACCTGCCCAATAAATTTGGGAGAAGGAAACTTGGATGTCACAGATATAGCTATGCAGATTATGGAAAAGGGATCAGCTATGGATTTGGAGATCTTTTTCATTATAGCTTGTCGATTTGGTACAATAGAAACCAGGTGGTACATGAATAGCCTTACCTCACACCCTCTCAAGTTTGGGATAATGCCCAAAGGCTTTGATGTGATTATAAAGGTGCAATAAGAGCAAACTTTCTCCGGCAGCAGCCCCCTGGTGTTGGTTGGGCAGCCCCACCTCCTGACACCTTTAAGATAAATGTAGATGGGGCTACAGCTGTTGATGGCAAAATATCTAGTGTCGGGGTAGTGATACGTGAATGTAGACGTATTATGGTTGCTGCCAGAAGCGTTGTGCTGAATGCTTGCTATGATGTGGAGACTACTGAAGCTCTTGCAATTGAAGCCGGGATTCTTTTGGCTGGTGAGTTAAAGCTTCACAAGGTAATTATAGAATCAGACTCCCTTATTGCCGTCCAAGCGGTAAATTCTGGATCATGCCATGGAACTATGGGCCCTGTTATCCATGGTGCTCTTAATTTGCTTAATCAGTTTGGAAGTTGGAAAATTCAGCATCTAAAAAGGGACTACAACAAGGTGGCACATGAGCTAGCTCAGTATGCTAGAAGGACTGATTTAACTCAGACCTGGATGGGAACTGAGCCCCCTTGGCTTCATAATCTGTTATTGTTTGATAGATCAAAGTGCTAGTGTTGGCTTGTTCTCTGCTTTGTTGTACTTCAATCTCAGTTTTTAATGAAAAGCTTTGAGTTTCAAAAAAAAAGTAATCAGAAAGTACATACAAGAAAAGAATATAATATATCAAGGAATTCAAGGTAGAGATATTTAACCATCCAAGGCAAGGATATTATAATAAAGGAGAAATGAAGCAAAGAATCTATATAATGAAGAAAAAAGGATGACAAAATGAGAGAGAAAATGAGAGCTCTGAGGGAGAGATCAGGAGAAGAGAAAAGAAAAAGGATGACAAAATGAGTGAAATTTTTTTTTTTTTTAATAAAAGGAGAGAGAAGACGATTAAAAAATTATTTTGAGTTTTGCATTCTAGCTACAGTAGTAGCAGTTTACTGTAGCTTGCTGCTAAATTTTTTAGATATACCATACTGATGTGGCATGAATTTTGTGAGTTTAACACTTGCTCTTATAGACAAACTATTGAAATTAGGCGTATCATGGTTAAAAGTAGCTAGAGAGTACAAGCAAGAAATATAAATATATCAGGGAATTCAAGTTAAGGATATTTAACCATCCAAGGCAAGGATATAATGATTAGGGAGAAATGAAGCAAAGAATCTATATAATGAAGAAAAAATGAATCTTTTTATTATTGTGCTTTTGGTTTTTAAAGTGATTCTGTGAAGTGTTCGAGTTGTTAAAAGCATTTCTATTAACTCATGTAAATTTTTTTTGTTTATTTTAGCATGTGAATTTACTCTTTTGTTTTACATACTCATTTTTTAAAATATTACACATTAGATTATTTATTTTACGGTATATTTCATTAAAATATCAAATTTTCTTAATTTTTTTAATTATTTTTTTTTCTTCACACATGTAGGGACAAGTTTTTGGCGTGCCGGCCCAAAGGAGAATGGACCAGCTCAAAGAGCCCAACAATAGTGAATTTGTAGAGAAAATGGGAAGCAAAAACTGGGCTAGAATGGGCTAAACAATCAACCAGATAGACTTTGAGCACAAGAAAGAATAGAATGCAGGGTTTAATTCAATAAGCCATCCTCGGCTATGATCCGAGGAGATTATGTTACAGTTTAGTTATCCCTAGTTTTTACACAAGCTTTTCTGGTATTTTTTCCTCCCCTTCTTTTTGAAGGATTCCTCTACATTATATAGCTCTTTCTAAATCATCTACACCTTACACTTGTCGATTGTTTAAGCCTCCACTTGAGTACCTGTCCCATCATGTATCTTCTTTGGTCTCCTGAGAGTTGCGGTGACCAAGATTACACTGTTCAAGGGTCTTCTCCACATAAATGCGGTCAGAAGAGTAGGTACAGCACATTTAATGCGGTGGTGGCAGCCCTTTCCTTAGATATTTTAGGGAGTTCCACTCATTAAGGGCTAGGTCTACTCCTCGGTCGTCCTTTTTTGTTCCAGAATGCACTAATACGTTCTGGGAGTCTGTGCATTTGCTTTTCGTCTCCTCGGATCTAGCTCCATCCCCGGACATAATTGGGCCTAACGGGCGTCTTTGGGCCTTTACCCTCGTAAGGCCCAACGTGTGATCTTGGGATTCAAAGTGTTGCGTGGCCCAGTACATGATCTTGGACCCCTGTGCCCACAACACACAATAATGATCATCAATTCTCTTTCTTAATCATTGAGACACGCAAAGAAAGAGAAAATCTTAAATGTAAAATTAATAATGTTAGTGTAAATTTATATAGTTACTGTAGCAATCATGTTTTTTTTATACAATATTGCATTTCTTGATATGAATGAATATTGAATTTAATGGACTAAGTGCTCTAAATTATCTAAGACAAACTATTTAAATTTGTACCTGTAGCCTGTAGGGTAGTACCCCAGTTAAAGAAGCTAGGAAGTAGAAGCAAGGAATATAATATATAAAAAAAATCCAAGGCAGGGATATAATAAGGGAGAAATGAAGCAAATAAAGAGAGAAAAGCTTAGATAGAGAAATGCAATAGAGAGAGTGAATAATAAGTTGTTAAATAAAAAATTAAAAAGATGGTAGCATGTGCCACGCATGTGCAACAACGCGGGTTTGTGCTTTTTTGTATTTTGTTTCAATGGACGAATAACAAATTGACACACGTAGTTGTTAGTGGGATATGTGTGATTTTGCATTTTTTTTTTTCAGGAAAAACCTGAAACTTCTTTAATCATTCTTTTTAAGTTAACTTAATTAATATAATTTCTTATCAGTTAAATAAGAGATTTGATATTCGAATCATGTCTATAAACTTTACACTAAAAATTGATTAATGTCTTAAATTGATAACACAAGAGCAATCATTATGAAGCGGACACGCTGAAATTATAACATATTTATCGAATGAAATTTAATTAATCTAAAACTAAATAATATTACAAGGAGGTATTAAATAGAAAAACAGAGTTAAAGATCCATTAAATCTGATGAATATTTCTTTTGTTAATTTTAGGCCTTGCCTTTTTATTTTTCAGTTTGATAGGTCGAAATTTGAAGGGAACTCGTTTGATAGGTGTTACCGTGATATAGATTTTCTTTTTCTTTTTATTTTTCTTTTTCTTTTTTTATAGACCAACAGTTCTAAGAGCTCATAGTTAGCCCAAAGCACACGGTCCAATACCCAAGAAATTTAAATACCACTTCTTACTAAATTAGGCCCATTAAATTAACTACAAATTGTATAAATAAATACAAAACCAAAATTTTAGCCGTATAGCCCATTCACAAAACAATGCCCTCAAATTATCAAAGCCTTATAACCCAGACCAATTGTCAAAATAATTCCCAAGATTAAATTAGCTCAGATTTGGGTCATGGCACTAATTGGGCTAAGACTCAAGTAAAGAGGGACCACAAGTTTTTCGGTCAATTTTATGAGCAGCCCAATAGGGTAGACATGGGCCCAACCCGTGAGGCCTAGCTCAAAGATACAGTCACAATCTTGATCATGATAACCTACATACAAGTAAAGTAATACTATATCAAACTTACGTATTTTTCAACACGGCAAATGAAGTATTTATAATTTATTGATTGTTGGCTTTCAAACTAACAGTATCAGGCATACATTAACAATTAATAATAACAAAGAAGGAAAATACATAATTTGTGTATTTCACTGAGGCAAGATTAATTCCATTGACCATAGTAAAAAAAAAAAAAAATTTATGGATATAATATCAAACAAGGAACAATGATCCAAATTACACAGCCTTTCTACTTGAATCTGTTACTTGCATGATAGAACATACTGTTTGTATCAAAGTAAGCACTGTAATTACACCAAGAGTAACGATTGTAGAAGTGGCTTGTGAAGGAATGCCAAAATATTCACTTTTTAATAGTGCCATCAGTGCGTGCCAAGGTCGTTGCTCATAAAAACTTTTCAATTTTTATCAGTGCGTGCCAAGGTCGTTGCTCATAAAAACTTTTCAATTTTTTACTGACATCAACGTAATCATCTCTCATATTTATCAATAAGATTCCTTTGTTAAGATTTTTAATTATAAATTCTGCTGCATAGCTGTCGTCGAGGCAATTAAACAAGATATTTTTATCAGAAAGCATATCCACATCTTTTTTGGTCTTGATAAGTAGATCCATAAAGATAAAATAATCAGTAAAGTATCCTTCTTTTATATAGCGAGTTTGCTCTAACGCTATATTTAATATACAACTTCCATCCGATCGCTTAATTCTAAGCTTGGGATTTTCAACACTCTTTTTTCAAATTTGATGTCAATGTCAAAAGACTCAAAACACCATTCGAACTTTACTCCTGCATCATGGAGCTGTGTTGCAGTGTACAAAAGGTCAATCATTCGACAGCCTCTATATGGTCGCTTCCATGGTGGAGGTATCTGAAAGGTTCTAAGAAGATCGGTAAAGTGTTCTATTTTCACGTTGGGAGAGGCCTCTATGAACTGCATGTTGAAGTACCTAAAGTATTTAAAAGAAAGTTCAAGTAAACCATGGTTGTTTGAGAGAGGGATTTGCATTGGAGAGAGATGGAAATGCAAGGTTGAATAGTTTCTATCAGGTGGTCAAGGATCACAGGTCAGAGAATAAGAAGAAAGGGAAGAAGGATAAACGACACAATGTATAGCTGAAGCTGCAAGAGGATTAGATCAGTAGCTAAACTACAAGTAGTTTTAAGTGTTAATTTAATTCAGTTGTATCACACGTGTTATAACTAATCTTTACACGTGTAGTAACTGCTTCCCTAATAATTTGGTTTGATTAGTTATGCTCTGTAACTGTATAGAGCTCTAATTCTGTACAGATTCATTCATTGTGTCAATAAAGAAAGTTCTTCATCTTTTCTCCCTCAATTTTCTCTCTGTGTTCACACTTCTTCTCCTTGCTTCGTCTTTACTTTCTTACAGTTTCTTAATAAAAAAGAATGGAAACAGATTTTCAAGTAATAGCAATTCAAGCATCACAGCATCAGCCCTTGATTCCCCAGCCATAGGATCGTCAATTGTCAAACCTTTTAAACTACCTCTAAATAAAAGTTCAAGAATGAATCTTGCATCCACCAATATCATTTTCACAAATTTACCACCGAAAAGGTCAATAGTCTCTGCATGAAACCCGCAAATGATTTTTTCCATTTCTCTTGTTATGTCTACTAAATACTCAACTTTTTCTCACTCAGTTCCACGAAACTGCTGAAGTATATCTCTTTATGCTCTTCCATGGCTCTCAATCTTTCATTTTTGGGGTGAAAGGGGCCAATTGAAATAACCTGAGGAGTGTAGGCTTCTTCATTCCATTTTCGAAGGTAGTGTGGAACCTTGCAGATATGACATTGAGTTGATGATTGAATCTTCGGCCTTTCGAACATTTCTCTAATATCAATTACCAACTCATCATTTTTATTTTCATTTCCACCTGGAATGTCTGCTTCCTTTTGAGTATTTTGATCTACATTATTTATCGAAGCAGTTGCTAGTTGAATTTCCATACTCGCTGATTCTTCCATCTCTCAAGTTGCCTTCCTTAAATTTCCTTATGACAAACACAAAACCCACTAGCATTAGAAATGTTAGGTGATACTTGTAGAAAAAAAAAAAAATGTGGATAAACTAGCTAGGTGATTACTTATGATGCATGGACAAGCTATCATCTTCTACCATCATCATCCTAGAAATCCGATTGTAAATGACTCTAGTCATTTTGAATGAGAGAGTTCAATTTTGGTTTTGGAAAAAACAATAATTAATAGGATAAATAATTTAAGCACTTAAAATCATTTAATGTTATTAAAATCCATTTGTTAAGTGTGTAAATTGTTCATTTTGAAGATTGTTCCATTTCAATAAGAAAAAAAAGGTAGTTGGATAAACCATCTATATATTTAATTTTCACTTACTAATGTAATTATTGTTTTTCTATTACTATGGGTTTTTTTTTTGGGGGGGGGGGGGGGGGGGGGGGGGTGGTAAAAGCGTATTAATATGAATTTTGCTAATGTTTGTTATTTTTTTTCTAGGAAGTTATTCAATTATAACGAAAATCTCTTTAAAAGGGCAGGTATTAATTTTCTAGAACATGCTATATATTGTCACTAAGATTCATTTATATTTGTACTTGAATTAATGATCATTTTTGGAATTGTAATAGAATTTTAATTAGTTTTTATATATATAATTTTGAGCTGGGTGTTTCACTTAAATTTTTAAATTTTTGTGCCAAAATTAATAATGTATTAACACTTAACGTAGAAGCCAAAAAACCACAATGATAACACTCATTCACCTAGGCAAGCACATCTCACTTAGACACTTTTATGGGTGTGTGTATATATATATATATATATATATAAAGAGAGAGAGAGAGAGAGAGATGGGTTTAAGTTACACTTTTTTTAAACTATTGGATTTAAGTAGATCCAACGGTCAAAAAAAGACCCTAATTAATGCTAATATTCTAATTGATCTCATTTATTATCTCTTATTTAATACATTCCATACCTATCTCTAAACCAAAAAAAAAAATGTCTACGTCTCTCTCTCCTCCATAATCACATTTTTCTCTGCTCTCTCTTTCTCCTCCATCGCTTTTCTCCAACTCAATTCCATTGCCTTTCTCTTAATTTATTACTTTTTATAAAAGTTCCAAAGTTTTAGGCTTTTTTATTTCTCCTCTCCAATTTGAATTACAACTTTTTATTTTAAATTCAAATTTTCAAATTTTTATCAACTCTCACGTAGAGAAAGATCCTAAAAATTAAAACATTGTCTTTATCTCATTTTTAAACATCATTCCACGTTACCTTATTATATCTTTCTTATTTTTTTTTAAATACTCTAGGTTATATTATATATTTTTTTAGACAAATAACTAATTAGGAAAAAAAGAAACTTACGTAGAGAAAGATCTTGAGAATTATGACACTATCTCAATCTTACTTTTAAACATTATGACACTACACCTAAAATAAAAAAATGAAAAAGAGTCTTATCAAAGGCGTAAAACACGTGTGATGAGACTAGTTTTAGTATTACACAAGTACTTTGCAAAAACACCAACATTAGATTATCTATTATATATTGTCTTTTATTTAAATAATATTTTTCTCACTTTTTATTATTATTTCACACCTATCCACCTAACACACACTCTCTCTATTTTCTCTAAACATTCTCTTTGCAATTTGGTTTGATTATGGGCGGTGGCCTGGTTGGTATGTGATCCCAGATAATAGTTTGATTGAAAGTGTTTGAGTTACAATTCTTAATTTAGGATATTTAAACACCGTATTTTGAGAACTCATATGGACCAGTTTTTAGTTTTTAAGTAACATTCTAAATAACATTGTTGTAAATATATTAAAAATTGTGGGACCAAGATGATTTCACCAAACACTGTAAGTGGGGGACTCTTCTCTTTCTCTTTCTTCCCCCATTCCTTTTCCCCTCTTTCTTTTTTCTTTCACACCTACAACCCTACAGGTCTCTCTCTCCTTTGTATCTTGTGGGAAGCACTTTGTTATGAGCATCACCATCAAATCCTTAGATTTTAAGATGATAACAAAGGGCCCTATATGATATTATGAACCTGAGGAGTGAGAACCATGAAAATGATTATGGTGGAGATAGATTATGGAGTCTTATTAGAAATCATAATAATCCGATATTTAGAAGTAAATTACAATCACACACTATCAATGATGCATGTTGCAATTTCCCTTGGAGTTTAGAATTTTTGTACAAATTTCACAAAACCCTTCTCACAATATTGATAGATCCAAATGTGAAATCTATTTAAAAAGATAAGAAAGAGTATGGAGATATCACTAACCTTGTGGAAATGAAAGGAACGAAATGGAATGTATTTAATCAAGGGAAATGAATGGAAAAAAAAAATGAATGAAATAGAATTAACTAACATTATTTAGATATTTTAAAATAAAGAAATGGAAAGGAATGCAAATGAATGAAATATAAGTAACTTTGTTTGAGAGTAACATAGAGAGAAATGAATAGAATTATTTTATGACAATATTACTATTAGATCCTTATTTTAAAATAAATGGCTGAATATATAGGGGAATTTTGAAAGTTTAGTAATAAAAATTCATTAAATCTAATTTCATTCCCACAAATTTCTCACAATTTCAGGAGAAATGAAAATTTGAGATTTTAAGAGAATAGAGAGGAATGAGTATTCATTCCTATCCATGCCATTCTCTACCACTTAAACTCCCAAACAAAGAAATAGAATTTTCATTCACTCCATTAAAACTCTCAAATAAGAGAAGGAAAGAATATTGTAAAATTATTCTCTTCATTCCATTCCATTACCTCCTCCCGAGGGCTAAGGGAGACAACGACCACTGATGGAGATAAAGGAAAGAAAGGAGACTTGTGGGTTTTGAGAGAGAGTAGAGACCCATTAAAGAGAGATGAAGGAAAAAATAGAGACAAGAGTCTGTAATGAGAGAGAATAGGGGGAAGCAAAAGTGATGGTAATAGGTGGGAAAATTTCTCACATCAAATAAAATATTAATAATTCTATTGTATATGTCAGATGACAACTCACTTTAAAAAAAAAAAAAAAAATACATACACAAATCAAACACACAATTATATATATTTTTTCAATTTAGAAAAAATGTTATTAGAAATATAGTACCAACCAGATTTTTTGCATAATGACCACTTTTTAAACTACAATTTTTACATCATTTTAAATACCAATACTCACTACGACCAAACAAGCCAAGGTTTGATTATGAGCAGTGATTTTGGGAGGAAAAAGCGGTAATTTTAGGTTTGCAATTTGGGTTTGATTAAGGGAGGTGATTTTGGGCGGATTTATTCCCTACTGTTGCTACCGGTTCAAAAGCAACATACGTTAAATAAGTCAAGAGCATCCCTAAGATACATGGATCATTTTCTAAAAAAATATGAATGAATTAAACAATCCTGAGTAAGTCCGTATTAACACAATTAATCTGCTTCAGTACTTGCATTCCTCCATACTAACACAACCATTACACCTAATTCAGAGCTGAATTGGAACTAAGAGGGCAGCCCATGAATAGATTGTACAAATTACAAAGTTCAACTTGTGCTCAAGCTTTGATAGCCTCCTCATTATCTCCTTCAAAACCCTTTTCCTTATAAGTTATAACAAGTAGTATGCAGCAACTATGCCTGTAAATGATAATCAACCACTAAAATGTGTCAAATTAAAATCATCAAAACAATGTGATCAAGGCTATGGTTGAGGCTCATACCAATAGTACACTAAATAGTAGTAAAAAATTGCAAAGAAACCAAGAAATTATGAGGGCTAAAACAAAATCAAAAAGCATCTAACCAATGGCATGAAGATTAAAGGCTATGGGTAAGTATATATAAAATAGTGAAGTGCAAGAGGTGAAAATGGTAAATGAAAACACGAAAAGTTTTGTGTGCTTTGTAAGAGAGAGGAAAGTCTTGAAACAATGAACCCAATAACATAAAAAATCATTATCTTTTAAATTTTAATGAGTCCTTATCTCTAACATGGCACTTGAGCAATGTCTTGATACAATGAATATAAGAAAATAAAGAATTCTTATCTTTTGTTTTGTTTGTTTCTTTGTTTGTTTGTTTTTTTTTTTTTTTTTTTGAGAGTAAAGTGTTTATGTAAAAAAATTTGTCATCAAAGAGAGCACCACATGGCAAAAGCTTATGCTCTCCCACATAAGGTCTCTGCAGTTGACAAATAGATTTCTTAGATTTTTTTTTTCTGTCTCCTCTCTCTCTCTCTCTCTCTCTCTCTCTCTCTCTCAATTTGACAGTGTTTTGTTTTAAATCATGTGGACAGCACAGTAAACAGATAAAATTTAAAGCTTATGCTCTCCCACATAAGGTCTCTGCAGTTGACAAATAGATTTCTTAGATTTTTTTTTTTCTGTCTCCTCTCTCTCTCTCTCTCACTCTCTCTCTCTCTCTCTCTCTCTCTCTCTCTCTCTCTCTCTCTCTCTCTCTCTCAATTTGACAGTGTTTTTGTTTTAAATCATGTGGACAGCACAGTAAACAGATAAAATTTAAAGCTCTCAAACAGTGCAACGTGCGGTATTCGTAACTTTTAAATTGTATACGTGGCAAAATTTTAGATGAGTTTTTTTTTTTTTTCTTATGTGGCAATACAACCTTAATTGTAGGGCAAAACTTAAACATTTATATATAAGAAGTATTAGATATTGATTACTTACCATTGAGGTGAATTGTTATTTTGTGATAAAGTCAATATCGATTGCAGTGAGTCTGCAATGTTTTCACGTTTGATACACTAATAATTTTCATGTGTTAGAAGCTTGTGACTATGTCTTGTATGAAGTATGTAGAACTTGCTCCTTTCCTTACCTTTATTTTTCTTGTTTGGTGGGTAAGTGTTTAGGTAATGCAATTTTTTGAGTGATTTCTTCTTCTTCTTCTTCTTCTTCTTCCTCTTTCTTTTTTTTTTTTTTGGGGTGAATGCTTACCTCGAACTTTCAATAAAAAATTAGCCAACATCGGCTATCAGTACATTATGAAGATGTGGTGGAATATCCTCCATCCACAATAACCAGTAACATGTCTTACATGTCTAACTAAGTTATGAGTTAAAGCATTACCTGCTCAGTATGTGAAAAAGAAATCTGATTAAAGGACTCAACAATCAGCTTAACAGTAGAAACTAAATGCCCAAAGGAAGCAAAAGACTCCTCACTCTTGAAGGCTTTGATAACTGTCTCGGAGTCTCCCTCAACAATAATGTTAGAGAAACCCAGATCAGAGGCAAAGGTGATGGTTCTGAGAGCAGCTATTGCTTCCGCATCATTTGGAACATTTTCTTGCAGACATAGGGACGTTACGTACAGGATTGAGGCCGTTTGTAATAATAGACTCTGGTGGAAAAATGCCTGACCTGCAGGAACGACTATTTGCGTTGGTTTTACTCAATACTCTTTGTTAGTAAATTCTGTCTTGGTGTTGCTTGCCGCCACTGTTTCAAATTTTATTGATTTGTTTGTAATTCTTTCTCAAATTATCATCAGTTGCAGAACTTATCTTTTTGTGTGTGTATTAGTTTAATTTTATGAGTTATATGTTAATATCTCCCAAGTCAGTGTTGTAAGCTGATGTCTTAGATCTAACATAAACTGATTGCGTTTCCTTGCTCTGGACATCTTTTTATTTGTGCACTCGGAAATCAATATTGGGTACACAAAGGAGGGTGTTCCTTTTCTCTTCCAACTCACTCTTCCCCATTTTTCCAAATTCTTAAAGCTAATGTTTAAATCTCATCATGTTGTGAAGGTTTTTCTTATGCAAGTTCTTACTTCACTATTTGCAAACAAGGATGATCTGCGATTAAAGGGTTTACCACTAGCCTTCCTCATTATTTATGTGGATGTGAGTGGACACGGCTCTTTGAATACTAGCTGGATCATTAGAAGAAATCAACCGATTTGCAACACATGGCAAGTGAGCAAATTACCCCGAACAATAGGTTCTTCTGAAATCTGAAGGTAACTCAAGATGATTAGGAACTAGCAAAGAAGGATCTAATGATAATCATGTCAAGTCCTAAATTCAATTTTTGAAAGAGCATCAAATGGAGAGTTAACATTGTTGTAGACTTGTAGTAAGAAATACAGTAACAATTTAGAAAAATATTTGATAATTATGAATGTGACAGCTATTTTCTGCCCAATTGTGTAGCACAAGAAATAGGAAGTGATACCTATGCACAATTAAAATGGTTACCAACCAACGGGTTGTAGTGGTAGCATGGGGCAATATATGCTAGGAAGGGTGATCTTGGCGGTGGTGATAGTAGTGGTGCTTTTAACGAGAGTTGGGAGTAGCAACTAGCAAATGGCAATGGGATGATAAGCATGTTACAACTTGCAATAAGTAAAAACTAAGGAACTTAGAACACAAATTTTAGAAATAAAACTTCAGAATGTTGTTTCTTCATTAGGAAAAACTCTTTAAAAATTCTTCATTAGCTCCATGTGATGGGGAAAAAAAACTCTTTAAAAACTATACACAAAAAAGTCTTTTTGCCTTATTCTAGCGAGGAAAGTTTCACCAGCTGAACAGGCTAATTGGCAAAAAACGAACATTAAACAATTATCCAAAACGTCCATATGGAATGATGTCATGAGCATTCTGGATGTTTAACGCATAAGAAATCAATATGTTACATGTGTATATTAATTATAGAATTTCGTAGTCATTCAAGAACAAAATTTTGTAAGAAAGCATCAGTGCACTACTGAAAATATTCTTTCAAAACATCCATTTTATTACCCAAGGGAATTTACAATCTTTGTTTAGCATGAGCATTAACACAATCTTGATCATGATAAACCTGTATAGAATGCTTTCTAAGATTGATAACCAATTTCCAATGAAGTATTTATTGATGGTTGGCTTTCAAACATCCAGGCATTTTGTTCAAGGATCAATCAAATAAATTTTGGAGTGGAGATACAAAACTAGTACTCTACAAGGATGCTAAAACACAACAATCATGTTTTTTACATAGGCAAGATCAATTACATTAACAATAATAACAAAGAAAGAAATACATAATTTGTGTATTTTACATAGGCAAGATCAATTACATTAACAATAATAACAAAGAAAGAAATACATAATTTGTGTATTTTACATAGGCAAGATCAATTCCATCGAACAGGGAACAGCCATCCAAATTGTATAGCCTTTGAACTTATGCTATCTGGATGATAGAACATGCTAGCTGTTTGTATAAAAGTGAGCACTAGCAGCCACTGTTGAAGCGGTTCTCCAAGAGGTGTTAAAATATTCACATTTTAATGTTGCCTTCCAACTGTATATTTCCGTAATTGAACCCAACAAAAAACAAGGTAACAATTGCACCCAAAAGCACAGCTCAGATATGAGTCATCCAAGGAGACTACTATTGCTAAATTTCAAAACCAAAATTTTCAGTTTCTGATTATATGTCAGCACAGTGAGTCACAATTATAAAATGAAGCATAAAACTAAAAGCTACGTAACCCAGCCCACGAAAACCAGAATCTATTTTTCTTTCTTTCTAATTATTCAATTGTTATAATAAGTGGGGAAGGGAAGAATCGAATATAAGAGAACCCAGATATTTAAGGGACAAGCTCAATGATTTTATGACAGTTATTGTGCAGACATTAGATACAAGCCTCCAATTATGCAGACTTATGGAATATGGATGCAGAAGCATGAAGAAAACGGCCCAACTAGTGACCTTATGGATGGAGCCTACTAATGTATGACCTAAGGGTTAATCAACTGGTGTCTACAATTTGTTTAGTTTATTTATGTAATTGGTTAAACCTTGTTTTCTTTTCCTATTTGCTTAGGGAATTTAATTCCTTTTCTTACTATGTTAGTAAAACTATTTTCTTTTCCTAATAGGATAATAAGTTTGGAACTCTATTTAAAGAACCCAGTGATCAGTGTTGTTTTACAATTTGCTTGAGTAATAAAGTTTATTGTTGGAGTTTTTCCTTTGTTAGCTTGGTACCGATTCCCAAGTTTTGTTTTCTCTTGCTTTGGGCTAATTCCTGGCAAACTTGATGCCTAGGTAAATGTAATTTTGCTGTTTTTGTTAAATTTGCGATGCCTTAGTTATAATACAAGGGCCTTCAGATATCCATAAAATAATAATAATAATAATATAATTTTAATGTATTTTGCAATTTGCACAACTTAAATCAAAATGACTTCAAAATGTTTTAGGTTTCAACTTCAAGTTGGAGAGAAATGGAGCAAAGGAAGGTCGAAAATAACAAGGGTAGAAATAGTGAAGGAGGTAATGGAGTATATGAGCTTAGTGGAACAGAATAACAGGAATATATGTGCCTGACCCCGGTTTAACCCAAATTGATTGGAAAAATATCTACAAACCCAATCCTGAATTTGTTAAGATTAAGAATTTGTCGATGGTTGTGATTGTGATATCATTTTAAGTAATACTTTTGGTGTGTTATGTTTTCCTTAACAAATGTTAAAGAGGAAGGCAGTCATATATTTTGATTTGAAAAGGAAAGTAACTAATGAAATTTTTAATTTTCTTTGGAATTTATATGGAAGATCACACTACCCCTGCATGGACAGTTTTAAAAGACAACGTTCAAACTTTGCCAATTCTACAGCTCCCAAGATCATTCAAACCATAGGGTATGTACTTCAGTACCATAATTTCACCTAAGCTTTTGCATATATTACACTTAAAGGATGTTGATTTCCCTCAAAAATAGTTGCAACCTATAAGTCTAATTGGCAACTTCAATAACCACACTGACAGTGTCCTCTAGAGCTTAGGTGCATTCTAATCCATCATACGGATACACAAATAATAAAAGATTGAGAAAAAACTTGATAATACCAACATGACAACATTCAAGTTATCATAATATTATATCCCTTGTAAGCTCAAACAAGAATGTTGTCTTAAATCATAACAGTATATGCCACTTACATTGCTTTGCACATATTCAGAGCTCGATCCTATAATTTTCTCTCCATATGCACCCAATCCACCTCTGATAAGCCCAGAACCAGCTCCATAAAATGCATTCCCAAATGGATTAGGCGGAGCATTTGCTGCATTTACTGGTGGTCTTGGCACCCCAGGCTGGGTCCCCACATTGTTGTACATTTCTGTAGTTGAACCCAACAAAAAACAAGGTCACAACTGCACCCAAAAGCACAGCTCAAGTTTAAGTCATCTAAGGAGGCTACTATTGCTAAATTTCACAGCCAAAATTTTCAGTTTCCAATTAAACGTCAGCACAGTGAGTCACAATTTTAAAATGAAGCATAAAACTAAAAGCTACTTACCTGGCTCACAAAAACCAGAATCTGTTCTTTTTCTTTATTTTTTAAAAAAATTCAATTGTTACAATAAGCCCGAAGGGGAGATACGAATCTTGGTTCTCCTCATAAAAGAGACCAAGTAATGCCCACTAAGCTACAAGGCTCTTGGCAGAAAACCCGAATCTGCTAAATCATATTTAGTTCCCAAATAGTTAAACAACTTTCTCCCACTATCCAATTCTCCTCCTTAGGAGAACCTACATTTAAATCCCCGCTACCCCAACTCCTGTGACTAGTCTCATAGTTTTGGGACTAAGGTTTTGTTATTGTCATCATGTCTCTTAAAAACTCACCCAACATATAACCCTATCCCCTTTTCGACCCAAATACATTCGCCGTAATTCGATAAACAACATTCTTCTCATTTCACAACCTTATTCTTCCAATCCCAAACCCTTTTTTCATTTTTCTTTTCCAAAACAGATTAATAACAACTCGATGCAATCCAAAAATTTTTAAAAAAAAAAAATTGGCAATTAAATACAACACCTGCAGTACCAAAATGAAACTAAAACCTAAGTTCATTTACGAGCGAAAATTAAATAGCCAATAATTCATTAAATCTGCAAAATCTAAGAGAGAAAATTCACAATTCATGTGGCTTTCGTCAAACTCACACAGATCTTCAACCCCAAATCCAAAAATATATATAGATGAGATTTAATAAAAAAAAACGAATTCATCCGCATCTATATATATACAGAGATTGAGAGAGAAGGAGATGTGAAAGGATACCGTTGGAAATATCGGCGAATTATCCGGCAATTAGATCTGAGCTCCGGTGGGGATTTCAGTGAACGGTTTGGGCACTCTCGCGAAAAAGTGCAGTGAAACTGTTAGAGAAAGAAAAGAGAGAGAGAAATTTAACAGATCAGAGAGTGCATATTAAGTTCTCTATATAAAAAAGGAGGTAGCACGTGCCACGCATGTGCAACCGCGCTGGTTTGTATCTTTTGGTGCTTTTCTATTTTGCGTCAATGGACCAATAACAAAATCGACAAAAAATAATAATAATAATTAAATTCCTAACCTAAAGGATATAAGAAACTTAGGTCCTCAACAGAAGCGACTCAGCCAATGGCCATACCCAGAGCAGTCGACTTCAAGATCGGAGATTCCCTTACCCAAATCGGAGATTGCGAGATCAGCGACGGCGACGGCGACGGCGACGGCGAGATCGGGAAATAAGAACCTCAGGCGACACCAAGGTATTTCAGTTCTCTCTCTTTTTCTCTATCTCATCTTTGCTGCAAAATCTCCGACTGAGAGCGGCGTTCTCTCTCTGTTTCTCTATCTCATAGTATGGCTTGTGACTATTTTTTGATAATGCAGTGTATTGACTTAGACTTGGACAGTTGGACCTCTTGACTATTTTTTTTTGTCTTTTAGAGCCTCTCTTTTTCTCTGCCCTGAGACTTTTTAGGCTCTACCCTAGGGCTAAATTGGCTTTTTAGCTTTTGCGGAAGCGTGTGCGCGTGTCTATTATGTGAATTTTTTTTCATGAAATGAAAGTGTATTTTTAAGTTAAATAGTTACATAATTGAATCTTAAAAAAAAAATCTAAAAAACAGCACTTAAAGTACTGTACCTAAATTTTATATATATATATATATATATATGTAATTGTTAGACGGTTGATGCCATTATCCCTTGAGTGGGGATATATGTAATTGTAAGACGGTTGATGCCATTATCCCTTGAGTGGGGAGTGGGGCCGTGGCTTTTGGATTGGGTAGTGGTCTTGGTTCCTTAAAAGCAACACCCAGGACAAGACATTTAAAAAAAAAAAAAAAAACTATGTTAAGCAGTGGGTTAAGCAGGGTAAATGATGCAGTGTATTTTTAGTCTTTATACCGTGCAAAACAAACTAAACAGTGGCGTGTGTGCTTGATTTAAAAAAAAAATGAAATAATTAAACAAAAGTAATTAATAATTTTATTAATATTTCAAATAAATTTATAATTTATTGTTTATTTTTTTGCTAGTTATTATGAACAAATATTTGATAAGGAAATTATATACCCAAGATTCATCTCTTGTGCAAAAATCATTTCCTATGCAAGATTCATCTTCATCTTCTAAGTGAATTTGTGTTGACTTTAATTTAGAAAATCTACATTCAAATATGAATTTGCGTGTTTTTTTATTGTTGTTAGCGTCAATATATGAATTTATTTCTTTATTAGATTGTGTAATTTATGCTCCTTAAGAACCATCGTGAAAAAAATTCCTAGAGCCGCCACACTGGAGAAGAAGGCTTCATGATTATTACTAAAAACTAGTTAGGTGGGCTATGATTAGAATATTTAGATGAGGAGGAACATCCTTCATCCACACTTTGAAATCGCTAACATATCTAGCAATGTAATGAATAGTGTAATTGCCCTTACTTTTAATAAGAGAAAACCACAAATAGCAAAGGAACCTACAATGTCTTTTGCCTCCTCAATCAAGTGACCATAATCAGTAGAGAAATCTCGTCATTGAGTCCAATTCTCCATCCAACACAATAGAAATAAGTCCAATTTCTTTACCAAAGGTGACAGCTCTAAATGCTGCTATTGCTTCGATTGCAATCAACAAGTTTGGAAGTGAAACTTGTTTGGCCCTAGATGCAAGAACCTGACCCAACTCAAATAAGATATATGGGGTTTGAAATTCAACCTTGATATGGTACTTGAATGGCTCGTCCTTGTCGTCCACAAGGACAAGCTCGTCCCAAAGATTAATTCCACAGCTCGTCCTTGCGTTGTCGTCTGCAAAAGGCAAGCTCGTCCATGAGACTTATTCGATAATGTTACACTGTAACCATACATATAAACCATCATTTGGATCTAAGGATTTAAAGACCTCGTCTAAAGCACTTACAGCAACATCCGTCCAAGCCTGGACGAGTCTCAATAGAAATCCTGCTACGCGGTAAAGAAATACACGCTACGCGGTAAAGAAATACACGCTACGTGGAAGGATTATAAGACATCATTGTAACCTCTACAAATATTTCAACTTCCCATAGCAGTTATCTCTTGGCTTCCACAAATGAGGGAGCAGTTGCAGAATAGTAACCGTCACTTTGGCCCTATATAAACACCCTTTCTCCGACACAGGAAAGTAAGTGAATCTCTTTAAATAACTTCTTACTAAATTGAGTTTATCAATTTAGAGGAGAAAAAACTGACTTCATCGTCAGAGGGTCTTAGACCGGCCAACCCCGGTCTCCCTTGATTCTTCATCTTTCTTTACAGGCCTACATGATCGTTAAGTCCAGAGCGTTCAGCCTACTGATCTTAAGAAGCATCATCAAACCTATATAAAAAATTGATAGGTATTTTGACACGGTGATATGAACAATTATTATAGAGTGGACATTATAAATTGAAATTCTACACACTATCTTGATTCAATTTATTCAAAATCTCATTGACTTAAGAACCCAAGTCAGCCCAAAACCCATATAAAATAAATTTTAAAAAAGGAAAAAAGAAAAGAAAGAAAGAAAGAAAGAAAGAACAACTTCATTGATCTAAAAATGAACAATTTTACAAGAAGGTATTAAATAGAAAAACATAGTTAAAGATCCATTAAATCTGATGAATATATCTTTTGTTAATTTTTTGGCCTTGCCTTTTTTGTTTTTTTTTTTTTTTTTTTTCAGTTTGATAGGTTCTTAAAGAAATCTGAAGGGAAATCGTTTAATAGGTATTACCGTGTTAGAGTGTTTTTTTTTTTTTTTTTTTTACACCAACATAGTTTTTTTTTTTTTTTTTTTATTTTACCACTTCTTACTAAATCAGGCCCATTAAATTAATCACAAATTGTATTAATTAATATAAAAACCAAATTTCAGCCCAATATCCCATTCACAAAACGAAGTCCTCAAATTGTCAAAGCCTATATAACCCATACCGATGGATGGTCAAAAATTCCCAGGATTGAATTAGCTCAGATTTTGGGTCATAGTACTAATTGGGCCAACACTCAAGTAAAGAGGGACCACAAGTTTTTTTGTTCTGTTATATGGGCCAGCCCAAAAGGGAAGACAATAGCTCAGCCCGTTAGGCCTAGCTCAAAGCTACGGACACAATCTTTTATTCTATTTTTTTTGGCAAACAAGCTACTTTACACAATCTTGATCATGATAACCTGTATAGAATGCTTTCTAAAGATTGATAAGCTACAACACCAAGTAGTACTATAGCAGACTTACGTATTTTTCAACACGTCCAATGAAGTGTTTATTGACGGTTGGCTTACAAACTTCCAGACATTTTGTTATCAATCAATAAAGTTTAAGTGGAGATACAAAACTAGTAGTCTACAAGGATGCTGAAACACAATAATCTGTGTATTTTATATTGGCAAGATCAATTACATTAACAATAATAACAAAGAAAGAAATACATAATTTGTGTATTTTACACAGGCAAGATCAATTCCATCAAACAGGGAACACCCATCCAAATTATTTAGCCCTTACTGTTGGGATGATAGAAAATATTGTTTGTATAAAAGTGAGGAACAGAAGATTAATAGCAACGAATGTTGAAGCATTTCTCCAAGGAGTGCTAAAATATTTACGTTTTAGTGTTGCCTTCATTCTGTGCCAAGGATTCTCATAGAACTCATTTAATTCCTTACAGAGATTAATGCAATCATCTCTCACCGTTGCCCATACGATTCCCTTGTTAAGATTGTTAACCATAAGTGATGCTGCATTGTTGTCGCCTAGATAATTAACCAAGATCTTTTTATCACAAACTAAATCCACATCTTCTTTAGTATTGATAATTAAGTAAATCTATGAAGAAAAAATAATCTGTAAAGTATGCATTTTCTATAGAGCGAGTTTGCTCTAATGCCATAATGTTTCAAGTAACAATTTCTGTCATATCGTTTAATTCTATGCTAGGGATTTTCAACACTCCTTTTTCAAATTTTATGTCAAAATAGCATTTACTTGTACCAACCTTGAACTTTACTCCTGCCTCATGGAGCTGTGTTGCGGAGGACAAATGTTTAATCAGTTGAGGGTTTCTTTTTGGTTGCTCCGCAGGTGGAGGTAGCTGATAGGTTCTAAGAAGATCGGTGGTGTTCTATTTTCATATTGGGATGGGCCTGTATGAACTTAATGTTTGAGCAGCTAAAGAAGTTAATATAATCCTTCAGAAAAGCATTGTAGTTTGAGAGAGATGGATCTGCATCGAAGAGAAATGGAAATGCAAGTTGGTGTAGTTTCTCAATAACAAAGAATGGAAGCTGATTTTCAAATAATAGCAAGTCAAGCAACACAGTAGTAGCCCTTGGTTCCACAGCAAAAAAATCGTCCCTTGTCAAACTTTTTGAACAACGTACTAAAAGCTCAAGAATGAAGCTGGCAAACACCAATATCATTTTCACAAACCTATCACTAGTAAGGTCAATAGTCTTTTCATAGCACCCGCGAATGCTTTCTTCCATTTCCGTTATTACACCTACTAAATACAAGTTTATCTTACTCCGTTGGCAAAAACTCCTGAAGTATCTCTCTTTATGCTTTTCCATGGCTTTCAATCTTTCGTTTTTGTGGTGGAAGGGGCCAATTGAAATAACCTGAGGAGTGTAGGCTGCTTCACTCCATTTTCGAAGGGGGTGCGGAACCTGGTAGATGCGACACTGTTTTGATGATTCAATCTCAGGCCTCTCGACCATTTCTCTAATTTCAATTACCAACTCCTTATTTTTATTTTCATTTCCACCTGAAATGTCTGCTTCCTTTTCAGTGTTTTGATCTTCAAAATTTATTGAAGCAATTGCTGGTTGAATTTCCATACTAGTTGATTCTGCCATCTCTCAAGTTGTCTTCCTTGAATTTCCTTATGACAAACACAAGACCCACCAGCATTAGAAATATTAGGTAATACTTGTAAAAAAAATTAAAAAATGTGGATAAACTAGCTAGGTGATTAATATTACTTATGATACACGGACAAGACAAGTTATCATCGTCCTAGAATTCAGATTGTAATAGGGGATAATTACATATTACCCACCTATAGTTTAGTCCGAATTTAACTTACCCACCCATAGTTTTATTTTTGACACTTTACTCACCTGTTTCTCTTCGTTACTACTCCGTAACCCACCTCTTTTTTCAGACGTTACTCTAACACATTTTTTATCAAAAACAAAACCCAAATCAGATCAAACACTCCTCTCGGGGGAATGTGCAGAATAACCACATGAGGGAGGACAATATAGTAAGTTAACAATAAAAATTTTTGATTAAGTAAACTAGCATCTCGAGTTTTAGAAACTCGAAATTCAAATTAAAACTCGAGTTTCAAAGACTCGCTTTGCAAGCCTTTGGGCTGATGAGGTGGACATAAAATGCCACGTAGATCTCGAGTCTAAGAGACTTGATTTCTAAAAAGCAAAACCGAAGAAGAACTTGAGAAACTGAAGAACTGAAAGAACTGAAGAAACTGAAGAACTGAAACTGAAGAAGAACCAATGATCTGATGACGATCGGGATCGCGATCGGGATCCAAACCAAAGACCGATGTTCCTCTCAGATCATCGTTGTTCTTCATCGTCAGATCGGGATCGCGAACTGGATCCAGATCGCGATCGTGATCGGAATCGCGATCTGGATCGCGAACTGGATCCCGATCTTCTTCTTTTCTTCTTCTTTTCTTTTTCTTCCCCGTGGATTGCGATCCCAATCTTCTTCTTTTCTTCTTCTTTTCTTTTTCTTCCCCGTGGACCTCTTCGTGTTTTTGCTCTGGAACTCGAGTCTCTAAGACTCGAGTTCCACGTGGAGTTTTTATCCACATCAGTTAGTAAAAATTCTGGAACTCGAGTTTTTAAAACTCGATTTGCAATTGAACTCGAGTTTTAAAAACTCGAGATGCTAGTTTTCCACTTTCTTTTGCATCTTGTCAAATAACAAAATTTTTCTAATAATAAAGTTAAATGGAAAAAAAATTCCACTCCTCTCTCTCTCTCTCTCTCTCTCTCTCTCTCTCTCTCTCTCTCTCTCTCTCTCTCTCTCTCTCAAAACACACTCCTATTCACGCGTACAAATTTTCAGCATTTTAAGCTTGTCACAAGCTTAAAATCAAACAAATCAATCATTCCAAGGAGAGATCGCTTAGATACTTTAAAGTTTCAGTAAAAAAATTATCACACACCAAAAGTTATGAATAACTTCAAAAGAAGCTTACTTGTTGAAGAAGCTCAAAATAATCACTAAGGAATGGCACATCAATGTCAACTGAGGCACTGCTATCCCCAAAAACCACGTTAGTGACAGGCCTGAGTCTGAGACTTTTAGTTTTAGACGCAGCGACTCTTTGAAGAATAATTTGCCCATCTTTTTTTATTTTGCACGTACTTACATTTGGATTTGGTGGTGGAAGAGAAGGAAATGCAATCGGAACCTTGGAAACAAATGTTGTTGTGGTTGCGGATAACATTTTTTTTAGATAGTCAAAAGGGTCATCCCAGAAGTTCAAGTCGGAGTTGGGATCGAAGAGATGAACGGAGTCGGGAGACAAGGGCAGAGATCTGGTGCGGCAGGGGTACACCATCAGCGTTAGTACTCAAATAACTTTCTCACTGCTTTCTCTGTTTCACAAAACTCTCTCTCTCTCTCTCTCTCTCCTTGCTGGGGTCTGGCTCTATGAGAGAGAAGAATAGAATCAGATAAGGTGATTTTCTGCTATATTTTTCTTCTTCTTTGTTTATTTGATTTAGGGATTGGGTTTCTTTGGTTGTTGGGGTTTGAAAAATGGGATTTGAGGCATGGTTACTGATGGATCCATGGGTTTGGATGTGTGTGGGTGTGTTGATGTTTGTATTTTGACTTGGGTTTTGGGGTTATATTTTGATGGAAAACCGTAGCAATTACAATGACCCAAACAGTAACAACCCAAAATCAGAGGATGACCTTAGTGAAATTGAAACTGGGTCTTTAATGGAGAAACAAGTTGATATCATTTTGTTCAATGAGTTAACGTTGAGTTGGTTCTTGGGTCTAAGAGAATTGTCTAGGTTCATTAACACGAAGAGATCTTCGATTCTTTATAGAAGCTTTCGGATCTGTTTGATTAAGTAACAATCTCTCTCGGCTTCGAACTTTCGATTCATCCATGGTGTATACAATTTAATTCTCGTCAATGCTGGTGGCAAGTGGCTGAGATAGGCAGTGTATTTTGACATGGATTTTGGAGTTGTATTTTGATAGACATGTGGTTTGTACTTTGATGGTATTGCTTGATTTGATTTGTATTAGTTTTCTGCGTGTATGTTTTTTTATGTTTGTGTACGTTCTTCATGTTTGTGAATTGTAAGAAACTAATACCATATTTTAATCTTGTATTTTTTTTTTCTTGTTTTGGGAGGAGAGAGACATAAAATGAGTGTAAAAAGACTTATTTACCCCTCTTTTTAAACAAAGGTGGGTAACAGAAACTAAACGGAAGTAATCTCAGGTGGATAAAGTGTCAAAAATGAAACTATGGGTGGATAAGTTAAATTCAGGCTAAACTACAGGTGGGTAATCTGTAATTATCCCTTGTAATAAATAACTCTAGTCATTTTGAATGAGAGTTCGATTTTCGTTTTGGAAAAAATAATAATTTATAGGATAAACAATTTAAGCGCTTAAAATTATTTAATATTAGGCGAAAATACATTTTTGGTCTTTACATTTTGGGCTGATTCTTATTTTCGTCCCAATTTTGATTTTGCTACTATTCCAGTATCTAAAAACAAAAAATCAACTCGTCCATGTTGTTAACCCACTAACAAAAAACTCCTACGTGGCAAACGGAGTGACCTGCTTGCTGATATGGCACTGATGTGGCCATTAAAATATTATTTAAAAAAATTATTTGACATTTTTAAATGCCATGTCAAATTTAAATTAATAAATAATTAAAACAAAATAATTAATTAATTAATTTTTTTTTAGTTTTAATAATGCCAAATTCCTCAATTTATTCATTTTTTTATGGGCTCAATTTTAATTTTAATTAAAAAAAATATAAAACAAACAAAAAATTTACACGATCTCTCTAAACAAAGCTCTCTCTAAACAAAAGCTCTCTCTTGGATCAAAATCTTTGTCTTTCTCTTTTAGCTTTCTCTTTGGAATTTGGATTTAGAGAAAGAGATAGGCTAAGATCGGTGGTAGTGGTTGTGAAGCAGTAGTTGGTCTGGTGGTGTGGGGGGGAGGGGTGGATTGTTGGTTTAGTGACTTTGTTGGCGTGGGTTTGTTGACTGATTAGTGGATTTGGTGACTGACCGGTGGGATGGATCATTCGTTTAGTGACTGATCAGTGGCAGTGGTAGTGATTGGTGGTTTGATTTGTTCATGTGGGTTTCAGATTGAAGCTCTCTCTCGTCTAAAGCTCTCTCTCTCGGTGGGTTTTCTGGATATTGTATAAAATGGTAAAATTGAGGTATGGATTTTGGAAATTGGAAAATTCTGATTAGGTTTTTAGAAGGTGAAGAAGATGGAGTACCAGGACCAAGTAGGGCATTTGGAGACAAGGTTATCACCGGCAATGACGAACTCGTAGACACTGAGAATGCCTTTCTCTTTAAAGGCGGAGACGTTGCGATGACCTGTGATTCTCTCCACCATTCCTTTGAACGCTTTGTGAAGCTTTTGCATCAGAACCATCTTCTCTCTCTCTCTCTCTCTCTCTCTCTCTCTCTCTCTCTCTCTCTCTTTGAGTTAGGGATTATGGAAAACCCTGAGGTGGGTTTCTTGGTTTGACTTGTTGGATTGCTAGGTTCGACTTGGTGGGTTTGTTGGGTTCTGAGGTGGGTTTGCTGGGTTCAACTTGCCTAAGATAGGCTTTTCTGGGTTTGAGATTTTTTTTGTGGGTTGGTTGTGTTGTATTTTTGGATTGATTTGATACTTTGGGGCTTTGGGATTTAATGATTTTGCTGGGGTTTGAGAAAAATGGTAGCTTTGAGATTTATGATTTTGTTTTTGAGCTGAATTTTTTGGGTTTTTGGTGTGTTTGTTTCCTAAGAAAATTTTTGGGTTTGCTAGTTTGTTTGTTGGGGAAGAACATGGAGTTCATGTTCTCGGAAAGAAGAAATGATCTTACAGAAAAAAAAAAAAAAAGATTAATGTTTATTTTTAATTTTCTGATCTGGGTTTTTGTTTTTATTAATTTAAATCTGACGAGGCATTTAAAAATGTCAAATAATTTTTTTTAATAATATTTTAATAGCCACATAAGCACCATGCTACATAGGAGTTTTTTGCTAGTGGGTTAACGTCAAAGACTAAAATAGAATGAATTTTCCATTAATAGGGCCTGAAATAGTAGCAAAATCAAAATTTGGACCAAAATGGGAATCGACCCAAAATGTAAGGACCAAAAGTGTATTTTTGCGTTAATATTATTAAAAATCATTTGTTAGAGTATGTAATGTTTGTATTGAATATTGTTCGGTTTCTATAAGAAAATGAAGGTAGTTAGTTAAACCATTTATATATTTAATGTATTTTATTTTCTATTACTATGGTTTTTTTTATGGGTAAAAGTGTATTACTAGGAATTTTGCTAATGTTTATTATCTTTTTCTAGGAAGTTATTCAATTATAAAGAAAATCTCTTTAAAAACTAAGGTAGATTTTTTTTAGAGAGCATTGTATATATTGTCAACAAAATTATCATTTATATTTTTACTTGAGTTATTGATCATTTTTTTTATTTTAATTAGTTTCAAAATTTAGATAATCATATATCATTCATATAAATATATATATAAAGCCGAAACTAAGAAAAAGTCCAATTTATCCATCTATAATATAATGTATTATAAAATTTAGACCTCTAAACTCGGTTGATACACAAAATGGTGACGTGTGTTCCTTTAACAATGCATAAAACAAAATAATTTTGCCCTTACTTAGCAGCAGACGTATTCATCAAAGACACACATCGAGTTTCCTTTTCATAAATGATTGTAGGCGAAAACACTATTTCAATTCCTACATTTTAAGATCATAGTCAATTTGGTTCCTACATTTTGGTAACAGTCAATTTGATCCCTCATATATCATTAATTTGCAATCAATTTGATCCCTACTGTTAACTCACTAACGGAAAAAGTCTATGTGACAAGTCTACATGGCTACTAGAATAAAATAAATAAATAAATTGTATTAGCATTTAAAAATGACAAGTCAACATCTGAAATTAAGTAATTTATCAATTCCAAAAAAAAAATTAAAAAAAAAGAAGAAGAAGAAGAAATTGAAAACCAAAAAAACATGAACCCAGATCTGGGAAACATGTACCCAAATGAAGATTTCAAAGTTTCTTACACTTTTTGAGAAGCCAACCCGTGAATACAAACAATCAAATAAAGGAAAAGAGAAAATCAACGTCCAACAAACTCCATCGCCAACGATCTGATCCCTAGCGCATAACGAATCATTGAAAATACTGAAAGATAATCAAATTCAAAATCATTTAAGTAATCAATGAAACGAGGTGAAGAAATAAATTGTAGAGTAAGGGACTTTGATTATGTACTTCTGTGAACAAATTTATATGCTACATCCATCGAATCAAATCAGTGAGATTGAGATTCACAATGTTTTTGACGCCTTGAATGGAAAAATAAAAGTTAATCTACCACCCCTACAAGCTTCACCTTCTCTCTCTGCCAATCCTATTCAAAATTCATACGTCTCTCTCTCTCTCTCTCTCTCTCTCTCTCTCTCTCTCTCTCTCAAATATAAAATATTTGAATCTCACACACATACACAAAAAAACACAATACTAATAACTTAAAGAAGAAACCCAAAAAAAAAAAAAAAGGAAGAATAATAAGAAGATCCAAATGCACAAGCACAACTATTTACAACATCTTGTACCAAGCAAATAAAAACGTTGATTTTAAACAAAGTCTTTCTCGTTTCCTTTACCTTCTCTTCCTTTATCTAACCCCACCTAAATCAAGTTCTCTGGTTTTAGAACTTACCCACGTTATTAAATCCAAAAAACTAATTTATAAACCCCAACATTTTTACTTTTATACCCAGTATTCTTGGGGTTTCTTTCTTTTTCCCTTAATTTTGAGGTTTGTTTTCTCTTTCGTTTATCTAATTGTTGGTTTTCACCGTTTGGTTTCCCAAAAAGTTTGAGAAACTTTCGAATTCTTCTTCTAAGTACATGTTTCTTAGATATGGGTTCGTGTCTTTTTTTTTTTTTTTTTTGTTGGAAATTGATAAATTAATTAATTTTAGATACCAATGTGTTATTTTTAAATGCCAAATCAATTTTTTATTATTATTCTAGTAGCCACAAAGGCTTTAAGTGTGACAACAGTGCACAACATTTGTCACATAAACTTTTTCCGATAGTAAGTTAATAGTAGGAATCAAATTAATTGCAAGTTGAAAAATCAAGGACTAAATTAACTACTACCAAAATGTAGATACCAAATTGATTGTAGCTCTAAAGAGTTCAATAAAAAGTCAAAGGTTTCAGTTATATATATATATATATATATATATCTAAACGGCTACAGTCTTTCGGATACCGTGGACAAAGTAGATCGGGACAAGCACAGATCAGGACCTACGTTCCAAACACACACGTAACTAGGCTATTGGCGAAATTCAAGTATCTGGAAACAAAGAAGACTGGGATAATAACTGGGTTAACTCAAACAGATAAACAGGATATAGAATAAACTGAAGATAAGCAACTGAATCAACAGGTTAAACAGTGGATAAAGATCACATATATATATATATATATATGGATTTAAGTGTAACAATGATACATACTACTTGCCATATAAACTTTTTCCATTAGTGAGTTAACGGTAGAAATCATATTGATTGTAAGTTGAAAATATAAAGGGTCAAATTGACTACTACTAAAATGTAGAGACCAAATTGACTGTAACTCCAAAATGTAGAGACCAAATTGACTGTAACTCCAAAATGTAGAAATCAAAATGGTGTTTTCTCCATGATTGTATTGTTAAATATTAAGAAATTATAAGTTTGTGCTTTTTTCATTGATGGTTTATTAATTGAATGTTTTTTTTTTAATAATTTATAATGATTTTTTTCTTTCTTTCTTTCTTTAAACTTTTACCTCCTAATTCTAAGGGTACGTTTGGTACACTGAATGGGGATTACGGCAGGAATTGTAATCTTTATTACTAGTAATAAAGTGTGTTGTAATGTAATAACTAAATCTATTCATTAGTTTGGTTGTGAGTTATAATATTAGAATGAAACTTAACATTTATTTTAAGAAATATCTTACTCATACAATTATATCTCCTTAAAAATTGTTATTTTTAAATTTAAGAGAGATATGTGTTATTTTTTATGATTTTTTATTTTTATAATTGTTATATGTATATGGAAAGTTAGTTTATTTGAAAATATTTTAAGTTTTGAAATTATTATACTTACTAAGAAATAGTCAATACAACTTTTTAAAGAGGAATAGTTATTCCTCATTCTGAAGAATAGCTATTCATAAGGAATGACTATTCCTTGTAATAAAAACATAACTAAACTAAATAATAATTAAACTATAGGAATAACTATTACATTACAGTGCCTGTTACAGCCTATCAAACATTTCTTAAGTGGTGGCTCTATCTCTGAACCCAGGTGATGACATGATAGCTAGAGACCTACATGCCACAAACTTTATCAATTTATTGACTTTTGTTAGTTTTTAAGAATTTTTTTTAAAAAAAAGTGTAAACGTGTCACGTGTGTCAATGTGTTTTGTTCAAAATTCATAATCAGATGAAGGGATAATAAACGGGTTACCTTAACCAGCAAGATTGAAGTTGCGCACACACTGTCCACCTCAAGCAACTATTGCAAAGAAAGCTAAAGAGGAAAAAGATCAAGATGAAGAATACTATGATAAGCAATGAGAAAAAAAAAATTTGAGATTTAATTTTCTTCAAGAATTAAGAGAGAGAGAGAGAGAGAGAGAGAGAGAGAGAGACTTTTTGTTTTCAGTGTTTTGTGTTTTGTTCATAGAGATAAACGTTAGATTTATTTGATAATGAATTTTCTACCATTAATTTATATTTTAGCATAATTCAAGAAATGAATTAATGAATTTGTCAACTATTAATTTAGATTTTAATTTTTTAGGAGCATTGATTTTGTCTCTTCACCTTCTCACAGTTTTTTTTTTTTTTTTTTTTTTTGATAGGAAAGCTCTTAATATTTTATTCAAAAATGGACGTGGATCGTACATCATGCATGCACGCTTGTTCAATACGCCCAAGGCATTCCTCAAGCCATACAAGAAAGTCATCTACGTTAGCTGCGTGCTGAGCCAATACGTGGGCAGGGGTATTTCCTTGTCTTTTGGTATGGGAAAAAGCAAATGTACGACAAGCTTGTACACTTTTTGGAACTACGTACTGTAACTACATTCTGGACCGAAGTATTTACTTCAGTCAGGCCGTGGATAGCATTGCACATCACAAGCGAGTCGCCCTCAAAAGTCACGTCCATGACCCCCATCTCCCTTGCAAAGGTGACCCCTATCTCCATAGCCTTGGCCTCTGCTTCCAGTGGCCCCAACGGATTGTTCAGTTTCCTGCATAGAGCTGCTATTACCTGTCCTATGTCATCCCGTACAACCACTCTCACCCCCGCCTGCTTCCTTTTAGTGAACACGGCTCCATCAACATTCACCTTATAGCATCCCGCCTGGAGAGGGACCCACTTAGTGACCTGGTTCTTTACTGTACTTGTCATTGGTTTTTCATTTGCCATCTGGAATTCCTCGAGCAAACAGAGAGTTTCTTGTCATAGCCTGTCCACTTCTAAGCTTGCCCCCGTGTCGAGCCTCATTCCTATTTTTCCATATCCCCCAGCTAATCATGACAATCCGCTCCACTATTTCTGGCCTTTGACTCCTCCCACTTTTGTAAATGCCAAATGACATCCATGTAATCCCACGAAGGGAGAATCTCAAACGGAAAGGAGAGTTTGCATGAGGACCACATCTTTTTTGCATGATCACAGAACCAGAATAAATGACTTATGGACTCCACTTGCTCCCCGCAGACTTCACGTGTGCTGTCTTTTGTGATGTTCCTCTGCCATAGATTTTCCTTAGTTGCTAGGATATTTCTACATGCTTTCCACGCAAAGTGCTTGACCTTATTTGGTACATTCAGCTGCCATAGTCTTCTCCATGTTTGTCTCATAATTGACTGGTTTGAGCCTTCAGCCATCTGTTTGTCCCCATGGTTCTCCTGTGCTAGTTTGTACGCACTTTTGACCGTGAACCTCCCATTCTTGTTTTCTGCCCATATCACTCTATCCCTTGCCCCAGTGACGCTCAAGGGTATGCCAAGGATCGCATCTGCATCCTCCGGTAGGAAACATTGGCTGACTAAGTCCCTCTTCCATTCCTTACTGTCCTCGTCGATAAGATCACTGACCCACTGTATCTGTCCCTGTGTTCTCTCATGCGTAATAACCTTGTATGTACTTGGACTCGGGATCCATTTGTCCTTCCAGACCTTGATCCGTTTACCATCTCCCACTTGCCACCTCATTCCACGTCGCACTAGTGGTTGGGCTGCCATGATGCTCCTCCATGCTTATGAAGGTTGACACCACATACTAGCTTCCACAAAATCACAGCTTGGGAAGTATTTTGCCTTATAGACTACCCGGTAAAATAGTGAGGAGGAATTTTTTTGGAGTTGCCATCCCTGTTTAGCGAGTAAAGCAAGGTTAAACAGTTTCAAATCACGAAAGCCCATGCCACCCCTCTCCTTCGGCAACACATTTTCTCCCAACTCAGCCAGGCCAATTTCTTTATATGGAGACTTTTTAATACACAGTGCATTCTATTACGCAATAGAAGAACCTTTATTTATTATAATTTTTTGGAGGGAAAATGCGTAAAACAACCTTAATTAAAATATATTATATTATATTAGTTGAAAGAGGGGGGCCATGTTTTATTTGGAGGCTTTAGCCTTTAGGCGATTGCTTAAGTTGCTTATATGCTTGACCTGACCCTGCTGTTAATTAATATAAATAAATATATTTTTTCCCAACATAAATTTGAATTAGAAATATTAAGTAATTAAAAGAACTTTAATAGTTATATTGATAAAATGTTCATTGTAATTGTAAAACCTTAAACATTTTTCTCAAAATAAAGAAAAAGAACACTCTCATCTTTTTCTCTTTTTTTTTCTTAAATTGTGTATTTCTAAATTTGGATGGAACTTCATTGGATTGAATTAAAATCTTTTAAAATTATATGAAATTCATACTTTAATTGATGTTTACAAAATTTAATTTATGTAGAATTTATTTGTCTCTAATTATTATATTTTACATGCTAAACATTTGGGTGGGGTTTTATTTTTTGAATAGGTTAAAATGTGGCATGTTTGTGGGAACTCAATACAACAGATTTGTTAAACAATTTAAAAATGAGTTGTATACACCCAACCTTTTGTATTGTCAGATCAACACACGTAATAAACAAATCATATTAAATTAAGAGTTCTTGACACAATTGTTAAAGATTTAAATTGACTTATGTAATCGAATATCCTTACGTTAGTAAGATATATGAACACAGTTACCTATGCATATAAATAATCACCCTTTGAACTTGCTAAGTTTTGTGCGAAAATTCTGTCATGGACTTTTTCTAACAAAAACGAGTGTCTATTGTTATTAGAACTTTTATTAAAAAATTAAAAAAGAGAATAAAGAGAGAGCTCTTACCTAAAGAGGATTATTATAATCAAGCTCTAGGTTTCTGTCACAACTTTCCTTATGATATATATATATATATATATATTATTTTTTTGGAGAGAAACTTTCCTTATGATTATTTAAGACAAACTATTGAAATTTATAGAAGTACCCAGTAGGTGGATACCACAGTTAAGTAGCTAGGAAGTGCAAGCAAGGAATATAATATTTTCAAGGAATCCAAGGTAGGGATATTATAAGGGAGAAATGAAGGAAGGAGTCTATATAATAAAGGAAACAAATGAATCTTTTTATTATTATGCTTTTGGTTTTTAAATTGTTTTTGTGAAGTGTTCGCGTCAATAATAGTATTCGCATCAACTTGAGTAAAAAATTTTGTATATTTTAGCATAAAATGTTTTTTTTTTTAATTTTATATACTTACTTTTTAAAATATCCTACGTCAAATTACTTATTTTACATTACATTTCATTACAACAACCTACAACTAGCATCCACTATCTTTCTTTATGCTTGCAATATGTAATGAAAGTATAAAAAATTAAATTCAAAATAAATAGCGTCAATGTAAATTTATATTGTCACTGTAGAAAATATGTATTTTTATACAACTTTATATTGCTTGAAGTGAGTGAATTTTAGATTTAATTAGCTAAATGTTATAATGTTTTTGTTATATAACCACTAATACGATTATACAAGTGCTCTAAATTATCTATGACAAACTATTCAAATTTAGGCATACCGATAGGCCGATACCATGATTAAATAGTTGGAAAGTACAAGCAAGGAGTATAATATATCAAAGAATCTAAGGTAGGGATATTAACCCTCAACCCTCCAAGGTACGGATATAATAAGGGAGAAATCAGAAATGAAGCAAAGAATTTATACAATAAAGGAAAAAATGAATCTTTTTATTCTTGTGCTTTTGGTTTTTTAAGTGATTATGTGAAGTGTACGTTCGAGTCCTCATCAACTTTTGTAAATATTTTTTGTTCTATTTTATTATCAAAACTTATTTTTTTATTTTGCATACTTACTTTTCAACATTGTAACACCCCAAACCCTTAAGAAGGATTTAGATGCATAATCTGTCTTAGAAATAATCAACAATGATATAATGGAACAGAACGTAATATTTATCCTCAAATAAACTTCTTGAATATCATCATATTTCCTTAACAATCCATAAAAACAAAACAACAATAATATTCTTGAATGTAAAATCTCCAAATAACACCTCAAAATAGTTCCAAAAATAATAATCTCATTGTCCTGAAACAATTTTACTAAAACAATTCTGCAACTATCAAGCTCCAAACGAAGTCATCCATCTAAGGCTCCACTGATCTACCACCAAAAGACACTCCATAACTCTAATCTGAAAGGATGGAAAAAGGGGTGAGCTAAAGGCTCAATAAGAGACTACAAACATGAGGATGTCTTCCAAAACAAAACGATAATATCATTGACAAAATATAGTCATCACGATACAATTAAAATTAGTTTAAACTGTAATATAATATATTCTATAAAGCTGTTAAAATAAAACTCTTCACTATAACACTGTAAACATTAATAAAATAACGACCACATTTATATGCCAATATGCACCAAATAGGTAGAAACAATTTTATTTTGAAAATAAGCAATTTTCCACCTAAAAGAACAGTAGTAAATAAACAGTAACTCAATATGAAAAATATTAGTCAAACACAGACAAAAACTGCTAAACACTCGATGGGTGATTTCCCATGGGAACAATAACACTAACCTCAAAGAGGCAACACTAGCTCCGAAGAGCAACAATAACACTGCACCACACCACACTAACACTACTTCGGCCGAAGACCAACACTTAACCCTGTGTTGGCAAAGGTTGCAGACTGTCTAGTTGACCATTTGAAACACTCTTGACATATACAGTTTCACAATAATATACAATAAATAATAGAGTTTGAGTATGTATAAAGCACAACAATGGTATAAGTCTTTGAAACTTCACTTTTGCAATTATGTGTATGTATATATATATAAATATATTTTTACCACAATTATATATATATATATATATATATATAAATATATACGTCTTGAGAGACGTCATGTGTTGAAGTCTACTTACCTCTAGTGGCTAAACCAAGCTTCACTTCAATTGCTCGAAACGACGTCAACTAGAACCTAAATAATAATTAGATAACTCAATAAGGGCAGGTTCTTTAATAACCACAAAGTCCTCTTGATAAAACAATTCCTCAACCACTATGAAGATTTGGCAAGATAAAATTTAACGTGTCTTTCTAATATAACTCCAAACCTATTCTAGATTAAAATAATAGTATAGCATTCCCTAACCTAACATCTAATATTTATATAAGAACACGTTACCATAAGCAACCCTATACCCTATGTGCCTATATACATATATATGAACCCAAAATTACAATTTTCCATTTCGTCCAAACAACGTGAATATGAAAGTAAAAAAAAACACAATTCGGCACCCAAGAAATTGGTTCCATGACATTATCATCAATAATAAAAACATTTGCAATATCAATGCCATAGCCAAACACCACGGTGGCAAAAGGACCATTTACTATACTAACAATGATATAATGTAATATATATATATATATATATATACTTATATAAAAACCTAATAGCACCAATCTCCACTTTCGGCCAACCATGTGAACTAATCATTGTAATATATATATATATATATTCGGCAATCCAATTGAATCCAATGGATGAACTATTGATGTAATATATATATATATATATTCGGCAATCCAATTTATACATTATTATCATTGAAATTCCAGCAACCATCATTGAATTTCCAGCAAACACAATTGAAATTCCAGCAAACTTAATACTAACCCTAACACTAACATGTCAATGATGAAATCCCAGCAAAAAAAAAGAAAAAAAAAAGGCTTTCCTAGAATGATGCTTACCTCAAAACCAAGATGAAGTTGCTGGCTGCCCTGAAGTGCACAGCCTCCTCTTCTTTTGTTTTTGAGAAACCCTAATTTTCTTTCATATAAAGCTATTGCACTTGGGCTGAAAATTCAGAAGCCTATTTCAAGTTAAGGCTAATTTCACTTGGGCTGAAAATTTAGAAGCCCACTACAACTAAAATAAACTTCCAAGACCCACCTATATTCCCACTAAACTCATTATAAGGTTGTTAACATAGGCTAGGACTTCTAAAGAATTCCAAAGACACTAAAACTCCTAATCCAAAAAGGTTCAAATCCTTTTAACCTTTTCCTTAACTGATAAGAGGCTAATAGTTAATTTTTGAATAGACCACAAAATAGTTATTCACGTTACCCCTTAATATTAATATTGATATTATTATTATTATCATTGTAAAAATCACAATATAAATTAATTATTTCCTCCAAAATAAATAAGCAATTTATCAAATTTACTCTCTAGAAGTGATTAAATTAAATTTAAATGAGACGGTTGTTACAAACATGATTTTAAAAATCGGACCGGACCGACCAGTCAGACCGGTTCAATTGGGAATTGGCCTTCAATCCGGTCCAGTTATGGCCAAAAATTAGAAATAGCTTAAAAACCAGAAAATAGTGAAACCTAGCCGGTTCAACCGGAAAACCGAAAACCGGCGTGGTCGGACCTGTTACTGACCAGTTGAGCTTTTTTGTCCTTTTTCTAGCCTAAAACTACGCCATTTTGGCTAAAAACTAACCCTAAACACTCTCATCTCATGCCTGACACCTCTTAATGCCTCATCTCACGCCTAACTCTTTGAAATCAAGCTCTCTCAAGCTCTCTTCCTCTCTGCCTCACTCAAACTCAAGCTCACTCTCTCTGAAATCATGAATACCCCTCACTTTCTCTGCCTCACTCTCACGGTCTCACCTCACTCCGTAGCTAGGAAAACCAAAAGGCGTGGGTTCCGTGATGACCACCACCCCGAATTGGCCGACTGGCCTTCGAGACTCGCCAACTCCAACTTCGACTCCCTCAAGTCCGGGGATGGCCCTGGTCCTCAACGATGTCAGTCTCTCTTTTATATTTTAGGGTTTCATAATTAAAGTTTGTATTTCTAGGGTTTTGGCTGATGACTTTTGATTCATTGCTGTGTTTTTGTGTTGATTTTGTGTTTTCTTAATGAGGATTGTAGGGTTTTTGAAATGTCTAGTAGCAGAATGATTGAGAGATAGTTGAATTTGGGGATCAAATAGATGAGTGTTTGGGTTTAAATTAAGTTGAGAGAGATTTGGTTACTTCTTGTTGAAATTTGATAGCAAGATTGGGTCTTTGGTTGAATTTAAATTCAAATCTTGTGCTTTCGAATTGACTTTTATGTCTTCCTAGTGAGAAATTTGGGGGTTTTGAAATGTTAGTCACTAGCACAACTAGAAGAGGGATTGCGTTCTAATTAAACCCCACAACTAGAGGAGTCACCTGTATCTTAAGGACCGTCCTTTCATCATCATAAAAAGTGAAAGCAAGACACTCACTGAAGATAACAAAAGTCAAATTCAGAAGCTTGTTTTATATTGGCATTCTTGCAATTCGAAATACCTCCTGGCTCATATCATAGGCTATATGATTACCTCATAATTGGTGGTGCCCTTGATGCACTACAAAAAACGGGGCCTTTAGGCCCCGTTTTTTTGGGCCGCGTTTTTGAAACGGACTGAAGCTACGTTTTTGCAAACGCGGCTTCAGTCCGTTCAATGGGCCGCGTTTTGCGAACGCGGCCCAAAATAATAGCTTGAGGCCGCGTTTTTAGACACGGCCTCAAGCGTTTTTCTGAAGCCGCGTTAATAAAACGCGGCTTCAGTTTGGAATGGGGCCGCGTTTAATAAAACGCGGCCCCATTCCAAGCCTTTGTATATATACATCTTTTCACCGGGTTGAGCAAAATTTTTGCTCAACCCTAGCCTCCATGTCCAGAGCTGCATCTCCATCTCCGAGTCTCCCACACACATCGGAGATGGAGGCTCGGAGATGGAGGCTTGGATCTCCAAGCCTGGTTCTCCGAACCGATCGAAGATCGGAGATGGAGGCTTGGAGCTCCAAGCCTCGTTCTCCGAACCGATCGGAGATCGGAGATGGAGGCTTGGAGCTCCAAGCCTCCATCTCCAATCTTCGATCTGAGATCGAGGCTCGGAGATCCAGGCTTGGAGAGCTCCATCTCCGAGCCTCAATCCGAAAGTTTTGCCAGAGCCGGTGGCGGCGTCGACAGCGACCGGGTTTTTTGCTGGGTTTTTCGCTGGGTTTGTGTTTAATTTTCGCTGGGTTTGTGTTTTTGCTTGGTTTTTCGCTGGGTTTGTGTTTAATTTTCGCTGGGTTTGTGTTTAATTTTTTGCTGGGTTTTTCGCTGGGTTTGTGTTTTTTGTTGGGTTTGTGTTTAATTTTTTGCTGGGTTTGTGTTCAAATAGTTGTGTTCTTGTTTATATTTGCTGAGTTTGTGCTTAATTTTTTGCTGGGTTTGTGTTTAAATATTTGTGTTCTTGCTTGGTTTGTGTTTAATTTTTTGCTGGGTTTGTGTTCAATTATTTTTTCTTGAATATTAATTCTGAAAATATTCAAAAATATTTTTGAATATTTTCAGAATTATTTTTTTTGAATAGACCTTGGTCTTAGGCCTCGTTTTAAACGCGGCCATAGACCTTGGTTTTAGGCCGCGTTTCTAAAAGTGCGGCCATAGACCCCAGAGGCCTATAGTCGCGGGGTTTAGGCCACATTTAAAAACGCGGCCTAAAAAACCGCGGCTATAGCCCTACTGGTCCTATAGCCACGTTTTTTGGACCTTAGGCCGCGTTTTAAAAATGCGGCCTAAAGTCCTTTTTTTTGTAGTGATGGTAGCGTGCCAAAAATAAAATCCATTCATGTATTTTTCATCAAAATTATTCTTGAAGATAATGTTCAAACAATCAAATTTGGGCTTTATTATTTGCCTCCAAGAATCAGTACTTAGGGTGTAAACATGAACAAAAGTGTTTTCTACTATTGTGTCGTCCGCACGTCTCTTATAAGTGACAATTCTAACAACTTTGTAGTCATTAGAATTGTTATCATAACCAAATGCAAAGTTAACATCAGTGTAGAAGAGATGGGGGTAGAGTGTAAGGGCACATGGAGGAAGTGTGGGATAAGGAACAACCTTAAATTTTAAAGGAAACATATTTATTAATATTGGTTTGTTAGTTTTAGTATATAAAAAATTATTAATTATTTATATAATTTAAATAAATAATAATTAAATTATTTATGACGTCATCGATTCGACCATCGATCGGACCTCAGTCTGACCATAAAACCGATAATTAGTTTCTTTTTCGGTACTTTTACCGTACCAGTTTTTAAAACCATGCTTTTCAAAACACTTTATATCAGATTATTTATTTTACATTATATTTAATTAAAATATCTAATTTTTTTAATT
Source organism: Lithocarpus polystachyus (assembly GCA_033629205.1). NCBI lineage: Eukaryota > Viridiplantae > Streptophyta > Magnoliopsida > Fagales > Fagaceae > Lithocarpus > Lithocarpus polystachyus. Next base: position 51,845,920 of record CM066171.1, on the reverse strand, counting down.
TTTTTTTTACATACAACAATCATCGTCCACTATTTTTGTTTATTCTCAAAATACATAAAAATAAATAAAAAATTAAATGCAGAATGATTACTGTAACATTGAAACCCATTTCACTACTTGGAAAATTAAGAAAATAGACGAAGAACATTGAAACCCATTTCACCACTTAGAAAAATATCTATTTCATCCTCTTTTCCATCAACAAGTTCATTCTCGTCATTATTTGCAACTCAAAACTCAACTAAATGAATTTGTATAGGGTGGTGCTCTAAGAGAAAAAGTAATTCGATAGAAAAAAAAAAAAAAAAAAAAAAAAAAAAAAAAAAAAAAACCCACAGGGCCACAGCCAAAATGCAGAAAAATCCCACGCTCAGTCCCACCTTCCCTGCATAACCCAGGAAAATCTATCACAGCCAAACCCATAGCCTGGCCACTGTGAGGAAAATCCATTAAAAAAAAAAAAAAAAAACCAACAACCCAAAATTGCAAACTGGTCGGTGACCAACCACCACAACCCGATCAACAAACCACCAACCCAATCACTGCCATCGTATTATTTGTGAGGGGAGAGATTTAGAGGGGACGACAGAGGGAATGAGAGTTCTGAGGGAGAGATACGGAGAAGAGAAAACAAAAATGACAAAATGAGTGATTTTTTTTTTATTATTATAAGAGGAGAGTGAAGACAAATAAAAAATTAATTTGAGTTTTGCATTCTAAGTACAGTAAGCTGCTACGGGTAGCAGTTTACTATAGCTGGCAGCTAAATTTATTTAGATATACCATCACTAATGTAGCATGAATTTTGTGATTTGAGAAGCTAAAATAACTTTTGAGTTATTTTAGCACCGCCAATGTGGATGCTCAAACTATTTAAATTAGGCCAGTACCATGGTTAAAAGTAGCTAGAGAGTATAAGCAAGAAATATAGTATATCAAGGAATTCAAGGTAGGAATAGCCCCAGCAAGGCCCGTGTTGGTATATATGGTATTATCCATTGCCGTCACGTGGCGCGGGGTCGATGAGCCCATACCGGAAACCTCCTTTTTTATTCAGCAAAAAAAAAAATTCAAGGTAGGAATATTTAACCATCCAAGACAAGGATACAATAATAAAGGAGAAATGAAGCAAAGAATCTATATAACGAAGAAAAAAGGATGACGAAATGAGAGAGTGAATGAGAGCTCTAAGGGAGAGATAAGGAGAAGAGAAAAGAAAAAGGATGACAGAATGAGTGTTTTTTTTTTTTTTTTTTTTTTTTAATAGAAGGAGAGAGAAGACCAATAAAACATTATTTTGAGTTTTGCATTCTAGCTACAGTAAAATGCTATGCAGCCTATACTACAATAAACCGCTATTGGTAGCAGTTTACTGTAGCTTTCAGCTAAATTTTTTTTGATATACCATACTGATGTGGCATGAATTTTGTGATTTTAGCACTTGCTCTTATAGACAAACTATTCAAATTAGGCCAGTATCATGGTTAAAAGTAGCAAGAAAGTACAAGCAAGGAATATAATATATCATGGAATTCAAGGTAGGGATATTAACCATCCAAGGCAAGGATATAATAATAAGGGAGAAATGAAGCAAAGAATCTATATAATGAAGGAAAAATGAACCTTTTTATTACTGTGCTTTTGGTTTTTAAAGTGTTCCAGTAAAGTGTTTAAGTCGCTAAGAGTATTCGTATTAACTCATGTAAATATTTTTGTTTATTTTAGTATAAAAACTTACTTTTCTATTTTATATATTCACTTTTCAAAATATTATAAATCAGATTATTTAATTTACAGTACATTTCACTAAAATATCAAATTTTCTTAATTTTTTATAATTATTTTTTTCTTCACACACAACAATAATCATCAATTCTCTTTCTTTATCATTGAGATACGCAAAGAAAGAGAAAATCTTAAATGCAAAATTAATAATGTCAGTGTAAATTTACATAATTACTATAGCAACTATATATTTTTATACAACATTGCATTTTTTTATATGAATGAATTTTAAATTTAATTGGAAAAAATGTAATATATATATATATATATATATTCCCTATTATACAAACACTTACAGTGAGTGCTCTAAATTATTTAAGACAAACTATTCAAATTTGTACCCGTATCCCGTAGGCAGTACCCCAGTTAAATTAGCTAGGAAGTACAAGCATGGAATATATTATATTAAAGAATCCGAGGCAGGGATATAATAAGGGAAAAATGAAGTAAATAAAGAGAGAAAAGCTGATATAGAGAAATGCAATAGAGAGAGTGAAATAACTTATTAAAAATATAAATAAAAATATAAAAGGTCGTAGCACGTGCCACGCATGTGCAACCGCACAGGTTTTTATTGTCTGGTGCTTTTTTTGTATTTTTGTGTCAATGGACAAATAACAAATTAACACACGTAGTTGTTAGTGGGATATATAAATTTGCAATTTTTCTTTTTTTCTTCTTTTTTTTTCAGCAAAAACCTAATAATTTTTTCTTAAAATTAGCTCAATTAATATAATTTCTTATCTGTAAAATAAGAGATTTGAGATTTGAATTATGTCTATAGACTTTACACTAAAAATTTATTATTTGTCTTAAACTGATGGCACAAGAGTAATCATTATAAAGCGGACACATTGAAAATATATCATATTTATCAAAACAAATTTGATTGATCTAAAACTAAACAATATTACAAGAAGGTATTGATGAAGCAGAATTTCACCTCGTCAGTACGATGGACGACCTGGAGCTTGTCAGTATATACCTCGCCAGTACTATGGATGATCTAGAGATCCTGTACCAAAAAAAGCACTAAGCAGGTAATGACATTGGTTTGGGGCCTGCCAAGGACCCTTCGACACTTAAATTAGCTTAAATTCTTTAGAAATCTGTAATCTGTAAAGTTAATTTGTGTGTGTGTTCAACATGCCTCGCTTACTTGTCTCTCCCAACTTTATATAGCCTTTGTGTGAGTAAATGCTCAGTCTACTGGCCTTTCTAACGTTGTACCATATCTAGAAGATTAATGGTCTAATAATGATCATTTATCCGCAGCCCTTTAACATCTGTAATGGCCATAAAATGCATATAATTGGATGACAGTAACGACTCTGTGCTCATTATTCATTTGGACATTAAATGCTGTCTGGAATTAATGCGCTTACACTCGTCCATATTTTACTCGTCATTAACATGGACGGTTTGCTATATGGATGAGCATTTTATCGTTATCCATCAGTTATGGTTGAGCTAGAGGGTTAAATAGCTCATTTAATAGCCATTTAACTTCCCTATTCAGTGTCCTATAATGGCTGTGTAATGGTCAGTTTAAGATAGTTGTAACAGCTATGAGCTGGTGACTGGAAAGGCTATACATTCGTTACACTTATGCCATTTAAGTGATGAATTTATATCTGAGCATTAATGTGTGTTTATGATCGTCCTTAGTAATGACAGTCGTCTTTAGTAATGACGTTCGTCTTTAGTAATGATGGTCGTCCTTAGTAATGATGGTCACTTTATGGACGACCATTTTACACTACTCGTCAGTTGCTCCATTTATTCCTTTGTCGTCCTTTGTTTGGAAGAGCATATGGATATTAAAGGTTTTTGGCAGTTCAATCTCTCCTTCGTGTCTTGAGATTCTCGTCCCATCACATTTAATGCAAGGCGTCTTTCTCGTCAAGTGATTGACACGTGCCTTCTCTTCATTGGTTGCGCATGTGAAGTTTTCTTGAGCTTTTCGAAGTGCCTTGATTTTTGTTTTCCTTTTTAGAAAAATTTCTCATTGGTTTTTAACTATGCAAATTTAATCATATGACTTACTCTCGCTTTGAGAATTTGATCATCATTATGATTGTGCTCGTCAGTTTTTAACCATGCGAATTTAATCATATGGCTTACTCTTGCTTTGAGAATTTGATCGTCATTATGATTGTGTTCGTCCATTTGTAACCATGGGAATTTAATCATATGGCTTACTCTCACTTTGAGAATTTGATCGTCATTATGATTATATTGGTTGGTTTTAACCATGGGAATTTAATTATATGACTTACTCTCGCTTTAAGAATTGGATCGTCATTATGATTGTACTCGTCCAAATTGAACCGTATGTGACGATTTTACTCTTATCGAGATTTTTATCATTTACTTGGTTTTACTCGTTGGGCTTTCAATAACGGGCTTTCTTTTTGAATTTTTTTTTGTAGGGTAAATAATACTCTGAGATCTTTCAAGAGAACGACATTTATTCATGTAGGAAAAAATGCCCCCTTACTCATTCCTATTTAGAAAACAGTTTGATGAAAAAAAATTGAAAATGTCATCTAACTAGCGATAATACCTCTTAAAGTGCTCTACATTCCATGGACAAGGTAGCTGTTTGTCGTTGAGTGATTTGAGGTAACAAGTTCCTCTTCTGGAATACTTGTCGATCTTGTATGAGCCTGCGTATTTTCGTTGTCATTATTTTGACTGGGGGAACGATCCTTCTTCTCCTTCGTTTTGTGTTGGAGCTTGTTGACTTCTTCTGTCCTTCGCTTGCCATCTACTCCATTCGCCATTAATGCATCCTCTCTGTTCATACACTTTTGGGCTTTAAATAGGCGGTCTGTCATTGTACTTGGTGGAGTCTTCCCTAGAGAGAAGATGAGGTCAGGATTGTTCAACCCTGCTTGGAAGGTTATCCTTATCACTTGATTGTTTGCCTCATCAATTTCTAATACTGCTTTTTTGAAGCATTTTACATATTTTCTCAGAGTTTCCCCTTCCTGTTGCTTCACAGTTAGCAAGTATGAGGTGGGCCTCTTATGGCATTGGCCCCCAATGAAATGGTGGACAAAAGAGTCGCTCAATTGTTCAAAGTTCGCGATAGATGTCGCGGGCTGCTTGCTAAACCATACCCTTGCTGCTCCTTTGAAAGTTATTGGGAATGATCTGCAAATTATCTTGTCTGGGGCCTACTAGAGGTTTAATATTGTCTTGAATGCCCCTATGTGATCTAGGGGATCCTTAGTGCCATCGTAAACCTCCAGCTGTGGGAGATGAAATTTGGGAGGCAAAGGGCACTCCAAAACGCTGACACTGAAGAGTGAGTCTGTCCTCTTGATCATGCCATCAAGATTTATCGTTGTCTTTCCCTTCATGACGTTCTTGACTTTGTTTAACTCCTTCCTCATGTTTTTCACCATCTGAACGTTGCCATGAGTCGATTGTGCAATGTGCTTAGAAGTTTCTCTTCTGCTATTTCCTGGACTTTGGGCTTCATCGTCGTTGTTATTTCGATTACACCGTGACTGTGATGTATTTATGCTCTTTGAACGCACTCTCTGCTTCAAGTTTTCACTTTGTTTTTTCAATTCTTGCACATTGGCTGTTAGTGCTTGGATTTGTTGAGCCATCACTACGGGGTTCGACTTTGCAGTTGTGGTAGAGTCCATCGGTTCTAAGGAACTTAGTCAGTAAAGAATTCAATGGCTTATTGATTGATAGCCTATTGTTCCCCATAGATGGCGCCAAACTGATGAAGCAGAATTTCACCTCGTCAGTATGTTTTTCGTCAGTACGATGGACGACCTGGAGCTTGTCAATACTATGGATGACTTGGAGATCTTGTATCAAAGAAAGCACTAAGCAGATAATGGCACCGGTTTAGGGCCTGCCAAGGACCCTCCAATGCTTAAATTAGCTTAAATTCTTTAGAAATCTGTAATCTGTAGAGTAATTTGTGTGTATGTTCAACATGTCTCACTTACTCGTCTCTCTTGGCTTTCTATAGCCTTTGTGTGAGTAAATGCTCAGTCTACTGACCTCTCTAATATTGTACCACAGCTGGAGGATTTATGGCCTAATAATGACCATTTATCCTCATCCCTTTAAAATCTGTAACGGCCATTAAAATGCGCATAATTAGACGGCAATAACGGCTCCATGCTCATTTATTATTGGACATTAAATACTGTCTGGAACTAATGCGCTTACACTCGTCCATATTTTTACTCGTCATTAACATGGACGGTTTGCAATATAAACGAGCATTTTATCGCTATCCATCAATTATGGTTGAGCTGGAGCGTTAAATGGCTCATTTAATAGCCATTTAACTTCCCCATTCAATGTCCTATAACAGCTGTGTAATGGTCAACTTAAGATAGTTGTAACAGCTATGAGCTGGTGGCTGGAAATGTTGTACGTCTGTTACACTTGTGCCATTTAAGTGAGGAATTTATATTTGAGCATTAATTTGTGCTTATGATTGTCCTTAGTAATAATTGTCGTCCTTAGTAATGACGATCGTCTTTAGTAATGACGGTTACTTTATATATGACCATTTTACACTACTCATCAGGTATTAAATAGAAAAACATACTTAAAGATCCATTAAATCTGATGAATATTTCTTTTGTTAATTTTAGGCCTTGCCTTTTTATTTTTCAGTTTGGTAGGTTGAAATCTGAAGGGAACTCATTTGATAGGCGTTACCATGTTAGAGATTTTTTTTCTTTTCTTTCTTACAGACCAACAGTTCTAAGAGCCTATAGTCAACCCAAAGCACACGGTCCAACACCATGAAAATTAAAAACCACTTCTTACTAAATCAGGCCCATTAAATTAACTACAAATTGTATGAATAAATACAAAACCCAAAATTTAGCCCAATAGCCCTTTCACAAACAAAGCCCTCAAAATATCAGAGCCTTATAACCCATACCAATGGTCAAAACAATTCCCCAGATTGAATTAGCTCATATTTGGGTCATGGAACTAATTGGGCTAAGACTCGAGTAAAGAGGGACCACAAGATTTTTGGTCTATTTTATGAGCAGCCCAAAAGGGAAGACATGGGCCTAGCCCGTGAGGTCTAGCTCACAGCTACTGACACAATCTTGATCATGATAACCTGTGTACAAGTAAAGTAATACTATAACAAACTTACGTATTTTTCAACACAGCAAATAAAGTATTTATAATTTATTGAAGGTTGGCTTTCAAACTAACAGTAATAGCCATACATTAACAATTCATAATAACAAAGAAAGAAAATACATAATTTGTGTATTTTACACAGGCAAGATTAATTCCATTGACCATATATAGTCAGAAAAAGATAGAAAAATTTATGAATATAATATCGAACAGGTAACAATCATCCAAATTATACAGCCTTTCAACTTGAACCTGTTACTTGCATGATAGAACATATTGTTTGTATCACAGTGAGCACCGTAATTACACCAAGGGTAACGACTGTAGAAGTGGCTTGCGAAGGAGTGCTAAAATATTCTCTTTTTAATAATGCCTTCCATCTGCACAAAGTATTTTCATAGAAACAATTCAATTCATTGCATAGGTCAACGTAATCATTTCTCATATTTATCGATAAGATTCCTCTATTAAGATTGTTAGTTATAGATGTTATTGCGTCGTTGTCGCCAAGGTAATTAACCAAGATTCTTTTGGAACAAAGCAAATCCACATCTTTTTTAGTATTGAGAAGTGAATCTATGAAGAGAAAGTAATCGGTAAAGTATGCATTTTCTATATAGCGAGTTTGCTCTAACGCCATAATGTTTCGTATAACAACTTCAGTCCGATCGTCGAATTCTAACCTTGGGATTTTCAACACTCCTCTTTCAACAAATTTCATTTCAAAACGGCTTATACTTGTACAAACCTCGAACTTTATTCCTGCTTCATGGAGTTGTGTTGCAGTGTACCGAAGGTCATTCAGTTGATAGCCTCTTTTTTTTAACTTATCTGATGGATGTATGTGGAAGGTTCTAAGAAGATCGGTGAAGTGCTCTATTTCCACATCGGGTTGGGGCGCTATGGGCTGCATGTTGAAGCACCCAAAGTAGTCAAAAGAAAGTTCAAGTAAACTGCGTAAGGTAGATGGAAATGCAAGGCCGTATAGTTTCTCAATAACAAAGAATGGAAGCTGATTTTCAAGTAATAACAAGTCAAGCATCACAGCAGTGGCCCTTAGTTGCACAAGCATAGGATCATCACTTGTCCGATCTTCTGAACTAAATCTGAAGAAAAGCTCAAGAATGAAGCACGCATCCACCAATATCATTTTCACAAACATATCACTGGTAAGGTCAATAGTATCTTCATAACACCCGCGAATCATTTTTTCCATATCCCTTATTGTGCCTACTAAATCCACCACGCTTATCTTACTCCGGTGCACGAAACTCTTAAAGTATCTCTCTTTATGCTCTTCCATGGCTTTTAGTCTTTCGTTTTTGTGGTGAAATGGGCCAATTGAAACTTCCTGAGGAGTATAGGCTTCTTCCTTCCAATTTCGAAGGAGGCGTGGAACCTTGTAGATACGACACGGAGTTGATGATTGAATTTGAATCTCCGGCCTTTCGACTATTTTTGTAATTTCAGTTACCAACTCATCATTTTTTTCTTCATCTCCACCTGGAATGTCTATTTGAATTTTCGTGCTAGCTGATTCTTCCATCTCCCAAGTTGTCTTCCTTAAATTTCCTTAGGACAAACACGAAACCCACTAGCATTAGAAATATTAGGTGGTACTTGTAAAAAAATATTTAAAAAATGTGGATAAACTAGCTAGGTGATTACTCATGATGCATGGACAAGACAAGCTATCATGGTCTACTATCATCATCCTAGAAATCAGATTGTAAAGGACTTTTGTCATTTGGAATGAGAGTTCAATTTTGGTTTTGGAAAAAACAATACTTTATAGGATAACAATCTAAGCACTTAAAATCATTTAATATTATTAAAAATCGTGTCATAGAGTGATGAGTAAATTGTTGGTATTGAAGACTGTTCCACTTCAATAAGAAAAAAAAAGGCAATTGGAATTGGTTAACCATTTATATATTTAATTTTTACTTACCAATGTAATTTCTGTTTTCCTATTACTATGGTTTTTTCTCCTTTTTTTTTTTTTTTTTTTTTTTACTTTTTTGTGTGGCTAAAAGCATTACGGTGAATTTTGCTATTGTTTGTTATCTTTTTCTAGGAAGATTTTCAATTATCGTGAAAATCTCTTTAAATGGTACACTACAAAAAAAAAAAAAAAAAAAAAAAGAGTTATAACTACTTCTTTTCAGTAGTAGTTACAAAAAACTACTAGAGAAGGTTTTTTGTGGTAGATTTTCAAATGTTGCTATAAGTCTTTTTGTAGTAAAGGTTTTTTTTGTAACTGCCACAATATACTTTTTTTTTTCTACCGGCTTTCCAATAGCCACTATAACAATCACTGCTATAAAGTAATACTTATAAATGGTTTATTTTGTAGTGCTTATTTTAAATTGCTTCTATAGGTGTTTCCTAAATACAAAACCACATAATTTAATCCTATTATGTTTTTTTATATTCCAATGTAGAAAACTAACTCTCTAATGACCAAAATACCCTTAAGTTACTTAAAATGACCAAAATATCCCTAAAATGTCCATAATTAGAGAATATAAAATTTCAAAATGATTAATATACCACCTAGACCTCCGAAATTACCAAAATACCCTAGACCTCCAAAATTGCAAAATGCCTTAGAAATGACTAAAATGAACCCAAAAAAATCCGTACAATCACTAAATGATAAAAAGGGTTGAACTTTCACGTTAAAACACCTATTAAAAAGGGTTGAACTTTCATGTTAATTTGTCCTTCTACAATAAACATACTTACATCTTTCTCTCAAAAAAAAAAAAAAACATACATCTAGAATATGTTCCATATCTTCTAAGGTTTTAACAATTAGTAATACCTGTGGACTAAATTATTGTAGTGGCCACCAATCACATAGGTGGCCAACTCTCCAACTAATGCAGTGTCTTACTCTTCTATGCACGTTGGTTTCTTTTCTAAACTTTAAAATGTGGTGTTATAGCATTGGTTGGTCGCATGATCGAAATTCCAAATGGTTACGGGGTGGGAGGCGTCGATCTTGTTGGCTTATCAGAACTCCCTCTAATAAAAAAGTGATAGAAAGCAATATCTTATAAGAATAAATAAGTTGTTGTTTTTATCTAAAAATTTGATAAAAAGTAATAGTTTATAAGAACAAATAAGTTATTTTTATCTAACAAATTGAAGTTTTTATCTAAAAATTTTCTGCAATTTGGTCTAGTTATTGGACATAATCACAATTTTTAAAGATTTGTTATAATTTGGTGCAGCCACTTGACACAACCACAGCTTCTAAACCCAATATAATATGATTCTACATATTAATCTTTTTATTTTTTTAAGACTTAAATTTTAAATTTTGACATCTTCTATTTCCAAGAGTAGATTGCCACCTCGTTTTGAAGAACAAATTAATCTTCTTGCTTATATGGGTCTTGTTTTATCTAAATAATTTCACTTTTTTTTTGTGAAACAAAGAATTTCTCTTTTTTATAATAGACAATATAGATAATAACAAAAATTTTAACTCTCAAGACTATAAAATATATGAAAAAATAAATATAATGTTACTAGTTTTTTCAGCTGCTAAAAACAATCCTAAGAATATGAGAAATATAAATTTATTTTTTTATATCTCCTTTTATTAATTTTTCAAAATTGTATTAAATAACCAATTTGGTAATAATAAATGAGAGTAATACAACTATTTTTTTTTTTTTTGAAATTAAAACCATTTATAATGACCATTATAAAAATCTAATAATATAATATATTAAAGTAAAGTAGAGTGAAAGTACTCTAAATTGCATTCCAATTTTATGCTAAAAATGTCATTTTAATTTTTCTATTAGTTGATGCCAAATATCTCTAGATTTTAAATGGACTCCGATTTTATGCAAAGTGTCTTTTCCAATCTAATTCTAATTATGTGTCAATTATATTTGCATGCAAATTCAAGTATCTAAACTTAAAGAATATAAGAAGGCTTGATTTGAACTAGTTATTTGTGTGTGTGTGTGTGTGTGTATATAGTATCCATCCATGCACATATAGATTATAAGCTAGTGATATATTTGAAGCACAATAAGAATCCAAATTAGTTTCTAATTGTAGTCTAATTTCACACCAAGTGTTTATTTTAATTTTATTACTTTTGGTGTCAAGTGACTCATTCAAAATATCAAGCGTGAAAGCTAAGGTACCACTTCACTTACTTTTTTGGTGTTTGGAAGTTTGGAGGTAGAGGAATGTAAAAAGTAAGGGGAAATGAGAGGAGAGAGGAGGGAATTGTTATTCATTCCCCTTGTTTGGATGTTTAAAAATTAAGTGAAGGAAAGGGAATATATATCTCTCCTCTTTCTTTGGATGTTTAAAAATTAAATAAGGAGAGGACATGGGAAGGGAATGATCATATAAATTAGGAAAATGCTAAAGTCACAAACTATTTTATAAATTTTTTTACAAACTACCTATGTAGTGAGTGGTTATTGGTAAGTAAAAAAGTGATGTTAATGGTGGGCCTAAATAAGAAACAATAATAATTTGCTACATCAATAGTTTGTAAAAATATTGTAAAATAGTTAGTGGATATAGCATTACTCTATAAATTAACATAAAGATAAAATTGACAAATTAAATTTATTTAATATAATGACCCATACTTGCTTATTTTAAGGAACTAGATATAAATTGACGTCATAAGAGCATAATTGACAATTAATTTTTTTTTAATATAAGTTAAACCCTCCCCTCTGCTCCCTATTGGTTATGTGGATTTTGGTTTGTATTTGATCCGGTTTGTGACTTGACCTAATTTGGATGTGTTACGATATTAAGTGGGAGATTTGCTACGGGGAATTTTTTTTGACTCATTTTGGATCCATTGTTTGGGACATATATATTATTGCTTTGGATCAGGGTTTTGACGTATTGAATGTATTATATGATCACTTTTGTATTTTCTCTTCCTTAAATCCTTACAACTCTGCGGACACAAACACATTGTCAAACCTTGTAAATATTTATGTTGTGTGATTGTTCTTGGCACATATTTTTATCTATTTTTCATTTCTCATAGGTTTAGGGATTAGGTTAAATTCCTAACATTACCCTCCAAAATTTTCTATTTGGGAGAATTAAAAAATGGGGTTGTGAACCCTCCAAATCCCCCCTCCTCCCACCTCAAAAAACATTCAAATGAGGTAATGATTAAACCTAACCCTGGTCCCCTTCCTCTACTCCCCTCTCCATCCAAATAAGCTTCTAGGTAAACTAAAATCACTCCTTTTTCACAATATTTAAATGTTTCCATGCATAAACATGAATTACAATCTAGTTTGTATATAATTTTAAATGCGTAGTCATTGTTATTTCAGAAGATAACAATGAGAAAATAAATAAATACATTGATAGACAAAAATACTTAAGTGAAAAATATTATGAAAACCTACCTCAGTTATTGAAGTGTAGCTGCTGATTGAAAGCCTGAAGGAACAACCCTGTAAGTACAAATTAACTATCAACAACACATGCGATCTATGGTTCTTAGTTCTCACTGAGGCGAAATGAATCCCATTAGGATATATTTGTTAAGGAAAATATATAAGATGAATTAAATCAAGTAGACCAAGAGTAAAATTGGAAAGAAAGAAAAATTTATTAATGGTTGAAGGCCGAGGTGTGGAACTTTACCCACTGTCTTAAGAAATGATTTCACCCCACTAGATATAATTTATTCTTTGTGCAAAATTGGCTCCGACGATTACCCCCAAGATTTAATGGCAAACTTTGGTTGTGTGTACTCACAAAACAAGGCTTTGGACTAGTATTAATGTTCGAAAAAGTGAAGGAATTTATAATAGAGTAAGGGACACAAAATAGAGGATTTTTGGACTGCTCTTTGTATAACTTGTACGTATAAATTTTATGATGTAGGTTGGGTTAAGAAGGTGCAATAAAAATTATTTTCTTAGTTCTTAGGGCAAAGGTGGTCCAGTTTTGAATCTGGCTAATGATATTATGGAAATTTATTAAGTCGTTAGGGAGTATTGCTCCCTCTTATCACAAGAAGAGTGGGCCCCATGGTAGGAGGAGGAAGCAATGCTCCCAAACCACACTATAATTACTTTGAAAAAATTAATATCAAGATTTTTTTTTCCTTTTGTTTTGACATCTTTTGTTATATTTTTGAGGTATCAAAGCACAAAGGTGCAACAAACAACTGTCTCTTAAAGAAAATATTGTTTTGCATTTATGACTTAAAAGAATTGCTCAGTTCTGGGCGAGTAATGTTAGGGACATTCATTTTCATGCCTTGTTTACGTGTCAATTGTTAATTGAATTTTAAGAACAATTTTTGTTTTATTTTTGAAGTATCAAAGCATGGAGAAATTATAAGGTTTTTATGGTAAACAAGTGAAGTGGTTCACTATTACTTGTTTAAAATTGCTGAGTTAGAAATTTTTTTAAAATATAAATTGATTACTGACTCAACAATTTTAAACAAATGAGAATATTTTAATAAAATGATGGATAAGTGACATGGTCCATGAACCATATAATTTCTCCAAAGCATGAAGGTACAACAACCAGTTGTGTCTGAAAGATAACATTATATTGCATTTATGATTGAAAAGAATAGCTCGGTCCTAGGCGAGTAATGCTAGGGATGTTACATCCATTTTACACCTTTAATGTGTTAACTGTTAGATGGATTTTAGCTTTTTCAAATAAATTAGGCAAACTTGTGTGAAAGTTTCAAAATTCATGGCACAAAAGTGCGAGTTTGAGTGTGTGTCCAAGCGTTACATTTTGCACATATAAAAAGCGCAACGACCAGCTGTCTCTGGAAAAGCTCTCGTACTGCATTTATGATTGAAAAGGATTGCTCGGTCATTAGGGTCTTTGCATGTTGATAAGGTTAAAGTACACTTTTGGATTCACTTTCGTTTTTCAATTTGGTCCTCATAATTTCTCAGCAATCATAAGGATACCACTTCTTACCAAAATGAGGCCCACCAAACCTCACAAATTGTAAATATTAAAATAAAACCCAAATTTCAGCCCAATAACCCATTAACAAAACAAAGCCCTCAAATTATCAAAGGATTGAATTAATTCAGATTTGGATGGTGCAACTAATTGGTCCAACACTCAAGTAACAAGAGACATAAGTGTTTTGCTCTATTTTATGAGCAGTCCATAAGGAAAGAAAATAAGTATTAAAAAGAAGTTTTTAAAAAAAAAAGACATGAGCCCGGCCCGTGAGGCCTAGCTCAAAGCTACAGACAGCCCCACGTGTGAGGCTCTGTAAACACCTAAAAGGCAAAGAAAGGAGTTCAAGGATTGCTTGCTGGAATTCCCATACTGGAGTGGAGAGTCAGCCAAAGTTTGAAATTGAGACAAATATCAAGTTCAAATCCAAGGCCTTCCTCCACAAATGTGAACCAAGCTCACAAAAAAGGGGAAGCAATCAGCAAATGGAAAAGGGTAAGAGCAGTGGATTTGAGTGCATAAAGGAATTATTTTACATCAATTTGGATCCATGAAAAGTCTAAAAAGAGGGCTTTGTACACTTGAGAGACCATCGATTAGTAGTAGTCAATGGTTATGGCGAGTGATGGCTGGCATGCTGTACGAAATTTAGTGAAGGCCAGAAAAAAATGGCTTTGATGCCATGTAAAAAAATGAATAAAAATAAAAGATGAAGAGAAAGAGAAGGAGAAGGAATGAGCAAAAACAAGGAGACTTGCATGGCTGTCCTAATTATGGGAGATTAAAGTTCAACAAATCTAAATTGTTAATTGAGAGTGCGAGACAAAGATATGGAGGAAGATTTACCCTCACTAGACTCGGAGAGAGAGATTAACAATTAGGTTAAACAAGTTTCTTGAGCAATGGATTAGGCTTTCTTTTTCGATAATTTTTTCCTTCTTCTCGATGCAATGGTGCTACTCCTTACGCTAATGCTCTCCTCTCATTGAATATCTAGCATGGCATCTCTTTTTGGACGTAATGAAGAGAAGACACTGAGAAAGTTAGTTTAGGCTTGAGAAGAAATTGGACATAACGCACATTTCTAAAGATTTTATTTATTTAGGCTTCTACCTCAACAAAATTTACATGTATATAAAAGTTTAGTTCATTGGATTAATCAGTGGCATAAATGCATATATTAAGTATTTATAGTTATGCATTAATTATTTATATTAGAGGAATTTATATTATAAATTTTATATAAATCACTATTTTTATTTGAGATTACTAGTAGGATAAATACATTTATTTTGTTATGTTAATTATGTTAAGTGGTGCATTAATTTTTTTGTGGGAGGTGTTGCATTAATTATTTAAATATAAATAAATTTTGTGTCATTTTTCTGGATAATACCACATCTTTATTACTATTGTTAAACTTTTTGTGCATAAACACAAAGTACAATCAAGTTTATATATAATTTTAAATGTCATAGACAATATTATTTCGGTAAGATAATAATGAGAAAATAAATAAATAGATTGATAGACAAAGGAACTTAAGTAGGAAATGTTACGAAAGCATACCTCAGTTACCAAAGTGCAGCAGCTGAAAGAACCACGCTTTAAAAGTTCAACACTTAACTATCAACAAATAATGTGATCTATTTTTCTAAGTTCTCACTTCTCGCAGTAACCAAATGAAACCCAGGAGGGTATATATAGAAAAGACAACAACTATATCTCATAAATATTACGTCACTACATTTCAGTGGCATTACGTCATATAGTTTACCAATCTAGAAAAATGACTTGTTTGAATTCCACGGTTTTGTTTAACTTTTTTTATTTATTATTATTAAGTACTGGGTTTTTCAACTTCTGCTTTTAATTTTGTTTTTTAAAATTGGAATCACAACTAAAATTTATTTTTGGGAGTCAATGGAAAGAACACAAAGAAGAATCAGCATCTAAGAAGGATTTGCTAATCTAAAATCTCTATCTAGATTAGGACAAAACAACTGCAACATATGGCCATACCATTTTTAGTTGAGTTTTGATTGACTCTCTGTAGGCATCTCTCTAATTTTCCGAAAGCGAAGGCATTAATTAGTGCTTTCAGAGGCTTTTTCTTGTGGTTTTGATTAAAAAATTTATCTCTATATTTTTTAGTAATATTAATGCTATATAAAAAATTATAACTTTTACAACAACTTTTTTACATGACAGAATAGCTGCATGTTATTTTCATTTAAACCTACCACTTGATGTGGCAGTACACATGACAGTCCATGTTGTATAAAAATAATATTTTATTTTGGATACTAACTATGTCAATATTTTCCATTACAACATACTATTATGGACAATATATCAAAAGGTTATACGAAACATTATGAACCAAATTTAAGTCAAGCCCTGAACAGTTAATCCTGCCCAGGACCAGGAGACTAGGAGAGAATAGATATGGAGATATTTTTATTCGGTTGGAAATTGGTATTGAAAGCTTTTTCTTTTTCGGAAGTATTAAATTTAAGGCACGAAAATGAAACAACAAGCTGCCTCTAAAAAAATCTAGTAATTCATTAGAGGTTGTTTGGTTTGATGAGTTTTGAGTTATATAACTCAGTTTTTATAACTCAAAACTCAAAAATTGTGAGACCTACTCAAATTATGTTGTTTGGTTTAGTTTTTGAGCTAAGTTTTTTCTTAACTCAAAACTCAAAAAAATTGAGTTAGTGATGGGAAATGAAAACAAATTTTAGGAGTTTCCAAATTCTGAAAATTGAGATATCAGGTATTTTTTGTAAATATTTGATGATTATGGGTCCCAGGGTCAGACACTCAAGACCACACATGTGCTCAAACATCTTTGAACTTCTTTACTTTTTCTCTCCCTTTCCTCTTTTCTCTATTCTCCCATGCTTATTTTGAGGAACTAGATATAAATTGACATCAGAAGGGCATAATTGACACCCTCCCCTCTACTCCCTATTGGGCTATGTGGATTTGGTTTGTGTTTGATCCGGTTAGTAATTTGACCTAATTTGGATGCGTTACGATTTTAAATGGGAGATTTGCTGTGGGGAAATTTTTTTGACTCATTTTGGATCCATTGTTTGGTGTGTGTGTGTGTGTGTGTGTGTGTGTGTGTGTGTGTGTGTACTATTGCTTTGGATTAGGGTTTGATGTATTGAAAACTGTATTACATGGCCACTTTTGTATTTTCTTTTCCTTAAATCCTTACAACTCTGTGGACGCAAATATATTGTCAAACCTTGTAAATATTTATGTTGTGTGATTTTTCTTGGCACATATTTTTATCTATTTTTCGTTTCTCATAGGTTTAGGGATTAGGTTAAATTCCTAACACTACCCTCCAATTTTTTCTAATTGGAAGAATTAAAAAAGTGGGGTTTTAACCCCTCTAAATCCCCCTTCCTCCCACCTCAAAATGAGGTTATAATTAAACCTAACCCCGGTCCCCTTCCTCTACTCCCCTCTCTATCCAAATAAGCTTCTAGGTAAACTAAAATCACTCATTTTTCACTATTGTTAAATGTTTCCATGCATAAACATGAATTACAATCTAGTTTGTATATAATTTAAAATGCATATTCAATGTTATTTCGGTAAGATAACAATGAGAAAATAAATAAATACATTGGTAGAAAAAAATACTTGAGTGAAAAATGTTATGAAAACCTACCTCAGTTATTGAAATGTAGCTTCTAATTGAAAGCTTGAAAGAACGGCCCTGTAAGTACAAATTAACTATTAACAACTCATGCGATCTATGGTTCTCAGTTCTCACTAAGGCGAAATGAATCCCATTAGGATATATCTGTCAAGGAAAATATATAAGATGAATTAAATCAAGTAGACCAAGAGTAAAATTGAAAAGAAAGAAAAATTTATTAATGGTTGAAAGGTGAGGTGTGGAACTTTACCCATTGTCTTAAGAAGTGATTTCACCCTACTAGATATAATTTATCCTTTGTGCAAAATTGGCTTTGACAATTACCCCCAAGATTCAATGGCAAACTTTGGAGTCTTTTGGCTAAATAATGCAAAATTTTAAATTTATTTGCGTTATAAGTACTGTTTGAAGTTATTTAATGAATTGAGGAAAGAGAGTGCATTTCGGTAATTGTGTTGCCGAAATTCAATCAAAAGTATGAGAGAGAAAGAGGAAAAGTGGGAGAGAGAAAAATTCGAATTTCGGCAATGACATTGCCGAAATTCTACTGCCCGAGCTGTGCGCTCGAAGTGATTGTGAGGGGTGCCAAAAAAAAAAAATTTTTGGCCCCCTATTTCTGCAATGGCATTGTCGAATTAGGGGAGAAAAAAAAAATTTTTTTGCCCCCCTATTTCGGCAATGGTATTGCCGAAATAGTGGAGGCAAAATTTTTATAATAATAATAATAATAATAACAACAACAATACACATACATATCTTTTTTTTTTTCATGAGAAACACATGCATCTTTATTATAAACCAACAAACATATTATGTAATATATTTTTTCCAAGTAATAGATGTAATAATTGATAATAACAAAGTAAAATTGATTATAAAAAATCACAATAATACAATTTATTACAATTTTTGTGGTCATATACTAATAATAACATAAATAATATTAAATAATTTCAAAATTAACAAAACACATACATAAATTTAATTAGAGAGTTGAGATGCTTAACACAATCGTGAGAATTATAGAGTGATATTTGCAAAAAAAAAAAAAACACAATTAGATAATAATAAATAAACACAAAATAACAACAATAATAATAGGGGGGCAAAAAAAAAATTTCCCCCTATTTCGACAATGCCATTGCCGAAATAGGGGGGCAAAAAAAAATTTTTTTTTGGCACCCCTCACAATCACTTCGAGCACTCATAAGCTTCTTTACGGGCAGCAGAAATTAGGCAATAGAATTTCGGCAATATTATTGCCGAAATTCGAATTTTTCTCTCTCTCACTTTTCCTCTTTCTCTCTCATACTTTGATTGAATTTCGGCAACACAGTTGCTTTAATTCTCTCTCTCTCTCCTCAATTTCCTAAATAACTTCAAACAGTACTTATAACGCAAATAAATTTATAATTCTGCATTATTTAGCCAAAAGACTCCTTTGGTGTGTACTCACAAAACAAGGCTTTGGACTAGTATTAATGTTCAAAAATGTGAAGGAATTTGTAATAGAGTAAGGGACACAAAATAGAGGATTTTTGGACTGCTCTTCGTATACGTGAAGAGAACATTACCTCTGTTTATACATTGCACTAATTAATTAGAAAATTTTAAAGGAAATGGTTGACAGAAAGATCAGCACATTTTTAGCATCAGCCATGGTGAGCATCGACCATATTGTTCCTCTTGTTTGTCTTTTTCATCTTTTATGATTGAGGGAATCTGCCTTAGCAGCTGTCTTCCTTCATTTTCATTATTGGAAGGGGGAAATATGTTTAAGAAAAGAGAGATAAGAGGGGCCGAAATGATGGGATGTTTATTAAGTTTGCTATCACCTACCCTACCCCTATAACTGATTTGGTCTAAGATTGTGGATATGAGTAGAATTTTCACTCTTACACACAATAAGTAAGAAGACATTGGCCAATGTTGCCATCATCAATTCAAACTTGAAACATTTCCAATAATGTAATAACAAATAAAGGACTTTACTAATCAATGACGTGTGTTAAATTTTTTTTTTTTTAATAAAATAGAAATTATTAATTTTTCTTACCATTTTTTTCATTTTTTTTATAAAACTTTTTCTATACAAAATTATTAAAGGCATATATGTGGGAGGATTTTGATCTAAGCCCGCAAACAGTTTGTCAGCTTTGGGTCCGAAGACTCGCACGGCTTTATTCTTTCCAAGCGAGTATGGAAAGTCTTTTAAGAGCAATTCCACATCGAAGAAAGAAGCGCCCCACCTATGCCGTATAAGCACGAGCTTAAGGCATAAGTGTACCACTACTACACATGTTCTCTAATGGTGCAGTAAAATTTGTTAGAGAGAGAGAGAGAGAGAGAGAGATCTCAAAAGGAAAAAAGTGTGTGTGTGTGTGTGTGTATTGATGGAAAATATCATGTTTGTATCGCATACAAAACATACGCAGTGGAAAATTAACGGATCTACTTCATTCGCAATTGATAACATGCACTATGTAAGTTTCAGAATATAGAATCAAGAGAGTGTACCTTGGTGCAATGAATTTCAAAACTAAAGACAAGAAGTTCTTGAGAATACTTTCAATCTTCACTCTAATTCCACTTGATGCCCAAGATGTGTGGTCTCTCAATCAGTTCTATGTTTCTAGAGAGAATATGAAAGAGTGTCTCTCTTCCTTATATCATATATTTAAACATACAAACCATTTCATTCATTATAAAATTCTGTATGTTTCTCTCCACATAACTGATTATTTAATTGGGCTAGCCTTTTGGGCCTTCCCAATTGGGCTTTAATGTGTGGCTTGGAGTGGGACCAAAAGGGAACAAATAAGACACTAGCTCCAATGGGCCTTGGGCTTTTCTGTCAACTCTTGACAAGTCCAAAGTTACATTAATTATATTTAATACCACTATATAAATATAACTGCATTCTAGGCCTCATTAATAAATTATATCCCAAGACTTTATTATACATGCAACCTCTTCATAAAATATTCGTAGTAATACAAAGTCATGAATATAGACTACCACTTTGTAAATTACTACATCTTAATCCTTGAGTACCCGGTTTAATCCTTTTAAGTTATTTATCATATATTTATGAAATCTAATTTCATAAATATATACTTTAGTCTTACTAAAGTGGTTAGGCCTAACTCTCTGAATAACTAAACTCATTAAACTTATCTCAAGGGAATATTTTATATCTCCGTTAAGAGACTATGAATTCCATCTTGAGAATATATGTTCCATCAACACTAAATGTGGCTGCCCAACATACTGAGGTTTTGACCGTTATTTTAGATCTCACTTCTGATATATCAAAGCAACTTACATTTCATGATCAGGTCCATTATTCTCTCAGGATTAAGAGTTCGTGTGAATAGAAGTCGTGAGATTTATTATTCAATTGACAATCGTTAGGAGAATAATAAATCTTACAGCGGTCCAGTTCAATATGTCTTAACTCTTAAAACATATCAACATATCAACTAGAAGTCTCCACTTCTATGATCAAGACAAATCATCTTAATTAATATGTTATAATCTTCGCAGATAAAATGCCCAATTTCATCATCGACTACGAACTATAATTCTGAGTTTACAAAGAACTTGTGATTTATATCTTCTGTAACTTTCTACATAAATCACATACTATGCATCTCATGGACTATATGATTATGTCCGCTGAAACTGAAAGAACGACGCTTTAAAAGTTCAAACTCAACTCTCAACCGCTCATGCAATCTACTATGTTTCTAAGTTCACACTTCTCACAGCAACCAAACGAAACCCAAGAGTGTACATATATAGGGAAGGAGCCAGAATTTTTAGCTAGCGGGGGACGGAGTCAAAAAAAAAAAAAAAACTCCAGATAGGCATTTGTATAATATTAAAAAATTATAAATACACAAAATTGTTGTTTTTAAATACATTAAGATGTAATCATTTACTAACAAAAACAAAAACAAAATAATATTTTTTTTAATACTAGGTTGGCTTGGATTTTTTTTTTTTTTTTTTTGGTTGAAATTAGAGCATTCACAATGGTTGTGCTAAAAATTTTAGCTTTTAGTATATTAAAATGCTACTTTATCTATTTTACTACCTCACTTTACAATATATCCGATATAAAATGTTTTATTTTTTTTTATTACTTCATTTAAAATAATATAAATCATTTATTAAAATAATAAAAGAAGAGAGAGAATTTGAGTTTTCTAATTGAAGGAAGAGATATAATATTAATAAAATATTTTATGTTATTTTTAACAATTTGCTACAGTCAACTGGTATTTATATCAGTTTACTATTGTTGCAAAAAATTTAGCTTTAGGTTTAGCTTCTCTAATAATACGATTTTTTGGTTCTTTGGTGGCAAAATAGTTTTTTTTTTTTTTTTGCTAAAATACAATCATCATTGTAAATGTTTTTGTTAGGTTTTTAGGTTGGATAATTGTTATTTGGGTGAGGCTAGTTAAATATATTATAGGTAAAAAAAAAAAAAAAATTGGACTCGGGAGTCCCGAGTCCCCCTGAGTCTGTCCTTGTATATATAAAAAGAGATTTATTAACGTGTGCCCTTACGACGTATATTAATAAACTATTATAGGAATCCTTTTATGAAAAAATGAAAAAGTAATTCACTGTATGATAACTTTCTCAATTTTTCATAAAAATTTTCTCAAAATGAACGGGTATACATTAATCAAACCATATAATAATAATAAAAAATAAAAAAAAAAAGACAACAACTATATTCTCATAATTATTACGTCACTATTTCTCATTTGGCATTACGTCATATATTTTCTTGTCACAGTAATAATTTGTACGTATATAAACATCATGAAACACGTTTTGGCTTAAGAAGGTGGAAAGGAATGCAATAAAAAATCTGAGATATTTTTCTTCCGCTGGTTCTGACAGCTTTTGTTTTTATTTTTATTTTTATTTTTTTTTGAACGTTTAACAGCCAGCTGTCTCTAAAAAGAATTGCTTGGTACTTTTGGTTTGTTTAGATAAAACTTATTTTACCGAAATTGAAAACTGAAAATTGAAAACATTATAACAAAGTAATTTTTAAATGTGTGAATAGTACTGTAGGTAGGGATGACAATTTTGCCCCGCCCCGCTTTGCCCCACCCCGCCCCACCCCGCCCCGTGCGGGTTTTCCCCGCCCCGCAAAGGTAGTGGGGCGGGGATGGGGCAATATTTTGTCCCCGCACCCCGGGGCGGGGCGGGGCGGGGCGGGGATGGGTTTAGTATTTTTATCCCCGCCCCGCCCCGCCCCGCACTAATAAAGATTATAATTGTAAATATAGTGAATTCTAAATTACTAATATTTAAAGTGAATCACAAGAGTACAAGACATGAGATAAAATATTTTTTATTCTAAAACCCTAATGCTATTGCCGCTCTTTAACCTATCCCTTTACTCTATAGTCTATATGTGTTTTTCAAATTTCAAGCCAAACTTCACTCCAAGTCTATAAAGAAGAAAGTGGTGTCACTACATTGGGAGAAAACGAAACTTATTCTCAAAGAACTAGTTAATTTTTATTTGTTATAAGATAACGTTTATTTTGTTAAAGAACTAGTCAATTATCCTTGATGATTTTGTTCATGCAAAGACAATGTTTATTTTGTTATAAGAAATTTTGAATTATGTTGTTACTTATTAAACTATTTAAATATTTGGTTTATTTAAATGCTTGGATTTTAAAACATTTTGTTTTGTTGTGATTTATATTATTGTAGCAAAAAATCTATTTATATATATAAAATTGTATTAGAGGTAGGGCGGGGCGGGTCCCCGCGGGGCCCCAAGGGGCGGGGATGGGGCAAGGTAGTTTGCCCCGCACCCCGGGGCCGGGCGGGGACGGGGAAGGGTAACAACCATGCGGGGCGGGTACGAAGATCCCATCCTCCGGCCCCGCCCCGCCCCATTGCCATCCCTAACCGTAGGACCTATTTTTAATAAAAAAAATTGATGAAAAGTGAGATTTGTGGAATCCGTGAACAGTGCATGGATACACAGTTCACTGCTAAAAAGTCAAAACATGCGGCTGGAAAAAAAAAAAAAAAAAAGGATGGAAACGTGGATGTGGATCCACAGACGCAGATCCAAACGTATACTTTTAATGAAAAAGTTGATGAAAAGTGTAGTACTGCTGAAAAGTCAAAACATGCGACTGGAAAAAAAAAAAAAAAGGATGGAAACTTGGATGTGGATCCACAAATGCAGATCCAAACATATGTTATACAGGTCCTTTTGGATAGAACTTATTTTGCTGAAATTAAAAACTGAAAACATTGTAGCAAAATAATTTTTAAATGTGTGAATAGTACCATGGGACCCATTTTTA
This sequence comes from Lithocarpus polystachyus, assembly GCA_033629205.1. Lineage (NCBI taxonomy): Eukaryota > Viridiplantae > Streptophyta > Magnoliopsida > Fagales > Fagaceae > Lithocarpus > Lithocarpus polystachyus. Next base: position 51,821,983 of record CM066171.1, on the reverse strand, counting down.
ATGAAAAAATTAATGAAAAGTGAAGTTTGTGAAACCTGTGAACAGTGCATGGGTGCACTATTCACTGCTGAAAAGTCAAAACATGCGGGTGGAAAAAAAAAAAAGATGGAAACGTGGACGTGAATCCACAAACGTGGATTTCAAACGTATACTTTTGACTGGAAAAAAAAGGATGGAAACGTGGACATGGATCCGCAAACGCGGAGCCACGTCCACGTGTCCTCTTTTTTTTTTTAGCAGCATGTTTTGACTTTTCAGTAATAAACAGTACATTCATGCACTATTTATAGGTCCCATAAACTTTACTTTTCATCAACTTTTTCATTAAAATTAGTCACGGGTCAGCCATTCACGTTTGCATTATTAGTGGCGGGCCATTTACCTTTGCATAGAAAGGCGCAACGGCCAGCTATCTCTGAAATGTTAATCTGTTCGTGAACAGTGCATGGGTGCACTGTTCACTGCTGAAAAGTCAAAACATGCGGCTGGAAAAAAAATAAAAGGATGGAAACGTGGATGTGGATCCGCGTTTATTTTTAATGAAAAAGTTGATGAAAAGTGTAGTACTGCTAAAAAGTCAAAACATGCTACTAGAAAAAAAAAAAAAAAAAAAGGATGGAAACGTGGACGTGGATCCACAAATGCGGATCCAAACATATGTTTTACAGGTCCATTTGGATAGAACTTATTTTGCTGAAATTGAAAACTAAAATCACTGTAGCAAAATAATTTTTAAATGTGTGAATAGTATCGTGGGACCCATTTTAATGAAAAAGTTAATGAAAAGTGAAGTTTGTGAAACCCGTGAACAGTGCATGGGTGCAATATTCACTGCTGAAAAGTCAAAACATGCATGTGGAAAAAAAAAAAGATGGAAACGTGGACGTGAATCGGCAAACGCGGATTTCAAACGTATACTTTTGACTAGAAAAAAAAGGATGGAAACGTGGACATGGATCCGCAAACGCGGATCCACGTCCACGTGTCCTCTTTTTTTTTTTTTTTAGTAGCATGTTTTGAATTTTCAACAATAAACAGAACATTCGTGCACTCAGTTTCCTTAACTCATAACTCAAAAATCAGAGAATTGAGTGATGGAAACAGAGTTATGGTGCTCCCAAACGGATACTCAGTTATGGGTCCCACCATTTTTGAGTTATGAGTTATGAGTTATGAAAACAGAGTTATGAGTTATGGAAACAAGAAATCCAAACGACCCCTTAGTCACGGGCCAGCCATTCACGTGTCTCTGAGAAGAATAGCTCGGTGCTTGCTGCTTTGCATTATTTAGTCACGGGCCAGCCATTCACGTTTGCATTATTAGTGGCGGGCCATTTACCTTTGCATAGAAAGGCGCAACGGCCAGCTGTCTCTGAAATGTTAATCTGTCCAAGACAAATAGTATTGTACAAGACAACGACAACATTCATTGCCTGAATTTATAGACTGATGGGGAAGGTGACGTTTTGAAGGTGTCGTCACCCTTTACCTAGGCGACGGCACGGTAAGGGGGTGACGGTCTCGCTCCATCCGTCATCCCCGACAACTCTCCAGCCTGATCCGACGGTGTAGCCTACACACCGACGAGGTGAATGGATGACGAGACAAGGCTAAAGGGATCAACCTGTCTTGTCGCGCACACCACTACCTAGATAGATACCTTGCACTCTACGCAATAGGGAATGGCCCCGGTGAGTAGAGTGTTTCGTAAAGAACACGCATTAGGGCATGGCTCCGATCAGAGGTTATCTCCTCGGACACGCCGAAGCCCCAACTCTACACCACTATAAATACCCTCGACCCTCATAAAAAAGGTACGCATGTTTCTACCCCAACTCTAGCACTCTGGAGTTGCGAGCAATACTAACTTAACCATCGGAGGGTCGTTGGCCGGTACCACACCGGTACTCCCCTTTGAGGTTCTTTCCATTCGTGCAGGTTTACCCGGAACTCGCGAAGACCCTGCGGCTCACTGAGGGTGATTTTCGGCATCATCAGTTGGCGCCGTCTGTAGGAAAGTGCACGTACGCAGGCTGTGTTCTGTGCTTTCCGGACAAAGAGTTGCATGGTACTTACGCGTTCAAGGGTTACCACTATGAATGATCAAGGCAACGAATAACGCACCACGGCCCTCGAGAGACAAGTCCAGACTCTGGCGGCCGCGGTGGAGCGCTTCACGAAACGCAACAACGATTTGGAAGAACAGCTTTTGCGGAGGAACGCGACGGTTGACAACCAAGGGGAAAACGAGGAAAACAGCGCCCATGAGAGGGATCATGGAGGCCCAGAAGGAAGCAACACATTGAGCCAACCTGAAGGGCAAGGGACGAGCCGTCCGTCGGCCGCTGACAACGTTCCGCCTAGCGTTGCCGATGAGATGCGGTTGATGAAGGAGCGTATGGACTTTATGATGAACGCCCTCAAAGGACGAGTGTCCAGCGACCTCGACGACCTCGTCCACCGCACAGACTCTCCCTTCACCGCACTCGTCATCTTGTTCCCCACACCGCCAAAGTTCCGCATGCCCCAGATAGAAAGCTATGACGGGTCCAAGGATCCTTTAGACAACTTGGAATCCTTCAAGACATTGATGCACTTGCACGGCGTACCGGACGAAATTATGTGCCGGGCCTTCCCGGCGACGCTAAAAGGCTCCGCAAGGACTTGGTTCGGCAGGCTGACGCCCGGCTCTATCGGTTCCTTCAGGGAGTTGAGTGCTCAGTTCGCTACACATTTCATCGGGGGGTATAGATATAAAAAATCCACCGCGTGCTTGATGAACATTAGGCAGCGGGAGGATGAGACGCTCAGGTCATACATAGCCCGCTTCAACAAAGAGGCACTTTCGATCGATGAAGTGGACGACAAGATACAGGTCGCCGCATTCACCAACGGGCTGAAGGAGGGCAAATTCTTGTTCTCTCTATACAAGAATGACCCGAAGACGATGTCGGATGTATTTTACAGGGCAACGAAGTATATGAATGCGGAAGATGCATTACAGGCCCGGGGGGAGAGACCTCCCAAGATGCGGGAAAGGCAGGAGGATGTAAGGCAGGATAAGGGGCGGAAGAAACCCCGGACAGAAGGTCGAGACAACAGGCGACCGCAACCCCCTGCCAGTAGGTTCACAAGCTTCACCCCGCTGACGGCCCCGGTCGATTAAGTCCTGATGGAAATCAAAGACGAGGGGTCCCTGACGTTTCCTGGAAAACTGAAGGGGAATCTCGATAGGCGACCCAAAGACAAGTACCGCCGCTTCCACCGAGACCACGGCCACGACACCGCCGACTATTACGACTTGAAGCAGCAGATTGAGGCCCTGATTAGACAGGGAAAGTTGCAAAGGTTCGTCAGCCGAGAAAGGACAGAAGTGCCTCGGCAGGAACAGGTCCCCGCCGGGACAACGAGCGCCCTAGACCGCCCATAGGAGAGATAAGGATGATCATCGGGAGTGCGGCAGCCATAGGGTCGACAAAGAAATCTCGGAAAGCCTATCTCAGAGCAGTGCAGAACGTCCAGGCGGCGGGCGTCACCCAAAAGAAGCCGCGCGTTAGCAGCCCCACTATTGAGTTCACGGAAGAAGACGCCCAACGTCTTCATCATCCGCACGATGATGCCCTTGTTGTCAATATCTGGCTGGGAGACTATAACACGTACAGGGTCTTGATCGATAATGGTAGTTCCGCGGACATCCTCTATTACCCGGCGTTTCAACAGATGCGAATCGGAAAGGAACGCCTGATGCCTACCAACGTTCCACTCATCGGGTTTGGAGGGACGAGAGTTTACCCCCTCGGCGCCATCACCTTGCCGGTCACGATAGGGAAGTATCCCCGGCAGGTCACCAAAGATGTCACCTTCCTCGTCGTCGACTGTTCGTCCGCCTACAATGCTATCATAGGGCGGCCCACCCTTAACGCCTAGAAGGCTGTGACGTCGACCTACCACCTGATGGTCAAGTTCTCCACCGAGGATGGAGTGGGGGAGTTATGGGGAGACCAGGTGGCCGCGCGAGAATGCTACGTAGCGATGGTAAAAGCAGACGGTCACTTGCCGGCAATGAACATAGAGCAGCGGGTGGGGGCAGAACCCGCAGAGGAGCTCGAGGAGATAGCCCTCGACGAGTCCAGGCCAGACAGGACCACCAGGATCGGCGCTCTCACCAGCCCTTCGGCTCGTCAGGCGCTCGTGACTTTCGTCCGAAAAAACCAGGATGTGTTCGCCTGGAGTCACGAAGACATGCCGGGAATTGACCCTTCGGTCATGGTGCACAAGCTGAACGTGTCGCCCACTTTCCGGCCCGTTCGTCAGAAGAAGCGGGTGTTTGCCCCGAAATGAGACAGGGCGGTGGCAGAAGAAGTCAGCAAGCTACGGGAAGCGGATTTCATCCGGGAAGTGTACTATCCCGATTGGTTGGCCAACGTGGTGATGGTCAAGAAGGCTAGCGGGAGGTGGCGCATGTGTGTGGACTTCATAGACTTGAACAAGGCGTGCCCCAAAGATAGTTACCCCCTCCCGCGAGTCGACACGCTGGTGGACTCTACAGCCCGACACCAGCTACTGAGCTTCATGGATGCCTTCTCGGGGTACAATCAAATCCGGATGGACGAGGCTGATCAGGAGAAGACCTCGTTTGTCACCAGCCAGGGTCTCTTCTGTTACAAGGTGATGCCATTCGGACTAAAAAATGCGGGTGCCACATATCAGAGACTCATGAACAAAATGTTCGCCGGCCAAATAGGAAGGAACGTTCAAGTATACGTCGACGACATGCTGGTAAAAAGCCGAAGGAAGGAAGACCACCTGGGGGACCTAGAAGAGACGTTCGACACACTTCGTTCCTACAACATGAAGCTCAATCCGGCGAAGTGTGCATTTGGAGTGGCGGCGGGAAAATTCCTAGGCTTCATGGTGTCCCAAAGGGGCATCGAGGCCAACCCGGACAAGATTCGAGCCATAGTGGAAATGGCGCCCCCAAAGAACACGAAGGAGGTACAAAGTTTGAATGGGAGAGTAGCCGCCCTGAACCGGTTTGTATCAAGGGCGACAGATAAGTGCCTACCCTTTTTCCGCACGTTGAAAAGGTCTTTCGAGTGGACGGGCGAGTGCCAAAAGGCGTTCGAGGAACTGAAAGCCTACCTCTCTTCACCCCCGCTACTGAGCCCCTCGCAACCAGGGGAAGAGCTCTTCCTTTACCTGGCCGTCTCCCCGGCGGTAGTCAGTGTGGCCTTGGTCAGAGAAGTAGACAAGGTCCAAAAGCTTGTGTATTACGCCAGCCGGGCGTTCCGCGGGGCAGAAAAAAGGTACCCGCCAATGGAGAAGCTCGCCTTCGCCTTGATCACCGCGGCCCGTAAGCTTAAGCCATACTTCCAAGCTCACACAATAGTTGTCTTAACCAACAAACCCCTACGACAGGCGATACACAACCCCGAAGCGGCCGGTCGCCTGTCCTTATGGGCGATCGAATTGACCGAGTTCGACATCAGGTACCACCCACGCACCGCCATGAAGGGGCAGGCTGTCGCTGACTTTATCGCCGAATTCACAAGCGGCGAGGACCAAGGGGCAGACGAGCACCCTTCATGGACCTTACATTCGGACGGATCGTCAACCAGACAGGCCGGGGGGGTACGTGTCGTACTTCACTCCCCCGAAGGAGACCAGATCGAATGCATGATTCGCTTAGATTTCCCCACCACAAATAATGAGGCGGAGTATGAAGCATTGATAGCTGGGATCGACCTCGCCAAAGCAGCAGGGGCCACCAAAGTGGTAGCCTACTGCGACTCCTAGGTCGTCGTTAACCAAGTAAGCGGAGACTACGAGTGTAGAGGCGATAGAATGAGAAGGTATTTAGATCAAGCGAAGAGAAGAGTGGAGGAGCTAAGGGCCGAAGTGATCCAAATACCTAGAGAAGAAAATGAGCAAGCCGACCACCTTGCCAAAGCCGCCTCTTCAGAACACGTAGCCGCCCCAGATAATGTGCTTTCTTTTGTGCAAACGTCGCCACTAATAGACATTGTCAGTGTGCAGGAAATAGGCTCCGAAGGTAACTGGACCACGCCGCTAGTCTCCTACCTAAAGGATGGCGCCTTGCCAGACGAAAAAGAAGCCGCCAGACGGCTGAAGGTCCGAGCCGCAAGGTTCGTACTAATAAGGGACGTCCTATACAAAAGGGGTTTCTCTCGCCCGTACTTGAGGTGTTTGGGACCCGAAGAAGCCGACTATGTCATGAAGGAAGTCCACGAGGGAGTCTGTGGAAACCACTCGGGATCTCGATCACTGGCGCACAAGTTGATTCGTGCGGGGTATTATTGGCCTACCATGCAGAAAGACGCCCAAGCCTACGTCAAAGCCTGCGACAAATGCCAAAAGTTCAGCAACATTATCCGACAGCCGCCCGCAGAGTTAACTCCCATGACAGCCCCGTGGCCTTTTGCTCAATGGGGACTAGACATTATGGGTCCATTTCCAACGGCTATGCGGCAGCTGAAGTTCGTGGTAGTAGGCATAGATTACTTCACAAAGTGGGTAGAAGCTGAGGCTCTGGCCACCATCACGGAGAAGAACGTGCGGAGCTTTGTCTGGAAATCCATCATATGCAGATTCGGGATCCCTAGGGTCCTAGTCTCGGACAATGGCAAACAATTCGACAACGGCCCCTTCTGAGAGTTCTGCTCACAGCTGGGGATAAAAAACCCCTACTCCTCCCCTGCCCACCCCCAAGCCAACGGCCAAGTCGAAGTGACGAACCGATCCTTGCTGAAGATTATCAAGACTCGGCTCGAGGGGGCAAAGGGGATATGGCCTGAGGAATTACCCAACGTACTTTAGGCATACAGGACGACGGCAAGGACCTCAACAGGAGAAACGCCATTCCGGCTAACCTACGGAAGCGAGGCAGTCATCCCGGCCGAAGTAGGACTCACAACCTACAGGGTGAACGCCCACGATGAAAACAGGAATGACGAGGCATTACGCCTACGGCTGGACCTAATCGACGAAGTCAGAGCAGCGGCCGAACAAAGGCTTGTGCGATACCAAGATCTCATGACCAAGCACTACAATTCCCGAGTCAAGTACAGAGACTTCCAGGTCGGAGACCTTGTTCTAAGAAGAGTCATGGGCGCCACCAGAGATCCTGCCCAAGGAAAGCTCGGCCCCAACTGGGAAGGACCCTACCGAGTCACGTCATGGCACCGAAGAGGCACCTACCATTTGGAAACGATGGAAGGACAGACACTACCCCATCCGTGGAACGCCGAGCACCTACGAAAGTACTATCAATAAAAAGTGGCAGCTCCTACTTGTATGCTTTAATGTACTTTGAGAACCCAAAGGGTACTTTTTCTTTCCTTCTTAAAATTTATGCAAGGCTCAAAAGTTTATTCAGTCTCTCCTATACTATGTAAAATGTTTGACCTTAAAACATGGGAAGTGCCAAGGTCGACGATACCATAACCAACGACCCAAAGCTGACGGCTTAGAAGCCAACCTAAAATCTACAAGGTATAAAAGCGTCAAGCACCAAAGCTGACGGCTTAGAAGCCAACCTAAAATCTACAAGGCATAAAAGCGTCAAGCACCAAAGCTGACGGCTTAAAAGCCAACCTAAAGTCTACAAGGCATAAAATCGTCATGCACCAAAGCTGACGGCATGGGAGCCAACATCCCAAACTCTACAAGGCGTAAGAGCGTCAAGCACCTGAGCTGACGGCCCAAAAAGCCAATAATTCTACCCTAATTTAATGAGGCACGAGCCCGTTAAATGCAAAAATTAACGCTTGCATCCTAAAATATCCTTAAGGCATGATCTAAAGCTGACGACCCCGTTGGAAGGTCGTGATTTAGTGCAAAAAGCATCGAGTCCCAAGTAGGACTGCCGTGAAGCAACAAAAAAAAAGAGAACATACACAAGGCTTGGAAAGAAAACACATTGCAAATGATATAAATAAGTCAGTATGTTACAAGAATATGTTTTTACAAAAAGCCCTCAAAGCAATGGGGCACCAAACACAAATGAGGAAGATCAACTTTACAAAAACAATTCAGTCAAGGAGCCGGGGTATCTGGCGCAGCCTCGTCACCTTTGGGGTCTTGGACCTCGTTGGCAGGAAGCCCGTCAGGATTGGAAGGATCGGACAACTGGATCTTCAAGGCTGCAGGCTTGTCCAGGGCAGGCTGGGCAAGGACGACCCCGTCACCTCTAGTAGGGATCTCGGACTCACCGAGGTCGTCATCCTCCACGAAGACTGTGTCGACCATGGGCGTCGACGGCACAGGGTCATCCATCGAAACCCTTGACAAGTCCAGGTGGGGGAAGAGAGACTTTACCTGTTTGAGGCAGTCCTCAAACCCGTCACCATAATACTCGGCGCAGGAATCGATGAATGTCTGGGACGTCTTAAACTCCGCAACGGCGTCGCTTTTCGCCGTCTCCACATGCCCTAGGAGTGACGTCAGTTCCTTCTCAGCCGTCACCCTGGCTTCCCGTTCCTGCTCAGCCCGACGGGTTTCCTCCTCGAGTTTCCCTTTCAGCTCCGTGATCTCCCCATTTAAGGTGCGGCATGCGTCCTTGTACTGATCTAGCCCGTCTGTCAGATTGGCAATACGCTTCTTCTGACGGGGCATTAGTTCCTCGTTCTTCGCCCCCTTGACCTGCATGGCCCTCATGCGGACCACAGCCTGTGATACAAAACTCCCGTCAGCATAATAACATAAAAAGCAGACGGCGTAAATAAATAAAGAAGATACATACCCTGGCGAGGTCGAAGAGGCCCGAGTCCCCCAGCTCCTGCACAGACTGATTGAGTATGGAGTCCAACCGCTCCAAGGCGTACCCCTTATGGGTAAGGATGCAGCGCCCATCCTCGGGGATGACGGGACCTTGTGCCGACATCAACCCCTTGCCGACCCCATGCTTGGGCGACAGGGGCTTCGAGGAGTGGTCCCCAGGGGCGACCGTCATTTTCTTTACAAGACGGTCCTCGGTCCCGTCACCCTTTCTTTTCGGTGCACTCTTCGGGAGGGACGTGGACGCTCCCCCCTTACCCTTTCCTTCCTCCTTTTTACGGGCAGCAGCGGCCCTGACCTGAGCCCTCATCTTAGCGGACTCCATCTCTGCAAGACAGGGACCCAATGTAAAAATGCCAAGTAAAATTGACAGGAAGGAACAAGTCGATTGAACTTACGTTGACGGGATAATTTGTCTAAGCGGCGTGCCTCCTCAGTTGGCTCAGGTCCCCCACAATAAGCGTGGAGGGCGTCAGGTGTGATGAGGTCGCGACACTTCCTCTCCTCCAAGGGTATCTCCGTCACCTTGAGGATGAAAGCTTCTTGCTCCTTCGAGATCACCGGGCGAGCGAAAGCTGAAAAGGAAAAGAAAACAGACGGGTTAGAACCTTGGACTAAAATAAACTGATAAGCAAGGCTGACGGCGACGACGACGACGACGACCTGACTCCCTGACGTAACCCCAAGTGTTGTCAAATCCGTGAGGGATCGACCCCCACTCCTCCTCACGACAAACCCAATTCGTCCCCTAGACAAAAAAATACCTGCCCTTCCAATTCCTGTTGGAGTCAGGCATGTCCGACACCAGCCTCAACTCCTTCTTCCTCGCAGAGAAGTGGTAAATCCCCTTGGACGAAGTGATGTGGTGTGGACGGTAACACCAAAAGAACTCGTCAAGGGTCAGTTGACGGTGCCCTCCACTTAGGCTCCCCCACAATATTTCGGAACCAATGAACACCCTCCAGGCATTGGGGGCGATCTGGCTGACGGACAGCCCGAGGTAATTTGCCAGCTGACGGTGGAGCGCCGTCAGAGGCAACCTCAATCCTGCCGCGAACATGGCATCGTACATGCCAACGTCTGCGGTCTTCCCGGAGTAACATCTCTCCCTCTCCAGGGGAAGACGGATTGGAATGTCGTCTGGGATTTGGTAGCGCGCCCGCAGTGAGTTAAAAACTTTATCAGTCATCGACGGCAAAAAGTGGTTGACCGTCCACTCCTTAGGGAGGATGAACGGACGATCATCCCCGGAACCTCCCGATGTGCTCTCCAAGTCTTCACCCCCCGGGGAATTCCCGTCACTCCCACTTTCCCTTACTTGGTCGTCACCTCCACTTTCCCTCACAACTTCACCTTGGTTCACCTCTCCATCAGAAAGCTGCACCAACAACTCATCCTCTGACGACCAAGAAGAGTCTTCCCCTGGCTCGTGGCCCGACGGAAAGACCTCGTCGTAGCCCGCTCCATCGCGGGCTGACGATTGCTCACTCGATGTCTCCCTAGGCATCTTACTACCTACAAGTGACGGGGGTGGTCTAAGAACAAAAGTGACGGCCTTTCCAGAAACGTCCTTTAAAAGCTCAGTATACGACTAAATCGAGGAAATTAAAAAAATAAAGAGGGGGAGTAACTCACGAAGTTGTAACGGAATTGCAAATGAAGCTGACGGTGTCAAACAGCAAACGAGAGCCAGAAAGCAATTGTAATCTCCTTGAGATGATGGTTTCTCTCTGATCAGCGGAATTAGAATAAAAGAAGAAAAGTGAGGGAAAACGGAGCATATATATATAGGAGGCTTGGGGCGCAGAAGACGAAGCGACCTTCCCGTCCAGCTGCCTGCCAGTCCTTCGAGGACACGTGTTCCGACACTAGGCCTGCTCGAGGTGACTAGCCATTAATGCCTTGTCCGCCACACGCTACTCCTCAATCCGTCAGACGAGACCGACGGAATTCAGGAGTATGGGTTGAACTGATGGGGAAGGTGACGTTTTGAAGGTGCCGTCACCCTTTACCTGGGCGATGAAACGGTAAGGGGGTGACGATCTTGCTCCATCCGTCATCCCCGACAACTCTCCAGCCTAATCCGACGGCGTAGCCTACACACCGACGGGGTGAATGGATGACGAGACAAAGCTAAAGGGATCAACCTGTCTTGTCGCGCACGCCACTACCTGGATAGATACCTTGCACTCTACACAATAGGGAATGGCCCCGGTGAGTAGAGTGTTTCGTAAAGAACACGCATTAGGGCATGGCTCTGATCAGAGGTTATCTCCTCGGACACACCGAAGCCCCAACTCTACACCACTATAAATACCCTCGACCCTCATAAAAAAGGTACGCATGTTTCTACCCCAACTCTAGCACTCTGGAGTTGCGAGCAATACTAACTTAACCATCAGAGGGTCGTTGGCCGGTACCACACCGGTACTCCCCTTTGAGGTTCTTTCCATTCGTGCAGGTTTACCCGGAACTCGCGAAGACCCTGCAGCTCACTGAGGGTGATTTTCGGCATCATCATAGACAAAAAACAATGGTTTGCTCGTCTCTACGAGGGGACTCTGAGGCCTTACCTGCTATTGCAAACATCGTTACAGGCACTTTACAGCATCTACAACAGATTCGTCGGGCTGCATTTCGACATACGAGAAGAGTTGAAAATAAAGCAGCACATGGACTAGCTAAATATGGTCAATGTATTAATGATTTTGTCACATGGACAGATGGACTAGCTAAATATGGTCAATTTATTAATGATTTTGTCACATGGATGGAGGAAACTCCACATATGATATATTCTGAGATTCTGTCAGATGTAAAACCAGCTTTGAGAATTAGAAATTAAATGATTTCACTGGTTTCTGATCAAAATAAAAAAATAAAAAATAAAATAATGGCCAGAGACCAACATTGATTAACGGATGAATAACTGTTACCGTACTAAATGGGTTAGATGCGCAAAAATCAACAAAGCTCAAAGCTTTAACAATGGAGGTGAAAAACTAAAAGAGGAAGAGTTTGAGAGAGAGAGAGAGAGAGAGAGCTTTGTGAGTCTGTGACGGTGAAGAAAATGCTTCATTGAATAAATTGATTACAAACACTGTTTATTTAACAGAATAGAAAGCGGGATATAAGGAAAGAGTAAGTGATTTTTATAAAACTAACTTCCAGCTAACAAGGCACCAAACAACTATGGACACGTGTTACTAACAACTAACTACACTCTAATTAAATACAAACTAAACTACAACTAGTTTATGCACAACTTATACCATACGACTTGTAGCTTAAGAGCATTCGAAGCCTGTGATGATTTCCAGGATTGCAGCCTGTACTTGATCTCAGTAACCTCACCAATGCAGCTTCATATATTTCAACATTGCGCTGATCCCATAAATGCAGACCATTAATGGGATTAACAGCCAATTGCTACAAAGACTCAACTATAAAAGAAAACACCACTCCACATTGTGACAACTCATTAGCGTACTTTCAAATCTATCTTAGTGTCACCAATACTGACAAAATCATCGGAAGGTTCTTGGTTAACACTCTACTGGTGTTCAAGCCATAACCTCTTAAGTGCTCTTTGTTGCAAGGTTTGTCCATCCCAAGCATAGTAGACAAAGAAAGCTAATTATGAGTTTTCACTCTAACATCATTTATTTTCATATTCAAAATTCAAATGCACACTTTATTTATGTGCTAACTCTTGCTTATCTTTATTGACTTATATAGAAGAAGTAAAATCTAATCAATAGGTTTACAGTGCGGATTTAGATATGAGAATAGAACTAAAAAAAAAAAACTCTTGTACTGCATTTATGAGAGCATTTGCATCAGCTTGTCTAATTCTTCCTATTTATTTTAGTATAACAATCTATTTTTTCTATTTTATACAAATAGTTTGCAAAAACACCTACATCACATTATCTATTATACATCATCTTTTATTTAAATAATATTTTTCTCACTTTTTTATTATTATTTCACACCTATCCACCTAACACACACTCTCTATTTCTCTAAACATCCTCTTTGCAAAAGTCACATCTCCCTCTCTTTCTTCTTCTTCTTCTTCTTTTCCTCCTCCTCTTCTTCTTGTTTTGTAATTTGGTTTGATTATGGGCAATGGCCTGTTTGGTATGCGATCCCAAACAATAGATTTTAGTGTTTAAACATTGAATATGGGCGGTGCCTATTTGGTATGAATTCTGACGATTGAAAAGGATAGCTCGGTACCTTTGCATTATTAGTCACGGGTCAACCATTTACCTTTGCATATAGAAATGGTCAGCTGTCTCTTAAGTGTTAAAAATATCTATCCAAAGACAAATAGTATGTACAACGATCATTTATTACTTGAATTTATAGACAAACAATAGCTAGAGACCAACATTGACTAACAGCTGAATAACTGTTAGCATACTAATGAGTAAGATGTGTGAAAATCAACAAAGCTCAAAGCATTAGCAATGGAGGTGCAAAACTAAGAGGAAGAGTTTCGTAGAGTAACTCTTCAAACTTCTTATATACTTCTTTTTTAGGTGTAAATTTTGAAAATTTAACCACCAAATTTCATGTTTCTTATGTTATTAATATACATATTAAATTTCGTTCAAATTGGTTGTGATTTACTATTTGATCAATAAACTTATTTTTTATACACAATTTTAGATCACAAAAACTTAAAATTTTAACATTTGTTTGATGACATAACAATTGATCTTTGATTTTCTTGAAATTTTATAAGCATGAATGATGTAGGGGCAACGGGCCAGTAGGGGCAATGGGCCAATAGGGGCGATGGGCCTGGAACTCTTTATCGGTCTCCACATTGGACCCAAAGCCTGAGCCGAGGACTAAGACTAGGCCGAGGACGGTCAACTCCATCTAAACGGTCTGCACAAACCCGAAAGCCTCACCGAGGATGAGTACCACCTCGGATAACCGACGCCGGGATAAGTTCTGGAGCTTTGCCGTCTAGGGAAACACCCCAGAGGACTCTGCTGAACTAGGCAACTGTTGTAGAAACCTGTACCAAAAAAAGATCCCAAGATATCATAGAAGAAGGCTGCCTACTCCACATTAAATGCTCTGCAGCTAACCCTCTAGCCGCATTTATGTGGAAAAGACATCTAAACAGTAACTTCCTGCCTTACAGCTACCATGCAGAGATTTTTGGAAAAGGCAGATGGGACAAGTATCCACAAAAAGCACTAAACACGCACGTGGACGGCCAGGAGAAGGGGGAAGAAAGAATATAAAAGGAAGAAGGGACCTAAAGAGAGAAGGAGTAGAAAAAAGAAAGGAAGAGAGAGAGAACTCTGGAGACACTGGGAAAAACTTGTACCCTTTATCAATACTTATATCATCAACAGCTTCTCGGCTATAGGCCAATTTGGGAGATATCCTTTGTGTTTTCGTGCCTCTTATAATCTCAACCCATCTACTGGATAGTCTAATCGACGCTAACCCAGTTTCTGATATCCACACTCTACAAATTCATTATTGTTGGGCCTTTTGGGTTGATCCATCCACTATTGGCCTGGAGAGCCGAACTTGTGTCCCTACAAATGATATAAGAAAAACATAAAATTCAACGGTTAAATTTTCAAAATTTACACTCAATTATAAAAATATATGAGGAGTTTTAAGAGTCTGCATAACAATTGTTCTATAAAGTATTTTTAGCAATTTTGCTCATAATATGAGAAGATGAAAATTTTAATATAAAAAGAAAGTAAAATATATATATTACTTTTTATTTTTAGATAACAAAAAATTCATTGTTTAAAATAAGAAAGCAATATGACATTGTTTATTTTAGAAAAAAAAAAAATTATTTCTCTTTGTTAGTTTGGTAAAGGGTTACATCTAAAACTAAATTCTCTTATGAGAAAAAAGTTTTATCATAAATTACTAATCCTAATATATGATTTTATGAATATTTTAAGAAAATAAATTATATATTATATTTCATTGCAAAATAATCAAATATTCCTGCACCAGGTTGCAACTAGTAGTATATAACATTCATTACCAGAATTCACAGACGGATAAAGACTATCATTTATTACAAGAATCTACAATTACTCCAAACAACGGACAAATAGTTGTGGCCAAACTAAATGAGTTAGACATGTAAAAATCAACAAAGCACAGAAACTTTAATAATGGAGGTGCAAAACTAAGAGTGAGAATTTCAGCGAGAAAGCTTTGTGATGGTGAAGATAATGCTTCATTGAATAAATTGATTGCAAACCCTCTCTATTTATATAACAGATTAGAAAGCGGGAAATAAGGAAAGAATAACTGATTTATAAAACTAACTTCCAACTAACAAGGCACTAATCAACTACGGACACGTGTAACTAACCACTAGCTAGCTAGTAACTACACTGCTAATTAAATACAGACTATAGGACTTGTAGCACAAGAGCTTTCGAAGCCTGTGTTGATTTACAGTATTGCAGTATGTGCTTGATCTCGGTAACCTCACCAATGCAGCTTCATATATTTCAACATTAACCTAATCCCATAAATGCACACCATTAATGGAATTAACAGCCAACAGTTACAAAGACTCCACTGTAAAGGAAAACATCACTCCACATTGTGACAGCTGATAAGAGTACTATCAAATTTATTTATTAGTGTCACCAATATTGATAAAATCAGTAAGCTTCTTGGCCAACACCCCACCGGTGCTCATGCCATAACCTCTTAAGTGCTCTTTGTTGCAAGGTTCGTATCACAAGCCTGGTGGCTGGTAGACGAAGAAAGCTAACTATGTGTTTTCATTCTAATTATAACACCATCTATTTTCATTACACCATCTATTCTAAAATAATAATAAAAAGGCACGCTTTATTTATCTGTTAAATCTTGATTAGATAGCCAACGGGGGCTTGGCTAAGCGGTCAAGGATTCAGCTTGTGGCCTAGACAGCTGAGGTTCGAATCCCGCTGACCGCAGGAGTCCGTTGGTGGGCATCCTTGGTGAGGGGTGTACTCGCAAATGCGGGGTGACTCTCACACAGGCCGAAAACCTGGCGCCCTGTCCGGGGGCTAGCGTAACCTAGCGAACCCCTCTTTTCCTTAACCAAAAAAAAAAAAAAAAATCTTGATTAGATTGTAAAATCTTCAATGACTTATATATAGAAGTACAAAAATCTAATCAAGAGGTTCACTTAAGTAGAGAGTGGATTTAGATATGAGAATAGGACTAAAAAACTTTCGTAGACTCGAATTACATTTATGAAACCTTAGTATAACAATTTAATTTTTTTATTTTACACGAGTACTTTGCAAAAACAGTTACTTCAAATTATCGATTATACATCTTCTTTTATTTAAATAATATTTTTCTCACTTTTTTTTATTATTATTTCACACCTACCCACCCAACACACACTATCTATTTTCTCTTAATGTTCTCTTAGCAAAAGTCACATCTCTCTCTTTCTTCTTCTTCTTCTTCTTCTTCTTCTTCTTCTTCTTTTGTAATTTGGGTTTGATTATGATCCATGGTTTCGAGCTTGTTTGGTATGTGATTTCAAACAACAATTTGTGTTAACACTAACAACTGTGGTTCTAAAAAGAAAAGGTGTGTTTGGTAAAGGTGTTTGATTAAGAGTATTTGAGTTACAATTCTTAATTTAGGTTGTTTAAATACTGTATTTTGAGAACTCATCTGGACCAATTTTTAGTTTTTAAGTAACATTGTTGAATGACATTATTGTAAATATATTAAAAATTGTGGGACCTAGATGATTTGACCAAACACTGAATAGCATGTGAGAGACTCTTCTCTTTCTCTTTCCTCAATAGTTTCCTTTTCCTCTCTTTCTTTTTTATTTCACACCTACATGTCTTTGCCTTCTTTGTATCTTGTGGGAAGCACTTTGTTATGAGCATCACCATTAAATCCTTAGATTTTTAGGTGATAACAAAGGGCCCTAAATGATATTATGAATCTGAGGAGTGAGGACCATGAAAATAATTGTGGTAGGGATAGATCGGGGAGTCTAATCAGAAACCATAATAATTCGAGATTTAGAAGTAAATTACAATCGTACACACTATCAATGATGCATGTTGCAAATTTCCCTTGGAGTTTAGAATTTTTGTACAAATTTCACAAAACCCATCTCACAATATTGATAGATCCAAATGTGAAATCTATTTAAAAGGAAAAGAAAGAGCATGGAGATATCACTAAGGGAGACGAAGATGGAGATGAAGGAAAGAGACCTGCGGGTTTTGAGAGGGAAAATTTCTCTCTCATCACTGTATATGTTAGATGAGACCTCACTTCTTAAAAAAAAAAAAAACACACAAATAATTATGTTTTTTCACTATTAAAAAAATGTTATTATAAATATGGTACTCAACATTTTTTTGCATTATGAGTACTTTAAAACACATGTTTTTGCAACACTTTTTAAACTACAGTTTTCGCATCATTTTGAACACCAATACTTAAACTCTACTACCAAAAATGTTGGGTTTGATTATGAGCGGTGATTTTGGGCAAATGAAGAAGTGATTTTGGGATTGATTTTGGGTGGTGATTTTGGGCGAATTTCTTCGTTGCTATTGCTACTAGCCAAAAGCAACATACATTAAATAAGTCAAGAGATTCTCCAAGATAAATGGATCATTTTCTAAGCAATATGAATGAAATCAACAATCCTATGTCCATATTCTATGTGAAACAATATAGTTATCACATTACACACATCATTTAATCTGCTTCAGTACTTGCATTCCTCCATAATAACATAACCGTTACACCTAATTCAAAGCTGAATTGGACCTAAGAGGGTAGCCCATGAATAGATTGTACAAACTACACAGTTGAACTTGTGCTCAAGCTTTGATAGTCTCCTCTTTATCTCCTTCAAAACCCTTTTCCTTATAACAAGTTGCATATAGCAACTATGACTGTAAATGATAATCTGCCACTAAAATGTGTTCGATCAAAATCATCAAAACAATGTGATCAAGGATGCAGTGAATATGATCCCAGTTCCTAAAACCTTTATAAATTAAGAATGTTAATAGTTCATACTCACATGATCAGCATCTAGATGAACATGGTTCTGTCCATAGCCACGTTGGTGGAGGCCAAAATATCTAACTATAGCTTGGAGAGTCTACTAGCTAATTAAACACAAGACTATCATGAACACCATTGAGCCCTTTGATTAGAAAAATAAATAAAAATCCCTTTACATCGAGCAGATTCTTGAGCTAGAACAAAGAAGTAACAATCATAACGCAATAAATATGGTTTAAAAAGTGTTATGAAAACATGCGTTTAAAATATTCATAATACAAAAAATGTGTTTGGCACTTTATAAGGATATTTTCGGCATAAATGTTTCCTTAAAATCTTTGATCTAACAGGATAAAAACACCTCGCCTGATTATTCATTAGGACAGACGTCCTACACCTCCATGAGATCTGTTAGCTTTACAGAGATCCATCAGCTTCACAAAATTCGTCGAATACCTGGTAGTTAGTCTTGACGAGTGGTAGGTGCATAAAAACCGACGGATAGGTTTAAAGTATAGCGCGATAGAGGGATGACGCCAAAACCGATGGATGGATTTGTATGAACCCGACGGTTGAATATGTTGGGCCCCACAAACCTTTACGTGTTCTTCACTCATAAACCCCTACATGGAAATAACTTGCACACCACATCCAAAGACCCTATTCACGTTTGTATCTTCCCGATATGAAAAGGAAATCCCTAGAATCTCAGAGCCTGAACTCCAAGATCTTCTCTACAAGGAAAGACCTCGCGTTCCAAGGGATCTCGGCTAAATCCACCACTCTATATAAGCATCAAACCTCCTCTCCCCCAAGGTACGTAAAATTTCCTAGGTCTCATACTTTGGAGTTCTGGGAGATTCTTCTCTGCTAACTTAACCTTTGGAAGGTCTTTGGCCGGCACCCCACTGGTGCTTTTTGTTGGTTCTTTGTTCTCTTGTTCTTCAAGTACCCTAATCGGTGCATATGTGGACGATTAACTCACTAACAATTTTTGTGTATCATCAGCATTGAATTTCAAATAACATATTTTAAAATGTGGAAAAAAAAAACATAATTGTATATTTAATATGTGTATGTCTACCTTTCTCAGTCAAAAAAATATGTGTATCTGTTTTTTTTTTTTTAAAGTGATGATTGTATTGTAAAAGAATACTATTTTATTTACGGGGAGAGAGAGAGAGAGAGAGAGAGAGAGAGAGAGAGAGAGAGAATGACAAAGAAGTGGGCTAGTGGGAGAAAGAGAGAGAAAAAAAAAGTTTGGTTTTGTCAATGGGCCCCATGATTTTTAACTTATTTACAAAAAGACCAATCAATAACGTTACCTGAAAATTAAAAATTAGTATGGGTGAGTTTTCAAAATACATGTTTTAAATATCCTAATTTGAGAATTGTAACTCAAACGCCCAAAATAAAACATCACTACAAACAAGTTTTTTTTTTTTTTTTTTTGCATACAATTTTTATTGTTTAAACACTGAAAACTGTTGTTTGAACATCGCTAGCTCTATTTCTCCAATTGCCTTACGTCATACCTTTTCCTATCTCTGTAATTAATTTGTACATATAAACTTTATGAAGTAGGTTGGGTTAAGAAGGTGCAATAAAAATTAGTATTCTTTTGGTTGGTTGTGTAAAGGTGGTCCAGTTTTGAATCCATCCAATGACATTATAGAAATTTATTGGGTAGTTCGGGAGCATTACTCCCTCCTCACACATAAAAGGGGTGGGCTCCATTGTGAGAGGAGGGAGCAATGCTCTGACTACACAATAATTACTCCATGTGAATCGAGATATTTTTCTACCTTTAGTTCTGATAGCTTTTGTTTTATTTTTGAGGTATCGATAGTGCAACAACTACTTATCTTTGAAAGAAACTATTATATTGTATTTATGAGGTTTAACAGCCAACTATCTTTGAAAGAAAATGTAATATTGCATTTATTACCGAAAAGAATAGCTCGATCCCAAGCAAGTTAAGCTAGGAACACACTCATTTCCACGAGAAATTATTAGGACCTCAAGGAGGACCACTGATGTGGTCCTCCTGGGTCCTGCCACCGAATTAGATTATGCCACCTAGCCATTTAATAAAACTCAGCTCCACATCATCTTACCCATTAACTTAACTATAGTTAGCAAATCAAACCAAGGTTAAAATCAACTAATCTTACCCACAGTCGGATTTAACCCAAAATCAATTACCAAAATCAACTCTATTTCCTCTTTCTGCCTCTTTAACTCAAACACTTTCTTATCAAAAAAAAAAAAAAAACTCAAACACTTAAACCCTATCTGCCTCTTTCTTCCTTTCTCCCTCTAACTCTATTTTCCCAATATCTATCTAGAGAAGATATTGGGCAAATCCGGCCGAAACAACAGCGATCCATTATCTGGAGATGTCGACAACTCCTCTTCTTTGTCCTGCTTTTCCATTTCGGAAAGGCTGGAGATGAAGGTAAGGAGCCCAAGGAGAGCTTTGGCTTAAGCTCCTCTCGTACAAGATAGCCACTGAGATCCTAAAGAACCACCCAACCTAGTAGATTCTATCAGGTCACGTGCACCACTCGTCTTGACTGAGGCACGTGGTTTTGGGTATTCTCGCCACCATGTCACCTACCTTGAGATCGCAAAGCGCTCTCACGAAAATGGCTTGGCCGTCGTCGGTGACTTGGAGGGTGTCGCTGAAGTCGATGCCTTGGGATCTCATCCATCGCTTGAACGCTTTCAGTCGCCTGCTACTGCTGCCCATTGTATTTTGTGGCGGTGTTTGAGCTCTTTGTGATGTGAGTCATTCACTTTGCTCTGTTTTGGGAGAAATTATTGGGACCACTGATGTTGCATTTGATCGTTGTTGTTGATGCTGTAAAGATTGACGTCCCAAAGTTTTGAATAGAGATTGTATTAGTGGTATTTGGTAGTGGGCAAGATTGTGTTGGTGGTATTTGCAAAAAATTTTTTATTTTTTTTTAATTTTATAAACAAAGAAACAAACATCTTAGAATGAAATGCATGAATGTACTGCAATGCAAATCCTAGAAACAAAGGTCAAAAAAAGATTGAGCAATGAAGCACAAGGACCATGTCAGACAGACTCAATTAAATTGAGCCTTTTGCATCCAAGACTTCTTAGATGCAACTCTTGCATTGGAGTTATGATTCACATTAGAATTCTGAGCAACTCCAGGATTGGAATAAAGGTTTAACGCCTTTACCAATTCACCAATAAGTACCATAGGATCGTGTGCTTGAGGCACAGGTACTTTAGTTTTATTTGCTCGCTTCGCAGCTTGCAACTTAAAACAATTTGGACGAATGTGTCCAGGTTTTCCACAAAAATGACAAACCCATGCAGGCTTATCATGCAATTTGCCCTTAGTAGAAGTAGAAGCTCTAGAATGAGAAGCTTGAAGATCAACCCTAATCTTTCTAGGTGGAGTAACATCTATAGGTTTGACAGGTTCACTCACCAAGAGTTTGACAATCTCACTCTTAGGAGGTTCAGAAGAAGGAACAAATTTAGTGGAAGAAGGTTCAAGCATAGAAATACTTTCCTCATAACCTAAACCAGTTTTATCAAAAGGAAACTTTTGAATACTCAGCATGTGATCAAGTTTGGAGCTTGCAGACCTATTAGTTTGTTCTCTAGCAACAGATAAATCAAGTTCCAAACATTTAACTTTATCAAGTAAGAGCATGTTCTCAGTTTTCACATTATTCAAAAGCTCATTTGCATCAAACAATTTAACAAGTAAATTTTTTTTTTCAAGTTCCAAAGATGCAATTTTCTTAAAGCCTAACTCAACATTCATGGCATCCTTTGCAGCAACTTTGCAAAGTTTATTGTAGGCTTCCTGTAAATCTGCATCCTCAGAGAGTTCCCCATCAGAAGGGTTCTCTTCAACAGACATGCTTTCATTAACTACCGTAGTAGCAGTGAAAGCAATGAAGTTTCCATCCTCATCACTAGCGGATTCATTATCGGAAACTTCATCATCACTAAGGGTTACAGCCATAGCTTTACCCTTAGACCTCAAGTATGTAGGACATTCAGATTTTAAATGACCATACCCTTGACAACCATAACATTGTTGTCCCATAGAATTATTAGAAGGCTGTCCCACTTTCTCCTTAGGTTTTTCAGTGTTATTGACTTTAATGGGATCATTCTTCCTAAAATTTTTAGGTTCAACAGTGTTCTTGCCTCTTGCCCTTCTGTTATTGTTCCTAAGAAAGTTTCTAAAGTTCTTGGCAAGATAGGCAATCTCTGTAGCAGAGAGTTCATCATCAAATCCACCATCATCAACATCATCAACAGATTTAAGAGCCATTGATTTGGATTTGTTAGTCTTGGGGAGGTCTAACTCATAGGACTGAAGAGATCCTACAAGTTCATCCACAGGGATAGAGTCCACATCCTTGCTCTCAGTGATGGCAGTCACTTTGAGTCTAAAATCCTCAGTCAAAGATCTAAGAATCTTCCTAACAATTTTAGGTTGATCATAGATTTCACCCAAATTATAAGCAGAATTAACAATATCATTCAATTTAGCATAGAATTCATCAAAGGATTCATCATCATTCATTCTAATGCTTTCAAATCTAGAGGTTAATTGCTGCAACTTATTAATTTTAACTGCCTTCGTGCCTTCATGCACAGTCTGGAGGATTTTCCAAGCAGTATGAGCAACCTCAACATTAGAGATTCTCTTAAATTCCTCCATGGAAACAACGTTAAAAATAGCATTCATAGCTTTGCTATTAAAAGCGGCTGCCTCCTTTTGAGAAGTTTGCCACTCACTCACAGGAGTAGTGGGCTTCTCCCATCCGTATTCAACGGAATTCCAAACTCTCTCATCAATGGATTTCAGGAATGCTTTCATCCTTACTTTCCAATAAGCATAGTTGTTTCCATCAAAGTGAGGTGGAACAACAAGAGAGTGTCCGTGTTCCAAGACAACAGGGGTCAAGGATCAGCTAAAAGATCAAAGGATCAAAAACAAAAGCTACCCGCTCTGATACCACTTGTAAGTTCGTTTAGACCCCTTAAACCCAACAGATTAACCTAGTGAATTAGCCAAGTGATTAACTTAGGTAATTTAATTAAAACTAGGTTAACACAAATAAACAAAAATAACAAAGCAGCGGAAAATAAATAACACAAAGATATGATGACCCAGGAAACCACACCGGTAAAAACCTGGGGAGGATTTGACCTAGCTATCCTCAAGGTAAACTGAATCCACTATGAAAGAATTGAAATTTACACAACAAGACTTAGACCACTAACATCTTATTGCTACCCAAGTGTAGAAAACTTACTACCATGACCCCATGATAGCTCCGAGATCCACGGACTCCTTCTTTCTTGAATTCTTCAGCAAATCCACAAGCGCACCTGCTTGTATATCTTTGTGCTCTATTGATTCTGCAACTGTATTGATCTACACAACTCTTGACATCAATCTCAAGTTTGTAAACCCTAAGTGTATGTGAAGGTAAACACCTCTAGATCTCACAAAGAGATTCACAAACACAGCATTCAGAACTCTAAAAACGTGGCTAGGGTTTTCCCTTATATACTTAGGGCAAAACATAAAACCCTATACATTAAATGGACTAGGGCTGAGTTGGAATTTTCTGAAGAAAAACGATCTGCCCAATTTTCGATCGATCGAGTCTAATTTTCGATCGATCGAGTCATACAGAAAGTGAACAGTAATTCTACATAAAAACTCAATTCCAACTTTACATTAAGACCCATACTTTGAGCAAGTCTAACACACGACTAAATATTGTTTTGATCATGGTTTGCCAACATACAAATTGAAGTTCTAAATACATTAAATCCTAATCCTTAGAACCTAACAAACTCCCCCTTTGGCAATCCGTGACAAAACACAGACTTAACAAAAGCTCAAAGTTTACAAATTGAAATAGCCCATTACAATAAAAATAGCCACTTAACAATTCAACCTAAACTACTATCTAACAGTTGCAAAGTAGACAGCAGCTCGACTGAAAACAACTTGTATATTCCTGTAACACTTAACAAACACATAAACGCATGTGTGGAAGAAAGAAACAAGGAATATATAAATAAAATTTCTTGATTTCACATGACACAAAATAAAGACATATATCATGAATAACATCATAAATATAAATCAATAAGCAATGAAGTATAGTGAAATAAGAAACATATATATAAAAATGTATCTCAACAAAAATATCTCCTAATCAAGAGCTAAAAATGTAAATACAAAGTGAAGCGCCTAGATACAATCTAATAACTCCACAAGCTCCGCAGTATCACTACCAAGTAAACAAAAACTCCCCCTAAAATGTAAATCACCACAACAAAATCTCCTAGATACAAATGAACTATGCACTCCCCCTTTTTGTGACGAATTGCCAAAGGGCACTCACTCATCATCAAAAGGAGGCGGAGGAGAATGACGAGAGCTCGCCAAATCCGCTCGTAATGCACGTAGCTCATCAAGGATGTCCACCAAAAGCTGACCATGAGCCGCCTGAACGGTCACGACAGTATCAAGTGTCCGACGAAGGTCAGAAACCTCATCAAACGGTGGAGGAACATCAGCAGCAGCAGCAGCAACAGCAGGATCAGAAGACGTCCTAGCTGCATGAGTATCTGTAGAAGATGAAGGAGGTGGAGTGGCACCGGAAGGCTCTACCCTAGGACGCTTAGAGCTAGCTCGAAGTTGAGCAGCCCTTTGGCTCGAAGTTGAGCAGCCCTTTGCCTCAAAAAGGTAGCACCGTTAGGAGCAATGACATGTACAGGCTCAGAAGCAGGATACTCACCAAAACCAAGAAAAATGAGAATCTTATGAATGAAAACGGGAAAAAACAAAGCATGAGCCGTAGAACTAGATCGATGAACCTCGTTCAAAGAACGAAGGAACAAATGCGGAAAATTGATAGGCGCATCAGTGACAAGAGCATACAAAAACACACATCGCTCAAGAGGGATGGTGTGGACATGCGAAATAGGTCACAAAGAATGACACGCTATCCTAAAGAAAAGATAGTGAAGCTCGGAAAGCTCACCAGAAGTGATCCGAGGATCAGAACCCCACTGGATAGAAGACCCAGTGATGTATGACAGGACGTCATCAAGGGGTGGAGACTCCTCGTAAGGAAAAACAGGATGGTCCACAATGGGCACCCCAAGAGCATCAGACACTACCGAATGGGTAATGCGATACTCCACACCACGTAACCACACCTTTACTAAGGTGTCGTTATCGTAGACATGAATAGAGAGATTCGAATAGAACTCTCTAATCAAGGTGGCAGGAGGAGGAGAATGCTCATACTCGAGCAAAGGTAACCAACCCCGACGCTCAAAGTTACGTCACACCTCAGGATCCAACTCATCTAATAAGACCCTACGCTCAGCCCAAATAGGACGCCTAAGGTTCAGAGTCTCATAGGTGACTTGGTTTGACTCACTAGGGAACCGCTCAGTGTCAAAAGAAGGAGAAGGATCAGAAGTCCTATGGGCTCTAGTTTTCCTAGGCATAGTGCTAAGGAAAAGAGATAGACAAAAAAAGAAAAGAGCAAAAACCAAAAACCAAGGGCAGACTGCAAGTTAGCACAGCATAAAATATAGAAAATATCAATTCTATATGATGCATGAGCATGAACATCAAATGATGCATGTACTAATGCAGTGACAAGTTCAATTGTGATCCAAATTAACAAAATTGGCTTGAGCAATTAATTTTTATCAAAAATACCCAATTTGAAAACCCTAATTTTTCAAAACACAACAAATTGATAAATTGATCAATACAATAGTTAATTGACACAATATAATGATCAAATTTACCAGTCCAACAAGCCAATTTCATCAATTTCAATCAAATTGAACAAAACCCCCAATTTTCTCAATTTCAAGCCCTAGAATTTTAAATTTTTCTCAAAACACCAAAATAATCAAATTAAACCACATGTAGAGCTTAGGTAAGGTGTCCCCACAAAAACCCATAAAAATTTTGAGAAAGAAACACTCAAAAACATTCCCAAAAAGACAAAAATCCTAAATGTCGAAAATACCCAAAAATGCATGAAAATAATGCATGAAACATGAAAATAAATGCAAAGGGAGGGGCAAAAAGGACTTACCAGACTTGGGAGAGAGAGATTAAGCAAAAGAATTGGAAGAAAGCAACAAACTCTCCAAGAAAGGTGCTTGACCGGTTGGTAGGGAGACAAGAACTTTTGAAAAAGTTTTGAAAAGTGAAAAGACACGTGAGAAAGAACCTTTTTTTAAAACAGTCATCCCGATTTTCGATTGATCGAAAATTACATTCGATCGATCGAAAATACCTTCGATTGATCCAAAACAAGCTTGGATTGATCGAGCCAACCAGAGAGTTTTCTGAGCATTTTAAACTATTTTCGATCGGTCGAAAATCAGTTTCGATCGATCGAAATTCTGGAAAAATCACAATTTTGAAAAACCAAACATTTTAGATCAAAAACTCCTCAAAGCAATAGATTTTATAAATCAAATGCATGAGTATGAGATGAGATGTTTTCCAAAAACACATGTATTCAATCCAGATTTCTCAAGGCAAAAATTTCTCTCAATATACCCAAAAAAAAAACAAACAAGCAAACATGTTCTGCATCAATTTCTAGAAATTCTCAAACTTGGTTGGTCAGGCCAAAAACACACACAATATCATGTACACAATTTTAGCAAAGAATAACTTGTGTAGTGTGTGCAACTAGCATAAGCTTGAGAAACATGTGAGGTGATATGCTCATAGAGAATAATCACAATTTCTACAAAATCCATCACATGAATTTGAAAGAGACTATTACTTAAAGAGTTACATCCTATAACTCCCACATCTCCTAGAATAAAAGCTTGCAATCATGTAAGTTTCTTGATTTGCCTCATTATTCAATTTAATTGATTAGAAACTTAATAAAAGCCGGGATAATGTACACACCAATTTTATTTGAATTTGTGAGATGATTATAGCCCAATAATGTACACACCAATTTTAATTAGAGGCTACACCTTATGTTCTTTTTGTGCATGTGCTACACTTTTTCGAGCACAAAATCTTATGATATGCACTAAGGTGTTCATGATTGGCTAATAAACAGTGGTGAGATGGTTATTTATGCCTTTCTCAATAAGTTCAAGTCCAGCAATCAAAGACATAAGACTTTAAGATCAAGATAATGTGATCAACAAATATAGCATCTTCCCACACAACATGCACAACAAGACTTTAGCTAGTAAAGTGCAATAGAAATAAGTGCATCAAAGCTAAACAAGGTACATACATATGACATGTAAAATTTGATTGACCAATCTTGTCTTCAAATTCAAGAAAAAAAACAGCAAAACACAATTTGCAAAAAAAATTTTTTTTTTTTTTTAATTTTATAAACAAAGAAACAAACATCCTAGAATGAAATGCATGAATGTACTGCAATGCAAATCCTAGAAACAAAGGTCACAAAAGATTGAGCAATGAAGCACAAGGACCATGTCAGACAGACTCAATTAGATTGAGCCTTTTGCATCCAAGACTTCTTAGATGCAACTCTTGCATTGGAGTTATGATTCACATTAGAATTCTGAGCAACTCCAGGATTGGAATAAAGGTTTAACGCCTTTACCAATTCACCAATAAGTACCATAGGATCGTGTGCTTGAGGCACAGGTACTTTAGTTTTATTTGCTCGCTTCGCAGCTTGCAACTTAAAACAATTTGGACGAATGTGTCCAGGTTTTCCACAAAAATGACAAACCCATGCAGGCTTATCATGCAATTTGCCCTTAGTAGAAGTAGAAGCTCTAGAATGAGAAGCTTGAAGATCAACCCTAATCTTTCTAGGTGGAGTAGCATCTATAGGTTTGACAGGTTCACTCACCAAGGGTTTGACAATCTCACTCTTAGGAGGTTCAGAAGAAGGAACAAATTTAGTGGAAGAAGGTTCAAGCACAGAAATACTTTCCTCATAACCTAAACCAGTTTTATCAAAAGGAAACTTTTGAATACTCAGCATGTGATCAAGTTTGGAGCTTGCAGACCTATTAGTTTGTTCTCTAGCAACAGATAAATCAAGTTCCAAACATTTAA
This sequence comes from Lithocarpus polystachyus, assembly GCA_033629205.1. Lineage (NCBI taxonomy): Eukaryota > Viridiplantae > Streptophyta > Magnoliopsida > Fagales > Fagaceae > Lithocarpus > Lithocarpus polystachyus. The sequence continues at coordinate 51,793,991 of CM066171.1, read as the reverse complement.
CTTATCAAGTAAGAGCATGTTCTCAGTTTTCACATTATTCAAAAGCTCATTTGCATCAAACAATTTAACAAGTAAATTTTTTTTTTCAAGTTCCAAAGATGCAATTTTCTTAAAGCCTAACTCAACATTCATGACATCCTTTGCAGCAACTTTGCAAAGTTTATTGTAGGCTTCCTGTAAATCTGCATCCTCAGAGAGTTCCCCATCAGAAGGGTTCTCTTCAACAGACATGCTTTCATTAACTACCGTAGTAGCAGTGAAAGTAATAAAGTTTCCATCCTCATCACTAGCGGATTCATTGTCGGAAACTTCATCATCACTAAGGGTTACAGTCATAGCTTTACCCTTAGACCTCAAGTATGTAGGACATTCAGATTTTAAATGACCATACCCTTGACAACCATAACATTGTTGTCCCATAGAATTATTAGAAGGCTGTCCCACTTTCTCCTTAGGTTTTTCAGTGTTATTGACTTTAATGGGATCATTCTTCCTAAAATTTTTAGGTTCAACAGTGTTCTTGCCTCTTGCCCTTCTGTTATTGTTCCTAAGAAAGTTTCTAAAGTTCTTGGCAAGATAGGCAATCTCTGTAGCAGAGAGTTCATCATCAAATCCATCATCATCAACATCATCAACAGATTTAAGAGCCATTGATTTGGATTTGTTAGTCTTGGGGAGGTCTAACTCATAGGACTGAAGAGATCCTACAAGTTCATCCACAGGGATGGAGTCCACGTCCTTGCTCTCAGTGATGGCAGTCACTTTGGGTCTAAAATCCTCAGTCAAAGATCTAAGAATCTTCCTAACAATTTTAGGTTGATCATAGATTTCACCCAAATTATAAGCAGAATTAACAATATCATTCAATTTAGCATAGAATTCATCAAAGGATTCATCATCATTCATTCTAATGCTTTCAAATCTAGAGGTTAATTGCTGCAACTTATTAATTTTAACTGCCTTCGTGCCTTCATGCACAGTCTGGAGGATTTTCCAAGCAGTATGAGCAACCTCAACATTAGAGATTCTCTTAAATTCCTCCATGGAAACAGCGTTAAAAATAGCATTCATAGCTTTGCTATTAAAAGCGGCTGCCTCCTTTTGAGAAGTTTGCCACTCACTCACAGGAGTAGTGGGCTTCTCCCATCCGTATTCAACGGAATTCCAAACTCTCTCATCAATGGATTTCAGGAATGCTTTCATCCTTACTTTCCAATAAGCATAGTTGTTTCCATCAAAGTGAGGTGGAACAACAAGAGAGTGTCCGTGTTCCATGACAACAGGGGTCAAGGATCAGCTAAAAGATCAAAGGATCAAAAACAAAAGCTACCCGCTCTGATACCACTTGTAAGTTCGTTTAGACCCCTTAAACCCAACAGATTAACCTAGTGAATTAACCAAGTGATTAACTTAGGTAATTTAATTAAAACTAGGTTAACACAAATAAACAAAAATAACAAAGCAGCGGAAAATAAATAACACAAAGATATGATGACCCAGGAAACCACACCGGTAAAAACCTGGGGAGGATTTGACCTAGCTATCCTCAAGGTAAACTGAATCCACTATGAAAGAATTGAAGTTTACACAACAAGACTTAGACCACTAACATCTTATTGCTACCCAAGTGTAGAAAACTTACTACCATGACCCCATGATAGCTCCGAGATCCATGGACTCCTTCTTTCTTGAATTCTTCAGCAAATCCACAGGCGCACCTGCTTCTATATCTTTGTGCTCTATTGATTCTGCAACTGTATTGATCTACACAACTCTTGACATCAATCTCAAGTTTGTAAACCCTAAGTGTATGTGAAGGTAAACACCTCTAGATCTCATAAAGAGATTCACAAACACAGCATTCAGAACTCTAAAAACGTGACTAGAGTTTTCCCTTATATACTTAGGGCAAAACATAAAACCCTATACATTAAATGGACTAGGGCTGAGTTGGAATTTTCTGCAGAAAAACGATCTGCCCGATTTTCGATCGATCGAGTCTAATTTTCGATCGATCGAGTCATACAGAAAGTGAACAGTAATTCTGCATAAAAACTCGATTCCAACTTTACATTAAGACCCATACTTTGAGCAAGTCTAACACACGACTAAACATTGTTTTGATCATGGTTTGCCAACATACAAATTGAAGTTCTAAATACATTAGATCCTAATCCTTAGAACCTAACAGGTTCTAATGTGAATTGTTTATGTGGTTTTGGTATAGTTGTTTTGGTATAGTTATTGTATTTGCAAATAAATTTTGTGTTTATAGATGACCTTCATCTTTTTGTTTTGGTGTTTGGATCTCATTGTAAATTTTGTTCATTTTGACAATAAATTTTCTCATTTGTTACACTATTAGTGATGTTTTTTGAGAGAAAAGTTAGAAATTTTATTGATGTAAAGCTATTGTATTGCAAAAACTTTGGCTATAAGCATCTTGGGTAGTATGCAGGATAATGAAACTACTTGGGCCTTTTCAATGCTTTCTCATTTATGTCTCCATATATTTCATCCCCACTTTTTTCACTTGACTACCTACTTATACCATTACACCTGCAATATCATAACTTGGTATCACAAAAGCTCTACTACTAAAATTTACAGTTAAAGCTTTACTCCCCACAGCAATGCCAAATGAAAACTATGTAGTCTAAAACAGTTAAGCAGATGCATTACATACAATTTTCCTTCACTTGCAAATCTAGTGCCTATTATAGTCCTAAGTCCCGATTTTTTGTAACACAGTGAAAGAACAAATTTATACAAGGAAGGCAAACTAAATTTTCTTTCCAGTTTGCTCCAAAGCACCAGCATTTTGGTCTTGCCATGATGCTTGCCACTGCTTGTCATAGAAGGTAGCCTCATCAGCTAGCTTCTTCAGGTTCTCAAAATTTTCGGTTCGTCTTAAAAGTATCACGCTGATGACTGTCACAAAGAGTCCTGCCTTGCATATGAAATTTCCAGTTTGGCCTACCACACCAAGACCCGTTAATGCATCTACTAAGTATGCCATGAAGAATCCTACCAGTTTGGGTTTCAGAAATTGGGTGAGAAGGTTTGGGTTGCTGAGTTAGAACTTGGGTTAGAACTTAGAAGCGTACAAATAATTTTGGGTTAACACGGTGATAAGGATTGGGTTGCTGAGTGGGTTACTGAGTGAGTTTTAAGTTTTAACCTTAGTTTGGTTTTGTTAACAAGAGTTAAGGTAATAGGAAGAGCTGATATGGAACTGAGTCAGAAAAAATGGCCACGTGTCACTTTATTATTGGCTAGCAGGAGCAGGGAGGACCACTGATGTGGTCCTCCCGGAACCAATAATTTCTCCATTTCCACACCTTGTTTATTTGTGAGTGTGTGTGTATATATATATATATATATATATTTATATGACATTCATCAAAAAAAATATATTTATATGACCGACCCGATTGCCCAACCCAGAACCGACCGGATTGCTTCGGGTCTACCATTTCTGGACCCACCGCCGACCGGTGAAAGGGGTCGGTTCGGGTGGTCGGACCTCCCAGGAGACCGGTCGGTTCTCGGTCGGGGTTGAAAGTCGTCGAAATCTGCAGAAATCCCCCAAACCTTTACCAAATCGGGCCGGAGATGCTAAGATCAAGCCGGATCGCAACGAGATCTCGCCGGAATCTGCAGAAATCCACCAACCTGTACCAAATCGGGCCGGAGATGCTGTGATCTAGCCGGATCTCAACGAGATCTCGTTGGATCTCAAAAAGATCTGGCTGAATCTTGATGAGATCTCGCCGAATCTCGAAGAGAACTGGCCATTTCTTCATTGATCGGACTAAAACTACCGGCAAACCAAACCCATCGATGGAAAACAACGACTTTTTCCGATGTACTACAGTCGGATCGGTTTTTTTCGGGTTTTCATGTTCAGACCCGTCAACCGACCCGCCGGTCTTCTGTTCTGGAAGTGGCGGCCCGCCGCCGATCCGTCACCGGCGTCGGATCGGCCGATTCTCGGATCGGATCGGCCGGGTTGACCAAGTGGGTCGGTTGGCGGGTTGGCTTGGACACCCCTAGGAAAAGGATGTGTCCTTCCTGGCATTATATTCACCTTTGCATCTATGGAAAGTGCAACGGCCAGCTAGCTGTCTTTGGAAAAACCTCGTACTGCATTTATGATAGAAAAGAATAGCTCTGTCATATACAAAAAAAAAAAAAAAAAAAAAGAATAGCTCTGTCATAAGGGCCTTTGCATATCGATAAAGGTTAAATTACTATTTTGGCTTCACTTTTAATTTATTTCTTATTCTAAAAAACAAATGGAGGTGAAAATATTATTTTGGTCTTTATATTTGAGGATCATAGTCAATTTGGTCCTTACATTTTGGTAATAGTCAATTTGGTTCTCGTTATTTTTAAGGCAAAAAACTCATTTTCGTCCCTATATTTTCACGCGATTCCCACTTTGGTCCATAACTTCTTTTTTTTCCACCGCTTTTAGTCCCTATCCTGGAAAACGCGTGTTGTTTTCGTCCCTACCGTTACATCAGAGATAGAAAATGCACACGTGACAAACGGAGTGCACTGTTAGCACACTAAAAGCTGACATGGTCATTAAAAGAATAATAAAAAAATATTATTTGGCATTAAAAAATGCCATGTCAGCATCTAAATTAAAAAAAATTAAAACAGAATTAAAAACCAAAAATCATATGAATTGAGATCTAAATGTGTCTTGAATAAGAACAATAAGAACACAAACTCAGATATAAGAACACAAACCCAGAAATTTAAAGCAAAAAAAATCAGAGGCTCTCTCTCTCTCTCTCTCTCTCTCTCTCTCTCTCTCTCTCTCTCTCTCTCTCTCTCTCTCTCTCTCAAACCAGTGCTCTCTCCTCCCCCAGCTGCCGATCTATTTCTCATATATCTTTTTTGCTTCTATTCTCTTTGACTGGTATTGTGGGCTTCGGGTTACTGGGGGTTTGTTTGTATATCGGATTTCTGGTGGTGTTTGTTTGAGTTTTGGGTTGAATCGGTTTGAGTTTCAGTGATGAAATCAATGTGAGTTTTGGTGTTGAATAGGTTCGAGTTCTGATGTTGAATCGGTTTAAGTTCGCTGTTGAATCGGTGGGTTGCTTGCCGGTTTGAGTGTGGGTTTTTTTTCTAGGTTTAGATCTGAGTGTGTTTTGGAGATGGAGGACGAGATGGACCTTGAGCTGCCGCTGCGCATCTAACTGCTAATCCCCACTTGCCTACCTCAAACCTCAGCCTCAAACCATTCTGTGTTTGTGTCTCTAGAACATTCCACCAACCACGACGACTTTCACATTGAAATCTAGCATGGTGCTTGATTTTTCTAAGGGGAAGAAGAAGAGAACACATGTTGCGTTTAAGATTTCATGACTTTTCACATAAAATTTTTTCCAAATTCAACAAATTATATCAGATAAATCAAAAGCAATGTATAGAAACAAATATAAATTTAGTTTTTTTCATTTTCCATACAGATCTAACAAAATTTATTGGAATTTAGTTTTAAATAATAAATCTTTCATTATACTAAAAAAGTATATTTGATTTAAATCCTCCACTATAATCAATATTTTTAAATACAAATCTGACCAAAACAATTTGTTTATTTTCAGTTTTGGAGGTTTTTTTTCCCTTAAATTTCTGAGTTTGTATTCTTAGACCTGAGTTTGTGTTCTTGTTGTTCTTGTTCAAGACACACTTAGATCTCAATTCATGTGATTTTTGGTTTTTAATTCTATTTTTAATGCCAAATAATTTTTTTTATTATTTTAATAGCCACATCAGCTTTTAGTGTACCAACAGTGCACTTCATTTGTCACATGTGCATTTTCCGTATCTGATGTAACGGCAAGGACGAAAACGAGACGCATTTTTCAGGATATGGACTAAAAGCGGTAAAAAAAAAAAAGTTAGGGACTAAAGTGAGAATCACGTGAAAATGTAGGGACGAAAATGAGTTTTTCACCTATTTTTAACTTGCAATCAATTTAATCCTTACCGTTAAGTCACTAACAGAAAATGTTTACGTGACAAACGGTTTGCACGGTGGTCTTTATATTTTGGGATCATAGTTAATTTGGTCCCTACATTTTGGTAATAATCAATTTGGTTATCGTTATTTTTAACTTGCAATCAATTTAGTCTCTACCATTAAGTCACTAACAGAAAATGTCTACGTGGCAAACGGTTTGCACGGTTGGTACACATGTGGCTAATAAAATAATAAAAAATTATTTAATTGTTATTAAAAAAAAAAGGCCACATAATCAATTTTAACAATAAAAAATCCATGTCAAAAAAATTAAAATTAAAATTAAATTTTTGGATGAATTTAAATAACTTTCTTGGTAATCAAACACAGCAACCTAGACACACACACACACACACACACACACACACACACACACAATCTTGAACTTTCGTGACTTGCCGATAACCACCTCCATGGCCAGCTCTCAGTTTGCTTATTTTGATTGGCCCTTCCTCGACAAGATTGGTCTGTAAATCAATTATCTCTTTCAAACCCAAATCCCCAAAAATCAAATCATACAAAACTACAATGGTCTGATCTTTTCTACCCTTCAATCTTCAACCCACACCACAAAATTTCTCAGTTAATTTCTTTCTTCTCTTCTCTCTCTCTCTTTTTTCTTTTGAGATAAAAGATAGGATTTTATTGATATAACCAACAATATACAACCAAGTATTACCCTGCTCAATCATAGGTAGAACAGGGGAAAAAAACGCAGCTATTAAAGGGACACAAACTTATACTAAGCCTCCTATTTTTGGTTTCTCTCATATGTGCTCTCCCTCTAAGAAATGAAGGTGGGTAGATTGCTTCAGTTTTGCTCTGAAGGTTACGATTAGGAGTGATAGGGTTTGTTGTATGGGTTTGCAATTTGGTAGCGACAGAGCACAAGCACCACCGCAATCAAATTCGTACCCACGAGCAGCTCGATAGCACCATGAGTGGATCTGGGTTGCGATGGATTTGGGTTGCTGGGTTTGCTTTGGTTTGTGATGGATTTTAGTTTTATGATAAATTTTATATTTGGGTGGTGAGAAAAAAAGTAAATAGAGAAGATATAAGGTTTTAATTTTGATGTTGCATTTGATTTGGTATCTCATAGCTTCAATCATAAAGATTTGATTCTAACCATGAACAAATTTCTAACAAGTGCAAAGCAACGTTAATTCTTTGTTGAGTAATCTCAGCTCTTACATTCTTATTAAATAATTAAGGTTCCAATCTTTTACAGTGACATGGTTTTTGCAATTTACACCATAAAACCCAGGTCAATGATTTAATGATATGACATGACCATTTTTGACAAGAATTTGATGATGTAGCTTTTTTTTTTTTAAGTAATAATTAAATATTTTTTTATTATTTTATTAGTGTAAACTATTTGCTACGTAAACATTTTTTGATAAGGACTAAATTGATTGCAAGTTAAAAATAACATGGACTAATTAACTGTTACCAAAATGATCAAACTAAGTATGATCCTAAAATGTAGCAATGGGTGTTTTTACCAAAGAGTACTGTTAACGGGTGCTGTACAGCACTTGTTAATAATTTATTTAAAGAAAGTTTTTAATATTTTGACAATTTTTTTTATTTCTCATAAAAGTGATATCAAAACTTTTCTAAAATAGATTATTAACAAGTGCTGTACAGCACTCTTTTAACATTTTCCTTCACCAAAATATATATATATATATATATATATTCCATATAATTTCTCAGCAATCATAAGGATACCACTACTTACTAAAATCAGGCCCACTAAATTCCACAAATTGTATAAATGAAATAAAACCCAAATTTCAGCCCAAGCCCATTCACAAAACAAAGCCCTCAAATTATCAAAGCCTGTAACCCATACCGATAGTCAAAACAATTCCCAGGATTGAATTAGTTCAAATTTGGATCATGGAACTAATTGGGCCAACACTCAAGTAAAGAGGAACCACAAGTTTTTTGGTCTATTTTTTGAGCAGCCCATAAGGAAAGAAAATAAGTTAAAAAAAAAAAAAAAAAAAGGGATATGAGCTCGGCCCGTGAGGCCTAGCTGAAAGCTACAGACGCAGTCCCACGTGTAAAGCTATGTTAAAACCTAGAAGGCAAAGAAAGTAGTTCAAGAATTGCCCGCTGAAATTGCCATATTGGAGGGGAAAGTCGGCCAAAGTTTGTAATTGAGACAAATTTCAAGTTCAAATCCAAGGCTTCCATCCACCAAAGTCTAACAAGAGGGTTTTGATTCTTTTGAACACTTAAGAGAATTGCTTTTTTAGCACCAAAAACACTAAAAAACTCACTAAGTTGCTAAATCTAAATAATTTTATCATAGTTTAGCTTACTTTAATATTTTTTTAACTGAAATCTTCTTTTATTTTAATGAAAAACTGTTACATTACCCACTAACTAAATAAAATATGGAGATTAAAATTTACTACCACTTGTCATTGTGTATTTAAACAAAATGAGACCTCTAGCTAAAAAAGTACCGGAGTTAAACAAAACATTCTCTCTTTCTTCAGACATCTCTCTCTCTCTCTTCTTTGGTTGACCTCTTCCTGCACCCTCCTCCCCTTCTTTGGCAAGGGTCGTTCAAGCTCATCTTTGTACCTACTGACAACACAAGGTTTGGTGGTCGATACCCTCACATCATTCCCATTCCAATCATTGTTTCAATTAGCTCTAATCTCCAGCCTCATCTTTGTCTTTCTCAAGCTTTAGTCACTGATGTGGTTTGGGTTTTTGAGATCAAACTTTGATTTTCTCTCTTTTTAAGATCTCAAATTTGATGGGTTTTTTAGATCAATTTTTTTCCCCTAATCTACTGTCTCTCTTTTTCTCTTTGGTCGTGTGGTGTTTTATGGCAGTTGTTTTTCTTTTTCTTTTTCCGACTATTGGTGGTGATGCGATTGTGGGTTTGAGTTTGTGATTTTGGTGATTGGGGGTTGTAATTATGGGTGGTGGCGACACCGACAGTGGTTGTCGTGGCTGTGGTGGTAGTTGAGTAGTTGGTGGTTAAGTGGGTTTTATAGCTAGTGGGTTATAGTCAGTGGCGATGTCAGAATTTGAGTTTCGGGGGGGGGGGGGGGGGGGGGTGAGGGGGCAATATTAAAAACATAAGATTAGAAGCAAAAATTATCAAAGATATCTCAAGTTCAAATACCACTCTTCTCATTGTAAACTATGAATTATACCAAACAATAGTTTATAAACAGGACTCACTAAGCGTTTTTTTTTTTTTTTTTTTTCATAAAAATATTAAGACTTTATGTAATGAAAATAAAAATTAAAAACATTGCTAGTTTAATAAAACTTGGATATAACGCTCATAACATCTTCAACCGACTAAGCTCTCAACTGATGGAATCTTGGCCGTAGATGACTTTGGCTAAAACCAAGGGAATTACCTTTGAATATGAAGCTAATACATAAGATTTAGAGGGTTAGAGCATATCTTGCAAGCTAACATGGGTATCCTCTAATTTCACTTTACATTCAATGCTTTGAATAACTAGGGATGCCAACTTGAAAGCACTCATGTTACACTGCTTTGAAACAGATTGTTTGTCAATTTCTAAAACTATGCAGCAATAGCAAAGTCTCAGGAAACAATGGATTAGTCAACAAAAGTCCCTCATATAATTGAATTCTAATTATTAATTATTGTTAAAGATCAAATTTCCGTGAGTCATAATATTTTATCAAAAAAGAAAACACATTTGTGAGTCCATTATTAAGTTATCTGCTAGTTCTTCTCAACTCGTCTCTTCCAAAGAAAGGGAAAACTTATCCAAAAATATGTCAAGGGGGGCAAGCTAGATGTTAGACTCCTATATTAAAGGAGTTTTTGGGGAGGTCAGGGGGGGCACTTGCCCCCCCTCGACCCCCCTTGACTCCGCCCCTAGTTATGGTTGGTGGTGGTGGTTTTTTTTTTTTTTTTTTTTGGGTGGCTGGCGACGTTTGGCAGTAGGAGTGGGTATGGGTGTAGGTTTGTTGGGTTGAGAAGAAATATGTGCGTTTGTTGGTTGGACTGCTTCAGAGAAGAGAGAGACACAAATGGGAAGAGAGAAAACAATATAGAGGGAGAATAAAAAAGGATATTTAAATGACATGGTAAAAAAAAAATAGATATTATAAAGTAAAGTTTTAAAATAGATAAAGTAAGTTTTTAAGATGTTAAAAACTAAATTTATTGGCTCTCTTGCTGTGGATGCTCTAGTTGAGCTATAAGAGTATTTGTATCAGTTTGTGCAAAGAGCAAGGTTTTACTGCAAACTAAATTGCAGCAACTCCTACAAAATGCACACATGTCAAGTAATCATTTGGTGAAAAATTTAATCTTAACAAGGAAGCTTTCATTTAAATGTCTAGACAGGTATCTATTTAAGGCATTGACATGTATGCATTTTTGTAAGAGTTGCTGCAACTTGTTTGTAACAAAGCTTTTTCCAATAGTGCCCAACTAACCATAAAATCATCCCTATCAACGTAGGTAAAATTGTGTAAAACCCATCCAAAGCTATGGTAATTATGGAAATTTACATGAGCACTATTTATTTTGTATTTTATTTTTTATTTTTTCTTTAAATATTCCCAAGATAAATCAAAAGAGTAAATAATAGTTGTTGAATATGAATAAAGATAAACAATTAAAAAAAATTTAGAAAATTTGATATTTTAATTAAATATAGTTTAGAACAATGCTTTACAGACTCTTGGATTATACATTTATACCTCCACATTTGAGCTTTTTACTTTTTCTTTTTTTAATATAAAATAATTTTAAGCAAATTACATCTTAGTCACATATAGTTTGATCGAAATTTAAATTGTCAATCTATAATTTGAAATTTGACATTTTACTTACCTGAGGTTAGTTTAATTAATTTTCCTTAACCAACTTCTCAAAAACATGGCTAAATATATGAGTTTACTTCATTTTTATGTTTCTTTATTCAAAAAACACAAAAAATATAAAAATACAAAATCAATTAAGATAAAAAAAAAATCCATAGGAACACTTGCATCATGAGATTTCAAACCATAAACAGACAACTTAAATTTTAGTCAAACCTCATGGGAGTAAAATATTAAATTTTAAATCACATGTAGGCAATTTAAATTTCAGTCAAATCGGATAAGTTGTAATTTTTCCAATAATTTTTATTATTTTATCTCACAGTTAACAAATGATCTATAGAAAATTACAGGATATCAGTATATCAAATGGACTCATAAAGTACTTATATATATATATATATATATATTTATATATATATATATATATAAACTCTACCATCAATATCTAAAATTAAAATTTGAGCAAAATAAAAAATTAAAATTTAATTGCTTCTCCAAAAAAAAAATCGTATTTATTTAGTAATTTAGAAACTAATTTCACTAAGAAAAATGGCCACTGTAAATTAATCTCAGATTAACATACAAAAAAAAAAAAAAAAATTGGTCGTGATTCGAAGAAAACAAAAATAAAACAAAGTTTGATATCATTGCTCTCAGTTTTAAACAACATTTTACGTATTCCAACGCACTTTTTCCCCGATATATATTTTAAAAAACAATAAACAACAATTTTCAATCTACTTCACCAAACACTCCCTTGATGTTTATTGTGTTCTTCGCTGAGAGAGAGAGAGAGAGAGAGAGAGTAGAGTAGAGTATGGAGGTAGCAGAATTGGATGAAGCACTCAAAGTGTTGGACTCTTCTCTTTCTCTCATCAAATGGCGCCTCAAATCTCAATCTAAGCGCCGACTTGAAATAGGTCCGTTTTCCCTCTTTGTGTTTTTCTTCAAATTCCTCATTACTTTGATAATTTTTTTTTGTTTTATTTCACCTAAGACATTCATTTTTCTTAGTTATTATATTGTTTTGCTTTCTGGGTTTTTATTAATCTTGTGTCTTTTTCAATTTTGAGAATCCATTTCGGTTTTGGGTTTTGATATTATTTGTTTGAATAGTGAAATTCACACCTTATTTTGTTTTAACTTGAAAAATATGGAACCCCATTTAACCCATATGGCAATTTAGTTGATTCTTACTAAATTATGTTGTGGTGTGACTTTTCCTAATAGTTCAAGTTGTTGGAAAAGCTCTAGGGCTGTGTTTGGTTATTGAATATGTTTGTAGTTTCTGCTATCATTTATTGGGAAATGAAATGGAAAATTAATGTGAAAATGTGTGGTTGGTTAAGAAATTTATCATTTTTCCAGGAAATGAAAATGCTAAAACTTTTTCAGAACTAAACATGACTTATGATCCAAAATTTTAGTTTCTTTTCCTTTTTGATGGATGTTATGTCCCATTAAGGTGAATTGTTATTTGTGATCAAGTCAATATGGTGTGCAGCGAGTCTGCGATGCTATTACGTTTGATACACTGATAATTTTCACGTGTTAGAAGCTTATGACTCATTCTTTTGTATGCCGTTATTGCTGAAGCATGTAGAACTTGCTCTTTTCCTTACATTTATTTTTCTTGTTTGGTTTTTATTAGAGGGTAAATGCAATTTTGAGTGATTTCTTTTTGTGCCGTTTGAATTGTGATTTTGGAATATTTTCTTGCAGACATACTGGCATTATGTACAGGAATGAGGCCAGTTGTAATGATAGACTATGGTGGAAAGATGCCTGAACTGCAGGAACGACTATGTGCACTTATTAAACTTATTCAAAAGGTTTTACTCAATACTTTTTGTTGGCAAATTCTGCCTTGGTGTTGCTAGTTACTGCCACTGCTTTGAATTTCTTCGATTCATTTGTAATTCTTTCTCAATTAATCATCAATTGCTGAAGTTAAAATTTTTTGTTTGAATATTAGTTTAATTTTATGAGTTATATGTCATTATATCTCAAAGTTCTGTGTTGTAATCTGATGTCTTAGATCTAACATAAACTGATTGTGTTTCCTTGCTTTGGACATCTTTTTATTTGTGCACTCTGAAATCAATTTTGGTGCTGTGCTGAATCAAGGACCAGCATTTTGAACTTGTACTATTTTTATTTGAGTTGTTTGTATGGAGGTACACATATGGGGATGATTTGTCATCATGGAATGAAAAAATTATCATTTAGAAAAATGTCACACATACAAAACTGGATCCTATCTCAAAGTAAACAATAGCGATCAGTGCCCCCCTCAAATTTCTTAACTAGACAGAACTTTAAAGAAAATGGTCCTTTTCTATAGCCACTTACACAGAGGACTCCTGGTGATACCATTTTGCATACTTCAAATCTTTTTTGTCAATGTTCAGAAGCAAGTTCTGACTCTGCTGAGTCATCCTTCAAACTTTTTTTTTCCCTTTTCTATGGATCTCTTTTTCTCAGCTTGCAGCTAAAACTCACTAAATAACATGTAATCATAAATGAGAGCATATAGTATATTCAGGTAATTCTTCAGCATGTTACACCTGTAACCTATGATATCTGATTGGTGTCATAAGGGATGCTATTAGCTACAAAGATCTTTAAGATGCCAGAGGACAAAATGGACCTTCTCAAGTTTTTCTTAGTTATTTTCCCTTGTCACAGGAGGAAGGGGAATGTGCTTCTTTAAGGAAAATGTGGCAATCAATAAGGGTTTGAGGGATATTCCTATGGTTCCTGCATCTCTTGTGTGGTGCCTGGGTACTGGGGTTTGAACTTAAGTTAACCTCCCCTCTGCCTATCCAAAAAGAAAAAAGGGCAGTCAATCAAAAACAAGTTCATTCTGCCATTGAGCTTTGGTTCAAATGGCAAGAGTGAGATTGTGGGTTCAAAACCCATTGAATGCATGTATAATTTACCAATAAGAAAAAAATATTTTTCCCCTTCTTTTTGTGTTTGAGAGAGAGAGGAGGAATGCACATAGCAGGGGCCAAAAGAAGAGGGTGGGGGGGGGGGGGGGGGTGTGATGGGGATTGGGGAGTCTGTGACATGGCCTCCATAAATTCATCAAACTAAACTCAATTTGGGTCTCCATATCGACTTGAGCTTGATTGGATTGGTAAGCAAAGTTGTTTTCTGGTTTCATATAATTTCACATGCCTCTTTTAACTCTCTTTCTGCCCCATAAAACTTGTATCAGAATGGAGTCACAGTTTTGGCTGGAAAACTTTTTCTTTAGTCATAACATAGTTCATCTAGGTGGAATTTTGTTAGATGCAATAATCATGTTCTTCTTTCCTTTTATTTAGTAAGAGCATCTTGTTTGTTAATAATTAATATACTTTATTTTGAATATGCATATATGCAGCAGTCACCCACTTTTGAGCATCTGAAAGTAATGGTTGTAGAAGATATGATATATCTAATTCATGTGAAAGGGCTTTCTGAGTATGTTAGGTCAAGCTTGAGCTTAGAAGTACCTCTGCTTTTTGTGGACCTTGAACATGACCCTCCTAAGGTTGGTTCCTGCTGCAGGGTACATGTTTCATAATTTCTACCTTCAATATCAGACATTCTCTCCTTTTCCTCTTTGGTGAAGGCCCTCTTCTCATCTTTGTTACAGATGATAACACAAGCAGAAAATAGCCCAGTAGGAATGCAGCTTATATCAATTCAGAAGTTTTTCTCTACGCTATTTCCTCAAGATGGAATAAAAGATGATCTCTTGTCATGTCACAAGACAGAATCTATGGGTGATGCCACATCTTCTACCCATGAGCTTGTCACTTCTCAGTCTTCTGAATTTATTGATCTTAGTAGCTGCATGCACGATACACTGGTCACTGTGCCAACTTTAAATGGGTAACTTTTTAAACTCACTTTTATAGTACATGCATAAATCCTTCTTGTGATGAGGATGGGTGGAACTACATATTTCAAACTCAGCTTCATACGAATATTTTACAAATGTGTAAAAAAAAATTTTACCCACATTGGTCAATCAATTAAATTTTTGGGCTTTGGCCTAAGTAAAAATTAATTTCAACTCTCAATTTGAATAATATATTATGTATAAGTGGCATCATTTGATTCGCAGTGGAGAATCAGGAGATTCTTATTGCAAAGAAAAAAAATTATGTTATTTTGGAAATCTTTAAGGGCCATTGCCTGCCTTGGCATTTATGCACGTGTGATATACATGGATTGATTGCGAAGCGGCCCCTAATCTAGTAATTTCCTGTTGAAAATAATTGATTTTCCCAGCTTTCATGAAGCAACTGGGTGGGTTTAGTTTTATTGACAGTAGGAATTGCTTGTGATGTTAGGGGAATTCTAAATGTCAAGTGAATGTACACCAAATTCTTATATAAATTGTACAGACTGTGTTACCTAAACTACTCAGACAGTTGCATTGCTGGCCCCTTTGTGGTTGAATAGCTAGGAAGCATGGACACGGATACGACACGGTGGGGATACGTATATTAATTAATTATTATTTTATTTATATTTTTTATATATTTGTTAAGCATTTATTTTCCATATATTGTTAAACATATATCAATTTAAGGAAAATAATGGATATAATAGTATTAAAAAAATATCCAAAAACCAAAATACACCCCAGCCTTGTCCCATCATTTTTTTTTTTTTTTTAAAAAGAAAGGGCTGGGAAACGCCTGCAGCTGTGTCCCAGAGGTGTTGGACGCTGCAGATTGATGGTTCAGGGAAACCTTCATCCCACTGTTTCTGCTTGTAATTTCACCATTTAGCCGGATCATTGGTGTAAGATTGTTTCCTCAGAATTATGTACAAGTTTCTAGAAAAGGGATTGCTGTCCAGAATGCAAATCTGGATATCTTGTAGAGGCATAAGAAGTAAATGCGCTAACAAGTGGCTGACTTATATTTTACTTTTTTTATTTTTATTTATTTTTGGTGTATGTGTTTGTGTGTGCGTGTGTTTGTGTGTGTGTGTGCGCGCGTGTGTTTTATGTAGTTATTTAGTAAAAAAAATCTTTTTGTAATCAGTAGAAAATTAAAGGCAAACTAAAGTTATAAGAGGTTAAGAGTCTTTTCAAGCAAAATTTCTCTTTTGTTTTATTCTGAGTTAGTTTCTTGATCTAATATATTAATTGCATATGTATTACTAGTGCAACTTTGTACACTAAAAGTTTCTTGATGTAAAAGTTTTTGTGCTTTTTTAGGTTGAAATAGCTACATCATTAAATGTCTATGAAGTAATTATCCCTTTCAAATGTTGAGCAAGTGACTGAAATTACCAACACTCTAGGGAATGTTCCAAAGAATAGACTTATAATAAACTTATTAATTTTCAAAAAACACTTTGTAAGAGCAGTTAGCTAAATTCTTATATCCTCAAAAGATAAATTCATATGATTGTCTTTCTCCTTGAGGATTAATCATAATATATGCTACATGCTAGTATCATTTCATTGGCATTTTGGTCAGTTCCGTCTTATTATATAAAGTAACCCTAGTTAACTGATTTGCTTCAGATGGCTTCTTGGTTATCCAGTAGTGTACTTGTTCAGCACAGAGCACATTGCCGATGCTATATATAATCTTTCCACCAAGTCTCTTCGTATCTTCAAAATATTAGTCTGCAGGTTTGTTTTTCCCAATTCAAGTCTCATATTTATTATTAAAATAAAAAAACCGAGTCTTATATTGTGTCCTGCTGCAACTTGATGGATGATTTCTACCGGTCACAATTAGATAGTTGATGGATTGCTTGGGGTACATATTCTTTTTTTCCTTTCTTTCTTTCTCTCTGGTTAGTCTTGGTACTGTTAACATTGCATGCTGCACAGTAAAACAGTTTTTTTTGCAACAATCCCAAAAAATTATCTTAAATTATTTTCAACGAGCTCACTCTAAGAGAGAAAGTCAAGGTAGTACTTGGAGTCAAGTTGGAGAAAATAACTGGCACCCAAGTTTCTCTACATGGGGAGAACCGGGCAATGCATCATTACATCTACTGTATAATTTTTCTTGATTCCTACAAAACCAAAAAAGTACAGTTTAATTTAATTGAAGGAGACATATGGTGTGTTGATGTTGAAGTTTAAATTTTTGCAGGAATGCTGCCCCCAGAAAAGGATCTCAGCTGGAAGAACTGCTGAGGTAAAGGTCCACTAGATTTTTGCCAATTATTTTAGTTGGTAGAAATCTTATCTAACTAGAATGGAAAATGTCTACAGCTGAAAGGCAAGTTATAGGTTTAGGGGGAGAGAGAGAGTAATGTTTAGTTAGTGCATGTATAGTGTAAATATGATTATGATGATAATGATTTGTAGTTCAAACTTTGGGGTTGGCTAATGTTAGGAAGATACATCAAGGTGATAGTTCTTAATGATGATTATGATAGTAATAGCTACTATTAAGATGCATTCATAAGCAACATGTTGATCCTTTGGCTTTTCTGTAATTTGCTGGAATAGTTTTTCGGTGCCTTATGATCTAAGCATGGGTGGGAGCAAGGAACAATGGGCAGAGGCATTTCTGGCTCATATGCAGGAAAAGTGGGAAAGATGTAGGCCAGCTTGGAGTTCTTTGCAGATGGAGGTTAGTGAATGCTATCCACAAGCCATTGTTTTGTAATAAAATACCCTACCCTACACTCCTCCCAACATCCCTAAAGTTCAAATAAGGAAGGAAATCCGATTTAGAATGTAATTTATGACTACTAAATGACCATGTAACAATTCAATCTTGTTTCAAGTATTGATTTTTATGGTGGGAGGGGCTAACATGATATTGAGAAATTTGAGTTTTATAGCATTTGAATTGTCAATTTTCTTTGAAGTGTACATCTTTATCCAATTTTTTTTGTTCACCATCATTTCATTTGTGAGAAAGGCTCCGATTTTCTAAGAAGACCTATTCATTTGATCCGAGACATTATGGAACGAGTTTCAATGTTAGACTTTGTATGCACACACTCTTTCACAACTTATTGAAGTGGCTAATCAGTGGGTGACAAGTCTAATACCACTTTCACACGGACTCACTGCTGATAACTTTTATTATTCACTAATCACAACTTACCACCTTAATTCTAGCAAATTATCAACCAAGTTTTCACATAGCACCTTTCCCTTAAAATATAAAATAAAAAAATTGCATGCACCATGACCAGGCACGAAATGTTTGATATTGAAGTCGAGAAATCAGCTTCTTTTTGAATTGTCACGTCTTCCTTGAGAAGATTTTTATCCTCAGTCAAACAAATCCAGCCAGGTTCAGATTTTCATTGAGAAATTATTTTTTGTATCTAATAAAAGTGTCCATCTCAAGAATTGCAAGTTGCAAAGCAATTTACTGTCCTTCCAATGTCTTTGCTGTCAAGTCAGAATCAAACATCTCAAACCAGTGGTATCTGATTTAGATAAAAAAGGAAGCAATGAATGGCAACGCATACTTCCTCTAATATCATTCGAGATTCCCTGTCCTTCTTGAATGTATATATCATCATCTGCCCCCAGATTCTACTCATCTCATGGGGCCACACACGGGTCTCCAGTCTCCTTATATGCCTGAGAAACTTTCACCCATTGTAATCAACTTTTTTTAACCTCGAACCTAGAAATTCTTTTTTTTTTAACAAGTTGCTTAGAAAGTCCATAGAAAATAAGCCATTTGCAATGACTGGCACGTCAACCACGCTCTTGAACCCATCTTTTGGATGAATAAACTAATTAAACAATGCAAAGAAGACTAGCAAAAGAGAAAACTTTAAAAAAGGGTTTATTATTAATGCCTCGAAACACAAGCCTTCCCATCATCACAGGCAGGGAAAAAGGAGTAAAAATGAGAGGGTTCAAACCCTTTTTAGTTGAACTGAAAAACAGAAGCAATCCTATGCAAAAATTACAAAAGCGTTTAAAAAAAAAAAAAAAAAAAGTGCTCCAAAGAAAAAAGTGGTTGGAACAATGAAGCACAACCAAGTCCTTTAAGCTCCTCCTTTAATCAGGCTGAGGGCATCAGACTCGGTTGGAAGGGCAGGGATTGCTCCCTTTTTGGTAGTTGTAATGGCTCCACATGCATTTGCGAATTTGAGAACGGCCCTCAATCTTGGTTCATCCTGCAACCAAAGCATGGAAAACAGATATTAAGGGTGGGTTTGATTATAATAAACAATATAAAGAAGAACAAAATCTAATTTTAAAGATGATCCTTTTAGAATTTTAAGAAAGCATACATAAACATCAAATATTTAATTCAAATCTAAGGAATGCAAATGTGAAACACTATTAAACTAAAAAAAAGGGGGAGCTAAACACCATCTGAATGTACAATTACTGAACAAGCGAGTACTTACTTCTAGAATGGATTGGTCGTCAACGATCTTGCAGAGTAAGGCACCAACAAATGAATCTCCAGCACCAGTTGTATCCACTGTGTTGACACGGAAAGCCTTTACCTCTCCATGGAAGTTCTACGTTCAAACGAGTAAAGATATCACCAAGTGTTAAAGACATACAAGTTTCAGGTTCAGCAATTTAGTACAATTTAATCTTCCAATAACAATTCATATTAACGCTCAGGTGAAAATCAAACTTGATTGCCGCCTATTGATGCTTATGTTCATTAAAATAACACATAAAACTTTGATTAAAATATTAAAAAAATTTCTGCATAATAACCGCAGAAACCTTCATGCTTTGATTTAAATAGTGCAAAGCCCCATTATTAGAAATCAAAATTCAGCAGCTTCAAAAAAAAAAAAAAAAGAAATCAAAATTCAGCTAGACCAAACCCCACAGATGGAAAATAAGAGTCAAACTCACAAGTTCGGGGTTGGCCTATGAATAAAATAGTTAGGTAACTTGCACCAAAAACAAAAGTTTGGTGACAGTAACATTATTTTTCAAGAGCTTTAGATGACACTATCATAAACATCCCCCCTGCAGTACGACAAAGGGAAACAAAGCTGACAGAAAAGGATAAGAAAGAAAGCAATTTGCAGTGGCCAGGCCCGAGGCCATGATTGACTGTCTATAATCTTCGCCAAAAAGAGAGAAAATAAGTTGAATTGATTAAAAGAAATTCAGGTAGTGGTTGAACCAACTCTAGAGTTTATCTAGTGTTTAATTTTTTTATAAACTGGTAAAGCTTATCTAGTCACCATTTTTAATTTATTCTAACAACCGCTAGTCTACAAAACCCCCAAAAAAATACCACCCAGTAATGTTATCATTACTATTTTTATAATGTTGTTGCTAAGCGACATCTCATAAAGAAAGCAAAAATCAGATCAGCATTTGGAAATGACATGGGGAAGACAGAAACATGTAACATGATTACAAGAGTTCATACGCTGTAAAGGCTTGGTCAAAAACCAACCACCAGCACTAATATCTAAGTCTAACAAAGACCTAAAAAATGAGGGGCCTGTGTACATTTGTATTGAATTACTAGAGTTCTGATAATTCAAGTTAAACCAAATGGAAATTTATACGATGCACTTTGAACACAAATAATGATGTAGGGTATATAGTGATATACCCTCCCCCTCTTACAGTGTCTGTACCCCATGTCAGTCAGAATTCACAAGCTCCACCTAAAGGCGGAGTTTCCCATGCCCCAACCAACACGCCAATTTGCGCGTGGAAGTTTGATGACTTCATCCATTAAGGTATCACCTACCCATTATTAGAGCTAACAAGCTAAAAAGTCCATTTAACTTTTTTTTTGGACACTAGCTAACAGTCAAAGTTCAATAGGAACAAAATAGATAAAGCAGTAAATCAAATGAAGGTAGACCCAACACCGACATACCTTGGTATAGTATCTGCAGCCCAAGTCACCAAGAGTGACAAGGAGGAGCTTCAAGTTGGGGTGCCACAGTGACAAAGCAGATTCGTCATCAAGCTTATTACTCCCTGTGAGGAACTCAAGCTCCACATCACTAACTTTGATCAAATCAGCCTTATCCCAAATGCTCTTAATCTGCTCACGGGCCTCCTCCGGCGATGGCCACAGTGGTAGCCGGAGGTTGGGGTCATAGGAGAGCAGGAGACCAGCATCTTTGGCCACCTCCATTGCCTTTAGGTGTGCTGTTCTGCATGGCTCCACAATCAAGCTTATGGATCCATAGTGAAAAACTTTGGCCTATAAAAAATAATAAGAAATTTAATATTAATTGGACTTTTCTCAACCAAAAAAAGACTTGATCAACTCCAACCGTAATTATTTATAAAACGTCAGCCTATAGATACGTACAAATATAATTGGACTCAACAAAGTAAACCCTGATAACAAAAACTGCTTGTTCTACATATTTTATTGAAAAAAAAAAAAAAAAAGGATTGAAGGGCAGGTAGTGAGTCAATATCTGATGCTTGTATCCCCTACCAATTGACAAATGGTCGGTTGTTAACGGGTGCCTATTAACATCCATTTTAACAAAATTTTAATATTATTTTTATGAAAAAAAAAAATTATTATTAAAAAAATTAATTACCTTTTTTTTATACAGAATTTCTAAAAATATTTCATAAAAAAATACCCTCAACTTTTTTCATAAATAAAAAAAATTATAATTCATTAAATATTTTATTATGCTCCCCAATTGTACACATAAAGAAAGCAAGGTAAAAGAATACTGCCTTTCTAAATAAATAAAGTGCATATTAAGAAAATTGTAAAAAATGAAATTGAGCAAAAAAGCATGGAACGAAAGGAAAGGATTAAAAGACAAGCAAAAATAGAGGACCATATATTCCTCACATTGTATTGTGAAAATTGCATAAAATACGTACCCACCAAACCACCCACCAACCTATTTTTTGGTGCTTAATTAGCTAACCACCTACAAGGGTCCCACAATATATTTATATCCTTATATAACCAAAAGTTCAGATCTTTATAATGCGTGACAGACAAAAAATAATCTTTAATTAACTTAATTTCAGAAGAAAATAAAAAGACCCAAAAGTTTGATTTTTCAAAAGTTTGTTTATTTTTTCCAAAAACGTATAATCTCACCTTTTGGGCGCACGATCATATTAATTTAGCATGCCGTAAGTTCACAGATCCAAAATATATCCTCAAAAGTCAAAACAAAAATTGCGTGACCAATAAGAGAGACATGAACTTAGCCCAAAAATTAAAGAAAGAAACCCAAATAATAAGAAGGAAAGCGCGTGTGATAACGTGAGAGTGGGCACTGCGCGTGGATTGTCAGTCAAAAGTCATGTTCTCACGAAGTTCACAAAGGCACTACAAGTCAAAGATGGATATACCATGCACGACACGTCACAGTGTTTCCAGAGTCCAACTAAGCCACTCTTCCTTACAGCGCGTGACTTCCACTATAACAATAAGTCATCTTGAAATATTTTTTTTTAAATTAAAGCATTAAAAATATGCTAAAATTATTATATATTTTATTAATAAGTGTTCAAAATTGTCACATTATCCCCATATTAAAAAATATTCATAATAATTATTTTATTTTGTATTTAAAGTCACCCATTATGTTATTTCTTATTTTTTCAACAAAACAAAACAAATGTTTGATAATCTATAAAAATAAAAATAAAAAAAAGTACGACATACAATGTCACACCCATGACTCATTCCATCTTACTACACTACACAACATCACATCTCATCGTCGGTTATATATAAAAAAAAAAAATTGTAACTTCATTGTTTGACTAGACTCATTTGAAAGAAAAAACAAAAATCAATTTTTGATTTTTTACTACTACTAACTCCTTTTTTTAATACTACCTAGGTTTATATTTTTTTTTTACTAAAATTCAAGAATATTTCACAATTGGCTAACAATAGTATGCATATATCTAACTAAATGTATTGGGTCCATATATTTCATCACGAGTCAACAAATCGTAAAATTAATTATATTTATATATATATATTTTTTAGAGAGTTCCATTCTATAGAGTCGCTTATAATAAATCAGATCTGGTATTCAATCTAGAGACTTTGAAATCCACATATTTATATATTAATAAGACATGAACCAATAAAAATTTAGTAATTCAACTGTTTAGAAAATTGTTGTTGGGTCTGTGGAGATCCAAACACGAGTAGGACCCACTTTGGGTCGCCATTGATGACACGTTTTACAAGCGACAACACGTGACAACGGAGCGAGAATCTAGAAACAGGAAGAAAAAAGAGATCCCCGCCTAGATCTACTCGTGGGACCCACCATAGCCAGCATTATTCATTTTGCTGACCTGGCAGATCCCAAATGTAGAATTTTCCAAAACCTACGCCCCCTTGACCGCGCGTGGTCTTCGCTCCCCCTCTCCCAAAATTAGCGCACACAGAGAGAAAGAAAGATGATTTAGAGAGAGAGAGAAGCTTACGGATCGAATGAGATCGAGATTGAGTTCGTCGGGAGTGAGGAGCATATCGGCGCTAGGGTTTCTGTAAAACATGAACTCGCGCTCTCCGTCGGCGCGTAGAGTCACGAACGCGAGCGCCGTGCGCGCGCCCTTGTCGAAGTTGATCCCTTCGTCGACGACGCCGTTTTCCCTCAGAATTCCGGCCAGCATGTGGCCGAACTCGTCGTCGCCGAGTTTCCCGACGAACGCCGATTTCCCGCCTAGCCTCGATACGGCGATCGCCACGTTGGCCGGAGCACCGCCGGGAGCCTTGAGAAATCCTGGTGCCTCGGCGAGCGACACGCCCGACACGGTAGGGACGAAGTCGATGAGCATCTCGCCGAACGAGACGATCAAGCCGGCTCCGGTCTTTTCAACAACGCCATTGGAAGCCATCGCTGAGAGATTTTTTTTAGAGAGAGAAAGCGAAGGGAAAATATCTTTTAGTGAGAGAGAAAGAGAATGAGAGAGGAAAATTAAAGAGACGGAGGGTCGTTATTTATAGAAGGAGAAAAGATTTTGTGTTGGATCTGATATCATGAACTTGAGGAAATTAAATTAATTAATAAAATAAAATAAAATCTTAATTAATTTTTTTAGATTTTAGATTATTATTTTATTATTTTCTGACGTGGCTATTGTATTGGGTAATGTGAAAACCGTGAGCTTGATATAGGGCCCACTGCCAACTCATTGGCTATTTTACTTTATCAAAAAGAAAAAAAAAAATTTAAAGGAAGATAAATTTTGATGAGAAAAATGAGTTATGGAAATCAGTGAAATTTTATCTACAAAGTATATTTCGAATTGGAAAAGAACACTTTATCCTTATCCATAATAATTTCACTGAACTTATCTAAAATGTTTAAGAAAATTAATTTTTTTTTTTAAGTGTTTTATTCTATAACCAAAAAAAAAAAAAAAAAAAAGGAAAAGGAATTAGGTAAAGATAAATTTAGATGAAAATGTATCATATATGAGTTAAGGAAATTAGTAAAACTAGTCGCTAATCCGTGCGATGCACGAGATAGTTAAATAAAAATTAAAAGTACTTATTTTACTTAAAGGTATATGACTTAAATTTTAAAAATGTATAATTTGAAAATGAATGAAAATAACTAATTTCTTCAATATAATGATTTAGAAAAATTATTTTTCTTTCATATCATTAGTTTCACATAACACATTTCGACGTGGGCTATTCTATGGTGATAACTTTACATAATATTCAACTGTAATTATATCTACTATCCACTACTAATCTAATCTATGTTATCTTGATAGTAGATCTACAAATTGCATTCTCGTATTCTTAGAGCTTGCCACATTATTTTTATTATCTATATATAATATAAAACTGAAAATTTTTAACTTTTTAAATGACTTACATTAGAATTAGGATTAAAAAATAATATTTTTTTAAATTAGACCTCATGTTAGTTTTTTTTTTTTTAAGGGCTCACTTTAGGTTAAAAAAAAAAAGACTCATGTGAAAAAAAAAAAAAAAAAAGACTCCTATTAGGATTAAGGAGAAAAGAAAGAGACTCCTATTAGGACTCTCTCACTATTTAGTTTAACAAATTAAAATTTTTTATAAATTAAAATGATGAGGAAAAAAGAGGGAGAGAGACTCCTGTTAGGACTCTCTCACTATTTAGTTTTAAAAATAAAAAAAAATTATAAATTAAAATGATGATGTGGAAAATTGTGGGAGTTTCTGAGGCTTCGATTTTTAATATATATATATATATACTAGTTATAGGCCCGTGCGTTACACGGTTTTTTGAAAAAATTTATAAAATAAATGTATAAATAATTATATATTTTAATAGATTCAATAAAGATAAAAAAAAATTATCAAGTGTAAATAATTATCTCACTAAAATAAGGGGTAAGATTTCTTCATAAAAATAAATTAAATTGATAACTCCAAATTGAATTTTAAATTGATAATTATTTTAAAAAAAGTACTAAACAATTGATAAATCTAAAATTGATATAATCTTGATAATATTTTAAATTAAACTTAAAGTTGATAATTCAAGAATACATGTGTAGAACATCTTGATAATTTGATGTAACATAAAAATCAAATAAGAAAATTGTTAAAATTAATCTATTAATTATAACCCTATTTAATCATTAATTCTAAGACCCTAACCCTAAGCATATAAATTGGATCAAAGCTAAGAAAATTAGTTTAAACAAAAAGCAACCAATATACAAAACCAAATCAATTTAATAAAAATAAAATACAAAAGCAAAGAAGGAGCCTTTAGAAACTTGATAATGTTTTCGAATGTTTTGAATTTATTAATTAAAATCACATGAAGATAAAAAAACCGATAATAGCACTAAAGAAAATAAACAAAATGAAAATAATAATAATAAAAGAAGAAAGAATGCAATTTTCATGGGATTTAGGCATCACATATTGAAATAAGCTTCACTCCAAAAGGGATATATAGGGTTATATATATTAGTAGAGTTCCATTTGAATTATATTTCATTTAAAACTTATTGAAATTAAAGATATCTAGTCAATGTGTTTGGTAGAGTTCCATTTGAAATATAATTCATTTTATTATATATATATATTTAAATGTCATCAATGTAGATTTTATCAAATTAATGGAGATATATACTGTTTTTTGGGATAGATAGAGATTATCAAATTATTGGAGATATATATTGTTTCTTGGGATAGATTTTTATTAATCACCTCTTGAAGAATTTGAATTGTGCTTATTTCCTTAATAATCAAGTTTTGTAGCTTGATAATCTGATAAAATAATATTAATTTAACAATATTAAAATTTTGAAAATTTAGATGATAAATATTATCTAAATTAAATTTTTGTATGTTAAATATTATCCCATAATTTAAGAAATATATCCTAACAAATAAAAAAATAATGTTAATTATACAATAAATATTATCTAAATTGAATTTTTGTATGTTAAATATTATCCCTTAATTTAAGAAATATATCCTAACAAATAAAAAATAATGTTAATATAATTTTATTTAATGATAAGAATAAATTAGAGTCCCAATAGTATACTATTCTTTTTTAGTCTTTTAAAAATCTAAAAATTTTATAAAATTTTTGCAATTTGGTGAAGCCACTTGGCACAACCACGGCGTCTAAGTCCAACTTTTATTATGTATATGATATGATATGATATGATTTTATTAAAAAATAATAAATTAATAATCACTTGAGTCTAGATCATATAAATTGTATATAAAATATTGTTCTTTGGATTCAAACAAACACACAACATAGTTATATGAAAAAAAAAATCCTGAATTTAATAATTAAAAACATAAGAAAACTTAAACAGAGGTTTTTCATTTGCCAGAATATTTGTAGTGCATCTAAAAATGTGTTATGCACCTGAAGCGTATGGAATACATGATTTATTTTTCAAACCTTTATTTAGAGTTACGTATTGATACACTAATAACCTCTTTTATCTAAAGAGGATCTCCTAAAAATTGAGTGGAGAGTCATGAAGATTTAATATTAAAGGAGTCTTAATTGATAAAAAGGATAAAGACAGTTGTTAGAAAAAATTATTATTATTATTATTATTATTATTATTATTATTATTATTATTATTAGAAAGTTAGAAAAAATTATTAGTTCAAGCAAATAGTTGCATGATCATATTAAGATGTGAATTCCTTTTCATGATGTAGATTTAATATTACTTGCTAATAGCAATCTTGTGAAGGAAAATGTTGTTGATATTTATAACATGCTATGTTAAAAAAATAATTTCATGAATACTATTCAAATTTGTTGTGGGTGATAAATATAGGTATGGATATTGATATTTGTAAAAACCAAAATAAAAATTAATTACAATGAAATTTAAAATAATAAAAAAAGTTACATACTCATAATGTTAGACAAATTCTTTCGCACACATATAATATCATTAGCAACAAAAATAAAAATGAGAAACAGTAACATAAAAATTTTACTTTTAATCTAATAACACACATATAAACATATCACAAAAACAAATGGAAGGAGAGAATACATAATTTGATCATTCTTAAATAATATTTATGGAGGTTTATATAATGGATTTCACGGATTTAAAATTGCATTTATGACTCATAAGCAAAACCTTAAAAAAAAAAAAAACAAAGAAGAGATACATACCTATAATAGTTTGGATGGTAGATTTGATAAAAACCTAAACTCTGCAAGTTGTGTGTCATGTTTGATGTCACATGTTGCATTCTCCAGTGGGTTTATGGGTATTCGAAATCTTGAGTGAGCTGTACGTCCTCCGGGTAGTAAGAGTGTAGATATTCCTGAAGATGCAACAAACAAAACTATATGTTTTTTTGAACGTAGACCGGCAATAATTGTTTTGTAAAGATAGGTCTTTCCAATTCCTCCATGTCCATAAACAAAACATAGTTCCTCCACTTTCTTTTAATACTGAATCCATCACAGCATTGTGAACAGCCTGTTGCTGTGAGATAGATGCTACAAATAATTTTTCATGCTCTTTTCGAAATTCTTTTCTTCTCTATTTTTTTTTTTTGAGTTACAATCAGTTTAAAAGTTTAAAGTTATCCAAAGAAGAAGAAGTTAAACTTAATCTAACTTGATCCAAAAAAATGATAAAAATCATAGAAGAAGAGTTGATAATAACAAAATTTTATCTATAAATTTCTGCACGTGTAGTATGTTACTGTTTTTTTTTTTTTCTAATTAAAATTTTTTAATAAACGTGTAGCATATGCTACACGTTTTTTGTAGTGCATGTTGCTGTTTTTTTTTTTTTTTTTTAAATAAAGGATTAGATGTAGAAGTTGGATTGTAATCTAATTAAGATAGAATTTGGATTGTAATCAAAGTAAGATTTTTATCAACTTAGAAATTATAGAAGAAGAAAAACTATACCTATTTTTTTTCTTAAAATCTGTAAAAATTTCTGCAATATAGTAAGCCATTTGGCGCAACCACGACGTGTAAGCCCAACTTTTATTATATATAATATGATATATATCGCACGGGATAGCTAAATAAAAATTAAAAGTACTTATTTTACTTAAAGGTATATGACTTAAATTTTAAAAATGTATAATTTGAAAATGAATGAAAATAACTAATTTCTTCAATATAATGATTTAGAAAAATTCTTTTTCTTTCATATCATTGGTTTCACATAACACATTTCAACGTGGGCTATTCTATGGTGATACCTTTACATAATATTCAACTGTAATTATATCTACTATCCACTACCAATCTAATCTATGTTATCTTGATAGTAGATCTACAAATTGTATTCTCATATTCTTAAAGCTTGCCACATTATTGTTATTATCTATATATAATATAAAACTGAAAATTTTAACTTTTTGAAAGACTTACATTAGAATTAGGATTAAAAAATAAATTTTTTTTTAAATTAAACCTCACGTTAGTTTTTTTTTTTTTTTTAAGGGCTCACTTTAGGTTAAAAAAAAAAACTCATGTGAAAAAAAAAAAAAGACTCCTATTAGGATTAAGGAAAAAAGAGAAGACTCCTATTAGGACTCTCTCACTATTTAGTTTAACAAATTAAATTTTTTTATAAATTAAAATGATGAGAAAAAAAGAGGGAGAGAGACTCCTGTTAGGACTCTCTCACTATTTAGTTTTAAAAATTAAAAAAAAATTATAAATTAAAATGATGATGTGGAAATTCTTAAAGCTTGCCACATTATTGTTATTATCTATATATAATATAAAACTGAAAATTTTAACTTTTTGAAAGACTTACATTAAAATTAGGATTAAAAAATAATTTTTTTGTAAAATTAGACCTCACGTTAGTTTTTTTTTTTTTTTTTAAGGGCTCACTTTAGGTTAAAAAAAAAAAGACTCATGTGAAAAAAAAAAAGACTCCTATTAGGATTAAGAAAAAAAGAGAAGACTCCTATTAGGACTCTCTCACTATTTAGTTTAACAAATTAAAATTTTTTATAAATTAAAATAATGAGAAAAAAATAGGAAGAGAGACTCTTGTTAGGACTCTCTCACTATTTAGTTTTTAAAATTAAAAAAAAATTATAAATTAAAATGATGATGTGGAAAATTGTGGAGTTTCAGAGGTTTCGGTTTATAATATATATATAGATATATAGATTGGTTGATGAGTTTATAACGTTTTGGCTACATAATTTCTATTCCAAATTAGAAAACAACACTTGTCCTTATCTTTAATAATTTCACTGAACTTATCTACAATGTATTGGAACTTTTATTTTATATATTAATTAAAAAAAAACAAAACAAAGATAAATTTAGATGGGAAATATCAAATATGGGTTTCAAATATTGGTAAAGTTGGTTGATGAGTTTAAGTTGTAAACAACAACATTTTATCTACTATGGATGTCTAGTCCAAATTGGATAAAAACACTTTATTCTTATCCTTAATAATATCAATGAACTTTATCTATAACAAAATATTTAAGAAGAGAGTTAGAGATTGATTGGAGTTGCTCTAGTGAGGTTAATATGCTCTAGGCTTTTTAGGTGATTTAATTATTATTTTTATATTAAAAGTTATCAAGATATCTCCATTATTAAGTTTTTGAAATTACACTTTTTTTTAACCCTAACTATTTGAGTAATTATTAAAATAGTCAGTAACGGTTGCAATGCACCGTTCAACAAAATATGATTTTGAGTCATTTTAAGAACACAACAATGACCTTATAGCCCAATAATATTTAACCCCTTTCGTTTAATTTATCTCTCTTATTGACCATAAGAGTAGGTAGTGTTTCCACCCAAACTTACCCATTTGGTAAGATTTTTAATTACTATGAATTTTATGATTTTTGTGATGAATTCAAATTTTTGGTTGTTAAATTCTAGAGAAATTAGATTTTTAGTGTTCCAATATTCCATAGGTTTTAAGAAACTAGTTTTAGAAATTTTGAATTTAATATAGCTTTAAATGAGGAGAGAAAAAAAAAAAAAAAAACTGTCTGGCCATTATGGTAGGTAAGACCTAATAAAGATAGTTAACTAGTTCTAAACATAATTTATTACTTTTATTTTTTATAGATAAGATATTATTTCAAACATATCCTATTTTATTTAGGACAATACAGTGAATACACTAATTAGTTTTTAGTGTAAATAACAATAGAACATTATATCCTTGAATTCAAAATAAGAAAATTTACTAATTGTGCTAACTAAAATCTACATGATTAATTATAATTCCAATTGTGTGCAAGACATTGGTTTTCAAACTCTAATTATATTAGTCAACAGGAAACCTATATTTGGTAATTCAAGAAAATTTCTTTAAATTTTTGCCAAATGAACACATGTTTGCCTTTAATTTATAAGGGCATTATAATAATATAATATAATGTATTTTCTTACATGCACCTTAAAGTCTATTTTTAGTTTAATTCGTAGACTAAATTATGGAATTATGCAATCACCCTCTCAATTGGAATTTTCTTCTTTTGTCATATGATATGACATCTTATTTTTTTTGTCATATGACACCTTATAAGTACATTATAAAAAGCAACTTAGTTGTTATAATTTAAATATATTGATAAAATTTTAAAAAATACTAGAGGTCATTACACTCCTTTCCATTGAAGTTTGGAAAAATGACACTCTACACCAAAATTGAAGGGAAAAAACATTTTCTTCTCTTAATATCCGATTGACCAAGTTCTGTTAAATTAATATTAAAAATATTGTGTACTAATATGCCCTTTGCTTAATGTCAAATTTCTAAAATGATCTTATTTCTTAATTAAAATTCATTAGTTTAAAATTTTAATTAAATTTTATTTTAAAACATTAAGTATGAATTTTCTTTTTCTTTTTCTTTTTCCAACATATTATGGAGAGATTCGCCATTGCAAGTGTTTTGGTGATTGATAAATTTTGCATTTTTATTCTAAATTTATTAGTTTTTTTTTACTAATAATGATTAAATTTTTATAAAGAGATTCTAATAAAAATTTATAATATTTCATTACAAATATAAATAAAATGAGAGGAGTGTTAATTTCTTCAAACCTTGAAAGAGGGGAGTGTAATTACCCCAAAATACTATCATTATAAATCTATTGCCAGTAGTTTCTGAAAAGTTAATTTGAAATTCATTATTTAATTTTAAAATATTTAATAATATAATGCAATTTTTTAATTTGATAAAAATTTGTTTTTGCATGATATGCTTTTAGTCTTATAACTTTGAAGTTTTTTTTTCTTTAATTTTTAGTATCTATTTTACTATTCAATTCCAATTATAATATTCATATATTTTCACAATTTATATACGTTTTTTTTTTGTTTATTTATACATGCAATGCATGTAGTAGCAGGAAATCGTCTTGGTTCTTTTGATTAATTTATACGTTTTTTTATATTAATTTGTGCAATTAGTGCAATGCACAAAAAAGTTTAAACAAATATGATTTTTCTTTCTTTTATATTTGTCTAATTAAATATGAAATTAATAATTATGATAATTATTGATAGACATTTATTATGATTATATATATATATATATCATTCAAACCATTTAAAAATATATGATAGGTCAAGATTTAATTGAGGATTTAAATTCTTCTAAAAAAATTGAAGGTTTAAATATAGATTATAATCTAAATTTAATTTAAAAATATATATTAAAATAATGAGTAACAACGTGTAAATCGTGAGACTTCAAAAGTTTATGTGGCAAAATATTTTAAAGTTCACTAAATTTATATATTACTGGTTATAGATAGATAATAGATTACGGTTTATTACAAAATATTATATGAATATAAATATTTATTTAGCCATGGCATGCAAATATTATATAGAGAGTTAAAATGAAAATACATTTTATTCAAATTGGTGGGAAAATGTTACAATATCATATATTATTGAGTAATTTAAGGCAAAAATATTATTTTCGCCCCTAAACCTTACTAAAGTGAAATTGTTAAAAAAAATTAAAAAATATATTTAAGGACAAAAAGTGAAACTTTCTAATAATTTAAAGATAACAAATGAACTTTTAAATTTTAGAGATGAAAAAAAAAAAAAAAACGAACTTCGTATAAACTAGAGGGATGATGATGATGATATTTTAGACAAAATATAACGCGGAAAACTTTTTCTTTTTTTGATTTTTGATTTTGTTTTTGGAGTGATAAAGTGCTACTATGAAGGATTAGAGAGTGATTAGACATTTTACTTTGGAAAAAGAATGCATAGAGATTTACACTTTCATTTACAACAGGTAATTTTTAGTACTAAGCTAGAGGATTTTGACAACTTTTAATAAATTGAATAGGTTTCATACTTGGAGCAGCAGCATATCATATTATTATATATAATAAAATTTTGGGCTTAGACGTTGTGATTGTGCCACCTGACTTTACGAAATTGCAGAAATTTTATTAAGATTTTAGATTTTTAAAGAACTAAAAAAGAACAGTATACTACCAGAACTCTAATTCATTTTTATCATTAAATAAAATTAGATTAACATTATTTTTTTATTTGTTAGGATATATTTCTTAAATTAAGGGATAATATTTAACATACAAAAATTTAATTTAGATAATATATATCATCAAATTAACATTTTTTTATTTGTTAGGATATATTTTTTAAATTAAGAGATAATATTTAACATACAAAAATTTAATTTGGGTAATATTTATCATCTAAATTTTCAAAATTTTAATTATACTCTAATTAAAATTCTATTTTAAAATTTTTCTAAATTTAAATCTCATCCCACGTTTTTGTTGTTTCTATTTTCCTCAAGTTGCAACTTAAATTTTATTAATTATTATTATTATTATTAAATTCATATTATTTTATTAGAATATCAAGTTACGAAACTTGATTATTGAGGGATAAGAAAAATCCAAATTCTTCAAGAGGTGATTAATATAAATCTATCCCAAGAAATAGTATATATCTCCATTAATTTGATAATCTTCATCTATGCCAAAAAAAAAAAAAAACAGTATATATCTCCATTATTTTGATAATCTATCAAAATAAGAAGTCTGGAAAACAGCCTCCAAAGGAACACAAAAGGTTCTACCTGAAGAAGCTTTCATACAAGGTAAGGAAGGCTAAATTGATTGAGAGATTGAATGCTTTTAACTCTGTAGCCGATGATGATAAGGATGATGAGTGAAAGTAGTGTTGGATTCAGTGCTTAATATTTGTTGATTATCTGTGATACATTTTGTTTTTTTGTCAGCACAACTAAGAACCTAGTTGTGTTTTTATTTTTGTTAAATTTGTCATTTTCGCAAGTTGTCTTTCATCATCTAGATGTTTAACTAGATATGAATTTTTGCATCATTTATATATATATATATATATATATATATCAACCACGATCTCTTTTTCATTTTTTTTATTAGCATTACATTGATTCTTCATCTCAAAGATGAGGCTTTTATTGCTACTATGGACAGGTACGTATCTCATGCAAGCATATATGAACTAAAATTGCCTTTCAATATTTTGAATGCTTTATTATTTTGCTAGATGTGATTAGGCTCAAAGGTATATGCTTCATTATTTTTCTAGATTATTTAAATACACTAAAACTAAGTTAATAGGATTTATTTTATATAATTTATCAAACAAAATGAAATAAATTTTGTCAAGTATGATTTATTCATGTTGTTCCCTTTTTACTTTTTATTTTTATTTTGAATATCAACATTTATTTATGTAAAGTGTGCATAGAATTATGTATCCGTTTGCAACATTAATTAATATTTTTTTTACTAATTATTAGTATAATTTTCTATTCCCAACAAATTCTTCAATAATTTTTTTTTATATTTTTGGTTTTAAATTGCAAAATTTTGGACCATCATTATAAAATAGGGTTTTTTTTTTCCTTGTGATTATGGAAGTTATTTGACTAAAGTATTAAAATCAATGTGGAAATGATAGCTCTTTATAGAAAAAAAAAAAAATTTAAGCCTGGTATTAAATGGTCATAGACTCATATGCAATTTTACAATCTATATGGTTCAATTTTTTTTTTTAACTCGGTTTAATTTTTTCTTGATTTTGTTTTCTAGGTTTGTCATAAAAAGATTCCAAGCATCCTAAGAAAGGTGTGTAATCTATATGTAGAGCTCTGCAAATCTTTTTTTTTTTTTTTCATTTACACGTAGTGTCTCTCTTACAATTCAAACTATTCATTTTCTTTTTGTTTCTCAAATAAATTTTTTATTATATGAATAAAATCGTGCAACGTACAAGAAGCAAAAATTATGATAGGCTCTATAATTAGAACCAATTAAAAGTTATTATTCTTCGAATAGTTTTATCTTTTAAAAGTGGCCAATTTTTATAATACTATGTCTAAAGATTTTAATAAAAAACAATGACGAAGAAGAGCAAGGATACTCTAAAAACATAGTATACAAATAAGTATTCAAAGATTTTCCAAAGGAAAAAAATACTTATAACATTTTTTAATCATTGATATTATTTTTAACAATACTTCAAGTCACTAACAAATTAGTACTTATTTTGTTATAATAATTATTAAAATATATAATTATTTATACATATATTTTATAAGTTTTTTCATAAAACCGTGCAACGCACGAGCCTAAAACGAGTAATATAAATAGAGCAAGACTTAAGTACAGTACTTAGGTATTGTTCCTTAGGTTTATCTCTTAAAATTCTGCTATGTGGCTTTTTTTTCATGGATGGAAGTGTATTTTTTAAATTAAGTAGCCACATGGCAGAATCTTAATAGATACAAAATCCACAACATTTTTCTATTTATTCTTATAAAATGGACAAAAAGTACCATGCCCCCTCAATTATTAGTAAAAAAAAAAGAAGGAAAAAAAAAACATATTTCTCAGTCAACTTCTTATAAATATTTTATTTATTTAAATCCACAACATTACTTGCAATTAATACGCTTAAAACCAACATCATAGCTCACTATCACGGAGCGACAACAACCATATGGTGAGAAGTTTTTTTGAGTAATGACATAGATGACAAATCCACTACGCTTATTTATATGGACAAAACTTATGTACAATACTTTAGGTGTTGTTTATTAGGTTCCACTCTTAAGATTCTACTATGTGGCTATTTAACTTAAAAAATACACTTTCGTATATGAAAAAAAAAGCCATATGATAGAGCGACAACAACCATATGGTGAGAAATTTTTGAGTAATGACACAGATGGCAGATCCACTAGGCTTATTTATATGGACAAAATTTACGTACAATACTTTAGGTACTATTTCTTAAGTTTCCCTCTTAAGATTTTGCTTTGTGGCTATTTAACTTAAAAAATACACTTTCATTCATGAGAAAAAAAGTCATATGATAGAATCTTAAGAGAGGAACCTAAAAAACAGTACCTAAGTATTGTACCTAAGTCTTGCTCATAGAAAATGTTGCAGATTTTGCATCTATTAAATAAATAAATATAATATTAAGAATAAGATGACTAATAAATAAATATATGTGTGTGTGTGTGTGTGTGTGTGTGTTTATTTTTACTAATAGTTGAGGGGGCATGGTACTTTCTGTCCATTTTATACAAAATAAATACAAAAATGTTGTGGATTTTGCATCTATTAACGCTCTGTTTGTTTTGACATAAAATATTTGCAGGAAAATATTTTCTCATTTTATGGTGTTTTTTTTGCAGTAAAACATTTAGTCAAAAGTAAAATGTTTTTAGTCAACCAAATCAACCCAAGCAAATTTGTGTAAAACATTTTACACTTAAAATTTTGGTAAAATATTTTACAGTTTCTCTCTAACTCTCACCCAACAACTCTCAAGCTATCTGTACTCCCCCTTTCAAGCTATCTCTTCTCTCCCTCTCAATTTTCTCTCTTTCTCAACCTATACCTTCTCTCCCAAAACTTGGTGGCGCCACCCACTGACTAGCGCAACCCAACAGCATCGCCACCCACAGACTGGAGCCACTCACCGACCGGTTCTACCTACCAACGGCGCCACCCTTGGGACTTTGACTCTCGGCATTAAAGTTCCCAACGTGAATGTCGAGTACAAGGACGGTACAGTTCAACGACCACTACCTCTTTTGTGGTGCAGATCGGTGATAAGGTCGATAGTGGGGTGGGTTGTCGTCAAATCCGAGTGCCGGTGTCTCTCTTGGTGGTGGGGTGGGTCGTCGATGATGGGTTTTGATAGGCTGGGTCATTGGTGTTAGGTTTTGTTGGGCTGGGTTTAGTGTTTTCAGATTTGGTTTTAAGGTTGGTGGACGGAATTGCTTTAGTTGTGGTGGTTCATGGGTTTTGATGGTGGCTGAATAAGAGTGGGTTTCATTGATCTTTGATTTTGGAATTTTTGTTTTCATTTGGGATTGTTGCTTCCTGTTGGTGGTTGTTGTTGTGGTGGTGTGGCCATGTGAGTGGTGGTGTGTAGTCACTAGATTTTGGTGGCAGCGGGGTGGTGGTGGCTTCTTCTTTTTTTCAGGTGGTTAGCAGTGGTGGTATCAAATGTTGAATCCATTGGATGCATTGCAACACTTGAATCCAGTAATTTATCTTTAAAATAGGGATTTTTCTTAATAAAAAAAATTGTGTCACTTATGAGTTATGGTGTTTGTTGCAGTTAATTTCGTCACACCTTAATGTCAAAATAAATGAAATATTGAAAAGAAAATAGAAATAAAATGATATAAATTCCTTTTAGTTCCTCAAAAAACACCAAAAAACGCAACTACAAATCTCATCTATAGCTGCGTTTAGCAAACGCGGCTATAGTTCTATTGTTGTAGTCACATTTTTGAAACACGCGGCTATAGCTACCATTTTTTGTAGTGATAAAAAATGTCTAGAAGAGAAATTAAAAATGAAGGCATACTTGTAAGTTGTAACTCTATTCTTTCTGGGGTGAGATATTTATCTCATTTCTTATCCTTATTATTATTTTTTTATTGATGATAAATTTGAATCTACAGCGTCTAGTTCATGATATTATTCTTTATCATTAAGCAAAGACATCAGTTGCTTATTTACAAGTTTTCAAAAATCTCAAAATTTAAAAAGTACACTATTATTTTGCCAATTTTCAACAAATAAACAAATAATTTTTAAGTAAGAAGTTAATCAAAAGGCATACTTAGTGTCGGGACACAAATCGTGGATTGGGCCTTTAAACAGAATAAGTTGGGGCCCAAGCTATGTATGGTATCCTTAAAATGAATTTGTAAAGAGAGTGGGCTGAAGAATACTTGACTGAATTCGTATGAGTTGGAGGCCCAAGTATGATTATGACCAAATTTGTATTAATAAGACATTTGATTGTTACAGTGTTCTTCTCGGCATTGTCCGAGGAGTATGTTTATACAACTGCTCTGAATATTTTTCTTTCTTTCTCTTTCTTTTTTCCTCTTTATTGTTATCCTCTTCCTCTTTTTTTTCCTCTCTCCTTCTATTTATATGCCCTTCCTCTACTACGTGGGCTTTTTTTGATACTTGTCCCATCAACCCCCATCTGGAGTCTTCATTTGGCAGCTGCAAAGGATGAAGGTCATTGTTCAGGTGTCTTTTCCCATTAATGCGGCCATGATGTTAGCTGCATGATCATAAATGCGGTGGCAGCAGCCTTTTGCTTAATATCTGATCTTCGCCACCTGTCCTTGTGGTCTATATGAATCGGGGGATTCTCCGGGAGAGCTAAGATTGAGATTGGAGCACTCATCTGGGACACCCTTTCAACAATCCGAGCAGGAAGCCTCCTCGGACCAGGCTTTCTTCCATGGGACTTACACTTCAGCATCGAATTGGGCTGGGCAAACTCCTTAAGATGTGTTGTCCTCGAACGTATAGTCTCCTCGGACAGGCCCACGGCCTAGGATCTGGCATTGGGCCTTTTACCCCTACAATAGCCCCTCAAAATTCCGGTTTTCTTCTTTTATCCGAGGAGAAAGGCGGGATTTTGACTTCTGCAGGGGTGAAACCCATCAAACCCCCTAACTAATCCACGTGGAGGCGCCGTTTCGCGAGACTTTCGATTTCCAAAGACGCTTCGGAAATTGTAGCGTGTCATTTATAGCTCTAGGTGGCGCTCTGTCTCCTTGATCAACGGCGAGGTGAAGATCGTGCGGCTGAGATTTCTTTGTGAAATTTCGAGCGGGATAACTCCCACTCATCTTCACCTACTATAAAAAGGACTCTCAAGAGGTAATTTTCCTTACTTCGCAAACGTTCAAGCACTCCAGCGCTCTTAAGTACCCCTACTATCATACGCTCATTGAATTTAAGTAATCCGAGGACGTTTTAACAAAGATCTCTAGGTGTCTAAGGGATTTCTGAACCTGAAACCTCAATTCCTCTTGTAAGTATTTGGTTCCCTCGATCATTCCTCCTCGGCCGGGCACTTCGGCCTTACCTTTCTTTCACTTTTTAGTTTTACATTAGGGAACCTCCTTAGCGTCTTCTTCGCAGAGTCCAATGGGTAGATTTAAGAACCTTGTTGATACGCCTATAGCCATAGAGCTCTTTAAGGCGAAGTACCATATCTCTGAGGGGGTTGGTCTTTGATATTGTCCGCCGGAAAACATCCTGACCGATAGGCGAACCGGTGAAGTGGTCATCCCTGTAATCGCTTTTTTGGAGGGGGGGATGACCATTCCCATGGGTACCATAACTAGGGACTACCTTAGAAATCATAGGCTGTGCCCGCATCAGTGCACGGCCAATATGTTCAGGGTTTTAGGCAGCGTCGATGCCCTTAACCAGATGATGGACTTGCAGCTCACCTAGCACGACGTCGTACATATGTACGAATGCCATTCTCAGGCCGACGGGGGATACTACCTGAAATCCCGATCTCCGGTCGTTAAGATGGTGTCGTGCCTTCCGAAGTCCAACAAGGGCATGAAGGACG
The DNA here is from genome assembly GCA_033629205.1 of Lithocarpus polystachyus. Lineage (NCBI taxonomy): Eukaryota > Viridiplantae > Streptophyta > Magnoliopsida > Fagales > Fagaceae > Lithocarpus > Lithocarpus polystachyus. The sequence goes on along the minus strand of CM066171.1, from coordinate 51,754,747 downwards.
ACTACGTCATTGTCTCGGGGGCGTGACATGACGATTACCATTTCCCGATCAAGGAGGGAAAACCAGGTGGGCTGCTTTAGGATTAGATTGAGTTAGCCTAGAATCTAGGTTCTAGGCTTCATTTTTGTGTGTTGTTTTACCGCCAGGCTTTGGAATAACGTAACTAACTCAATATTTGGTTGTTGTGGTCGCAGATAGGAAGTTCGTCGCTCCCCATCTCAGTCTCGTGAATGTGCCGGGGCTTAACAAGCTTCTGAGGTCCGAGCTGTGTGTGCATACGGACGGCCAACTTCGTGCGGTCCACCTCATATTGGACTTCACCCCGCTGTTGGATAGCTTTTTGGACGTTGGCAATTCCATCCGAGCGGGCGACAAAAGAATCAACAGGATTGACGTATCAATCCCAGGCTTTCTGGCCAAGAAAGACTTGCCACATGTTGAGTGGCCAATCCGACACTCTGCTCTTCAGCCCGCTGTTCAGAGGGAAGAGTCTGCTTCATCCTTGCAATCTTTGGAGGAAGGGATAGACGGCTTCCACTTTAGCGGTGAAGAGGAGGTACAGGGCAAGCCTAAAGGTGCCCTAGTGTCCGAGACTTCCGAAGAAGAAGAGGACGATATGCCGCTAAAGCAAAGGGCGGGGTTAAAAGACCTTATCGCCGGCAGGAAAAAGGGGGCTTCCTCCAAGGAGGCACGCAAAGAGAAAGAGCCTGCTCATCTACCCCCACCTCCTCCTCCTCCCACAACTGGGCTCGGCCTCCTTTCCATGCCCGATCTTAAGAGGAAGAGGCCAGTCGCGGAGCTTGACACCAAGGAGGGTGAATTGCCCCTTCCACAACAAAAAGGGGCAAAACAACAAAAAAAGGGGGAAAGATGACAGGAGGTCCTCCTCGTCCTAGCAGAGGGGAGACACTCGTGCCATCGAAGACCAACAGCCACCAGCCTGGGCTCCAAGGCTAGACTTGGATGGCGTGCCCATTCCCTCCACGGCCTCCATTAGGGAATTCCAGAGGGGGCGCTCGGGCTACATCGCTGAGGCACTGGAGCGCCTTCTCCTTCTGCCCAAGGACATGGACACAGTGAGATCGTGGAGGCAAGCCGACCTGTTCATGTCGATGAAGAGAGACCTGGCCATGGTAAGTCTTTGATTAAGTTAGTTGCGTACTTTGTATTTCCTATGTATAGTTAACGATACAACTTTGTCCATCTTTCTGTGCAGCTCACACAACAAGTCTACGTGGCCGAGGACTGGGTCAGGGATGCCCGAAGCTTGGCTAGGACCGAGACCCAGTCTCGCCTTCAAGTGGAGAGAGACATGGAGGCTCTAAAGAAAGAAAAACAAGAGTTAGCCAAGAAGCTAACTGTGGAGGAGAGGGAGAGGCAAAGTGCCGAGGCTGGCCTCAAGGGCGCCCAGGATCAGGCCGAGGACCAGCGCAAAAAGTTGTATACAACAAAAATAGAGCTGACAACCCAGAGGCAACTGGTCCTGGAGCTCAAGGCCAGCCTTGAGAAGGCCAAGGAAGGGGAAAAAAAAGCCCGAGAGGCCCTTTTGTCTGCTGAGGCCGAGAAGGAGGCAGAGTATCTCCGCGGCATCGAGAAGACAGAAATAAGGCTGGCGGAGGAGGTCTCTGAGGTATGCAGGGACTACTGCTAGTTCACATGGGATGAGGCCCTGAACCTGGCAGGAGTCCCAGCTGACTCGGACCTGAGGCAGCCGGGGAGGATATACTATCATCCCTACATAAGTTTGACCCTTGCTGACCCCGCCCCCTTATCTTCTCAAGCTCCAGAGCAAACAAGCCTGGCACTTGTTCCTTATGAGGCCGCCGAGGAGGTTGAGGAGGGACTAGTTGCCCCAACGGTGCAAGTAGCTTCGGAGGTTTCCTCTGCCGTTGTGGATGCCAGTATGGCCAAGGACGCAGCTGCATTGGAGGTCGAGGCCAACATACTAGTAGTAGAGCCAAGTGGATCTGGAAGCCCTCCCTCTTAGACAGGATAGGTTTAGGATTAGGAGTGTTAGTTGCTGTAGTACTAGTTCTTCTTTTTTTTTTATATGTAGCAAGTATTTTGTACGTTGAACTGATGTATTCCAACTTCATGATTCAATGGAAATATTTTACTTAGCTTCAACTGTTTTCTTTTCTGTTTATTTGCTTGTGAAAAGTTTAAGTCTATAGACTAAAATTGAAACACAAAACTTTAAGGTTTATATCAGAGACCTTTAATTAATTTAGCTTTATCTCAGCAAACGAATATAAATTCAAACAAGCACAATTAACTGTCGTATTGTTGACTTATTGAATTGAGTAAGAACAGCGACTTAGAGTGCGCAGTCTGAGCGAATATGGAAAATTAAGCTTCCGCATAGTAGTATTAATTTTCCAGGCCTGTCTAAGGTGCTGTTTAACACTTAGTAGTATTAATTTACCCAAGGTGTGGTCCGAGGAACCAGGCACGTCCAAGGTTCTGTTTAATACTTAGGGGTGTTAATTTACCCAAGGTAGGTGGTCGGAGGGACCAGGCCTGACCAAGGTTCTGTTCAACACTTAGTAGTATTAATTTATCCAAGGTGTGTGGTCCGAGGAACCAGGCACGACCAAGGTTCTGTTTAATACTTAGGGATGTTAATTTATCCAAGGTAGGTGGTCGGAGGGACCAGGCCTGACCAAGGTTCTGTTTAACACTTAGTAGTATTAATTTACCCAAGGTGTGTGGTCCGAGGAACCAGGCACGACCAAAGTTCTGTTTAATACTTAGGAGTGTTAATTTACCCAAGGTAGGTGGTCGGAGGGACCAGGCCTGACCAAGGTTCTCTTTAACATTTAGTAGTATTAATTTACCCAAGGTGTGTGGTCCGAGGGACCAGGCACAACCAAGGTTCTGTTTAATACTTAGGGGTGTTAATTAACCCAAGGTAGGTGGTCGGAGGGACCAGGCCTGACTAAGGTTCTGTTTAACACTTAGTAGTATTAATTTACTTAAGGTGTGTGGTCTGAGGAATTAGGCACGACCAAGGTTCTGTTTAATACTTAGGGGTGTTAATTTACCCAAGGTAGGTGGTCGGAGTGACCAAGCCTGACCAAAGTTCTGTTTAACACTTAGTAGTATTAATTTACCCAAGGTGTGTGGTCCGAGGGACCAGGCACGACCAAGGTTTTGTTCAATATTTAGGGGTGTTAATTTACCCAAGGTAGGTGGTCGGAGGGACCAGGCCTGACCAAGGTTCTGTTTAACACTTAGTAGTATTAATTTACCCAAGGTGTGTGGTCCGAGGAACCAGACACGACCAAAGTTCTGTTTAATACTTAATAAATAAGTAACATAATAGACTTTAATGAGCGAATGGAAATTTTCATTAGTAATAGTACATTTTTAGGTTATTTACATTCCAGGGGTGTGGTACAGCCTTTTCATCTAAATCTTCTAAATAAAAGGCTCCTATCCCAGCTACTGATAGGATACGGTAGGGGCCTTCCCAATTAGGTCCCAGTTTCCCCCAGGCCGGGTTCTTCGCAGTGCCGACGACCTTTCGCAAGACTAGGTCTCCTGGTGCAAGTGGTCTCAGTTTGACATTGGCATCATACATTTGCTTGAGTTTATGCTGGTAGTAGGCTAGCTGAACTGCAACGTTTTCTCTTCACTCGGCAATTAGGTTTAGATTGTCCTTAAGCAATTGGTCATTATCCGCCGAGGTAAACGAACAGGTTCTAAGTGTGGGGAACCCAGTTTCTATGGGGATAACAGCCTCAGCACCGTAGGTCATTGCAAAGGGGGTCTCCCCGGTAGACCTCCAAGGAGTTGTCTTGTAGGTCCAGAGTACGTGTGGTAGTTCTTCCACCCATTTTTCTTTGGCATCATCCAATCTCTTCTTAAGACCACTTACTATGACTTTATTAACTGCTTCAGCTTGGCCATTGCCTTGAGGGTATGCAGGGGTGGAGTATCTATTCATGATGCCCAGCCCGCAGCAGAATCTTCTGAATGCTTTGCTGTCAAACTGAAGGCCATTGTCCGAGATGAGGGTATGTGGTACACCAAATCGTATCATGATATTTTTCCATACAAACTTCTGGACATCTACATCCCTGATGTTTGCCAATGGCTCGGCCTCAATCCATTTGGTGAAGTAGTCTGTTGCGACGACCAAATATTTCTTACTCCCGGCTGCCTTAGGAAAATGGCTTACAATGTCCAGGCCCCACTGAGCGAAAGGCCATGGACTTGATAATGGATTTAGCACTCCTCCTGGTTGATGTATATTCGGTGCAAATCTCTAGCATTGGTCACACTTCTTTACGTATGCCTGTGATTCCCTTTGCATGTTTGGCCACTAGTAGCCCTGAGTTAAAGCCCTGTGTGCTAGAGATCTTCCTCTTGTGTGGCTGCCACAAATCCCTTCATATAGCTCTTCAAGAAGTAGTTATGTGGCTTCAGGATGTACGCACAATAAGTATGGACCAGTGAAAGAACGTTTGTATAGCTTATGGTCTCCTGACAGCCAGAATCGAGGGGCTTTTCTCCGCACCGTGTCAGCTTCGGTCTTGTCCGTCGGTAAGACGTCGTCTTTAAGGTAGGTCACCATGGGGTCCATCCAGCTCGGCCCTACTCGAACTTGATATATGTTGAGCCCATCCTTTTCCTCGGCATGTCTTTGTACATCTTCCACCAGGATAAGCCGAGGTAGTCCCTGAGCCGAGGTGGTTGCAAAAGTAGCCAAGGAGTCCGCGTGTGCATTACCACTCCGAGGAACGTGTTGCAAATTGAATGATTTGAACCGTGATTGCAGTCGCTTGACCTGCCTTAAATATTTCTGCATCCTTTCATCACGAGCTTCCAATTCTCCCCTGACCTGGTCGACGACCAGCGCTGAGTCCGAGAATGCCTCTGCCGTGCTCCCTCCCATACTTTTGACCATGGTCATTCCGACAAGCAATGCTTCGTATTCAGCCTCATTATTAGTTGCTGAGAAGTTTAGTCTGAGGGATTTTTCGATGACAACGTTCTCGGGAGATATTAAAACTAGCCCCACTCCTGAACCTCTTTGATTGGCTGCACCGTCCACATATAATTTCCAAGATGCGGAATCTTGCACAGAGACGAGGCCAACTGAATTTCCATCCATGGGCATTGTCTCAGTTATCTCTTCCAACACAGGCTCAGCGAACTCGGCCACCAGATCGGCCAATATTTGCCCCTTGATCGAGGTGCGAGGCATGTACTTTATGTCGAAAGCCCCTAGTATGGTACCCCATTTGGCAATCCTTCCCGTATAGTCTGCACTCTGAAGCAGTGATCTAAGCGGGAGTTGGGTGAGGACCACAACCGTATGTGATTGGAAGTAATGAGGGAGTTTGCGAGTGGCATGAATTACTGTAAAGATAGCCTTTTCGAGTGGCAGATAACAGACTTCGGCCTCGTGAAGGGATTTACTCACGTAGTAAACAGGCTTCTGGACCCCATTGTCGACTCGTATAAATATTAGACTCACAGCATGGGTGGCTACAGCAATGTAGGCAAACAAGACCTCGTCCGTTGCAGGACTGGACATGATGGGAGGTCGAGCTAAGTATTCCTTCAGTTGCTGGAAAGCTAGAACACATTCCTCATTCCACTTGTTCAGCAGCTGGAAGAAAGGCCGACATCTCTCCGCAGATTTGGAGATGAATCGATTGAGAGCGGCCGTCATTCCGGTCAACTTCTGGATCTCTTTTGGGTTCCGAGGAGGCTGGAGGTTGTTGATTGCCTTAATCTGGTCGGGGTTGATTTCAATTCCGCGGTGGGTGACCGTGTAGCCCAGAAACTTTCCTGACCCCACGCCGAAGGAGCACTTCGAAGCATTGAGTCGCAGTTTGTGTTTCCTTAAGATTTTAAAGACGATTCCGAGGTCTTTGACGTGGTCGGACTCCAGTTTGTTCATGACCACCATATCGTCAATATAAATCTCAATGCATTTCCCTAACTGTGACCCGAACATTTTTGTCATCATTCTCTGATATGTGGAGCTTGCATTCTTCAGTCCAAATGGCATCACCTTATAATAGTAGTTCCCAATGGGGGTCACGAAGGTAGTTTTCTCTTGATCATCCTGGGCTAAGGGAATTTGATGATACCCTTGGAAGGTGTCCAGGAAACTCATTTATGGGTGCCTTACGGTGGCATCCACCAGTTGATCAATCCGTGGCATGGGGAAAGGGTCTTTTGGACATGCTCTGTTCAAGTCCGTAAAGTCCACACATACACGCCATTTCCCGTTCTTCTTCTTCACCATCACTGTATTGGCCAGCCACTCTGGGTAGAAAATCTCCTTGATAGCCCATGCCTGCTTTAGTTTGTTTACCTCATCCCTGACAGCGTTCGAATGTTCTCTGGACAAGCGCCGAGGTGGCTGCCTTTTGGGAAGGGCAGCTGGGCTCACATTAAGGTGATGGCAGATGAACCCGGGATCCACTCCTGGGGCCTCGTAAGAGTTCCAGGCAAACACGTCAATGTTTCTCCTAAGGAATGCCAGCAGCTCTTCCTTCTCTTGAGGAGGTAACAGAGCCCCTATTTGGAAGAACTTATCTGGGTCCTACGCGATGGCAACTTTCTCTAGTCTTTCGCATTGCTCCTCGTCCGGCTCTACAACTTTGGGAGAAACCGGGAACTTTGGTTGCTATGAAGGTCCGACCGGGGTGTTTGCTAGCTCGGCAGCATGCTGATGTGAAATGGCAGCTATGAGGCACTACCTTACTATGGGTTGGCTTCCTACAATTTCCTCTACTCGTCCCTTCGATGGGAATTTGACCTTTAGATGCAGGGTTGATGAAACAGCCCCCAGGGCGTGGAGCCAAGGTCTGGCCATGATGGCCGTGTAGGGAGAGTATGCGTCCACGACGATAAAGTCCACCTCGACCACTTCAGACCCTGCTTGCACGGGTAGCCTTATTTGACCCTTAGGTATGACGGTCTTCCCATCAAAACTGACTAGGGGTGAATCATATGCTGTCAGGTCTTCAGGCCGTAAACCTAGTCCTTTGTACAGATCTGGATACATGATCTCAGCTCCACTCCCCTGATCAACCATCACCCTCTTCACATTATACCCCCCTATTCTAAGGGTGATGACCAGAGCATCATCATGGGGCTGTATTGTTCCCAATTTGTCTTCATCCGAGAAGCTTAAGACTGGTTGGACCTCCATCCTTGCCCGTTTTGGCTCATGGCTAGCGTCCTCGGCGGATGCTCTAGAAATGGACATCACCCTGGAAGGGCATGATCTAGTTCTTCCGGGGGCCACGAAGATAACGTTGATCGTGCCCAACGGGGGCCTTGAGGAGGTGGTCCCTGAAATTCCCGGCCTGATATGATCTCCCTAGTTATTTGGCCGATAGGTGAACTGCTGTAGCTTTCCCTCCCTCACTAGTTGTTCCAAGTGGCTCTTTAGAGTTTTGCAATCTTTTGTGATATGCCCTCGCTCTTGATGGTACTGGCAATGAAGGTTCTGATTGCGCTTCGTGGGATCTCCCCCCATCTTGTTTGGCCACCTGAAGTATGGCTCATTTTGGATCTTTTCCAGAATTTGGTGGATTGGCTCTCGGAATATGGTCTGGACTGCCTGCGACGCAGCAGATCCGGATTGGGCACTGTAATCTCTCCTCGACCTGCTGTTGCTATACCTGTCCGACCTGAAATCCCTCCTCTCCTGAGGGATAACCTTAGCCTTTTCTTTACCAACCAGCTGGTCTTCCTCGACGCGTTTATATTCGTCAATGCGGTCCATTAGCCGGCGCACACTTCTTACCGGCTTTCTGGTCAATGATTTCCGAAGGTCGTGCTCGGCTGGTAGGCCGACCTTGAAGGTTCTTACTGCCACATCATCAAAACTCCCTTCGAGCTCATTAAACATTTCCTAGTACCTGTCTGAGTATGTTTTCAGCGTCTCCTCCTCTCGCATGGACATGGACAGCAAGGAGTCTAGTGGCCGAGGGACTCTGGTGTTCGTCATGAACCGAGAGTAGAAAGCCCTAGTGAGCGCCCTAAAGGATCCAATAGAATCTGCCGCGAGGCCATCAAACCACCTCATGGCCACAGGCCCTAAACTGAAGGGGAACACTTTGCACATGAGAGTCTCGTTCCGAGAATGGACAGCCATTTTCTAATTGAAATGGCTCACATGCTCCACGGGGTTAGTCCGTCCATTGTATGCAGTGAAGGTAGGTTGAGTAAAACGCCGAGGAAGGCTTCCTCCCTCGATGCTGCGTGTAAAGGACGACCTGGAAATTTGGTTGAGTGCCCTTGTCATGGCATCACTCCCAGCACCCCTTGAATACGTGTTCCTGCTCCTGTAGTCATGGTGATGCTCTTCCTCGTGGGAGAAAGACTCACTTGGAGGCGTCCTTGAGCAGCGTCTATAACTGGTATCGTCATCATCATCATAAGAGTCATCAGTGATGGACGGGCTGCTAGACGGACTGCGCTTCCTTCGTGCACGGCGCAACTTCTTCTTGAGGCGATTGATTTTGCGTTGCATGCCCTCATGAGACTCGTCACTGCCATTTCGACGTCGACTACTAGTAGTATGAGTCATGTGCACACTCCCTTCGCGGTCTCTTTTACGCTCAAGGTGCAAAAAATGGTCAATATGTTGAGAGCCACCTGACTCCGCTCTATCTGATCTAACCATGGTTCAAGCCTCAACACGCAGATACAATAGTAATCTTCCCACAGACGGCGCCAATTTTCGGGACACAAATCGTGGATTGGGCCTTTGAACAGAATAAGTTGGGGCCCAAGCTATGTATGGTATCCTTAAAATGAATTTGTAAAGAGAGTGGGCTGAAGAATACTTGACTGAATTCGTATAAGTTGGAGGCTCAAGTATGATTATGACCAAATTTGTATTAATAAGACATTTGATTGTTACAGTGTTCTTCTCGGCATTGTCCGAGGAGTATGCTTATACAACTGCTCTGAATATTTCTCTTTCTTTCTCTTTCTTTTTTCCTCTCTATTGTTATCCTCTTCCTCTTTTTTTTTCCTCTCTCCTTCTATTTATATGCCATTCCTCTACTACGTGGGCTTTTTTTAATACTTGTCCCATCAACCCCCATCTGGAGTCTTCATTTGGCAGCTGCAAAGGATGAAGGTCACTGTTCAGGTGTCTTTTCCCATTAATGCGGCCATGATGTTAGCTGCAGGATCATAAATGCGGTGGCAGCAGCCTTTTGCTTAATATCTGATCTTCACCACCTGTCCTTGTGGTCTATATGAATCGGGGGATTCTCCGGGAGAGCTAAGATTGAGGTTGGAGCACTCATCTAGGACACCCTTTCAACAATCCGAGCAGGAAGCCTCTTCGGACCAGGCTTTCTTCCACGGGACTTACACTTCAGCATCGAATTGGGCTGGGCAAACTCCTCAAGATGTGTTGTCCTCAGATGTATAGTCTCCTCGGACAGGCCCACGGCCCAGGATTTGGCATTGGGCTTTTTACCCCTACACTTAGTTTATAGGTGATTTTAATTTTATTTCATATTTCATGTATAACATATCACTACAAAAAACTGGACCTATACACATTTTCTTTATTCTTTTTTAGAGTTAATTATTAGACTCGTAGGCTATTAGAATTAATTACTAGGTTCTAACTTAATGATTTATTGTTATTCAAATTTATCTTCGAGTGTATTTTTTTTAATTATTTTATTTTTATTGAAAGAAATACTAAAAAAAAAAAAAAGATTAGAAAGCATGTTAAAGGCTTTTATATTTTTTTTTTATATGGGTCATTTTGGTTTAACCTGATCAACAAAGTCTGGGTAAGGGTCATGAGAATAATAATTTGTTGTAGTCAAATAAATTCTTGACCCAAACATGATTGAATCGAACCTGAGCTTGATCGTTTCGAGTTCCGATCCATTTGTGAGGTCTGGACAACGATGACACAATTCACAACAAATACTACAATTTTTTTTTTTACTTTCGTATTGTTGGAAAAAAAATTGTTGTGTTGGAGTAAAATCCATCAAACATAATTTCACCCATAAACATTAAGGCATATGAGTTTTATTGATGTGAGTAGTGTCTATTCAAGTTAACGGTTCCCTTAATTACAATCTCTTATTTCAAGGAAAGACTCTTTGATTCAAACAATGTCACCTTTGTATATAAATTGTGTGTGTGTGTGTGTGTGTGTGTGTGTGTGTGTGAGGGGATAAGTGTTTTTATTTATTAGTGGTTGCATCTAATAATGTATTTAGGTTGCCTATGTGTACCCTTGGCAGGGATCATAATTCTTAAGTTGAGGTTTTAAATTTAATTAAACTCCTCAAATTTGTTTATGTTATATATACTTTCTTAAGGACTTTTAATTAAATCATGGAAATTGAAGTCAAATACTTGGTATTTAATTAAGCATTGACTTGATTTTGTTTTTGGGTGAGATAATTTATTTTAATATCAAGGATGAGTCAAGGACCCATGTTTTTATAGAAATTGAACCAAAAACTCTCTTTTTAAGGAATTGAATGTCCAAACAAATTTCTCTTTCTTTCATTTACTTCTTTGTAGGAATGTTACCAAGTTATGATGTTTTGATTGAAGTCTCTAAAATTTATTGAGGTATTGGAAATTCCTTTGAAACAATTTTATTTTTATGATCAATTTTAGAGATTAGGAATTTGAAATTTCTCTCAAACCAATTTTATGATCATTTTATTTTGGGAATTAGAAACTCCAATTTTGATTGAGAAACTAGAAATTCCATTGAATTAATCATATTGGAATTAAATACTCCATTAAAGTAGTTTGAAGGAATTAGAACTCCACTCTATTTAAAATAATTTTGGGAAGACTCCATTGAATTATATTATTTTAAATTAGTGAAGTCAAAAACTCCAAATTGTTTAATTGGTAGAGTCAATGACTCCCTTTGAATTAATTTGAAGCAATTAGAAACTTCACTCCATTAAAAATAAATTATAATGGTAGAGTCAAGGACTCCATGGATTTGTTTGATTTATAGAGTCAAAGACTCTTATGTTTAAATTGGTAGAGTCAATGATTCAATTAAATTAATTCATAATGGTAGATTGATTTGAAAAGTCAAGAACTATAATATTTAAAGAGTTTGACTTACTTCTAGTACTTTTTTAACTGGAGATCTCTTTTTGTTTTAAATACACAATAGTAAGTGGTACTGAGTTTTAATCTCTACTTTTTATTTAGTTAGTGGGTGATGTGGCAGTTTCTTATTAAAACAAAAGGAGATTCTAGTTAAAAAAATACTGGAGGTAAGCCAAACCCATATTTAAATTGGAAGAGTCAAGGATTTCATTAAATTAATGGATAATGGCAAAGTCAAGGATATTAATATTTAAATTGGTAGAGTTAAAGACTCCATTAAATCTATATATATAACTAGCCTCTGAGTATGCGCAACACACATTAAATTAATGTGTGTTGCGCATGCTCAGAGGAGGCGCTCTTTTTATTTTTTTGATAGGGTTAATTTGGAAATATATATATATATATATAAAATTTTTTTTCGAACAAATAAAAAGGATAAACTTTAGAGATAAGCTATAATTTTTTTTTTTATGTGTTTGAAAGTGGTATGGTGATATAGAGAAAAATTTAGGTAGGAAAAACAAGATGAACATGAGGGGAAAGAAGGCTAAATTTTAAATGTTTTCTTAATTTTTTTTAATTTTTAAATTGAGGGGGTTTTACTTTTATTAGGATGAAAAATGAATGAAAAAGGCTAAATTTTAAAAGTTTTCTTAATTTTTTTTAATTTTTAAATTGGTGGCGTTTTACTTTTATTAGGATGAAAAATGAATGAAAAATGCTAAATTTTAAAAGTTTTCTTAATTTTTTTTAATTTTTAAATTGAGGGGGTTTTACTTTTATTAGGATGAAAAATGAATGAAAAAGGCTAAATTTTAAAAGTTTTCTTAATTTTTTTTAATTTTTAAATTGGTGGCGTTTTACTTTTATTAGGATGAAAAGTGAATGAAAAATGCTAAATTTTAGGGAATAAAAAGATGAATGCGAAGGGAAATAAATCCTAAATTTTAGGAATTCTCCTTTTGAATTCAAAATAAAATTTATTATTTGACATTTATGACCTTATTTCTAAGAGAAGTTACTCTTAATTAATGAGAGTATTTTTGAACCACATAAAAGTTAAATAAAAAAGGGAAATCCTCTTATAGATGGTATAGATTAAATTCAAAACTGAAATAAAATCCAATTAGAGATTAAAGTCAAACCTGAAAGAAAATTCAATTAGATTATAAATTGGAGTCCAATTTTGCGCCATGTGTCCCACCTAATTTTTAAATTTTGTGTCAATTGATTTATTAAGTGCAAAAATCAAAAGAGTCTAAATTCATTTAGATTCTAAATTGGATTTCAATTGAAATTTAATTTTGCACTACGTGTCTCATCTAATCTATATATATAATAATAGGTGAAGCAGAGAGAAACTCAAATTGAATTCTAAATTAGAGTTTCAATTTTGTGCCATGTGTCTATATTTGAATTCTCAATTTTGCGCCACTTGTCCTAACCAAAACTCAAAAAAAAAAAAAAAAAAACTAATTAGATTATAAATTGGACTCCAATTTTGTTTCATGTATCTTATCTAAATTTTCTAATCTTTTGTGCCCAAATAAATGATGCAGTAACATTTAACACGGAAGTCAAGAAAACCACAATGAATCTAATTAGATTATAAATTGGACTCCAATTTTGTGTCATGTATCTTATTTAAATTTTTTAATTTTTTGTGCTCAAATAAATTATGCATTAACATTTAATACGGAAGCCAAAAAAACTACAATGATAATGTTCATTGGCCTAAGCAAGAACATCTCACCTGCAAACTTTTATGGGTGAACACAATAAAGTTTGGAACTCTTCTAATCCCACTATCAGAATTAAGGAGTCCAATGAGAAAGACTGTAAAAGTAAAACATCATCTCCTCTTAATGTTATATTGTCATCTCATGTCTCTTCCTTCTCTCTCAACCTCTACCAACTAGATCCACACACTACCCTCTCCTTCTCCTTTTGGATTTCTAAAAGTAAGGCCGGGTTCAAACAAAATGTTCAATCTCACTCTTCCTTGCTTCACACTCTCAAACATTACTGCTTCATTGGCGCCTCCAAGAAGATTCCAAACTCAATGATCAGTTCTTGTCGTTAATTTTGTGCTATGTGTCCAATTTCTAATTGTAGTTTAATTTTATGCTATGTGTCCAATTTGATTTTTAAATGTTGGTGTTAAGTTATCTCCATTCATAATGCTCAATGTGGAAAGTGAATCTACCAAAATGAACATCTTATCATCACAATTGTTAATATTTTCGTGCGTAAGCACGGACTACATGCTAGTTTTTTTAATTGTTGAGACAAGTGAATTATTGAGTGCAAAAATTAAAGAGTCTAAATCCAGTTAGATTCTAAATTATATATATATATATATATATATAGGTTCAAGTTATACCTGGTGTAACTCTAAAGAGTTACATCTTTTCTAAACCATTGGATTTAAGTAGATCCAATGGTCCAAAAAGACACTCATTAATGGTAATATTCTGATTAGGATCTCATTAATTATCCTTTATTTATTACATTCCATACCTATCTCTAAACCTAAAAAAAGGTATATGTCTCTCTCTCTCTTTCTCCTCCACTACACGTTTCTATTTCTCCTCCATTGCTCTTCCAATTCCACAGCCAAGTTGCCGGCAGAAAGAAAAAAAAAAAACACTCATTAGAGTTATACTAGGTATAACTTGAATCCATCTCATATATATATATATATATATATATACACACACACATAGAAACTAACCTCTGAGCCCACCTTCATGTGTGTGCTCTGAGACTTTTTATTTTTTATTTTAAGGTTAATAGATTTTTGAGCAACTGCGTGAGTAGGAAGTATGATAGATATAGATTAGATAGATAAGCCATAAAAAAAAAAAAAAAAAAACAACATGAAAAGAATTTTATTTTAGAAAGAATTAAACTTGTGATTTTTTAATCTATATCTATACTATTTTCAAAAAAAAAAAAAAAAAAAAAATCTATATCTATACTAGAAAGGGGGAAAAAAGATCATTTCAATTTTCTAACAAAATAAATAAATCCCAGATTCCTATATATATATATATATATATATAAAATCCACATTAATTAAAAAATGATAAAACTTAGGTATAGTACTTTAGGCGTTGTTCCTTAAGTTCCTCTCTTAAGATTTAGTCATGCGGATACTTAATTAAAAAATACACTTTCATCCCATGAGAGAAAATCCACATGGCAGAATTTTAAGAAGAGACTTAAGAAACAACACTTAAGTATTGTGCCTAAATCTTGCCCATTAAAAAAATACATATCTTTATCCTTATTCCTTATTTTATTAAAAAAAATACATATCATTATCCCTATCCCTTATTTCTATTTTTTTATTTGTTATTTTTATGAGAAACTATAAGGGGAGGTGGTGCCTAATATTATAGGATATGGAGAGATGTGGTGAAAAAGAAACTTTTTTTTTTTTAATTTACCTAAAATTTAGAAGTTTTATTTAGAGTAGACGGCTTAATATATTGATTCAAGACAAAAGAAAAAAGTTCTACTCCAGCCTAATCTAAACATATATGTATGTGAATCTTCCTCCTAGAGATTTGAACTCCGGCCCTTACCTCCCATACTCCACAAGCACTTATACTTATCGAGCGATTATAGCACCAAGGGTGCGCGGTTGTGAGAACTCTAATATTTAAATTGGTAGATTTAAGGACTCTATCAAATTAATTCATAGTGGTAGAGTCAATGACTCCATTAATTTGTTTAAATTGGTAGAGTCAGCTACTTTACAGCCGCAAATTATTTTACAACAATTTTACAAAATGTTGACGTGGCCAACGTTTTGTTGGTTTTCATTTAGACTCACCATTAATATAACTTTTTCATTTACCAATAATCACTCACTATATCAGCAATTTGTAATATTTTTTGTAAAATAATTTCTATATTTAGCATTATTCTTAAATTAATTAAAATGGTAGAGTCAAAAACTCCATTAAATTTTGAGAAGACATTGGATAAAAATTGGACTTCAAATTCCATGTATGGAGTTAGGAACTCCTCATGAAACCCGATCTTATTTGTTTTACTAAACAAAAATTCATTTTTGAGAAGAGGAGAAAGAGATTTAGAGAAAAAAAAGGACCGGTGGAGTCTCACATACCAAACTATTTTCACTGGCTTTCTTTTCTTTTCTACTTGCTGCTTCTCTCTATTGCTCTTTTCACGTTTTCAATATATATATATATATATATATATATATATATTTTTTTTTTTTTTTTTGGGATAACAGAAGTGACATGATTTGTGGCATCAGAATTTCTTTAAGCCCTATATGTATATTTTTGTTAACCTAGGGATCACGTTTGCTTATGGGATCCTTAATTAATGCAACAACCCATCACTATTGTAGGGACCGTAAAATCCCTTTAAATCAAGCGACGTGTATTCATCAAAAAAAAGAAGAAGAAAGGCAACGTGTATTCATCAAAATATCAAGCAACATTTACAGTAAGGATTTTTACTGTTCACACGTTGGTTGGTGTTTGGTAGATCCGTAGATGTATTTATCTATCTTTTTTTTCTTTTTTCTTTTTTATTTTATTTTATTTCTTTATATTTCACCCCTATTTTTAGTTACACCTTTTTTTTCCTATTCTTTTTTTTAACAATTAACTTTTTTAATTTTGGAGAGAACATGTATTCTTTGTCCTCCAATGAGTCGCCCACAAATTTGTTCAAAACTTATATTCTTTGATAAATCTTGCTTGGGCTTTTTTTTTTGTAACCATTTATTTTATTTTATTATTATTTTTTTTTTGGTAGAAAATTTCACATTTCAACACTTATTAACTAAGTACTTTTTTCTTTTCTTTTTGAGAATCCACCAAGTACTATATAATCATATATATATATATATATATATTTTTTTTTTATTAGGGTTTAAAAATTTTAGGAGAATGCCTACAGAATTTGACAAATATTTTTGAGATTTAGTGATGTAACAGATTATTAATGATAAATCAAAAAATAATGTTATCAAATTATCTGAAATCTTAATCCCAATACCTTCCACCTAAAACCACCCTACTGTCAAATTCCTCTATCCCATCCTCTCTTCCCCACCGATCTCTTTTCTCTCTCAAGTCACTTTACAAGCTGGCGGGTTGGCATTCAGATTTAATTTAGCCTATAAATGACCTACCGATTTATTAATTTATTTTTTCTGGATAGAATATGACCCACCAATGTTAGTGTAATCATTTACACTGTTATTATTATATAGATTGGCAATTCAACTTTACTTTTCTCGCCAAAAGGCTTTTGGCACCTCTTAATGTACAAAGTACTTGGAGGTCTAGGGAGAAAAAATATTTAAGTTGTAAAATTAGCAGTATGTTGTAATTATCTCTAAAAAAAACCTTTATTTTTCTAAAAAAAAAAAAAACTTTACTACAACGATAATACACACTAGCTAGCCCTGCAAATATGCCTTCTCTTTCCTACATTTTTGTTTTTCTTAAAAATCTTTTATTATTGTAAGAGATTTGTAGTTAAATTGACATTTTATAATGTTTTTTAGGATTCAAATCTTTCTCTTTTATTGTTACTATTGATTTTATATATAAAAAAAGAAAAAAAAGAAAAACCTTTTATTGTTGATTGTTTTAAACAAAATTAAAAGATTCAATTAAAACTAAAAAAAGATATAGACGTATAAATATAAGTTAGTGGCTAAAAAGGATACCATAATTGAGAAGTGACATTGAGCCAAGAACTTGCCAAACTTTAAGATAATTTTCTCTTTTCTCTTTTTACAATATTGCTTCAATATATATAAATATATATATATATATATATTTATTTTATAGCAAAGAGAAACTTTATTAAACTTGAAATCAAGTATAATAGACTGATAGAGACATAGAGTATATACATAGAGTAAACAATATTCCAGCCTCAGCCTTATATCTTACCTATTGTAAATAGTATATCCTAATAAATTGCATATTGAGATCTTATAAAGAGTATTTTCCCTACTTCAATAACATGACACCTTTCTAAATTCTAATAATATACAGATTATATTTTATTTGTGGAACCTCAATCTCAATTCTTAAGGATGTATTCTGAAACAAAAAGTGCTCCCCTTTGACTGTCTTGCTCAATTTCCTTTGAGTATAAATTAAGTTGAGAATTTTTTATGAGCCTAGCTAGAAATTTGGTACTCCACCTTCAACGGGTCAGCAGACTCAGCACTCCAGTCTCTACTATAATTATAATGTCTTTTGGGTCACCGATCGACGGATTAAGGAAGCTAAGAAATTAATGGTTGACTAGTAGTCACCATCTAATTTGATAAAATCTACTTTCCCAGCTTGAAAAAAAAAAATATAAATACTCCTATAATTTAAAAAAAAATTCAATGGACAAGCTAATGGTAAAAAAAAAGAAAAAAGAAAAGAAGAAGAAGAAGAAATAATGTTTTTTTTTTTTTAAAAAGAAAAAAAAATTGATCAATAGTGAATGTTAAAACAAGAGCATTAACATTTTAAGTAACATAAGGCATGAACGTATTAAGAGAATGAACTAATGAAGTATTGTTCTACAAATTAAAAGCTAAGCATTGATAAGGGCATGTGGAGTTAATTGGATGGGCTTGATGGTAATGGATAGCTTGCCTTTGAAGGGAAGATATGCACGTTTAACCACTACTTGGGACCTTCATGTATAGGGTTGGTGCTAGAATAAATGTTTGCATTAATGAAAACAACTGATAAACAAATCTAGATGTATGAATGCATCTACAAAACAGCTTCAATAACTAAGGCAGTTTTATATTTTATTTTGGTTATACAATAGAAGAACCGTACTCAAGCTTATCTGCGCTGGATATCAATTCCAATGGTTGTTGGTTTGATCAGGGTGGGGTTAGAAATTTTGATTTGAAAGACCGAATTACATACTGATACATTTGTTAAGGAAAATTCAAAACACATATATACATTTACATAAGTGTGTATATATATATATATATATATATATATGTGAGTTTAAATTACATATTTTCTAAACTATTGGATTTAAGTAGATCTATTAGAAAAAAAAAAAAATTTATTAATATCAATATTTTGATTAGAATCTCATTTATTATCTTTTAGTTATAGCATTCCATACTTATCTTTAAACTCAAAAAATAAATAATACTTTTGTCTCTCTTTCTCCTGCATCGCTCTTCCATTTTCACTGCCATTACCATAGGGAGAACAACTTCCAAAATAAACGCAATATTTTGTAGAATTTTTCTTTATATATATAGAAAGAGAACTTATTGTCGTTATTAATTTTAATGTACACTTATTGCCTACTTTGCAATTAATATCTACAAAAAAAAAATGTCACCATTAATTTGATATCATTTTTTTTATTAATATCTCGGCTATTTTTTTTTTTAATCTAAATAAAGCATTGACCATTTTGAATACTTTCACATCTAGCCATAAAATTAGATCTCCTATGGGTAGTTTTTGACTTTCCTTCATTTAACATTTTGAGTCTAATTTAAGTATTGGCAAACAATTTGAAACTAAATAACATGTCAACAACAACAACAATGTATCTGGCTTACTTCTAGTAATTTTTAAAAAGGAATCTTCTTTTATTTTAATAAGAGACTACCACATCAGCCACTAACTAAATAAAAAGTGGAGATTAAAATACACTACTACTTGCCATTGTATAGTTAAAACAAAATGACATGTTTGGTTAAAAATGTACTGGAAATAAGCCAAACCGAACAATAACAACAACGAAAAGCTTACTCCAAAATAAAAATAAATAAAAAATCTCCAAGAGAAAATTGCTTTTATTAAATACTCACTATTTGAACTCAACAACTAAAATTCATCAAATAAGAGAGGGAAAAAAAAATAAAAAATAAAAAGGAGAAACATTATTTTAGCAGTAATTTTATTTTTTCAGTTATAAAATAGACAGTTTGTTGCAATTAACAGCTATTGTTTTTAGACCATTTATTAGCTTTTTGGGTTTAATATTTGAAAAACTGCAAAAAAAAAAAAAAAAGAAAAAAAAAAAAAAGAAAATTTAGAACAAAAAAAAATTTGGGGTAAGTGGGGTGGGGAGGAGCATGGCATCCCAAGGCATGCTATGGCCACCTCTGGGCTTGACCAATCATAATATGGTTTATAAGTTGAATTTCTATATGATTTTGGGGAGAATGAAACTTAATTTTATTTTTAACTAGGGATAAAGAGACTCTTCTCATCAAAAACTTATTAATTACCTTTAGTGAACCACTAGTTGGTTACTCTAAGATAATAAAAACAAATCACATAATATAAAAATCTAAGTTTCTATAATGGTGACTTGTAGCAAACCAATGTATATACTTCAAGTCTTCAACAATACTATGATCAAACAAGTAATTATTAGATATTATTAGAACTGGTTTGTAACCTCATGCATATGCATGGACACATTTAAAGATATACAATAAAATGCATAATATAATTCCTATATATATAATTAAAATGCTATTAATTGTCATTTTTATATTTTGTTAAGTTTTTAAAAATTTTTGTAAGGATATTATTAGGTGTAAAATGTAAATTGTCCATGCTATTTTTTTTATTATAATTATTGTGAAGCACTTTTATATTATTATTATTATTATTTTTTTAATTTTTACGATTCATTCATTCTAGACTTTTTGATTTTTGTACTTAATAACTCATTTAAATGAATATTTATGATGTGGTCCCACATTTGATTCTAAAATTAAAAAATTAAACTCTTTAAAAATAAATAATTTAGGATACATGGCGCAAAATTAAAACTTTAATTTGGAATTCTAATTTGAGTTTATTTTAGTTTAACCTATTATTATATATATAGATATAACTAACATGATATTCCAAATTTATAAAAAATAAACATGTGATATGATTTAGATATAAACATAATCGAGAATTCTATTATGAATATTGAGGGTTTCTTTTTTAGAAACTTTATGAATATTAAGTTGAAAGTAAATAAATGACTGATTATTATAGTAATTTCTATATAGTATACATTAAGGTTTGCTTCAATGCTATCATCATCCATGGAATTATATGATTAAAATAAATTAGCAGCACCACTTTCTAAATAACCTCTAACTAACATTTTAAGGCCATCAATTTCAAAGTATTCTTTTATATAATTATGTAATAATTCTTTTATATAATTACGTAATACACGTAGGATAGAGAATTATACAAATCCAAAGGAATAATTATGTATTTGGAGAGTTCCTCTTTAACAAGAAAAAGAAAAAGAAAATGTTTTCATTGCCAGTCAACAAAAGTGTAACTTTTATAAAAAAGATAAATAATTTTGAAAAGATAAATAAAAATTGTAACTTATATCCGCAACTTTTAATCATTTTTAGCTGTGGGCCGTATATAGCTTCAGAAAAAACAGTGGCGCCACCAGTAAAATAAATGAACTCAGAACAATATAAAATTAAAAAAAAAAATGTGATATGATTTGGATATGAACATAATCGATAATTTTATTATGAATATTAAGGTTGTTTTTTTAGAAACTTTATGAATATTAAGGTGAAAGTAAATGACTGATTATTATAGTAATTTCTATATATACATTAAGATTTGCTTCAATGCCATCACCATCCATGGAATTATATGATTAAAATAAATTAGCAGCATCACTTTCTAAATAAATTTTAATTTTCAATCATAAGGGATAGGCTTATTTATTTATTTTTTTTAATATTTGTTTTAAGAAGATAAAGGTTGACTTAATGATTTCTAAGAACTTATAAGATCTACAAGTTTGATTGAAGATTCTACGTTTATTGTTTAACTATTTTTTTTTTTTACAAATAATAACTTTTAGCATTTTTGGAAATAAATTTGTAATTTTTTTATTACACATTTAACATAAAAATTACAAAAAATTATATATCTTAATAAACATTATGCTTATTAGGAGAAAATATATAAACATTATGTAAATAAATTACCGAATATAAATTGATACCAAAGCTCAAAGGATCCTAAGTTTTATTTTATTTTATATTTATACTTATTTAAGGAGATTCTTAAATTAAGATGTTGATTTTAAAATACTAAACTCATCACACGAGCTTTGCGCGTGCAATAATTTTCTTCTTTATTTTTTATTTTTTGGTTTAGTGTTACAATGTTTAAAAATGATATAAAAATAACCGTGTATTTTTTTTTTTTAAGAAAGAGATAAAGTAACGTAGAATAATGATTAAAAATGAGATAGAGTTTAAATTTTCAAGAGAAGGTTTCACACACATATGCAATTAGATTATGTTAGAGTAGAATTTTTATCTTATATATATAAAAAAAACTTAGAGATAGCGTCTTAAGTTTTAGGCTGAATTAGAAGATAAAAAAAAAAAAAAACCTAAAACTTAGGAAAACTAAATTACTCTTTTAACCAGTTTATGTTTTTAATTTAAAATTATTTAATTAAATGATAGGGGTATTTTAGAGAGTTTAAGAATTTGTGTAAATGTATTTTAGTACGCAAAAAGTTGAAAATCAAACTAAAAATCTTGTTATTAATAGTATAGATGATATATTGAATTTGAAATAACCTTTAACTAACATCTCAAGGCTATCAACTTCAAAATATTCTTTTATATGATTATGTAATACACGTAGGATAGAGAATTACACAAATTCAAGAAAATAATTATGTATTTGGAGAGTTACTTTTAAACCAAAAAAAAAAAAGGGGTTTTCATTGCTAGTCAACAAAAGTGTAACTTAAAAAAAAAAAAAAAACTGTAAATAAAAATTGTAACTTACATCCGCAATTTTTAGGGTCCGTTTGGTTAGAAGAGTGGAAAAGTGGGAGGATGAAAAATTTTGAGAGGATAGAAAAGTGGAAGGACGAAAAATATTTAGTTTTCTCTCTTGTGTGTTCGGTTAAAGGGGGTGGAAAAGTGGGAGGGTGGAAAACTTTTTTGTTTGGTTGGAGAGAAAAAGGAAAGGATGGAAAATGTAATTTATATAAATTGACTATTATACCCTTGTTACATAATATGTAAAAAATAAATATATTTTTAATTATTAAATAATATAAAATTTATCACATCATATATATAAATTTATATTATTATAATATAAAAATTAGATTAGGTCACGTTGAAAAAAAAAAAAAGAAACATTTAGTAATGTTGAAAAGAAAAAATAAAAACATTCTCAGTAATGTTGAAAAGAAAAAAAAATAAAACGTTACTCTCAGTAATGATGAAAAAAAAAAAAAAAACAACGTTACTGAACTCCAGTAACATTGAAAAGAAATAAAACAACAACAACAACAACAACGTTACTGAGTTTAGTAACGTTGAAAAGAAAAGAAAAAAAAGTTCAGGTAACTTTGAAAGAAAAAGAAAAAGAAAAAAAAAAAGAGAACGTTGAAAAAAAAGGCAGAAAAAGGATATTTTTGTAAAAGTGTTACTATAGAACTTTTCTCTCCAGATTTTCTTTCCGATTTAGAAGGAAAAAAAAAAGCGGACTCAGAGAGAAAATTTTCTCTTGAGTTTTTCATCCTTCCTATTTTTTTTCTCCAAATAAACAGTAAAAAATAATATTTTCTATCATATTTTTCTCTTTTTTCATCCTATTTGTTTCCACTCCAAACGAACGGACGTAATCATTTTTAGCCGTGGGCCGTATAAAGCTTAAGAAAAAACAGTGGCGCCACCAGTAGAAAAAAAGAACTCAGAACGATATTAAAAAAAAAAAAAAAAAATCAAGAAGGTTGTGGACCGTTGTTTAAACACACGTATGGTACGGGTCATTGTCCCTTGGTTGAAAGACGACAAACAAATTTTTTTAGCTGTAATCCACTCAACTTGAAGTAAGGACAAAAAAATGTGGAGAAATCCTTTGGAATTAGGACACCATTATATATATATATATATATATATATATATAATATTAGGACCTTAAGAAAAACAAAGGATAATCATGTCAAATAGTGTGCTGAGTGAGGGTCTGAGGGGTCCAGGGGCTACTTCACGTGCCTCAGCTGGTAGCACGTGACTTGAGCCCAAATTTATTCGTACTTTTTTTTGGTTCAATGAGACAAACAACTTTTAGCCTTCCAAAGAACTGTTTAGGAACTTGAACTTGGAATGGTATTTTGCAACTCTAGAATTAGGGGACATTTGCATGATTATAATCACTTGCACATTCGTTACCCAGCTATAGCGTTGAAATTATCAAGCGAGTTTTAGTTCAATCCTTATTTATACAAAAAAAAAAAAAAAAAACACCAATAGAGGCATCTATGTTAGAAATTTATGCATTTGTGTATATATTGTTAAGTAGGTACTAGTTAGTTCAACTAGTAAAGTCTTCTGTCGTGTTGTCGGATAAGATAATTAAGGTTCAATCTTTACCTATACCAAAAACACCAACAGAGGCATCTATGCTAGAAATTTGTGCACTTGTGTATATACTATTTGGTATTTATTTGAGAGAGTTTATTAGTTTATTGAGCTTAAAAAATGAACAGGATAAAAATACAATTATACATAAAAAAAAAGAAGTAAAATTTTGAAAGATTTGTACAAGCAGCTTAATTTCACTATGCAGCTCATCTAAACAAGTACTATAGCACACAATAATGCATTCCCTTACACTACTAGCAACTGTTATATGTGATCAAATTGGAGAGTACTGCTGTTGAGGATTTAAAAATGATGCAACACAGGTGTTATCAATATTGATTGAACTATAAGGGAAAAGTAGTTTGGAGAATCTTGATTCCCAGAAATCATGAAGTTCTCGTTCTTGGATGGTGGACACGCTTCATCAAGTTGAGAAATGATGTTTACACGTTAAAGTTGAGAAATGATGTTTACTAGGATTTTTAGCTGCTAAAAAGGAGGGCTAGCAAGGTACAAAGAGAGACATATTCTAAACAAGACAAGATAACATTCTTAATAGCAAAGCGCAAAAGAACATTTTTCCTACTGATTCCATTTAGAAGTGTAACTTGGTGGAAGAAGTAAAGCCTTTTTATGATGAAGAAAAGGAATTCCTTGAATTCATTTTCATGTACCATAAGCATATGCATGTCAAAAGAGTTTTAGTTGCTTGCAAACTGCAATAGGACGTTGACATGGTGAGAGGGACCAGATTCCATGATTGCATAATTAGTGGACAAGTCCATTGCACAAAGAAAAGATGTACTCATGTACATCCCAAACCCAAGTACATATATCTCTTTCGAGAACATATACCTTGAATTATATTGTTAGGTTCATCATATTTTTTGAAGTCCCATTTTTTTTTTCCTTTTAATGGTTGGGGTATCTCCATCATTTCTTAAATTTTTATTTTTAAAATGGATAAGATTCGATCTTAAAATTTTTAAGTACAAAATCGAAAGGACTTACTAAGTTAAAGATCTAAAAATGTTATATCTCTGTTATGATATCAAATGACTTTACCAATTAAATTTACAATCTTAGATTAATTTACATATTTGGTCATTAACTTTTGAAAATCAAAAAATGTTTCAAAGGGTCCTTACGTTTGATGAAAGAAAAATGTTGACATAACAAATGAAGTTCTAACCAGAGATCACTTTGATGACACGAAGCTTGTGATGTGACATGAATTCTGTTTACCATAATAAAGGTAATTTTGAAAGTATAGAAATTGTAGTTAGATGTTTTAAAGTATAAGGAAAATTTTGAAACAAAAGTTGGTGAAACATTTTAATGTGCAAGGATAATTTTGAAACAGAAGTTAAAGATTGAGGACCAAATACATAATTTATACAAAATCTTATATGGATAAAATGTGAATTCTCACCTAATTGGCGAATCATACATTCTCATATAGAAAGTAGGATTGTATGGGACATACATTGAAGGTGCGGAATGACATTTGGCTCAAGTAGAGGCCTTGGCCATTGTTGAATGGAAACAAACCAAACTACAAAAAATGTCACATAGCATGCTGGAATGGATTTTACTACAGAACATAATATTGTAGTAGAGAATCTAGAGATGAACATGTTGAGCCCATGCTCCTTGAGCCAGGAGCCTCCTTATTGGACCACTCAAGACAAATGGTTAAGAGTCCTTGGAAGGAGAAAACCAAAGTGGTGTCTAGTACACACTTGGCGCAAAGGATTTCTAGTGGAGATGCTCCTATGTTATTAGTTTGTCCTTGTTAAAGATAGAAGTCTATTCAATCCTTCAATTAGGATCATAAGGCTTAAAGATAGACTAGTCAGTAGTCACTCTGTCCCAGACAAACTGGGAGTAACTACGTAATTTTTACAGGCTCATATCATTGCAAAAATTGATCTAATGCAACTAGCCCACTCCAACGCTAACAATATGGCTAATTACCCATTTTAAGCCATGCCATACCAACAGATGACTGAAATAAAAACCTGTATCTCTAGTTAAGTTAGTAAGCATCTTCCGCAAGATTATTATTATTATTATTATTACTATTTTAAAAAAATGATATTTACAAGCTAGGAAAGTAAGCATCTTCCACAAGATAATTTTAAAAAATGATATTGGTGCTTATCAAGCCATGTGTGCCTCAGCTTTTTGCATAAAATGGGAGAGAGAAATAAGAAATTCAGTTTAATTTTTCATGTCTATAATGTGTTCTCTTGGGAAATTTTGATTATCAGAATCATATTTATTCTCAAACATTGGTGGCGAACCTAATATTGTATTGGAGCTCTCTTCCAACGTAGAAGAGCTTGGTTCTATTTCTTCATCATTAGAATAAAATATGCTGTCATTATTAGAATATGATTCACTTGTAGATAAATCCACGTCTTCACTTTCCGATACCTCTGTGGAATCTGCTTCTGTATCTGAAAGGGCTGTGTGAAAGCAATCACTAGTTGAATCAAGGCTTTTCTTTTCATATTTCCCTGATTTCTTATAGTCTTTTCTTGGCTCGTCCAAGATGGAAATGGGATTCCTATCATTTGGGTCACCATAAAGTGCAATGTGCCTGTAATAGAGCTCTAATTCCTTGTCAGCAATAGCAATGAAGCGCCGCACGGATTCAAGTGATTGCTCATACTTGGATTTTTCAAGTGCCTGTAAATGGGAGAAAACAGACTTAATAAGCCTATCTGGGATCAGCCATAACTTTTACATGCTTCATAACAAAAGCACTTACAGCAAACAGAAAATTAACAGGACAAAAGTTAATAGAGTTGGTAGCATTATGAGACCACCAAAATGAAGAGGGATAGAGCCTGTTAATGTTGATGTGTGGTAGCTAATTTAATCTGTCAATAGAATCTTGGAAGACTAGCCCAAAAGAGAGTCAAAAGTCAATCCAAAGGCCAAAAAGCTTAAAACTGACTTTCATCTTCAGTTCATTATGTTCTTTCAATATATTATGCATTAGGTTTATTTGAAATAATTTCGAACTACCACCACAATACATACTGTAGTTTCAATTCTAGGTCAGTATTAGACATCATCTTACAGCAGGAATTGATTTGTGGCCACCACCTGATTTCCGACACTGAGAGCGTCTAATGCGAGGGAACCCTTTATAAATTAGATCAATCATTTTTCCATGGATTGATAAACTTGTATTTTAGTGTATAGATGAATCACAAATGAATTTCTCTGAAGCCTCCAGAATAAGCCTGCTCATCTCAATGCAGAATTTGGAAGATTTCTTATACTCGTATCTACAGATTTCTAGTGTTATAACAGGTTATGAGCCAATAATATTTTTTTTTATTGGTAAGTTACACATGCATCAAGTGGGTCCATAATCTCAATTCAAGACACTAGCTCATTGGTACTAAGGAATGGTGCAGGCCATATTACCATCATTTCAGCAGCAATCATCTCCTTTTCATGAATGCTAGTTCCAATGAATTAATATTGAGATCATTTTGCCCTACCTCCATTCTATAATTAAATTAAAAAATAAAAATGAAAATTTCTGTTAATTTGTTTGTGTTTTTTCTCTCAAGGCTACCTCCATTTAGGGGAAAAAATGTCTTTTTTGGGACATCCTTGAATGTTTAATAATATCTTATATTTTATATTGGTCATTTATAACTAAAATTTTAATAAAACTAATAGTTCATAATTTGTCATTTATGTCATATGACCATCAATTTATAGACATAGAGCCACTTAATTATAATTCTGTAGCTCCAAATATCGTCTTCACATACTTTAACAATTCCTTTTTTAACATTCATTTCCTTTAAAAATACAGATATCAATAAAAGTGAGATCAAGGCTATTTAAAAAGTTTGTGAATGTAATATTAATGACAATGGTATACTTATACTTTATGTATGTTGATGTTAGATCTTACATAGTGAGCTACACAAATTAACACAGTATTGATTAATTTTCCATCCTTATGATATATACATAGAGTCAAAGTACTTATAAAGAAACATAGAGCCAAATCAACTTGTGACTTTTATTGTCTTGTCAGTAGAGTGTGAATTGTCATGATATATTATTATTCAGATAAGTTAATGACTCTAAAATTTTTCATTATTACCATATAACCTTGGCAACATTGAACTCTTTTTTTTTTTTTTTTTGGTGGCTTTGCCACTGACTATAACAGGGTTTCCTGGTCACAGATTGGAACTATAAGGGATAATAGTTAAAAGTGTGCTACAGAATATACTTACGAAAATAAAGATATAAATAATTTGAAAAGATTGAAAGTTGGAAAACACACCCTTTTCTTGGATAATGTATCTATAGGCGACATAACTTCTGGCTGGACATAGTCTTTTCCTCGATAAAATATTATGACGTCATCTCCAATAATCTGAATAGGGATCCCACCGCTCAATCTAGCAATTTCTTGTGCATACTCCTGCGCTTGCCCAGGTTTACAAGAATTGCAAATGACCTTAACAGTTTCATGTTTCTTCCAATGCATATGCATATTAAGAATAACACCTCCAAATATTCCTCTTCTACCGATTGGCACATAATTAGACCTCTTTTGGGCCATTTTTTTCATATAAAACCGCTCCTCCCCAGTCAGCTCATGGGGCTTTACCACTGGACCCTGAGCTTGGGGAACTTCATAACGCTTCAGTCTTTCAATCAGCATAGCTTCCTTAATTTTGGCCTGAAGTGAGAAGATATCAACCATTAACATTAAGACTAATGAAAAGAGCAAGGCTTAATGCTTAAACAGCATGCAAGAAAATCAGGAATCATTTTATACCCTTACTAACTGTTGTTGTTCCTGGAGTTTCTAAACTGTAATGCTTTCTTTGTCTTCAATCTCTTGCAATCACAATGAACAGAGACAATATTGCCTCTTCTCGCATTTTCCATTTTTTTTTTGATAAGTAATCAGAATAATATTATTAATGAAAAAAGAAAAGAGAAAAGAAGGAGTTCATGGTGATGAACAACAAGAAGGAAAACAAAGCGGAAAATCAGGAAACTAAGCTAGGGGAAGACATAAACTCAGAGAGAGAAGAACAATCAATAAAACCCCAACAACAAGACCACTTCAAAAGACTACGATGACTTAAAACCTTTAACTCATCCAACGTCTTATCCTAGTCCTCAAAAGAACGAAGATTTCGTTCCATTCACACAATCCACATTAAACACCCTGGAACCAAATTCCAAATGTCCGAATTATGCTTCCCAAACCACTGATGCCAACAAGATAACAAACCTGCCACTGAACCTGGCATAACCCAAAGGATACCGAAAGCCTGAAGCATAGAAGACCATAGGGAATGAGTAACGGGGCAATGTAGAAGAAGGTGGTCAACCGACTCCCCATCACGACAACACATACAACATCAATTAGCCAAGGGGCGGCCCTTAATCATTAGATTATCCAAGGTGAGGATTCGACCGTGTGCAGTTGTCCACATAAAGACCGCCACGCGCTTAGGAATCTTAGGTTTCCAAATCCCCTTCCAAGGAAACAGAGAATTCGCAGCACCCCGAATCGCAAGATAGTAAGACCGGGTGTCAAAATTACCATCACCTTTTAACCGCCAGCAAAGAGTATCCCTCCTCTCACCCCGAGGAACACGAGTTTGGATCAGCTGAAGCAAAGAATAAGATGCAGCCAACTCCCAATCTTCAAAAGCTCTATAAAACCTTAAATTCCACACTCTAGCAGTACCCCCTTTTGGAATCCACAAGACCTCAAAGATGTAAGCATTCTTGACCGCTGAACACACATAGAGCTCAGGATAGAGATTTTTTAGAGTATTATCACCAATCCACCTATCAAGCCAAAAACGAATACGAGTGCCTTCGCCCACTACAAAAGATAGATGCTTAGAAAAGCTCTCCCACCCGTCATTAATGCTTCTCCATAGGCCACACCCATGGGTCCTCCTACAGACTTTGGTACACCACCCCCCTTGACCCTCGCCATATTTAGCAGAGATAACTCTCTGCCAGAGATGAGAAACTTCATGACCATATCTCCATAGCCATTTCCCTAAAAGAGCTTTATTAAAAGCCACCACACTTTTTAACCCCAATCCACCCATCTCAATGGGTAAACACACATTTTCCCAAGCCACCAAATGATACTTGAAACTCCCCTCAAAAGACCCCCACAGAAAATTCTGCTGAATACTTTCCAATCTAGCAGCCACGGCTTTAGGAATTTCCCTATTCTTTCTTTTTTCATAAGAAAGAAGACACTTAAGAGAAGAGACAGCACGAGTAGTGGGAAGAGATCACCTTACATGGAAAAACCAAGAAAGAGCTGAAAGAAAAAAGACAGAGACAGAAGAAATTGCACAAGCTTCTGCTAAAACAGGATAAATCTCCCCAAAAAACATACCTATGGAAGAAGTTCTCTGCTAAGCTAAGATATCAATCTTTGTATTAGCCATCCTAAAAGTCCATACAAACAAAACATCCTCAGATTCAGAGAATTCAAATACTTATTTATTTAATCTGAAACCTTTAGTCATAAAATGCTGTGTGGATAAGATTTCAACATTTTCAGTGTCTGGAAAAAATTGAAAACTGGGGAAATGTATTTAGCAAGCAATTTCACACATAGAAATCCAGAAACTGACTATAATAATTAAATAGGTTACTCATTTTTCAGAATTGGAAATTAACCTTAGTAATTGAGTTTAAGACAGCATCAAATGCATAAAGTTTCAAAGATTGTGAAAAACAACTTAAGAGTTAAATCTACTACCAATTAAGACCCTTTAAGATTGAATAGCTGCTAGTGGCTGTTATTCTATTTCAAACTTGTTAGAATTTTTTGATCTCTCTTGTTTGGTTTACTAGTCAAAGGAGGAGTCCCAGTTCTATGAGAAAAGGTTGGATGTATGAACTATACAAGTGTCTTATTATACTCAAATAAAAAGGGGATGAATAATATAATCATTGAGTGTTTTTTTTAGTATTGAGGCTTGCTGACCATAATCCTTATCATTCTTTCTCTCTCTTTCCCTTCTCTTTTTTCTTTTTCCTTGCAACCCCAAGTGCCCTTCCTCTTGCCTATCAAAACCACAAGAACCCATATACTTTCTCTATCAAAATAGCCATAAAAAGTCATCAAACCCTAGTCAATTTTGAGCACTAACCCTTTCTTCTACAACTCTAAACTCCAACTCACAAATCCTACTAAACTTTAACCTACCACAACACATGTAGTCAAAAGGAGCATCGGGTGGCATCCTGCTGCTATGGGATAGAAGAGTGGTGGAGAAGACTGAGGTAGCAAAGGATAGATTCTCCGTTAAATGTAAGTTTAGTTGTGTGGTTGGGAATTTTGATTGGGTTTTTTCTTAGGGGATGTATGGCTCTAACTCAGATCACAACAAAGGTTTACTGTGTGAAGAACTGATGGGCATTTAGTCATTTTACAGCTGGTGGGATTGCCTTAGTGCATAGTGGGAGACTAAATGAAGTCAGCTTTCCTAGTGAAAGACTAATAGTGGTGTGGGGAGAACTTCCCCAGCCAAGTGGGATTTTTTGGGTTTTATCTAGGAGAACAGCCTAATAGATCTGCCCCAAAGGGGAGGAAAATTTACTTGCTCTAACAATCAAGAGTTGTCATTATGTCAAGACTGGATCAGTTTCTTGTTTCACATGGGTGAGAGAAATAATTTCCCAATGAACTTCAGAGTTTGCTTCCTTGCACCAATTTAGAGCATTCTCTAGGGATACAAAAACCCATTTCAAATTTGAAATTTTAAAATATATATTATATATATATATATATATTGTTTTGATAATTCAATAGTTGGGGAAGGAGGGATTTGAACCCTGGATGCCTTCTAGTTGAATTACAAGGCTCATGGCTCATTTCAAATTTGAGAATATTGGTTGAAGCTAGATAGCTTTAGGGAGAAGATGAGGCAATGGTGGGAATCCTATCATTTTGATGGGGACCCAAACTTCGTTTTGGCCAACAATTTGAGAGCATTGAAGGAGGACCCAAAGAAGAGTTTGGCAATGCCAGAACTAGAAAAAAAAACTTGTGCGGAAAATTCAGGGGCTAAATCCAGAGAGGAAACTAGTGTTTTATCTACTGAGGCTAGATGCAGAAGAGAAGAGGAAAGAGAAGAACCAGCAAAATTTATGCTAATGGAGGAAGTCAAGAGATAGAAATAGAAGGATTTTTAGCTGAGGGAGGGAGACAAAAATACTGAGTTTTTTCATTGATTGGCCAGTTCACAACTATGTAACGATTACATTGGGAGCTTATCTTTGGGGGAGCTATTACAGAGGTATGGAGCATCAGGAGGAAATCATGGAAGGTATCATCCAATACTACAAAGACTTATACTTATAATGGAATGACATTGTTTATTGGATGGTCTTCAGTTGAAAGATCTTGCAAATGACGAGGTTGATTGGAAAGGGAGTGAAGAAAGGGAAGTATTGGCAGCAATTAAAAGTATGAATGGGGACAAAGCAACTGACCCAGATGTCTTTTCATTGACCTTCTCTCCAAGCTGGTTGATATATTGTGAAAGAAGACATCATACCTGTTTTTCATCACTTCATAAACAAGGTACGTTCGAAAAATTTTTAAATGCCACTTTTATTGCTCTTATCTTGAAGGGGCCACCAATGTGAAGAACTATAGACCTTTTAGTCTACTTGGAAGTGTCTATCAAATCTTGGCTATGGTAATAGTGAATGGATTGAATTGGTTATTAAGGGAGCTTTTATTAGTCCCAGAATGTGTTAATCAAGGGGAGACAAATT
Organism: Lithocarpus polystachyus; assembly: GCA_033629205.1. Lineage (NCBI taxonomy): Eukaryota > Viridiplantae > Streptophyta > Magnoliopsida > Fagales > Fagaceae > Lithocarpus > Lithocarpus polystachyus. The sequence goes on along the minus strand of CM066171.1, from coordinate 51,722,385 downwards.
CCCTAATTTGCCCTACACCAAACATAATCTCTATTTTCTTGGACGCAAATACCCTACATCTACATACTTATCCTAACCTCCTTTGCTAAGTGTTGGAAAACAACTTATCATAGAAAAAGTTCTATTATATTTCTTCATTGAGATGTCATATTTTGATAGGAAATAATACTTTTATTAAAAATAAAAAATGAACATGGGAAACTAATGGAGTTTATAGGTCGTACACCCATGTTTCCTTAAAAACAGTTAAAAATATGATATGTCAATAACATCGTTCAATGTTGATGATCTACTTGCATCCAAAGACAGCCAATAGAATAATGCCCCCAGGAACTGAGATTCAAATCTCCCTACAGATAGTTCCTGATACTCAAAAGTCCTCCTATTCCTTTCCCTCTACAAACATGTCACATTAAACAGGAGGGGGCAACATTCCAAACTCTGTTTGGAAAGGTCTTGGAAATGCAATGCCAACATTGAAGCAAGTCTTTCACCATCTTCGGCACCACCAACTTCACCGCAGAAACTACTTATAATTTTTTTAAAATTTTTATTTTTTACAGTTCCTTATTATAGGACGAGGCAAAGCGAGCACTCCACACTTTCCTCATTATTCTTGCTCACAACATTTTGGCTAAGCCATTATCACTTTCCCCTAAAGTCATGACATGTCTATAAGCAAAATCATGAACTAAAAAGAATAACATCAAGTAAAGAAAGGACCAATTTTGCAGAGAAATTCAACATTATACAAAATTATAATGTTACCACAAGCATATGATTCAGGTTTCCTTATCAACTACTGATATTACCAAAATTTATCAAACAAGCTTTTGCAGCAAAAAATTACTATTTAATTATCAATATATCACCTTTTCAAGCTTGTACTTAATTCTCTCCTCGGCATTTGCAAACTTCTGCTTCTTCTTCCCCTTGACACCGAGATAACGTGGGTCCCTCTTATTGGCTGATTTTCTCTTCTGCTTCTCCTTCTTCCTCTGCATCTTCAGCCTCTTCTTGGTCTGCCATTTGTGCTTCTTGGGAGGATCCACCTCATGTGTTTCAAACTTAGGCTTTCCTTGTGATATCACAAGATTCACCGAACCATGGCTCAAGTTTCTGAAAGCCCACGAAGGCCTTGTTTGGTTGAGTGGTAGAAAGTGCTTGGTTATTGTGAAAATTGATTCCTGGGCTTGGAAATTTGACCTGTAAAATAGACAAAAATCAACATGGAAGAGTAAAAATATTATGTATATAGGAAATAGGAGTTCATATCTTCATATAATAGGTCTTCCATTCTCTTTTAACTTCCCTCGTTACAATTCTGTTTTTTACTAAGCTCCCCACCATATTCCTATTTTCCAGGCCAACTTTCACAACCCTGACGTTCATACAGATTGATAAACACACACACACACACACACACATACATTGTGGATAAACCATTAATGGGTTTTAAATTTAAGGCCAAAACACATTGTTTGTCCCTAAACTTCAGTTAATTAGCGATTTTAGTTCCTGAACTTTAAAGTGATCATTTTTGGTCCCTAATAAACTTAAAGTGATCACTTTTACTCTTTTAGTTTTTAAACTAAAACAGTTCACTTTAAGTTTGCCAGAATAAAAGCAATCGCTTTAAGTTTATTAGGAGCTCAATTTGATGAGGTCCTTGATCAATATTTTGTTTGGCCATGTCATCTAAGGGACTAAATGCGATCGGGAGCTCATGGGCTAAATGTAATTGGTGGGGGTTGCTAGAATTAATCATTTGGATGGAGAGAAAATTCATGGAAGATAGTAAAAATAGTGGGAAACAATAGTAAGAAAACATGATATTTGTTTAGGAGAAAAATGGGTTTATGTGTGTGTGTGCATTGCATTGAAAGCTAATAATAGTAATCTTTCATTCTCATAAAAAATTTCCCCTATTTCTTTGCTCTCCATTCCTCCCATCTTCCAAGTGAACTTTCCCACAAGCCAAAAATCAATTTCTCCAAAAACCCATCAAAGGGCATAACTAGATACAGCATTTGCAATGAGAAAACAAAGAAACAAAAAACAAAAACAAAATTTGATTCTTTGAGAAAACCTGATTCCTGGGTGTTGAAGACAAAAATGGCGTGGAAATAGTAAAAAAAAAACCATAAATACATAAGCAAAACAAAGGGAGAGAGAGAGAGAGAGAGAGAGAGAGAGTACCTGAGAGGAAGTGAGAATCTGAGAAGTGAAGAAGCTCTACGAAGATTACGAAACAAAACCTTTGCCATTTACAGTGAGAGAGACACAGAGACAAAGAACCTAGTACTTTGTTTGAGTTTAGAAAAAAACAACAAAAACAACCGGGTTTTAAAAAACACGGGTGGGTGGACCGGGTGTTGTTAAAAGGGTCGGAGCTATGATCTTAAGGAGCCGAGGTCCACACGAATTGCCACGCGTCGAAATATCATTGTCTTGACTTAAAACATTGACTCTTTACTATCTATGCTAGCCAATCCATTTTCGCCACGTCATCGGCTCCTGAGCCCCCATATTTTACAAACCTGAACCTTTCCTCTCTCTGTCTCTGTCTCTCTCTCTCTCTCTCTCTCTCTCTGGCTTTCGAAGCTCTCTCTCTTTCTCTCTCTCATCGAATCGTCGAGAACTTGCAGTAAGTTTTTAATTTATTTAATTATTAATTTTGTATAGTTTATATTCAATATGTTCATATTTTGTTTTTTAATTATTTTTTGAAATTTTTTTCGTTTAAATTGGTTCTTATTACAGAGAAAATTGGCACAATTGTTTAATTCAGTTTTTTAATTCCCAATTTATTAAATTATTGCTCTGTTTGTTTGCCAAGAAAATCTAAGAAATGAAAAGCTGGCTAAAACTTTAAATATTTTTTATTTTTTTTTCTTAAATTGAGGAAAATCTTTTTTTTTTTTTTTTTTTTTTTTTTTTTGTGTGTGGCAAATTTTCATATTAAAGTATGATCAGTTTTTTGGTGTTTTGGATTGTATAATACAATTGGGGTCTACAGGAAAGTTGAGTTTATGCTCTGTTTGGTGACTGAGAAAATTTAGGGAAAGAAAAGTTGATAGAAATTTTCAATCTTGTGGCATATAATTTGAAGTTTTCTACTTATAGTGGTTATTTACTATTGAATTTGATTGTCTCAATCATCAGTTAGTGATTAGGGTTTTGTATGTATAAGATATCATTTTTTTTTTTTTTTAGTTTTTCCCCCTGTTTTATAAGGTGGCTCATATATTGTGAATTAAACACTTGGATTTGTTTTCAAGTAATCAGAAAGAAAAAGGAAAATAAGAGGGTACAAATTATGTATCTTTAATTATTGAATGTAAATATCTGAAAGTTGTGTTTGAATTTGAGGATTTAAAATTAAGGGAGTTTGAAGAACAATTGTTGGTATAAATTGCCATTAATAAATTCAACAACTCATAATGATTTCACACTTTGAAGATTTTACCGAAAAAATACTCGTGATGTTATGAATTTGAAATGATGTATTGCACCTAATCATTTTTTTATAAGTAAAAGTTTTATTAGAAAAGAAAGAGAGAATGGCAAATAATAATGTGTGCACAAACCCTTTTCAAAGAATACAACTTGCTTTGAAAGAGAGTCAACAAAATCAACAAAAGACATCAAAGGGATGTTGCTTAGAGCATGAATCCAATCAAACAAGGACAATAAGATTTGCACTTTGATAAAGCCCAAATTCCTCCATAAATTTTATCAATAGGAACAATAAATTGTCATTTTATGTTCTATTCAAGTCATTTGAACTAAAAGTTGAAATCCAAATCCTTCTCTTTAAATATCTCTAGTCAAACAAGCCACAAAGGAAAATAAATCTGAATAGAGAAATCTGTTTATTCCTGTAAATTTACTAGGCCCTGCTTTGATGAATACAATAGTTTTTTTTTCCCTTAATTGTTTGGGGTGAAACATAAACTGCGGAAAATGCATGAGTGGGAGCTGGTTTCTCTATTGGTTTGTGAAATATCATCTGTGTAGAAAAATCATATAAGGTTTTCCTATGCAGTGGAGTTTAGTGTTGATGGCAATCTTAATGGCGAGGTGGATGGGAATTCTGCTGAGGTGGAGGATCATAGGGTCAATGATGAAAATGAAACTGGTGGAAGTTCTGTTGAAGGGGCATTTCAACAGGATCAGGATGATAAAATGAATCAAGATTTTTCTGGAATGGATATAGTTCCTAATGCAATTCCTTCAGTATCAATGATTCCATCAGATGAGCCCTATGTGGGTCAGGAGTTCGAATCTGAAGCATCTGCACATGCATTTTATAATGCATATGCCACGCGCGTGGGTTTCATCATCCGTGTAAGCAAACTTTCACGATCGAGGCGTGATGGATCTGCTATTGGCCGGGCACTAGTTTGTAACAAGGAGGGCTATAGAATGCCTGATAAGCGTGAAAAAATTGTGAGGCAAAGGGCAGAGACAAGGGTTGGTTGTAGGGCCATGATTTTGGTGAGGAAAGTAAGTTCTGGTAAATGGGTTGTTACAAAATTTGTAAAGGAGCATACTCATCCATTGACACCTGGAAAAGGTCGAAGGGATTGCATCTATGATCAATATCCGGTCAGCTCTCGTTCCTTTGTTATTTATAGCTCTTGTTCATTCATTATTTATAATTGACATTTCTATGTTCTGATGTTATTTTAATCATTTGCTTGATAAATAGAGAGACCAACTTTTGTAATCATTTGCATATACTATTTTCAAGGGTATTCTAAATTGATTACGCTTTTGATGACATAGATGGAAATTTTGGGGGATTGTAAGTCATGCTTGGCTGGATTTTCTTGAGATGTCTTGGTCTTATACATTGAGCCAAGTTTTCAGTAGAGGATTGCATAAAGTTGTGAACTGTTCTGCCTTTTACCTATAAATTAAAATGATGTCAAAATTTATAAAAACACTTATTCCAGAAATTCTCTATGAATTTTTCTTTTTATATTCTTTTTTATTATCACACATTATAGCTACGAAAGGCGTTTTAGAATGATTCAGATTAAAGCTAACTTCCTTAAGCATTTCCCCCTATCTCTAATCATCTGACTCTGTTTCTTTTAATAACTTGAGATTGGATCCATATAGTGCAAGCTTTTGAACTCTTTTGTTTATGTTTTTCCATGAGCATTTGGTTGGATTATATGATCAGTTTTTATTTTGAAATATAAATGATAGAAATAACAAGTCACTTTTGACCATAATCATCACGACATGGGTGCATTATCGATTCCAGAGTTATTAATAATTCCCTTTTGACAATAATCACATTCTCTCAGAAGATGTAACAAAGTCTGTGTAGGGTGGATTTGACAAATATCTAAATATGAGTCTTACTATCCAGAATTTTAATTCAAGTGGAAGAAACACAAATTAATTGAGCAGATGGAAAGGAAGAAATACATATGAATGGGAGATCATTTCAGAGGTAGAAAACTGAAATTTTTATAAATTTGTAATACATCAATATTCAATATAACCACTACCATAGGGTGATGTAGGACAAAGGGAAGAAAACCAAATTGGATTTGGAATTCCTGGGTCAAGTCTAGCAGTTCCTGGATAACTTTTTGTTTTTTGAGGAATTAGTGCAAGGGTTTGGTGGGAAAAAAGCTGGAAAAGAATAAGAAATATAGGGTTTCTAATGGCGAAAATGAACAGTAGGATTTGGAGATGAAACAAAGGGAATAAATCAAGGATTTGGTTGCTGTTCAGGGTTGTGAACAGTATTTTGGCTTTTTATGGTGTATATGGGGCTATTTGGTGAAGGTGCCTTTTCAAGTGTTACCTAACATTTCACTAGTTGGAGTAGTCTAGGTTAAGATTTTTGGCTGCATGGACCAAAGGAAGGTCAAAAGAATTTGGGTTGGAGATATTTTAAGAAAAGAAAAAGAAAAGGGAATTTGAGTTGGAGATGTGAGAACAGCATAGCCTATAATGTAGTGAAAGAAATGGTTGGAGATTAGGGAAACATTAAGGATTTGTAGTTTAATGTTTTTTTTTTTTTTTTAATATTTTAATATTTTAATTTTTCAATAGTTCACTGTGCTGTTCCATGTTGAGCCTAATTCTTCTCTGCAGCCTTGCCAGAGCTCAAATTTTGTTGGAAAACTTGCAGGAATCTCTAAATTTTTACTATCTGAGTTACCAACCAGAAGACCCCATGAAGGCATGAACCAGCAAGGCAACCAAGTAAATGGTAGTGGTGGGCTATGAATAGATTCAAAAACTATTTTCTTTGCTTATGATGTTAGATTTGATTTGTATCTAGGAAAGGTTTCATGGTTATTTGGTTTTGATATGTGTTTGGAAGGGTTGAAATCAATGAGGGCTGACTAGAGAAGGTGAGATCAGATCGTATAAGACATTTTTTTCAACCATTTCTAGGATGTGTATTGGGTTATTGAAATGGTTTGTAGAAAGAAAAGTAGTGAAAGATTCATAGTGATTTTAGAGTTTCATATTAGGGTGAGGAAGGGGGTTATTTGCATACTAGAATGGAGAAATTTACATGGATATGAGGCCGTTGAATTTGAAGTTTAGGGCTATTTCTTGGGAAAAATTGTGGGGACACAGCTAACGAAATCAATGAATCCTTGTCAAAATCATGGATTTGATCCTTCCAAAGTAGAGTCACCAATCCTGTTGGAAGATGACTGGAGATTCTTGGCAATAACATTGAAGGTCTGTTGTCTCGAGTTGCTGACACTATAGTATTAGATGTTGGCTTTTGCTGACCAGCAGGGTTATCAATGTGGAGGGTTTATGTCAAGTGGGGGAGATAGGATCTCAAAGGATGCATAAGGGTGGAGTTTGTAGTTTGGACTTTGGACCAACAAGCTAAGATTGGAGGTGCGTGGTTCTCACTTCTCATGCACCAGTAGGAGATATTAGTAAGAACCAGATCATGCATTGGGGGGAAAAGCATAATAGAAGAAGAATTGTCTCTAATTACCAACAACATTCAAATATCGCAAAAAAAAAAACCTTGTGGTATTTTTGTGCCTAGCTAGTTCAGCATGTAAGTTGGGTTGATAAAATATATTTAAAAATTGTGGGTCTGTGTTCCAAAGGGAGAAATAGTTGGTCCATCTAAGGCACATCAAACTAGCTTGAATTTTAAATAGTCCAAAATGTCAAAGAAAAGAGTGATATTTTCAAAAATGTTGAACTTTCCAGAGAAGAACTCTGAAATTGGAGAAGCCTCAATTTGTAGCAATTGGTACGGCAAGGTATTGAATTAATGAGAGATATCCAGTGGTTTTTTTCTTTGAAAGAAGGTAATTATTCCTTAGTGCTAGGTGATGGTCTAGATTCTTCCCCTTCTTTTCTTTATTGGTATCTTGATGTTGTGAGCAGAGAAGGATCATATGGGTCTTAGTAATCCTTTGATTGTGGAGCAGACAAATATGGGGGGCTTTGGGTATATTTGGGGAGTGTGGGGTTTAGTGAGGATTTGGATGGGCAACCTGAATTTTTAGTCGCTTAGCAAGGGTCTAATAGTGGAATATTTGGTTGAGAGGGGAGATGGTTCTTTATGATGATGCTCTATACTTGAACTGCATAAGCTATGAACCACTTATTTGAATCAACCTAGCAACTCAACTTGAAGCAGTCTTGAGAGGTTAAGGGGCTTGGGGTAATTTTTTTTTTTTTTTTTTTTTGGGGGGGGGGGGGGGGTGTTGTGGTGAGGAGTTTAATTATGATAGAGTTTTGGTAAGTTTGGGGTGAAGAATTTTAGTAAGTTCTTCTGTGTAGGAATCAATGATTTTGAAGAGCTAGTTGTAAAGCTCTTTGCTATTAAAGAAAATAAAAGGATTTGTAACCTCTGAAGGTAGGTCCAGAGTTCTGCGTAATAATAGCAGTAAAGGATTTCTGTAGTTAAAAAATTTGGCTTCTTCCATCGATTTTGATATAGAGAAGGATGGTTTAGGTAGAAGGGAAGGGAGGAGGACTATCATTGAGGTTCTTCAGCATTTGTTATGAATATGAAGATTTTTCTTGAAATATTTGGGGTTTGAATCATCTTTGAAAATGGTCTATTTTAAGGATTTATATGTGTAATTTGAAGGGAGATGTGGTATGCTTTTCAAGAAATGAAGAAAAGCTATGACTAAGGAGCTTGTTAGGAGTTTTTTTTTTTTTTTTTTGGGTGGGGTAGAGGCTTTTATTGATTGGGCTATTTTGTTAAATGATGGTGTTACTTGGGCTGTTCATCTCATGTTGGATGGTGGGTTATGAAAAAGATTGATGTGGATATTGGTCAATACTCTGTTTCTTGTCTTTTCAACATAGAGAAAGATACCTTTTGAAAGACTATTCCATCCTTTCATCTATCCAAAAAAAAAAAAAAAAGTGAGGGAAAGATTCATTTAGGCTTTTATTGGAGCGTATACTTCAAATGAGGATGGGGATTTACGTGCTCTTTGGGATGAATTTAAACATCTAGAATGAATTTTGAAGCTACAACCTCACCATTTAGCCACACTTGTGAGATGAGGAAGTGCCATTTGAACTAAGATTAATTGGCAAAAAATGATTACTTTAAGTGAGGTAACCTGGTGTTTGGTTAGAGATTTCAATGTTTTTCTATTTCCTTTAGAAAGGTTGCACTGCAATGTATTCTGTGGAAGGATGACGGAATTTTTGGAGTTTATTGCAAACTTAAATCTGGTGGATTTTCTTTAGAGGGTACTGTATATACTTGATCAAATAACCAAGACCCTCCATTGTTGTCTTAGATCATTTTCTAGCTTTAGTGTGGTGAGAGGAATTATTTTCTAATGCGGTGCATTGTTAACTTCCTTGATCTACATTTGATCATATTCCTATTTTATTGAATTGTGGAGTGTTAGAGATGGCGTCTTCTCTCTGTTCTTGAGGTGTCTATATTAGAGACCAGTGTTACTGTCTCAACCCATGACTGCAGCTAAATTTAAGTCCCTAATTAATTATCATATAGAACACATAAAAGGTATCTAAGTGACAGTGGGACCTTTAAAGACTCCTTGGTCACTGGTTGAACTTAAAATTACAAGTAGAGTGGGTTTTGCACTGGAAATTATAATAGTATAAAATAAATATTTACTATTCCATTTATTATTTTTATTTTAAATATTTTTACTGTATTTATTTTTTGTATAATACAAATTACTTCCAATACACGGGTTGATCTCTAAGAGAACATACAAATAGGCAGTACTAGCCTTGGTGTTCACTTCGAGCCCATATATGTTCCATAATTTTTCTCTGAATTTCTGAATTGTCATTTATGGCACTTTTATTGGTATCATTGTTTTTGCTTATGGGCTTTAAGGTTTTTTAAATCTTAATTGTCCAGGACATATGTATCTATTGTTTTGACAGAGACTGGATACATCTTGTGGGGCACCTTAAGTAGTTTTGGTGGTTACCGATAGGGGACTTATATAGGGCAACTATATTAAAATAAAAATTTTTTTTTTATTACATATTAGATTGATGCATTAGGCACCCCTTTTTTCTTTTGTTTGCCTACACTGCCTACAAAATCTTGGGCAACATAAATTACTAATTAATTTTCTTGCTAGGATCTTGGTGGGTTAGGAGAGTTCTGCACTTTGTTAAATTTTTGGCGGTTATGGTAAAAGTATGTGGTTTTGGCATGAAGGATTGTTTGGGGATACCATTTTTATAGATTTATTCCCTGATTTATTTGTGATTGTTGTGGATAAGGATGTAACTGTACATTCTTGTTTGGAATTATCTTTGCTAGGATCTTTGCGGGTTGGGAGAGTTCTGTACTCTGTTAATTTTTTGGTGGGTGATGGTAAAAGTATGCGGTTTTGGCATGAAGGGTTGTTTAGGGATTCCATCCTTATAGATTTATTTCCTGACTTATTTGTGATTATTGTAGATAAGGACGTAAGTTTACGTTATTGTTTGAAATTTAAGGAGGATGGAAAGTTTCATTCTTTAAATCTTAGATTTAGCCGTGCCTTCTACAATTGAGAAGTTGAGTCAGTGGATTTTTTCTTTGTTCAATTTACTGTATTCTAACATGCTGAAAATGAAGGGGCTGATAGGTTGTGTTGGAAGCAAAGGGGTGTTGATCAATTCAATATATATTCATATTATAGGCACTAAGAAACTTTAATGGTGAAAATCCCTTGGAGTATTTGGCATTGTAAAGTTGCTTGAGATGTCGCTTTGTTTTGTTTGCACAACAACCTTGGAAAAAATTCTTACCAAGGATAATTTGATTAAACAGAATTTCATTTTACTGGATTGGTGTTGTTACTTGTTTGTGTAATTGTAGTGGAGAGACTACTAATTGCTTGCTTATTCATTCTACAGTAGCCAAGGACTTGTGGTCTTTTCTTTTTATGTTACTTGGGGCTAAATGGCTGATGTCCCAGCAGGTGGTGGTTTTTTTTTTTTTTTTTTTTGGCAAGGAATGTTTGAAAGAAATAGAAATGCTGCAATTCAGAGCATGCCCTGCGACAAAGAGAAACAATTGTACCTTTAGTGACATTGAGTTGTCTAACCTTTCTGCATGGTTTGTTTGAGTGTTCCATGCATTTGGCCATGCTTGTTCTCTTTCTATTGTACATTTCCTTCTTAATATCCAGATTGTAATTTTTTAGGAAACTCCTTTGTTTCTCTTATATACTTTAGGTTTCTCCACTTTCATATAAAATTTTCATATTACTTGATTTAAAAAAAGAAAAGGAATTTTATGGTGTTCTGTGACATTTGTTGGTATTTCAACTTCTTAAGGTACAAATCCATGCTTGAAATGAAGTTGTTTCCCCAATTGGGAATAAGAAATTGGAGTTACTATTAACGTTGAAGTTTAACAGTTACAACCATTAAAACATGAATGCATGTTACTCATTTTGGGTGAAATGCATTGAATGCTATTTACTTGGTGAAATTTCTATTTCCATGTCATGTCCAAGCATCTCATCTTTCTCCTTAATGTCACAAGCATTTAATTTATTCTAACCTTTTTCATATTTTGCTTTTATAGAATGAACATGATAAGATTCGGGAACTATCCCAGCAGCTGGCTATAGAGAAAAAGCGAGCTGCAACCTATAAAAGGCATCTAGAAATGATATTTGAGCACATTGACGAGCACAATGAGAGCCTATCAAAGAAGATCCAATACATAGTAGACAATGTCAAGGAGATGGAGACCAAAGAACAGCAAAACCAAAGATAGTTTAAGCAATTTAAGCTCTTTTTTGTTTCTTTCTCCTTCTTTTTTTTTTCTTTTTTTTTTTTTTTTTTGGGGGGGGGGGGGGGTGGGGAACACAGCAAAATCAAGAAATAGCTTGGAGGTTATTGCTGGATGAAATATGCATCGTATTGATTTTAATGTTGGCATACATAGTTATGAGCTTCATTCCAGTTTTTAGGTATCTAGTTAGTTTTATATCTTGGAATATTCTGCTCATTGGAATTCATTGGATAAATTGTGTAGTACGATTGTTGTTTGGAACAAATTATTGGTAGGAGAAACTAGGTGAGTCAATGTACAGTCCTTGAAACCCGTCCTAGTGAAGTTGTGCTCACAATATAACGACTCACTGGGGGCGTTAGGGTATTCCTAGGAAGTTAATTTTTTTTTCCATTGTGTTTCATGTAGAACTTGATATGTTTGTATAGCAATTCAAAGGTTTGTATTATGTTAATGATTTTCCAATCTTCAATATCCCTTTTCTTGTTTCCTTTTTTGGTGGGGTCGGGTTAAGGGGCGTTTTTCATCTTCTTTTTGATCTTTTGGTAGAATGGATTCATGCCAAATTTTGAATAAAGACTCAATGCTCCCAACACCTTCTCTTATTTCAATAAGCGTGAAACAAAATGAAATGATTCAAATGACGTTAATTTTCTTGGAAGCAAGTGACCCTTATTGTGATTGTGTGATGAACTATGTATGCAGGCGATGCAAAAATAGCTGGTTAATGATGATTCCCGCTTCCAGGATAAATTCTCCTGTGGGTGCCTCATAAAAAGAACCAGCAGGTTGTTAGATCATTATCCTGATTATATAACCTAATACAATGAAAGTGATGTACTAATCACAATCTACCAACTGAACAAGTTGTAAAAAATCTTGCATTTGAAGTATTGTTGTTCATTTATTCCATTCTATATGTATTCATCTCAAGCATGTGCACGCACCACCTTTTTGAGTTAATCTCACCAAATTGTAGGGATGAGTAAGATATATCTTTTATTTATTTTTTATTTTTGGGTAAGCTAGATGGCATTAAAAATTAGAAATTAGAAGTACCAATACTACAAACCCGATCACAACACAGACCAAAATTATCAAAAGATAAAAAAGAGAAAACAAAAGAGGTGGGGGGGGGGGGGGGGGAGGTGTGGGGAACATCAAAAGTATATCTCTATTAGGAGACTTAATGCAACCCACGTATGATTAATGCTAAATTTTAAAATATATACTAAATTACACTTCTGATCCTTAATGTTTGGAGTGCTTTTATTTGGTTCCTCATGTTTAAAGCTTTTCATTTTTGTACCTCATGTAGGCCATTTTAAAAATAGTTTTTCTGTCCATCTTCTTAAATCTTTCATGTAAGCTTGGAAATGACCTCTTTATATATATATATATATATAAAGCTGATACCCCTAATGATTTCCCACGTGATTCTCCTATTTGTTTGGCCTGCACAATGGCCAAAATGATACATTGTTTACCCTAAAATTGCGCTGCTTGTTCCCCATCAAAGATGCTGCCTGTCTCCCACAATTGATACTGTTCTTTCTACAATGGATTCCTGAAGATTTGGTCAGCACAAGCTGATAAAATATGCTGCTACGGACTCTGCTGCAAAAATGAAGACAAAAGTGAAAATTTACTGTTTATGGCACTGTTCACTGTTCACTGTTACTATATATATATATATATATATATGGGTTGAGTTTAAGAACTATATAAAATTTTCATATCATTGGCTAATTTTTGTTTATTTTTATTTTAAAAACTATCCTCCACAATCCAACCTCTATCGTCAGTTCCTCACTCTATGTTGTCACCATTAAAGTCTAAAAATCATTCCAACCCTGATATTACTAATCGGCCAACGAGAATTAAAGGGAGGAAAAAAAAAAAAAAAAACACAATTGTGGGGAGGTGATTACTCTCAAAGAGCTAATGCCCTCCCCCCCGTACAAAAGGAATTAGAACCAAGGAGATCCAAGGACCTTGGTAGTATAGGATAAGGGCGCAAACTCTGTTAAAGAAGCTTTTGAGTCGCTATTTTAAGGTGAGGACGTGTTGATCATTGAAGTTCTTGCTCATTAGAAGAGTGTTTTCATGGAGGTTCAACCTCAAGATGGTAGGTTATTGTTATTTTAAAAACCATATACAGTATGTGTTTTGAAAACGTGCGTGCGTCCAGACACACATAAGGCAAGAAACTAATTTAAGATAAAAATAAAAGAGTAAGTTTGCTTAAAGAATAGTCTCTTATTTTTTGGTTTATTCCTTAATTTTGTCATTAAGAAAAAAAAAATGTCCCTAAAGGAATATAGCCACTTAAAATACCAAATAACGTAGAAATAGAATACGGTTTTAAAAAAATGTTTTATGTTAAAAAGATTTCATATTTAGATCATAGTTTTACAAGTTATAGATTAACTTGCTATTTTTATTTTTATTTATTTTTAATTTTTTCTGAAGCGTTTGAAGTTTGAACTAATCAAAGGCTGGCCCCCTCCAGCCCCAACCTGGGCCTGTCCCCGTTTGCACACGATTCTTAGATTTTCTAACATATAGGCTTAATAATATTGAGTCATATAAGATTATGAGAGAAACCCAAAAAGAGTTGGATTTTTCAGCATCAATATATCTCATGCATCATATCAAACAGGTCTTTACATGAGTTCCACATAAAATGATTTATGATTCTAATTGTGAACATCATGTGGCGAACAATTCTTTTGTGAAAATTCACATCAAATAACTATTAATAACTAATTCTTCAATCGAAGGAGTTTATAAAAGAAAAACATTAAAACAAGAGATGGTACCTTGCTTAGCTGTTAAACAAGATTGTGTATTCGTCATAGGGGGTTTAATAAACTAGCTAGAAAAATTCTCACAAAATTTAATATTAAGATATTGATTTTCTTGTCAAAATACTTGAACGATAATGACTAAAGGTATGATCAATTTATTCTGTTGTGTAAACTCTATATGAATTTTGTAATATGGACCAATAATTTTTCTTTGTATAGCTAAGAGTTTTATGATTGAGTAGAATTGTTCGATTCTGTACTCGAGGATCGTCCCTCACTTGTTAAAAAGAGAGGAAAAAAAGAAAAAAGAAAAAAAAAAGAGTACTGCCTTGGTGTCAAAGTTTTGAGCGTGAAAGTTAAGTTAGAAAGATGCATGGACCTTGTCAAAGATATGCTTATTGACTATACATGAAAGAAGACCTTGTCAGAACTCGTCAGAGACTTTGAAGAGTCAAGAAACCAAGTTTCAGCGTCTGTAAAGGTTCATGCATGGACCATACTTTTTGTACGCGTGTCACAGACTTACAGTTATAGATGTGTTTCTTCTGGCATTCTTGACCCATTATAATGAAAGTTCTTCCCATTAATGGCGGTCTTGGCCTTCAATCAAGGGCCATTATGCTTAATGTTAGTTGCTAGAAAATTCACCTTCATGGCTCCACCAGAGACTTTCTATATATAAGAAAGAATTAAGAAATGAATTGAAGTCTCGAAGAAAAGTAGGGACAGGTGACAACAGAGAAATTAAAAGCTCTCAATAAATGCTGTAAATGTATGTGGGGACTTTTTTTTTTCTTTCTTTTTAGAACATATGAGGCAATGTTTTTAACAAGTTTACTAAGAGCACATGTTAAGGAATAATAAATATAAATACTCAATAATGAGGGCAGTTTTTTTCTCTGCTCCATTCTAGCGAGTACCCGGTACGAATCTCATTCACAAATTTAAAACTTATACATCAAAAACAAATAACTTCTAACGTCGCATAACATAACAATATATGCAACAATTCCAACTTTCCAAGTATCAAAAACACCAAAAAAAATAAAAAATAAAAAATAACAATACAACTAAACATAGCAAACAATAGGGTCGGGTCAATGAAGTTGCGGGCCAGAACATGCTAGGTAAAAAAGGGCCATATTTTAAATAGGTTGAAAATGGATAGGGCTAATCGAGTTGTGGGTCAGGTTGAGTTAGCCCATATTTTCACATTAAAATTAAAAAAAAAGTCTTAAAACATAAAAATATAAGTTTCTTAAAAAAAAAAAAAAAGCTAAAATAATACATTACATATATTTAAGCCTTATAAAACATCTATAGAAATACTATAAAAAAAAAACATTTTTTTAAAACATAAATGAGACGAGTGCAGGGGAAAAATTTAAGTCCTATCCTTGTCCCACCTGCTATGCGGGGCAGATGAGGCTAGTACCTATGGGGTTGGGTTTAAATTGTCATCGCTAGTAATTATGCAAAAATTTCAATACACACACGCACACACACTTGATGAAATAAGTCATTGGTTTGGTTTAGTAGCATGTCTTTATATTAGAACCTTATTCACACTCTCCCTAGTGTGCGTGTTTCTAAAAAAAAAAAGTTATCTCAATATTAATTTTCCTAGACTTTTTTGATGGGAGAAAAATGGATAGAGGGGGGCGACCTGAGTTAGCATCTTCTACCTGGGCATGACCACAGTGATACTTTACTCGCTGGGCTCGGCCTTGCGGGAGTAGGGGATTTGGATGAGTCATAGTTGTATACCTAGCCCCATCGAGGATGCTAGTGAGCATGAATCGAGAGTATGAAGTTATTTTTCAGGCGCTTTCCATTGTAGGATTCGAACCTTGGACCTCCACCTCCCAAATCCTTAGGAGTGAGTCCATGATCACTAGACCAACCACTTCCTAGATTGGGTTTAAAAGAAAGGTAATTAAAATTTGCGAAATTTACTTGGAATTATAGAGCATCCAAATCTTAAGTTTAAATTTCATAATTCATAAATACTCTTCATAAAAACGCCACCACCACTACTACTACCAACTCCATGAGAAAAATCTAGAATGTAAAAACATGTAGTGCAAGATTTCTTTGAGGGAACGTAAAGATGTTGAGATTGATTAAGTTATTGTTTTGGGTCGTTTATGAATAATTTTTTTTAAAGAGGAAACCAATTTCGAAGCACTTAATGCTAACTTTAGACACTGATATATAACAATGGTATATATTGATCACAAATTTGTAAAATCATAATGCACTGTCAGTTTATATTACAAATCTTAAATTGGACACTAAGGCTATGTTTTCAAGTTTTGTTTCCATCACTCAATTCTCTAATTTTAGAGTGATGAGTTATAAAAACTGGAAACAAGTTTTAGGTGTTTTCAAGTTATGAAAACTGAATTATGATGACAATCTTGTAAATATACACACATTGAGGGATCTACTAGTTGTAACTTTTGACTTTACACCAACTTTTGACTTTACATGATCATTTCATACCGCAGAAAGTGATGACTGGGTCCCACAAAAAGTTTGGATTTTGGAGTTATTAAAAGTTGAAAACAAGTGTCAAATATGCCACCTTAAGAAGTTGGGGTATTTTCTGTGATGAGTGATAAAAATTAAGTAATGAGTGATGAGCAAGGACTTTTTTAAAACCAAACGGCTCCTTAAATTTCTAATTGGTATTCAAGTTTTTAATGACTTCTTCCTATCAAAAAAAGAAAAGAAAAAAGAAAAGTAAAGAAAAGTTATTAATGACTCCTATTAAAACCCAAAAAAAGTGTTCAAATCTAAAACAAATTAAAAAACTTTCGGTTCCTGAGAACAAATTTTAGCCCCACTAGTCTGTATTGACTTGTCTTCTTACCCTTAGTAAGAAATTGGCCTACTTTTTATTTTTTATTTTTTGAACGAAAGCAATTGGCGTAATGGTTAATCTTTTGTAATGACCAAAAAAAAAAAAAAAAAAAAAAATCATTGCTTGTTTTATTGACCATATATGCGAAGCTGGATTTCTTAATTCTTCACGGAAGATAAACACACAGGGAACTATTCTATTCTTCAATGATGACACCTATCTTCCTTTTTTCTCTCCTCTCAGCCATTTTCACGATAGGGCAATCCATTGTGAAGCCAGGCTCTATTTTAACACCTACCACTGACTCTTCATGGCTATCACCTTCTGGTCTATATGCCTTTGGATTCTACGAGCAATGCAATGGCTTTGCTGTAGCAGTTTTTCTTGCTGGGATTACTCAAAAGACTGTAGTTTGGACAGCCAATCGAAACAATCCTCCAGTTTCTGCTGAAGCCACATTGAATTTCACAAGTGATGGACGATTGGTTCTGCAATCAGCACAAGGAGCAGAGACAAGCGTGGCAAATTTTAGTTCTGCAAGTTCAGCTTCCATGCTTGATACAGGCAACTTTGTTGTCTATAATTCAACCAACAATACAATATGGGAGAGTTTCCAAAATCCAACGGACACCCTTTTACCAACTCAGCGTCTCTTTTATGATGATGTGTTGGATTCTAGTGTGTCAGAGTCTAACCAATCAACGGGTAGATTTCGTGCCATTATGCAACAAGATGGATATCTAGCGCTTTACCCACTTGGAACCCCATACTCTATTGAATATGGTTATTGGTCAAAGGTATATATGCACGGATGCAGCACAATTTAATGCCACTCTAAACCTTGATGATGATGGTCATCTTTACTTGGCCAATGCTAGCGGCATAGTGACTATATCTGGAGCAGGAAACTCTACCAAAGGTTCAATTTACCGTTTGAGAATGGATGATGACGGATTCTTGCGGCTATACTCACACGATCTGGTTCAGAATGGTAATTGGTCAATTATATGGTCACCTGCCATTGACAAGTGTGAACCGAAGGGTTTATGTGGCCTCAATGCATTCTGTGAAGATGATCGTAAAGATTTTCATTGCACATGTCTCCCTGGATTTGCATTTATTGATGAGAGCAAAAGGACTTTGGGCTGTGAAAGGAATTTCACCACAGAAAGTTGCAAAGAAGGCATAATAAATACCATGAAAGAAGTGCCTAATACCGTGTGGGAAAATGTTACTTATTCTCTTCCACTATTATTGCCAACCAAAGAGGAGTGCAGAAATGCATGTTTGCAGGACTGTAACTGTGAAGCTGCGTTCTTCAAAGACGGGGCATGCAGTAAACAAAGGCCTCCTTTGAGATTTGGAAGAAGACAACAAACTGACTCAAACATAGCCCTCATTAAGATGCATACATCTACACCCTCTACAGATAAAATTGTGCCAAAAGAAAGGAAGAAAGAACTACGTGTGGACATCCTAATTATTAGTGTTTCATTAGTTGGTTTTGCATTCATTATGTTGGCCATTTCTGAAATTGCTATTTACAGATCCCGTCTTTGTGGTAAACCACACTACAAAAAAAGAGGTCTATAGCCGCATTTCAAAAACGCAGCTATAGACCAAAAAAACGCAGCTATAGCCTATGGCTGCGTTTTTATAGCCGCGTTTTAAAACGCGGCCTATCCTGTGCGGCTATAGCCCTCTGCGGAACTTTGGGCTGTGTTTTTACAAACGCAGCCATAGGTTCCAGCCTATGGCTGCGTTTAACAACCCTATGGCTGCGTTTTTACACACCCAAAAAATCAAAGACCTATAGCTGCGTTTTATACCAAAGCGCGGCTATAGGGATCGTTTGGGCTGCGTCTAAAACGCGGCTCCAGATCACCCTATAGCCGCGTTATAAAAACGCAGCCTAAACCTGCCTATAGCCGCGTTATAAAAACGCAGCCTAAACCTGTCTATAGCCGCGTTACATGTCCGCAGCCCAAACCGGTCCTATAGCCGCGTTTGGTAGCGAAACGCGGCTATAGGTCCCTTATTCCTGGGTATATGACCGCGCGGCTATAGGAGTCAAAACGCAGCCATAGGGTATATGTAGCTGCGTTTGTAAAAACGCAGCTCCATGATCCGCAGTTCCAGTAGCTGCGTTTTTACAAACGCAGCTATAGGGTTCAATTTTTTTTTTTTTCCAAAAACATTATATTCCTGCTCAAACAAAACCTGTAACTTTCAACACTCAAAACACACAGTAAACCTGTAACCTGTAAACACTTAAAAAAGGCAAATTTACATAAACTACTGCCAACACTTACAGTAAACCTTCCAACATATATACAGTATTGCCAACACTTAAAAAAGATTAATGTACATAAACTATCTTGGCAAAACAAGTTCATTACATAAACAAATTAATTAGGTACTCCTTCAATTCAAATTCTACAAGCTCTTTATGGCAAAGCCTTTCTCAAACTCCTTCCTTCCTTGTCCACACCATGATGACCATGAGGATAATACAGACACTTCAAAAAAGAACGCGAATTCCTGATGAAAACAACAATATGGTTCAGTGGCACAACAAGGACATGCAAAAGATATGGCTCTCAAAAGACTCTTTGGATTGTCAACATATACCTAGCCATATAATTGGCCACACTAGCCATATAATTGCTTCATAAACTGTTTCAATTGACTCCATATGACTGAAAAACCACTTGACAGCTGAAGAAGTTGGCTCTTACAGAATTTTCTTCTTTGTGATCCTTAATAAACACTAATCAATATAAAGAGAACATCAATTACACTAGATCTTTTAACAAGTCAAAATTGAAAAGACACATGTTCTATTTGTTGGAAATGTCTTGATTACATTAACCTAGAATATAAAAGCACACAACCAAAGAGTCCTAGGCTCATATAAAATATGTGTGGACATACGAAGAGGGCATGCATTCAAGAATCAGAATCAAACCATACATATACTTAGCGATGATGACAAAATCTGAACTTATTCATGGATAATAATTATCAAGAATGCCTTGAATTTGACTCCATAGCTGATATATGAAAGTTTTAAAATGCTAGACCACTCCAATCACCTAGGACCCTAGTGTTCATGCAAGTAAAAAAATATAAGTTTAAATCAAGTTAGATCCATACGTAGTTTGCCTAGGGCTAATCACTGAATACACCAATGCATGAGTGTATTACTCAAGCAGCAATAGATAAAATAATTATAGCACAATAGGAACAACACAATCAACACTCCCAATATAAAATACACCGCCTTATATCTCCATGCAAGCCACCCGCTTGCTCCAAATTAACAACCCACCACAGCAGAATATTTGAATTTACTAAGAGAAGGAAACTTGTTTTTTTTTTTTTATCAAATGGGTGAGAGTGCTAAAGATTTTCACAAATAATAATAAAGCTCTTAGTAAATAGACAAGGGAGATCCTCTGTTTGTGATATTTTTTTGTTCATTGTGCATCAATTGGGTGCTTGTTGCATACGGTGTTTGCTGGGTAATCCATCCATCATTTAAAGGCCCAAAACTACCAAGCAGTATTCCAAATACAAATTTAAGAAGTAAATAAGACCCTGAAGAACCCAGCAATTAGATTTTCTTAACTTTTTGATATACCAAATTAATATTTAACCAAGAGCATACAATGTCCCGATTCAGACACCCAACTGATCCACAACAATGTAAATCTTCAACAAAGCACAACCCAGAAGAAATGACAAATTATAATATATATAAATAAGAAAGATAGAAAAAATGCCATGTATTTTAGTTTCTCACAAGGTGCAAAGATTCTCAGTTTCAAAAAAAATTTTATTTAAATCATGAAATACTAGCTTTTGTTAAATTATTTGCCAACATTACTAAGTACCCACCTAGTTTCATCTCGAAGCCAAAGAATAACCACAAGCAGAAAAATGGGAAGCACTTGATAAACAAATCTTTGGGGGACTTCAAGGAGAGCATTCTTCAACCCAGATACTGAAATGTGAAGATAGGATGATCTAGACCAACATTGACCCCACAAGCATAGGAAAAACATGGGGAGCCAATGAAAACGAAAGCAAGAAAAATTAGAGATCTTGAAGCAATGCTGGGATATAATGAGGCAAGCATTACTTTTCTCTTTTATTTTCTTCAAAAGCTGAAAACTTGTTGTCAATGGTGTGCATTACTGTGGTTCTTTCTTGTTATTGGTGTCGTGTGTTGGTGTGCATTGAAGCAAACAAGAAAAACAACACTTTTTAAAACAGCACTAGTTTGGTGCTTCTTAAATTTTTTTATTGAATCAAATTCCCAATATAGTTGTATAATTGATAAGGAATAGGTGTATTTGTTTTACCAGAGGATTCACAGTTTCTTTTCCATGGAGAGTCCCCATCAAGCACTGCCACCCTGAATATATTAAAGGTATCATATTAATATCATCACATGACAAAATTTTGCAGAAAATAGTATCACAATTAATACACCTTCAATTTGGTACCTGAGACATGGAGAAACTACCTACACCATGGCTAATTTGGGCAAACATTGCATTCACGCGCGTCATCATTTCAGCCATTTGTTGTTGGTGCCGTGCATCTATCGAGGAGAGTTGTTCTTGGTGCTTTGCTTCTGACTGGGCGAGTTGTTCTTGGTGCTTTGCTTCTATCGAGGAGAGTTGTTCTTGGTGCCTTGCTTCTGACTGGGCGAGTTGTTCTTGTACTTGGGCTAGTTGCTCAGTCACTCTAGTGGAGTGGTTCTCCAACTCCGAAATCCTTTGCGTTGTTCTGCTTGGCAACAATGGAGTTGAGGTAAATTGTGAAGCATTTGTGGCACTTCTTCCAGATGGGGTGATCCCTAATCCCACCCCACGTACACGTCCAGCGCGCTCTGGACCAAACACCTGAGCATAGGCATCGTTTTTGGACCAAAGAACTCCACTACCAGGCTCTCCCTGTAGTCGTATGCCCGGTTGCCTCAAAAGTTCTTCCAACCTAGTCTGTACGATTTCCAAGAAGAACCAAATAATATATTAAACACCATAACCAATACATACACAAAATACATTCAAAGTAGATAAAAATTGTGCTTACTATGTTCTCTTGCGCACGGGGCGTAACACCAGTCCCATCTCTCCTACGGTATACTTTGAGATACACGTTTGCGCGCTCAACCGGAGCCCCGTTCGCTTTTGCCTACATGATAAAAAAAATGTCATACAATAAACACAAACGCTCTCAAATTTGTCATGTCATTTACCATTTGGAGTACACTGAGGTGTTCATAAATTCTAAATTTATATCTACCACCAACAAGAATGTAAATGAGTATTTTCAACGCATAGTGTAATTCAGAAGCATAAAATCAGCTTATGTGATACACGAATACAATAGCACCTGTAATGTATTTCTTACCATGTCGTCAGAAATTTGTGCAAAACTTTGAGCCCCAGACGTTGCAATCTCTTTCTGTTGACCTCGACTGCCCTTATTTTTGTCACTTAACGTCTGCAACCACATTTAAGTAATACGTTAAGCACTGCGTTGTGATCTTGGAAGTACCTACATAAACTACTTAAAAAGCATATTTTTAGTATTAATGGCACTAGATGCATCATAGCCCAAGCATGGAATAAGGAGTATGTAAGCCTTTGCGTACAGCCTAAGCTACATAGATTAGCCAGTGCAGCAAGATAAGTAACCTAGGATAAAATTGCTATTACATCTGTTCACTATGACACAAATTTTTTGTTTTTAATATATATATTTCTTATTGAGACCCCTGGCATAAATATGATGAACTTGCATACCCTTGTAGTGTTTGTAGTCCCTAACCAATCTCTAAATAATAGTAATCTTAAGTTTATGTTATTCATAGGGGCAAAACAACTCTAGTACATCTACTGAAAAGTGCTTTGAGCTACACTAATTATATTATACATAACCAGAAGTTCTAGGTGAAACATGGCAAACATGATTTCATTCACTAACTTGTAACTACAATGAGATAGATGAATAAAGTCGCAGTACCACAGTTTTCTCATGAAACCAATAGTTGACCATCTCCCTCCACTGGTCCTCCATTACCGTCGCTGGTGTCGAGGTCAATAGTTGTTCCTTTGTCACCCCAACTTTAACGTGCTTCTTCTTCAACTTCGTCCTCCGATTTCTCCTAAGGACTCCAAGTATATGCATTGCCCATCCCATTTGATCGGGTGGTTGTACAATATCAGGGTCAATGAGATACCGTTGCTGAAATGCAAAAGTCGAGTTAGCAAAACACAGGCATGGACTCTACTAAATATGACATTTAATGACAACAGCAGCTGTAAATGACTATTACTTATACTTATTTTCATATTACCTCAATCTCCGTCCAACAATCTAGTTTAAATTTTTCAGGGACTTTTGGCCACGCAGCAGGGACGAGTGGGCATAACCACCCATTCTGGAAAAAAGTTCCCAACCACCGAACGAACGTTTTACCGTCCGGACCAATCGGTTGCCCTTGATCGTTTAACGTCAACGGGATCTTCCGGGATCCATCCAATGCCCATATCTCAGATAGCGCTGTAGGACCACGTCTTTTAAGCCTATTTTCTTCTGCTGCTGGGCTTTGTTGATAATCATCTGTATATACAAAACCACCAAGGATAGGGCTGAATTAGCAATTCCCACAAGTAATGAAACATATCAAACCACGAAAAACATAGTCATCCAGCGGCTATACTGTGATATTAACGGTTTATAATTTCTTTTAAACAAAACATTTTCAACAGTTATGCAAGAGAGATTTCAGGAGGCGATTTTGCCTTTAATTATTATTGTAGTGGTTTTATGGGACCATTGTAAACTAATGTTACACTATAGGACAACGCATACAAGCAGAGTCTGCCTAGAACAATTAAAGGAAAATAAAAATATATTTATTCAAAGACATGTTAAATACCAGGGGGCTGTGTCTCATCGTCATCAGAGGCAACCGGTCTTGCCTCCTGAGAAATATGGGCTTCCTCATCTTGTGCCTCCACTCTTTGTCGTCCATGTGCTTGCTCATCTTCTGCCTCCACCCTTTGTTGGCCATGTGCTTCCTCAACTTGTGCCTCCACCATTTGTCGTCCATGTGACGATCCTTCGCCAACGTAAACAAGCGGCAATGGCCGTTTCCTTTTTCCCATACCTGCGTACAACACCTTCACAACACAAACATGAAGATAATTATAGCCAACAACCAATCACACGAACAAGAAGTTGACAACATGAACAAATTTTATGTTTACCAACATGAAGATAATATTATACTAACAATATGAAGAAATTAATAACAGTTTTAACCTTAATTATATATGTTAAAAGTGTTATGTCTCCACGACATGAAGAAATAACATTTTCAACGTATATATGCAACATGAAGAAATAACAATTTCATGTGATAGTTACTTCTGTTAAAATTGTTATTAATTTCTTAACAACATGCAGAGGAACACCGTTTCCACATGTATATGTAGGATTCTCCAACTTCACACGCAATAGACTTCTACAAATTCTACTTACAATTTCAGTAATTTGACAATACCATAATTACACATACAACAACAGTACCCTATTACACTACTCATCATCATTGTACTCGACTTCGCTGTTATCTTCATCGTTGGACTCATCATCAATGAACTCACAATCATCTATGTTGTCCATTTCATGAAGATCTCTATCGCCAATGATAGAAGCATCAATTGTCATTCCCTCGACATCATCTCGACCCCAACGAAGGTTTTCCCTACCAGCATCATTACTAGTTATACTATACGGAATGTTCTCATAAAACCCGTACGTGTCATCCTCGTCACAATGGGGGCCAATACCGGCATCAAACACATCTCTAGCTTTAGTTTTAACAACAACAAACCAATCTTTTTGTCTTTTATCTTCAACATAAAAAACTTGTGTAGCTTGAGACGCCAAGACATATGGTTCATTCACAAGTTCCTCCCCACCATGTATGGAGTGTGTAAAATTCACCATAGGAAACCCAAACTCATCTGTCTTATATCCCCTCCTATTTTGATCATCAACCCATGTACACTTGAATAACACGTGTCTGATATTGCCAGAATAATTTAGCTCAATAATATCTGTTAACACACCATAATACGTAATGCCACCTTCAGTAGCGACACTAACTCCACTATTCTGTGTTTTCCTATTTGCCTCGACATTCGAACTCCTAAATTTTAACCCATTTATGACATAATGCTTCAGCCGATTTACCAAAGTATACGGCCCTTTGGAAGGTGTGATGATTGTATCAGTAACAGAAGTTCTTAGCCTATCAGCATCAGTCATTGACATCACCTATTAGAACCAAAAAACTTATTATAATTTGTATAGTAATTCCACATATAAGAAAGTTACAAGCGTGAGAAGTTGAAGATGTGAACCGTACGTGAGACCTAAACCAACCACAAAACTTCTCCATGTGGTGCTTCTCAATAATGGCGTCGGATACACGACGGTGGCCCCTTCGAAGTTCGTCCTCCACCATTCTTTTGTGCACCCTACATATCCGATGCCAATTGTGTAAGTGTTAATAAACCTAGCGTACATTGAATTGTTGTGCAATTATATTGGTGTCCGTAGTACTTACTCACGAAACTGGGAAATGTTCTCAGAATTGAATAATACGTAGCGATGAGCTTGGGTGAACTCCCTATTGTCTAGTGTCACGCTTGAAACCACCCCTGTTGACTCCTCCATCGCCCTTGTGGGTCGATTGAATATTGTTTCAATTCCTTCCATATACCGTGAACAAAACGTTAAGCATTCCTCCACTATGTACCCTTCAGCAATAGACCCTTCTGGGGCAGCCCTATTTCTTACGTAAGACTTAAGGCGTGCGAGGTACCTATAATATGCATGGGAAGATTAGTAATTGACACTAGCTATTAGAAAGTGCACATGAAGCTCATAATGTACATGTATTACATATGACATACCTCTCAATAGGGTACATCCAACGATACTGAACTGGACCACCAATCTTAGCTTCAGTAGCTAAGTGCATGACCAAATGTACCATTACAGTGAAGAAAGATGGAGGAAATATCTTTTCCAATTCACACAACGTGACAGCAATCTCTGCCTCATCATTCTCAATGTCTGAAATTGTAAGGGTTTTGGAACAAATTTTTCTGAAGAAACAAGCTAACTTTATCAAAGGCCTAGTAACGTGCGGAGGCAAAGACCCTCTTAAAGCGATTGGAAGGAGTTGTTGCATCAAGATGTGATTATCATGACTCTTTAACCCAGAAATCT
Source organism: Lithocarpus polystachyus (assembly GCA_033629205.1). Taxonomy (NCBI): domain Eukaryota; kingdom Viridiplantae; phylum Streptophyta; class Magnoliopsida; order Fagales; family Fagaceae; genus Lithocarpus; species Lithocarpus polystachyus. Next base: position 51,696,119 of record CM066171.1, on the reverse strand, counting down.
TGCGTTCTTTCAAATTGACACGGCGTGAGATGTTGGAAGCATATCCATCAGGCACTCTTACATCCCGCAAAACTTGCAAGAAACCATCTTTCTCCGATGGAGTCATATGAAAACACGCAGGCGGTATCGTATACTTATCATCACCTTTTCGCCGTAGGTGGAGTTCACTCCTTATTCCCATGTCCGCCAAATCCAGGCGTGCCTTGTAATTATCCTTTGTCCAGTCTTTCAAATTCAGCACCGTGCCAAGTATATTGTCCATCACATTCTTCTCTATATGCATCACATCAAGATTGTGTCGCAACTTGTGATCCTCCCAATAAGGCAAGTTGAAAAATATACTTCTCTTCTTCCAACCACACTGGTTTGCCTCACCTCTCTTTCTTTTATTGCCAAGAAGTTGACATTTCTTCCCCAGACAACGTCCAACTAAACTTTCAGTATCCACAAGTATGTCTGACACAACTGGTGCCACAGGAGCCACTCTTCTATCAGTAGATCCATCAAATGACTTATCTTCGTCCCGAAAGTCGTGGTCACTATCCAACCATCGCCTATGTCCCATGTAACAGAATTTGTGACCATGTTTTAAATATCGAGAATCAGTCTCCGAGGCACAACAAGGACACGCAAACTTACCCTTTGTACTCCAACCCGACACATCTGCGTATGCAGGAAAATCATGTACAGTCCACATCAATGTCGCACGCAATTGGAATACATGTTTTGAAGATGCATCAAACGCTTCTACTCCAACATTCCATAATTCCCTCAATTCTTCTACTAAGGGTTGCAAGTACACATCTATCGCAATCCCTGGCGAAGTAGGACCAGGAATAAGTAGTGATAGAATCAAGGATGATCTTTTCATGCACAGCCAAGGCGGGAGATTGTACGGGACTAGCATGACAGGCCAAGTGCTGTGAGTAGTACTCATAATTCCGAAGGGGTTGAACCCATCCGCAGCTAATCCAAGTCTGACATTACGAGGCTCAGACGAGAACTGTAAATGCGTGGTGTCAAACATTTTCCATGCATCTGAGTTAGCTGGATGCCGCATTACCCCATCATCTGTACGCCCATTAACATGCCATTTCATAGAACTAGCCAAGTCAGGTGACAAAAACAGTCGCTGCAATCTTGGCTTTAAAGGAAACCACCGTAGGATCTTTGCAGCTTTCTTCTTTCCCTTACTAGATGAGGCATTATTACCTGTAACGGATGCCTCATTCGTTTTCCACCTCGAAACTTTGCAACAAGGACACGCCTCAAGGTTATCATTCTCCTTCCAAAATAGCATACAATCATTGGGACAAGCATGGATCTTCTCATAATCCAAACCCAAATCCCGGACTATCTTCTTAGCCTCATAATGGTCCTTTGGCAACTTCGCATCTGAAGGAAGCATGTCCATCAGGACTTGAAGCAACATAGTGAATGACTTGTTCGTCCAACCACAAAGAGTCTTCAACTGGAATAGCACAACGATGGCTGAGAATATGCTAAATTTCGTACAACCAGCATATAAAGGTTTGTTCACATCATCTATCATTTTGTAAAACTTTTGTGCACCATCAGGAGGTCCTTCAGCCGGTTGTTGCACAGTTTCACCTTGTCCCATTGGTTCGGCTGCCATTTCATGCGGGGGGCACAAATCATGCAACATCCCACGGAAGTCACCGTATTGTTCATGGGAGTCTTGCACATGAGAACTCCCACATTCGGGGGCCGTTGGCACAGCCTCCAATTCCCCATGAAATTTCCAATGAGTGTAACTTCCAAGCATCCCGCGGGTCCACAGATGGGCCTGTGCCACCCCGGGCAGCACTAATTTCAAGTTCACACATTTGGTACAAGGACATAAGATCTTCCCACCGCGTGCATGTAAAGATGCAAAGTTCACAAAGCTAACTACACCGTCAATATATTCCTTGTCACCCCTCTTCTTCTTCATCCAACTTTTATCCATTGGTATACAAGAGTAGTACTCAAAATTTGACCTACAACAACAATTGGTAATGTGGAGCCAAGAAACCTTAAAATTAGATTCATGGGTGCTTTCTCAAGAATAGGTGATTTGTTACGAACAAACATACTAAGCTATGCGTAGATATTCCCTATATATATATGCTTTCAATTTTGTAAATAATAACACTACATCGAGCATAACTTAATGTGAGTTGTTGTGGAATATTTTATGCATAATTTTGTTAATGTGATATCCTAAATTTTTAAAGCATCACTTATTGTAACTATTACTTATGTTTAAACAAATAAGACATCCAAAATAAGGTCAAAATAAGACAATCCAATAATCATTTAATTAAGTAAATGAAAATGTAAAATATATTATGATATATATATCCAACAATCTTTAACTTTAACTAATATAGCAGTGTTTTTAAAAACGCAGCCATAGGTCCCCTCTTTTTGAAATATTTATCCATTACAAAGGGACCTATAGCTGCGTTTCTTATGAATGCAGCTAAAAAAATATACCTGTAGCTGCGTTTTTAACAATTAATGCAGCTACAGGTATATCGTTTTAGCTGCATTTATAAGAAACGCAGCTATAGGGCAGCTGTAGCTAGCTAGATTAGGGAATACGGTTTATTTTTTTGTAATCATGTATTACACACAGCTGCATTTCCCACAAAGCGAGTAACGAAAAGAAAGCTACCTTATCTTCAGCAAGCAGTGGAATATGAAGAAGAATCGCAAGTGGCTTAGTGTCTTCCTACCTGAAACCCCCATTCAGAAGCAAAAATAAAAAACAAGTACGGTAAGATGCGGAAGATTGGACCACTTGTACACAACGTAGTATAATCATGTACACAGATATGATGTAAAAGAAAGCTAAATATTATATTACACACCAAATATGAACAACAAAGTTTTAGGTCAACTTCTAATTTTTTAGCCATTGTTTGAAAGATCTAATGCAGCACTTTCTACCACCAACAAAAATCACATATCTGAAAAAAAACACAAATAACCCTTTGTTTGGTTGCTAAGAAAAACAAAGGAAAATCTATAAACATGATCGTTTCACAAGCCCTACAAAGGATTTCATTACTGAAAAAATGGTGTAGTTAAACAGTTTAGGACAAATGGACAATGGTGAATTACCTGTTCGATTTTGTTTTACTTTTTTATTTTAATTCAGTTAGGCTCCTTTGTTCTTATCTTGTTGCCCCTGTTTGTCAGTTTTGGAAGCTATGGTTGTGTCGGCATTCTATGGGCCTAACACACATTTTTTTAAAATTATTTCATGGGCCTCAAGCATCTAGCTTCGAAGCAACCATTCGGCTTTTCTGTTCTTGTTTTCCTTCTTTGAAAAAAATTGTGTCCAATTTACGTTGAGCAAATGTCTAAATTTTACATGGTGGTAATGCCTAGAGTTGTGTATAGAGAAATTGGATATAGGCTTCTGAACTTCAATAATATTGAAAGAGCAAGTGCCGATTGCCACTTGTTCCAGTTAGCTCAACTAGAAAAAAAAAAAAAAGTAGTAAAGCAATAAACACAATAATTAAATATTATTGAAGTTAAAATTTTGGAATGAATCCTTATTCATAGACTCTATCAAGTAGAAAACTTACTAATGTGACCTCATCAACCCATTAAACATTTAACCCACAATAAGAAATAATTATATTGAATTTTATATTTCAAATTATATGTAAATTTGGCACATAATATGCCAACACAGTACGGGTCCTAACAACTCTTTTGATATAATTGTCTATATTTGTATTAATATAGAGAAATCCCTCATTATGCTCTACCATGTGTCTATAGGATGTCGCCATTTGTGGCACTTTTTTTTCCCAAGTAAATTATGAAATTTCAAATTTTTTCTGTTAATTTATATATTTCTTATCTATGACCTAAAATTCAGGCCATTTGATCATTCAATGAGAGTTTCATTGTTCATTACATTTAGAGGAGTATTAATACAATATTGTAAAATATCCTTCGTATTTTGGTCATAATGGATGAGTATTGTTTGTTTACACATCTCTTTTATGAATTGTTCTAAAAATAGTTTCAAATGTTTTTGCTTATGTTTGTTTTAATCTTTAATGTGATAGTCCAAAACTTTTATGACATTTGACAAATCATTGTGTGTGTCATCCCTTTATTCCATACACTAGATAATTATTTCCAAGAATCCCTTGGAAATGTTACGTACCTAGGTGTTTATCAAAAGATGACCATTGGAATCTCATAAATCACATAGAATTGAACATCACTTGACCAACACTTGTTATTAAATTCAAACCTTTTTATCTACATGCCACGGTTATAGAACCAAAATTTTGGCATCTTCATATTCCATCTAATCTAACTTTTGTCGCATAGAAGTTTCAGCTGTCAAATTGCTTAACACCAATCATTTACAAGAAAAACCTCAAGTAATCTACAATGTTTCTATCTTTTACATAAAATAGAAACAAAAAAAAAAGAAGAAATGTAATATAGCTTAGTGTGATGGGCTATTGGATTGACAATAGTCGGGCCCATGGGCCCATCTAATAGCAACTCCTTTCTTAATGGCACTTCATGTTTTTTTTATATTTGTGAGAGAGAACTTATAGCAATTATTTTTGGTATCTGAATACTCTCTCTCAGTAACTATTGTCACATAGAAGTTTCAAATCTCAAAATGCTTTTAACACCAATCTTTTATTACCAGTTTACAACCAAAAACACTGAACAAAGTAAGTTATACAGAAGTGGTGGGCTATTTGGATTGACACTAGTCAGGCCCATCTAAAAGATAAGTCTTGTACAATATTACATCTACACGCGGCTATAATTCAAACCATTATTTTTGTTATATACAACTTATGTTTAATGTGTTCAATTTCCAACTATATGTAGCTTTATTCTATTCCTAACTAGGACAAGCCAATCTTTGAAAACCCCAACCATTAAGGCTTGGTGAACAACACACATCAGAAAGCTACAATCTTCCCACTCATTGTTTATCGCCATATATAGTCCATTTCTAAATAAGTCTTTTCAAAACTTATGTTCTAGACCGTTGTCAATGTCATATTTAAATTTTGAAGTTCAGTAATTGTAATTACTGCAACATAGTGACGGCTAAACTGAAATCAGGATTTATGGGAGATGCATCTCAAGGATTGGCCATTCATTCCTGGTCTGTTGAAACCTGCCCAGAAAATCTATTCTCATTCAACAGAATGAGCTGATTGAGTTCATTAATAAGACTGATCCTGTTATATCTCATCACTGATTGGAAAGAACAGCTTAGTATCAAGATGCATCAGTATTAAGCCTAGTAGGAGAACTGAAAGAAACAATTATAATATCCAAAAGTTTATGAATTGTTTGGACAAAAGATTTATACAACATGGATAATTCATTCTTTTATAGGAAAACATGGATTTGGACCAACATACACATAAGTATTAGAGTTTCTTCACATAAGGACAATACCTAGTAATTAGTAGGAATTGTTTCAATTTCTTATTCTGACAGGGTTACCTACTTAGGTTTTCTTGGTATAAAATAGAAGTTCAGTTGGCTACCTCTTTTAAAATCTATTCAGTGTCAAAGAAACAATTGGCATTCATTACAAATTTGGCCATAAGGTCTTTCCATATGGGGGAGAGGAAAAGACTTTTAAAAGAAGTTGCAGCTGAAACAAAGAGAGTAATCACAGTCAGTATGCCTTTGTTGGGAGGCAGCTATGTGAGAGATTGAGCATTGATATATGAACTGAGAATAGTGTAGGCAAACTCGTGTAAATTATTATCTCTATTGTGTGTACATATTGTTAGTTATTTGTCTTTACTGTTACTTGTTCAAATTTGTGTAATTCATCCAAAAAATAAATGGACATGGAAAATAATAAGCACAACAAATAAACAGCTAGTTTTTGACCTTTTACTTTGTGGTTAGGGACTAATCTATATAAAGCTTGGTCATTGTTTACCCTTTGAATCCTTCCCTTAATGATTGGACAGTTACTCCCAATTAATTGCTGAAAGGGGAACTATGCAAGAAGAAAAGGGCAATATTCAACACAAACAAGAAATGTGAGATGAGGGAGCTTTTTATACTGGCAAAGAGAACTTACTGGAGACTAATCCAAATTCCATGAGAAATCATGTTCAAGAGAGAGAAAAAAAAGGGGGGTGGGAATTCTTTTTTGTCACTAAGGTCACCTAATTTTTAAGGGATTAGATGTCACTATGAACTCGAATTCAGAAAAGTTCCATCCATGATTGTGTGTAGGCTATGTGTGCAGTTCTAACTCGGTTGAGAAACCACATAGTTGTGCTATTCATATTCTGTGCCTCGATTAGAGAGGACTAATCTATCCATAGAAAGAGACAAGACATGCTCTGGAGGTTTCCAGTAATCTAAGTGTGCTATGCTCAGCCATAGTGTAATGGGGAAGTTGAATTGTGTTAGATAAGTGAGTTCCATTAAAAATGTTGTAACAGAGAAGAGGATGAAAAAACAAAGTCAGCACTGAGGAGCACTTCTAAAAAGAAATGAGTCTCACATTTTGCTGGTAATTATGAAGTTTGATGCCTAATGATATTTTTAAAGTCACAGTCAAATAGACCATTGGATTATTTGTTGAAAAGACTATCTTTGAATTCCCAAAAGCATATCATGTGCATGGTTTCTGTTATTTTATAGTCATATGTTGGTCAAGTCCATAGTTGAAAACAGCAATTAAGTAGCATACTGCGTTACTATTGATGTACAACAACTTCAAGTTTTGACCATCAATTTGGAGAATAAAAAATCAAATAGTAAAAGGTTTTGATGAAAGTGGATGGAACTAACTTGCCAAAGGATGCTTCTATCAATTGGGGACCCCCACCTCCACTATCTTCTAGGCACTAATAATAGATACTTCAATATTGTGTGTTGTGTAAAAAGGAGAAAACTACAAGGTGCATACGGATGTATATTCTTGACTTCATATTTCTGAAACCCAATTTCTCAAAGTAGTCAGACATGGAATCATTGCAAGAAATAAATGTTTGGACGGTGAGAACAAAGATTCAAGAAAATGTCCGAACAAAAAAAAAACTATTAAATTTTAAAAGTGCGATTTTTGATCTCTTCGCTCTTACAGAAAGAACTGTAGGTGCTTTGTTCTTTCTGTAATCATATTTTGACAGTGCATTGTAGTCACAAAATTACTGGCCATTTCTTTTCAATTCTGACTGTACTATATAGTATATATACATACATCTTCTCTAGAGCATTTTCTGAACAAAGTAATGATTCTCAAATATAAGATTCATTTTCCAAAGTAATTATTATAGTTGAGTAATAATGACCCTATGGCATTGCAATCATTCAGAAAAGCTAGTATATAGAACTAAGTACGTAAAAAAATAAATTAATTAACACAAATGTTTCACTCCAATGTTCCACGACCTCATTAATCCAAATGTAGTGGAACTACAGTCCAAAATCAAAATATAACAAAATCTTTGCATGAATAAATTAAGTTTTGAATGCTTAAGCAATAAAATGAACTTAGTAACATTGTTACAAATTATAGATTCTTTCAAATGCATTAACATCAATAAAATGACATCTATATCTATCTATCTACTTACAGAATATGAGGTGAGAGGTTTTAAATTACCAAGTGATATCTAGGATTTGGACGCATTTGAAACTCCAACGCATCAAATTCAAAGACAGGCAGCAACTCCACTGCATTGATACCAAGTACTAGAAGATGTGGCATCTTCAAACTAAAATGACAAAGGAAAATGTCAAAAAATAGTATTTATCAAATGGTCAAACGAGAACAAATATTTACATACCAAACTTCAAAAAAAGATTATTTAACCCCAGTCATTTAATCAATATATGATTTATGCAGGCATGGTTTGCTCAAACAAAAAAGGAAATTGGCAAGTCAAAGCGTAGTTTGCAAAAAAACAAAAGACCTACCAAACCTAGAGTTTTTATAGACAATGTCTAAGCTTATTAAAACAACAATTACATATCCCAAACATCAAGGTTTCTCCACCTAAAGGTTTGAAAAAAATTAAACTGCTTCATCAAATAAATGCAAGTTGAACCACTCTAGAGAAAACAATTGAAACTAAAAATCTCTTAAAGGACCAACGCAGACAAGAATGACTAGGCTTTTGCTTGTATTAGTGGCAAGTGGCAACACAGAACAAAAGAGAAGGTTAAAAGTGATGTTACCGTTGGGGAGGTTGAGAGAGGTCCGAGTGAGATTGAGAGAGACGCTGGTTTGTTCCTGCATGCATTCAACAAAATATTTTACATTTTGAAACCCTAAATCGAAAATCAAAGTCCAGCTAATTAATAAAAATCGGAACCCTAAACCTAAAATCGAAACCCTAAATCGAAAAACAAAGTCCATTTAAACCCAAAATCGGAAATCGAAACCCTAAACACCAAATCAAAACCCTAAATCGAAAAACAAAGTCCAATTACACCCCAAATTGAAACCCTAAATTGAAAATCGAAACCCTAAATCGAAAACGAAGTCCATTTAAACCCCAAATCGAAACCCTAAATCGAAAAAAAAAGTCCATTCGCTCTCAAAGATCGAAACCCTAAATTGAAAATCGAAACCCTAAAACAAAAATGAAAACAAACATGTTAAAAAACTTACTGTTACTCGGCCTTCTGAGAGTGTAATCAGTGAGATTGAGGGTTCGAGAGAGCGAGGGAGAGACACGAGGCAGCACCGGTGAGATCGATCGGCATACGAGTAGATGTGCGATTTCGCTGTGGAAATTAGGGAGGAGGGAAGAGCGGAAAGAGGAAGGGGATTCAATTTTGAGGTGGGAAGTGAGGGAAGGGGGAATCGGAGGGTGGGAAGTGAGATTGAGGGTTCGAGAGGATGCTTCAGAGTCGGGAGTGGTCTGAGAGGGAGCTCGACGGCTTCAGAGTTTTTTTACATATGTGGAGTGGTCGAGAGAGAATTCTGAGAGTATTTTGTTAAAAGACCAAAATGGGTCTTGGGCCGCGTTTAGTTAAACGCAGCTCCCCAATGCGTTTTGAGTTGCGTCCAGAAAACGCAGCTCCAGCCACATTAAAAAAAAAAAAATTAAATAAAACAAGAATTCTGCTGATGGGTATTGGGCCGCGTTTTTAAAAACGCAGCCCATCTAAACGCACCTTCATCTCTATCAAACGCGGCTTCAGACAGGGCTTATAGCCGGGTTGAGTGAACGCGGCCTCAAGTACAGGGTTGGAGCTGCGTTTTATAAAAACGCAGCCCAAAAACGCGTCCCAAACGCGCGTTTTTTGTAGTGCCACAAGGTACCTCTTGATATCTCATAAGAGTTTGTATCTTTTGTTTTTCCATAACTATTTGTGTCTATTGTCATTCCATAACGTTTGTGTCTTTTAGTTTTCCACATTCTAGAATTTTTTGTTATGAAACAAAGAGTTATAATAATAATGACAGCTCTTGTAACTTCACCCTATAAAAGGAGATGGATGTATGATGTGAAAGTGTGTGAGAGAAAAAGTTGTAGTGCACTCTCGTGCAATAATCTCTTTGTCTGTGAGTTTGAAGTACTCCAATAAAATTTTCATTCCTCCCTTTCTTGTGAGTACTTTGTTGAATTTTAAGTCAAGGCTTTATAAAGCCAACAAAGTGGTATCGGAGCCACGTTCTTAGAGCCTAGAGTCTTTGTCTACACCATTAGTGAAGATGTCTTCTAATATGGTGCAACCACAAATTCCTAAATTGACGAAAGAAAATTATGAGAGCTGTCAGTTTCAAATGAAAGTGTTGTTTGGATCACAAGAGCTATGGGAGCTCGTCACTGATGGGTGTGTAGAACCCACAAGTGAGTAAGAAGACACCTATAATGCAGAGTAAAAAAATTTGCTCAATGATTAGAGGAAGAAAGACAAGAAGACATTGTTTCTACTCTATCAAGGGGTGAATGAGTCAACTTTTGAGAAAATTGCCAAAGCAGAATCGAGTAAAGAAGCATGAGAGATTCTTGGCATTTTTTTCAAGGGTGTCGATCGTGTGAAAAGAGTTTGTTTGCAAACTCTTCGTGCTGAGTTTGAAGTTGCTCACATGAAAGATGGTGAAACTATTTCTGATTATTTTTCACGATTACTTGTAATTGTTAATCGTTTGAAAAGTAATGGAGAGAGTATTGAAGATGTTCATGTGGTGGAGAAAATATTAAGATCTCTTGCAAATAAATTTGAGCATGTCATGGTGGCTATTGAAGAGTCCAAAGATTTGGAGATTCTCTCAATTGATGAATTAATGGGATCTCTTCAAGTGCATGAGCAGCGTATGGAAAAGAATTCCAACTTTGTTGTCATTATTGAGCAAGCGTTCGAGTCAAAATTGACTCTAAGAGAGGAGAAGCCTAATGGCTTTCATGGAGGATATACCAATAGCAACCGTGGCAAGGGTCGTAGAAAAGGAACATTCAAAGGCAGATCTGCTCGTGGATGTGGAGGTAATAGAAATGTCCAACGTTTTAATTGCAACAAAATGCATCAGACTGCTGGTACAATAAATTTGAGCACAATGAACAACCTAATCTTGTTGAGGCATCAAATGTTGAAAAAGAAGAATGTACACTTCTTTTTGCACAAGAGGAGGCAAATAATTCGCAAGAGGTGTGGTATCTTGATTCTGGAGCTATCAACCACATGAGTGGAAAAAAGAAGCTCTTTGTTGAGCTTGTTGAAGGTATTCAAGGCAATGTCCGTTTGGGAGACTCATCCAAAATTGCGCATAAAAGGTAAAGGAAAAATTAGAATATGTCAAAAGAATAGTGTTTTGCAATTTATCTCCAATGTGTACTATGTGCCCAACATGAAAAACAATATTCTTAGCGTTGGGCAACTCCTAGAAAAGGGGTATATTATACACATGGAGAAACTCTCTCTTGTTTTGAAGGATGCTAAAGGAAGGCTTGTTGCAAAAGTTCAAATGGGTCACAATCGTATGTTTCCACTCCATCTTAACTCAACAATAAAGAAATGTTTCCATGGGCTTGTAAAATATGAGTCATGGAAGTGGCATCTTTGCCTTGGGCATCTTAATTTCAGTGGGCTTAAACTATTATCCACATCAAGCATGGTGCATGGATTGCCTAGTATTGAAAAACCAAAATATGTATGTGAGCTATGCACTCTTGGCAAGCAACAAAGAAGTCATTTTCTAAGTGGGAGATCATAGAGAGCACCTAACCCATTAGAGATGGTGCACACGGATATTTGTGGTCCATTTGATCCAATTTCTATTGAAGCTCTCACTATATTCAAAAGTTTCAAGGCACATGTTGAAGTGGAAAGTGGTTGTAAGATCAAAATACTTAGATCTGACAGAGGTGGTGAGTACACCTCAAATGAATTTCGAGATTATTGCAGGAAAAATGACATTAAGCAACAGTTTACAACTGCATACACAGCACAACAAAATAGTATTGCAAAGAGGAAAAATCCAACGATACTTGATATGACAAGGACCATGCTTAAAGAAAAATGTTTGCCAAAGAATTTATGGGCAGAAGCAGTGGCTTGTACAACCTATTTACTCAATCAATGCCCTTCAAAAAGTGTCAAGAATATGACACCAAAAGAGGCGTAGAGTGGTTGCAAACCAAGTGTGTTACACTTAAGAATTTTTTGGTGTATTGCATATGCTCAAGTGCTTGAGACTAAGAGAAAGAAGTTGGATGATCGTGGAGAGAAGTGCATCTTCATTGGGTATAGTGAGGAGTCGAAAGCTTACAAACTCTACAATCCACTTGCCAACAAAGTAGTGGTGAGTAGAGATGTCATTTTCAGTGAAGAAGAGTCATGGGGATGGAATGATGACATCACAAGTAAAGAGAAGCCACTTGAGTTAGAAGGGCATGAAGAAGATGTGAATTATAAAGGTTCAGAGAGACCTTCCTCAACACCCCACCACTATGCATCATCAACAGGCACTTCATCAATCCGAAGCCCAGGTAGCATTTCTCCATCTCCAACACTAATCAAAATGAGAGGCCTAGAAGATATCTATGTACAAACTAAAATGACAAATCTCTTTTGTTTGTATGTGGACCATGAGCCTTTACTTTCAAAGAAGCTATGAAAGAGAATTGTTGGAGGAATGCCATGCAAGAAGAAATTTATGCCATTGAGAAAAACAACACATGGGAATTGACTACACTTCCTCTAGGTCAAAGAGCCATTGGTTTGAAATGGGTGTATAATATTAGGCACATAGCTGATGGGAGAATTAAGCGCTATAAGGCAAGACTTGTAGCTAAAGGTTACAAGCAAAAGTATGGGGTAGACTATCAAGAAATCTTTGCTCCAGTGGTAAGATGGTGAGGCTGTTGATTTCTCTTGCAGACATCATAGTTGGAAAATATACCAACTAAATGTCAAATCGGCATTCTTAAATGACATACTTGAAGAAGAGATGTATGTAGAGTAGCCTGAAGGTTTTGTGGTTGAAGGAGAAGAAGATAAGGTCTATCGTTTGAAGAAAACTTTATATGGTTTGAAGGAGCTTGGAATTCTTGTATTGACAGCTATTTTCAAGGAAGTGGTTTTGTCAAGTGTCCTTGTAAGCATGCAGTCTACATCAAGAAGAATGCATATGGTGAAATTCTTATAGCTTGCCTTTATGTTGATGATTTGTTATTCACAGGAAACAATTAACAAATGTTCTATGAGTTTAAACAAGCTATGTTTAAGGATTCGAGATGACTGACTTTGGACTTATGTCATTTTTCCTTAGGATTAAGGAATGACAACAACCAGATGACATTTTCATATGTCATAAAAAATATGAAAAGGAATTGCTTGACAAATTTAATATGAAAAATTGCAATGCTGTCAATACACCTGTTTCAGTGGATCTAAAATTGACAAGAGAAGGAGAAGGGAAAATTATAGATCCAAATCTATTTAGGAGTTTGATTGGAAGTTTAAGGTACCTCTCAATTGTCAACGTCGGGCCTCGATCGGAGCGAAAAACTGCCATCGAACCTTCGTTTGACCACTCGTTGTGGCGACGCTCCCGCGCACACAGGGCCCGTTGGGGGGCCCCTCTCTCAATGATCACGTGTGTAATGTGGTTCGCACGAAGCTTCGGGTGCCTTCTCTCTCGGTGGAGGAAGGTATTTGTCTACCTTTGGAGGTATGGCAGGAATTTTGGCCAAGTTTTAGGTGATTACCAAAGGTAAGTGGAGTCGCCACCAATCATTGAGTTTTTCTAAGGTGTGATTGGTCACTTGTTTCTAGTTGATTTTATTACTAATCCTAGGTTAAGAAAAAAAGGGCATTTTTCCTAATCTAATGTGGATGACAAAAAATCTTGATTCTTAAGTCTGGAAGTTTGGTTATGTGTAAGGAAAGTGTTAGGCATCCCACAACGCCTGTCCAAGGACAGTCCTTTATTTTGATAAAATCTTGATTTTCAGAGATTGACAGTAACAAACATGATTTTAGTATTGGCTTTGGGGGCTTTGCATACATGGGGGCTTTGAGGTTTAGCTTTTGAATGGGTGTGGTCCCAATCTATACTTTCCTAAGGCATTTGGCCAAGTACTAGATTTCCATGGTGAATATCCGATGACATGTCACCTTACTTTCACGGCGGAAATTAGGCATTGCTTTGCCTTAGGTGACATGGACTATGACAATCACACCGGATGGGGCGAGCAGGAATATATATACATACATCATGCACAATGCTAGCATACAGAGCAGGAAAGTAAATGCCTACATCCCTAGAGCATGACCCAAAATATAAGTGCAAGAAAATAAACAGGGGTCGCCATACTCTAGAGATGAGGACGAATGGTATACGGCATGATATACCTAATACAACGTATCTAAGAAAGAAAAATGGAAGGAAGGAAGGGGGTTTAAAAGAGTACATAACCAAATGGGAGAGGCTAGATCCCTAAATCTATTAAACATTGTCACTTGGCTTATATCTACATGCTTGCATTCTTGCCCTTTTTGCTTGCGCTCGGGAGACCGTGCCTTAGCTCCATGCATCCTCGCTCCTTGTGTGTACATGCAAAGGCAAAGACAAGAAACCAACATACAAGCAATGGAAGAAAAAGATGCAAAGAGCATGTGAAAGAGGCATAAAGCAAACAAGCAAAGCATGTGGCAGGAGATATGACAAGCAACAAGATAAGCAAGCGAACTAGATGGCAAACAAAAAAGGAGGCCAACAAAAGGTGGTGTCCGCGGGGGATAATGTAGGTTTGGATCGAATGTCTATAGCTTCATTGTGTTGAAGAATGGACGACACACTAGCAAGCAAGACTCATGCATGAACATGTAAGCAAGCGTGTAGAGATGGATAGAAAGCCAACGGGTGGCACAAACAAGCATGGTAAGCATAGAATCGCGCGGAGCAGAAAAGAGGAAATGTATGCACGAAGCAACCAGCATCATGGTGATGCATCCTAAATGGTTACATCCAAACAAAGCCTCATGGGCGTCAGATGTAACCACACAACCACAAACCTGCTAAGGGCGTCAAGCTTGGAAAAGCCTAGAACTAGAGAGGCTAACATGGAAGATAAGCAAACAAAGACATGCAAATAAGGATGATCCAAACCCTTTGATATGAGCCAAGGTGTATGGATGATGATCAAGACCATAAAGGGGTCAAGATCTAAATCCTACCAATTGGCCAAAACACAACAAAATGAGATAAAAGGAACAAAATGGCTACAATAGCACATGACATGACAAAAAAGGTCTAGGCCTAAGCACATACACACGGCGTGAAGCACACAAGCACATAGATAATGGCATAAAGCATGTAGAGAACATCAATCCAAGCATGTAAACACATCGATCTACACATATAAGCATGGAAATGCACATGTAAGCATGTGGATATACATCTAAGCATGTAGATATAAACATAAAGGCATGGGAGAATGCAAACCCAAGCATACAAGCATGTGAAGGCGTAGACATAGGCATAGGAGCATAGAACATGCATACAAATGTGTAGATCTAAGCAAGGCATAGCCGAAGACATGATATCAAGCATGTGAGTATATAGACCCAAACATCAACATGTGGGAAAGAAAAGATCAAAGCATCTAAAGCATGGCACAAAACAGAAAGCATGTAGATCAAGAAAAATAACATATAAACAAGCATAGAAACATGTGGATCTAGCCAAACAACACATGGGAAAGATAAATCTAAGTACAAACATATGGTATAAGACATAGAAGCATGTAGATCTAAATATAAAAAATATAGGAAAGAGAAGATCTAAGCATAGAAAGTATGTCATAAAGCATAAAGCATGTAGATCAAGACACAACATATAAACAAGCATGGAAGAACATGGATATAAACTAAGAACATGCTAGGAGCAAGATAAAGCAAGAAACATGCTAAGGAAAGCGATAAATCATGTTATTAAGGAAAAAATAAGCTAAAAAGCTTGAAAAAATCTTTGGAAAGAAAAGGGTGTGGATTGTAGCTAAAAAGCTACATCTACACCCTTAAACCTCAAATCCAAGGTATTGAACCAAGGAAAGGAAGATTAGGGGTAAGAACAATACCTTGTATTTTTGGTAAAGAGAGAAGAATCAAGAAGTTTTGATGTGTTTTTGTGTTTTGTGAGAGAGAAATATAGTGAAAAAAGAGGAAAAAAATGCCCATAAAACGCCCAAACAACTCCTAAAAACCCAATTTTTCGGTCCTGGTACAAATTGGGGTGCTAGGGCTTATTTATAGCCCTTGGCATGGTTTCCAAGGCACGGCGCACCTTGTAGGTGCGCCAGCTGGGCCTGGCGGCCCAACAAGGTGTGCCGGGTTGATGTCATCGTGACATCAGCAAATTCATCCAGTTGCACTTTTTGGTTCCAACTTCAGACTCACATTTGGAGGTCTTCCTGAACTTGGATTGAGGTGATCTTGGTGTCCTTGGAAATATCTGGATGTCTAGTTTTCAGAAAACTAAAGAAATTAAAATTCTAACGGTTAGATCAAAAGTTATGACCTTGGGAAGTGTACTGACATGCTTTTCAAGGTTTTCTCAATATCTCAACCGTTTTAACTCCGATTTCGACCCATGAATAGTCATTGGAATGAGAATTTGATTATCTTTGCAATGGCATTAGTTTTAACCTATTTTGATGACCAAATCAAGATTAGGATTTCTAGAGCCCACTAGGAGTCAACTCCGGGTCAAACTTGGTTAAAGTTGCTAAAAATCTCCGAGGAGCTCGAGTTTGATATAAAACCATGAAAATGTTGTTTTGTGAGGATTTTGACCTTGTTTGACCTTCGGTCAACCCTGGGTTGACTAATAGTATTTTGGTTGTTTTAGCTGAAACAATCACTTTAGCGCTCCGGTGTCCGAACAGGTTGTGCTACGTCATTCTGGATGTTCTCACGACCCTACAGAGAGAAAATAACATTTTTGAATTTTTTGGGGTCTGGCATACAAATCGAGGGCAAACAAAATGCGATATCAACATCAATCACAAGGCTAGACATTGTTTATAGTGTTGGTCTTTTAAGAAGATATATGGAGAAACCAAAGGAATTTCACTGGCTTGCAGCAAAGAGGATCCTAAAATATATAAAAGGTACCATGGATTTTGGTCTTTTATATTCATATAATAATGATGCAACATTATATGGATATTCAGATAGTGATTGAGGAGGTGATCAAGATGAAAGGAAAAAGCACTACTAGATATGTTTTCTATCTTGGATCAACAGCTTTCACTTGGATGTCCAAAAAGTAGAGTATTGTAGCTTTGTCAACATGTGAAGCTGAATATGTGGCAGCATCCTCTTCTGTTTGTGAAGCAATATAATTGAAGTATTTATTAAAAGAATTTGATCATCCACAAGAAGAATCCATAATTATTTATGTGGATAACTAGTCTGCCATAGAACTTTCTAAAAATCTAGTTTAACATGGAATGAGCAAACATATTGAAATGAAGTATTATTTTTTGAGAGATCATATGAAACAAAAAGTTGTGAAGCTCCAGTATTGCAATACACAAGAGGAAGTAGCAGACAATTTTACCAAAACCTTACCAGTTGATAGATTCAGAAGATCGAGGACAATGCTTGGTGTGAAGTTGCTTTTGGTTTAAGGGGGAGTGTTGGAAATGGTAAACCAAAAGGTGCCTCTTGATATTTCATAATTGTTTGTGTGATTTTTTTTTCCATAACTGTTTGTGTCTTTTGTCATTCCATAACGTTTGTGTTTTTGAGTCTTCCACATTCTAGAATTTTCTGTTATGAAACAAAGAGTCATGAATATAATGACAGCATTTGTAACTTCACCCTATAAAATGGGAAGGATGTATGATGTGAAAGTGTGAGAGAAAAAGCTATAGTGAGCTCTCAAGGCAGTAATCTAATCTCTTTGTTTGTGAGTTTGAAGTATTCTAATAAAATTTTCATTCCTCTCTTTCTTGTGAGTACTTTGTTGAATTTTAAGTCAAGGCTTTATAAAGCCAACACTTTTTGCATATGAAAATATATCTAATAAGGGAAAAATTGTCTTAAGCGATGAGGATGTTGGTCCATGGTCATTTACTTATGTAGAACTTGAAAAAATCACTGACGGTTTCAAGGAAGAACTTTTTTTTTTTTTTTTTTTTGATTTGTTTCAAGGAAGAACTTGGTAGAGGATCATTTGGCATATTTCATAAAGGGACAAGAGGCAATGACCAGAAGATTGTAGTTGTGAAAAGACTAGAGAAATTATTAGTTAATCGAGAAAGAGAGTTTTAGGCTGAGATGAAAGTTATTGGGAAGACACATCATAAAAATTTAATTCGTCTTCTCAGGTATTGCCATGATGGACTGAATAGGCTTATATGAGTACATGTGCAATGTGTCACTTGTAGATATACTCTTCACACCTGAGAAAATACTTTCTTGGAATGAAAGAATGAGAATTGCTTGCAGCATTGCAAGAGAAATTCTTTATCTCCATGAAGAGAGTATGTCACAAATCATTCACTATGACATAAAACCTCATAACATACTAATGGATGAGAATAGGCGTGCAAAAATCTCTAATTTTGGACTGGAAAAGTTCTTGAAGCCAGACCAAAGCGAAACCTCCACTGAATTCAAAGGTCCAAGGGAATATGTTGCACCAGAATGGCATTGTGGAAACTCTTCTGTGACAGTCAAAATAGATGTCTACAGCTTTGGAATAGTCCTATTGGAGATTATATGTTGCCGAAAGAATGTGGATAGTAATCTTCCTGAGGAAGAGGCTATTCTTAAAGAATGGGCTTATAGCTGCTTTGAGTGTGGCGAGTTAGGTAAACATGTCAAAGATGAAGGGATCAAAATAAGACAATTGGAGAAAATTATTAAAGTGGACTTTGGAGCATTATTAAAGTGGACTTTGGAGCATCCTAGGTGAGCTATCATTTTGTCCTCTAACGAAGAAAGTTGTACTAATGCTGGAATGGACTGGAGAAATTCCAATCCCTCCTAATCCTAGTTCTGTTCTTAATTAGTATTGTGGGGGAGGATTTTGATCCAAGCCCGCAAGCAGTTTATCCGCTTTGGGTCTGAGGACTCGCATGGCTTTGTTATTTGCAAACGAGTGTGGGAAGTCTTTTGAGAGCAGTTCCACATAGAAGAAAGAAGCGCCCCACCTATGCCTTATAAGCATGAGCTCAAGGCATAAGTGTACCACTACTACACTTATGCCTTGAGCTCATGCTTATAAGGCATAGATGGGGCGCTTCTTTTTTCGATGTGGGACAAACTACGTTTAGGGAGAACATAAGTAACAAAAAGTAACCCAAAAAAAAGTGGAAGCAAAGTCAACACCGAACCACGTTTAACATATATATAGAGTATAGACCTAAATTTGATACCCAAAGAACTGAAGAATTTTCATTATAATGAGTCAAGAATGCCAGAAGGAGCACGCCTGTAAGACTGTAACACGTCTTAGACCCTTATGGACCGCCATGTACTAGTCATGACAAAAAGATAAATGGTCCATGCATGAAGGAAAAGTCTGATCCCACAAAAAAGCTCACAAAAAAAGTCACAACTCTCACATGGCGAGTTGTGGCTTTTTCTGTGCACCTTTTTTTTGGCACTTGACAAGCCCATGAAATGCGTGAATTATTACAGATGCTGAAGCTTGGTGTCTTGACTCTTCAAAGTTTCTTTCGAGTTCTGACAAGGTCTTCGTTCATGTATATTCAATGAGCAGAACTTTGACAAGGTCCATGCATCTATTAACTTTCCCATGACCACCCTTCCACCCACCACAACGCGCCATGTGGTGGGTGGAAGACAAGCCCTTTTTTTGGCACTAGACAAGCCCATGAAATGCATGAATTATTACAGATGCTGAAGCTTGGTGTCTTGACTCTTCAAAGTCTCCTTCGAGTTCTGACAAGGTCTTCGTTCATGTATATTCAATGAGCAGAACTTTGACAAGGTCCATGCATCTATCTAACGTAACTTTCACGCTCAAAACTTTGACACCAAGGCAGTACTTTTTTTTTTTTTTTAACAAGTGAAGGATGATCCATGAGGACTAAATCAAATAATACTATTAAGTATGCGTTTAGATATCGCTTATTTTGTTGAAAATTGAAAATTAAAAAAAATAAAAAAAAAATATTTTTTTTGTTACTATTCGTTACTGTACTACACTGTTCGTTAGCCTAATTTTACTATTTATGGTCAATAAACAGTGCTTTAAGCGCTTAGCTGAAGAAAAAAAAAAAAAAAAAAAAAAAACAGCTGAAACGCAAAAACGCAGGAAACTGCCACAATCCAAACAAAGCCTTAGAGCTTGCTGGAAAGTATTCAAGCGTGAAGGTGAATTTGGGTTTGAATTTATTTATTTATTTATTATTATTATTATTTTTTCTGTCATGGCTGCGTGATTGAGTTTGGGTTTAAACTTAAATTAATAGATTAAGGTCAAGGGATTGGGATCTAGTGTACTAGCAAAAGCAATTAACCATGTGACGAGAAAGATGTGAAAAAATAAAATGTAAAAATGAAACGATAAAAAATTGAGGATTAAAAAAAATTTATTTAAAGATTAAAATTAAAAGTGATTTTTATAATTTTTAAATTTAATTATTAATAGTAGACGACATAATAGCACCAGATTTCAATCCTACTTTGATTAATTAAAAGGAGTCACTAGTACTTCTAAGTAGAGAAAATTATTAAGTACTTTCGGAGTACTATAAATACGTACTCTCTCCTCTCACATGAATGGTGAGTCCTATCATGAATTTAATTAGGAGAAATGATACGTCCACAACATTTCTCACAACATTCTCACAACAAATCTTAGTTGGCAAGTTGTTATTTGCTATTACTAGTGGGTATGAAAGTAATTTCAGTGTTAGATTTAAATTTAAAACCTGTAACAACTGTTGAGGACAAATTTTTTCACGCCACATGGCTTAATTTCATTGGCGACCCGCACCACGTCAATACTATCATGGATTTTGGGAAAATCTCTTTTAAAGCCCAAAAAGCCCATATTTACACAAAAAAGGCATCAAAGCCCATAGTTCGAGCTCGTGGCACAACATCTCATTTTTGGCTCATGATCCAAGCTCATGAGTCTCATCGGGGGAATTTTGGGAGTCGTGGTTTGGAGGGCCAAGAAGTATGTTCAGTAAAGCTCCAGCGGTTCAAAGTTGATAAAGGAAAGCATGTTGCTTGGCATGTCTTCCCCAATTCCCTGAACTCTGACGGGTCAGTGTGCAATAGGTAACATTGGGTAAGCCTCTCATATCACATGACACTTAAAATGATAAAACCCTCCATGCTCTTTACATAAAAATTAATGTCCATCATATGATATAAGTTTTAAAATATAATTATATCACATTATTATTTTTCACACAAATCAATTCCAAGCACATGGCTAAATATATATATATTAGCATCTCATATCTAGCATTAAATGCTCTATTTACTCTCCAAGATTTAGTTAAAATACAAAAAGACCATAATTACATCTCTAAAACTTCATCAAATATCAACCAACAAGTTTACTTACCAAAATTATATATGGATTAAACATATAATTTTTTCCAAGAGAGGAAAATTAACTGAAAATACCAAAAAAACAGCTCCAGCAGAAGCTGCAACAGCTTTAGCAGCTCCAGCGGAAGCTGCAACAGCTTCTGCAGCTCCAGCGGAAGCTGCAGGCAGCTTCTGCAGAAGTTGTAACAGCTCCAGCTAAGTTGCAAAAGCTCCAGCAGATTGACACATGTCCTAAAATGATGTCATTTGCCCATTAATACCCAAAGAAACAAGAGGATTCCATAAAGATTACCTTACCATTTTTAGTTTAACCATGAGTTTAATGCCAAGTATTCTCCTCCAAGCAAATGATGTCATTTAAATGACATCATCTAGTTGTGTCATCAACAATGATGTCCTAAAATTTCTTATTTTAGTTGAAAAACAAAAGACCACTTACTTTGTTAAAGATTTTCCTCTATTTGCTAATTTTCCCTTCAACTAAGTTTTGATCTAGTTACACACTTGGCTCTATATAAAGAGGACCAAGCTACACACTAGAGCATTCCATTCTTCTCCCACTCCATGGTTTTGAAGCTCCACTCATTTTGCTACCACATACATATCTTCCTACTTCCCCATCCCTCTTACCAAATTTCTCTTTATAACAACAACAACACAACACACATATTACAATATACCATTATCCATTACTCATCTTTCCCACACTCCATGATTCTAAAACTTCATCATTTTTGTTGTCCAAAAACACATCTCCATCTCATTCTTTATTTCCCTTACAAAAATCTTTATTCTTAGAAAGCAACATAACTCATGACATAACACAAAAAACCACCCCAGCAGTAGCCCTAATCTCATGTATTTACCACATTTAACCTTCATATCATCTGTCTCACACTTCCATATATTTCACAAACACATTCCCCACAAAATACCCATACATACCTCTCATACATCTTTAAATTCCATGTCTAACAAAGTATCTACATATAATTCTCATACATAACACAAACACCATATCTCACAACATATATATATATATATATATGTATTTCTTACCATCTCCACACATCTTAAGACATACCAAACACTCTTCCAAGAACTCATTACTAAAAGTCACTTCTTATAAAAGGCAAGAACTCATAAGATCAAAAGCCCTTCTTATAGAAGGCAACATCACTCAAACTTGACAAAAAGCTAAAAGAGCATTATATGGGGAAAATCATTTAAGTGCATGATTAAGGGGACAAACTTAACCAACCGATGCACACGGTTGGACATGCTCTCTCTCCCTCCAGTTGCACCCATTTTTCCCTTTCAAATATGAAGGTTGCTAAAATGTTAAGTCCACTGATGCTACGGCTGGAGCTGTAGAACATGAAAGTTGCTAAAATGTTAAGTCCACTGATGCTACGGCTGGAGCTGCTAAACATGAAGGTTGCTGAAATGTTAAGTCCAATGATGCTACGGCTGAAGCTGTAGAACATGAAAGTTGCTAAAATGCTAAATCCACTGATGCTACGGCTGGAGCTGCAAAATATGAAGATAAGTCATTACATTTTATCCTCAAATTTATATTATTAAATATATTTTATTCATTATCATTTTACCGCTGGATGCAAGCCATTTTAATAGCATCTCACCATTTAATAAATATGGACTCACTAATACTTCATTAATAAACATATGTACTAATAAATTGAATCCATATCATCATTGGACACATATCATTTGGACATGAACCCCCATTGGACACATATTATTTGGACATGAACCATCATTGGACATATTATTTGGACATGAACCATTAATGGACATACATTACTTGGACATGGACCATTACCGGACATACCTTATTATGTTAAGCACGAACCATGAACTGTAATTTGATATGGACTATTGGACTTCTCCCATTGTTGGACATTTGACACCTAATTAATTATTTTCTAACATTGAACATCACTTAATATACATAATAATAACGTGTCAACTCACCATCTAATCAAAGCTATCTTGCTTAGCATATTATATTATATTATTTATTTAATTATTTCAACCATTATCATGATTCTAAGACTTTGGGCTTTATTTATTTTGTAGGCTTAAAAATACGCCGGAAGCCATTGGACTATGCGGCCCAATGTCGAGTTCCGGGTTTGACTCCCCAAAACAAATCCGGGCTTAGCAAAGTCACTCTAAAGACACGTGGCTACGCGCAAAAAACTCCCCCCGACAACAACCTGCCAACTAGGATTTGTTGTGAAAATGTTGTGAGAAATGTTGTGGACGTAGCAGTTCTCTTTAATTTGTGAGACTTACTATTCATATGAGAGGAAATAATACGCATTTATGATACTTCGGGAGTATATAGTAATTTCTCCAAGCTTAGATCAACTTTGTATCGAACCAAAAAAGAAAAAAAATTGTTTTATTGCTTTGTGCACGTTTTATTGACCATATATACAAAGCTGGATATCTTCTTACTTCAACCAGGCATTAGGCAAGCACACGGAGAACTACTCCATTCTTCAATGATGACTCCTATCTTCCTTTTTTTTATCCTCTCATCCATTTTCACAGTAAAAGCTCAACAAGGGCAATCAATTGTGAAGCCAGGCTCTATTTTAACACCTACCACTGACTCTACATGGCTATCACCTTCTGGTCTATATGCCTTTGGATTCTACAAGCAAGGCGGTGGCTATGCTGTAGGAGTTTTTCTTGCTGGGATTCCTCAAACTCAAAAGACTGTAGTCTGGACAGCCAACCGAGACAAACCTCCAGTTTCTGCTCAAGTCATATTGAATTTCACAAGTGATGGACGTTTGGTTCTGCAACCAGCGCAAGGAGCAGAGACAAGCGTGGCAGATTTTAGTTCTGCAAGTTCAGCTTCCATGCTTGATACAGGCAACTTTGTTGTCTATGATTCAGATAACCAATCAATATGGGAGAGTTTCCAACATCCAACAGATACCCTTTTACCAACTCAGCGACTACTTGCTGACGACTTCGTTGTGTTGACGTCCAGTGTGTCTGAGTCTAACCAATCAACGGGTAGATATCGTGCCGTTATGCAACAAAATGGATATGTCGCGCTATACCCAGTTGGAACCAGTTTAACAATGGAATATGGCTATTGGTCAACAAGCAGTCCTATACCGAATGGGAGTCTAAACCTTGATGATCATGGTTTTCTTTACGTGGCCAACAGCGGTTTCAATTTGACTATATCTCCATCAAGAAATTCTGCAAAGGGTACCGTACTCTACCGTCTGAGAATGGAGGATGATGGATTCTTGCGGCTATACTCATACAATCTGCAGGAACAGAATGGTAGTTGGTCAATTATATGGTCACCTTTAGATTCTACAGACGTTAACATATGTCGTCCTAGGGGTTTATGTGGCATCAATGCATTTTGTTACCCAGATGGTAATGACATAAATTGCACATGTCTTCCTGGTTTTGTATTTATTGATGAGAGCAAAAGGACTTTAGGCTGTGAAAGGAATTCCACCACAGAAAATTGCGATGAAAAAGGCATGAATACCACCATGGAAGAAGTGCCTGGTATAATATGGGAGAATGTTACTTATTCTCAGTCATTATTGTCAACCAAACAGGATTGCGATGATGCATGTTTGCAGGACTGTAGCTGTGAAGCTGCGCTATTCAATGACGGGGTATGCGGAAAACAAAAGCTTCCTTTGAAATTTGTGAACAGCAAAATCCCTAATGACTCAAACGCAACCTTAGCCTTCATCAAGGTACGTACACCTACACCCTCTTTGGATGGAACTGTGAAAAAAAAAAAAAAAGGATTGGACATCCTAATTATCATTGTTTCATTAGTTGCTTTTGCATTTATTGTGTTGGCCATTTCTGGAATTGCTATTTACAGATCCCGTATTTTTGCAAATGAAAAAATATTAAATACGGGAAACATTGTCTTAAGCGATGAGGATGTGGGTCCACGGTCATTTACTTATATAGAACTTGAAAAAATAACTGATGGGTTCAAGGAAGAACTTGGTAGAGGATCATTTGGCATAGTTTATAAAGGGACAATTGAGAATGGCCAGAAGATTGTAGCTGTGAAAAGACTAGAGAGATTGTTGGTTGATCGGGAAAGAGAGTTTCAGACTGAGATGAAAGTTATTGGGAGAATACATCATAAAAATTTAATCCGACTTCTAGGGTATTGCCATGATGGACCAAATATGCTTTTGGTGTATGAGTACATGTGCAATGGGTCACTTGCAGACGTACTCTTCAAGCCTGACAAAAAACCTTCTTGGGATGAAAGAATGGAAATTGCTTGCAACATTGCAAGAGGAATTCTATATCTCCATGAAGAGTGTATAGAAAAAATAATTCATTGTGACATAAAACCTCAGAACATACTCATGGATGAAAATAGGTGTGCAAAAATATCTGATTTTGGATTGGCAAAGCTGTTGAAGCCAGATCAAAGCAGAACCTCCACTGATATTAGAGGCACAAGGGGATATGTTGCACCAGAGTGGCATCAGCTAAATTGTCCCGTGACAGTCAAAGTAGATGTGTACAGTTTTGGAATAGTCCTATTGGAGATTATAAGTTGTCGAAGGTGTGTGGATAATAATCTTTCTGAAGAAGAGGCTATTCTTGAAGAATGGTCTTACAGATGCTTTGAGCGTGGTGAGTTAGGTAAACTGATCAATGATGAAGAGGTCGAAATGAGACAATTGGAGAGAATGGTTAAAGTGGCATTTTGGTGCATTCTACATGACCCAGCACTTCGTCCTTCAATGAAGAAAGTTCTACTAATGTTGGAAGGGACTGCAGACATTCCAATCCCACCGAATGAGAGTTCTGTTCTCAGTGTGATCTAGGTTTTGGGGAAAACGAGTAATGGTTTGGAAAATTGAGCAAAATAAGCCTTGTATTTGGCATGAAAGGTAGTCAAGTTACATGTGTGCTTCACTTTCATAGTATTTGTATGTGTATCGTCATAATGTTGCGTTTTACGCTTTTTTTGTTGCTTTTTATTTAGTTGTGCTCTCTCTCTTGTAATTTATTATATGTACTTTCCTTAACAGAAAAAATGATTAGTACCATATATTATGCACGCAATAATGATTTTAATAATATATATTTGTAAGCACTAATCGATTAAAATAAACTCACAACACTTGAAGTGTTTGTAACTTCTTCTATTGGCAAATTTATAAATATAAAGTTTTGAAGTTTATAGCTAAAACATGATTGAGATTTTAAAAATTATGCTGTAAGATGTCTTGTATATTCGATCAGTATCCATTAATGACCTGAGTATTAGAATAATAATTAAATGATTAAATTTACCTTTATTTATTAACATTTTAAGCTTTTGGAAAGAATGATAGTTTATTATGGTATAGTATCTTACTAAGTGGTCTTGAGTATAGTCGCCAAAACGTGAATCGTATTGTGAATTGATTTTTTATTTTCTGTATCGTGTATCATAAGATACACAAACTCCTATTAAAATTTATAACAAAATTATATATATATATATATATAAAGCCAAAATTCATAGAAAATCTAATTAGATTTTAATGGGATTCATAATTCTGCGCCACGTGTTCCGTTTAAATTTTTTAATTTTTGTGCAAAGTAAATTAATAGAGCAAAACCCGAAGAGTTTATATAAAAAACTACACAAATGCTATGAAAAACCTATAGGGTTTATATTAAAAATGATATAAATGCTGCAATAGAGAAACTGGATTGTCACAAAAGTTAAACTCTTTGAATTCTCTTTCTTTAATGGAAACCATGAAATTATTGATGAAACTTTAGTGCAAAAAATCAAAGCAAGTAACTTTGTTATTACTCAAAGGTTTTAGAGAAGCATATCGTCTTCATTGTGCCATCATTCTCTACCTTAGGTCCATTCCTTCTCTCTTCAAGTAAATAGTTTTTAATGTTCAATTATTGTCTCTGGATTTGTTTGTTTCATTCTTTCATTTTTGTTTTTTTTATCATTCTCAGCAAGGTTCATACCTCTCTAGCGCTTTGCAAATTTCCCATCTAGTTTTGATTCTCTTATTTGGAATACTAATGGGTTTTTGTCAATTTAGGAACTTTGCAACTTTAACAGTTTAATTTTTTATTGTTTTTCATTCATTTTATCACTGTTGTTTAATGTTCTTGTGCGTAAGCACATGTTACAATCTAGTACATATAAAATGTATATTCATTATAAATTTGAAATAAATTCAACTAATGACTTATTTAATCATTACTGTTTGAGCCAAAAAACCAAATTGGCCTAATGATGGGCTAAGCATGGATCTTGGGCCCAATGCAATTTATTTATAAAGATGAGAGTATATATAAACCAACACTTGGGCTTCTTGACTTAACAAATTGAAGGATAAAAGAAAAGGGGTGAATCCATACTTTGTAAACAACAAATGTGTGGAAAAATATCAACTTTCTTATTATTCTTTCACCTCAGGCTGGTCGAGGATCCCTTGGTAAGCTATTACACTTGAGAGAAAACTACAACTTATGTTCTGTCAGGTATTGTTCCTTTATTTTTCTCCTCATCCTTGTTCATGTGGGATCTCTCCCCTTTTATAGTCATTTGATTTTCATCTTAGCCCTTCACTTGGAGGATTGCTAATCATTTCCTAGATACTTGTCTCATCTTTGCATGGCTAGCAGTGGTAGAGTAGGTTACAAGCTATATTGACACTGTTTAGGTGTCATTCTACCATTAATACGATAGGCTGAGTTGTTGCACTATATTTAATGCGGAGGTGATGATTGCTTTACTTGTAAGTTTCCTCTCCCTCTCACTTGCATTTGGGACTATGGCCAACTTTGGTTCTCTATTTTTCAACTATGGCGGCTTCCTCCTCGTCTTCCACGGGACACCCTTTGTGAAGCCTCCTCGAGTGGAGTGTACTCCTCAGGATTTCTAGTTCGTTAGATACATTGAGTATCTCAGTTTGGTTGGGCCTAGTTTGACAGTGAATTGGGCCAAGGATCTCTTTGGGGATGTCCTGGCATGGGTGCCTCTCTCTTGGACCCCTCCCCCCAACAATTACTTATATAATAATATTTTTAAAATATATAAATTAAAAAATCAAATTAACATTTGTTTATAGCATACACATTCAAATTAATTGAACTCAAATGCAATAATACATGACATATGAGCCATAATAATAATTTTTATCATCATATTCATCATCTTGTGTAATCAACTCCATTTAATTCTATGTTATCATGTTCATCTTGTGAAATTATTTCTTCACTGACACTTTTTTACATCATCATTAGCATTTACTATCTCTCTTTTTTTTTTTAAATAATTTTTTCTTTATATTTATTTTTGACATTATTGATTGTTAGACTTATAACAATAATAGCAAAAATAAAAATAATAATTTATTCATAGTTAGAAAATAAATTTACAAATATGAAAGTGAAATGTCGAGTGCGTAGTTTTAAATTTTTAGGAGAAAGAGAAAAAGAACTCATGGACATGTAATTTTATTGTGCTCAACGAAATAACCTAATAATTTTGTGTTAAAATAAGTCTAATAACTACTTGGACTCAAATAAATTCATAAATATAAACAAAACAAAAAATATAAATTTTAAACCACAAAAAAAAGAAAGAATTTTAACCCACATGTCTATGTATCATTCAATACGTACAATTTTAAGATATCATACGATACACACCTATTTATCGTACAATTTATGAGCACGGAACCTTTTGTACACGATACGATACGTATCGCGTATCGTACTATACTAATAACTATGGTCTTAAGTTTCAATTCTATCTCCTATTTTGAAAGTCAAAATTCCATTTTTCTCCTTTTCACATTTTGTACTCCCTCATACTCCATATGAGAGGAATGTTGTTGACCCATGTAAACCCCATGTTACACCCATCTTCCTTATACTACATATGTAAGTAATGTTATTGACCAATGTAAACCCCATGTCTCCCAGTGGCACTCACACCACAAACATAAGTATTGTTGTTGATCACATAAACTAAACTAGTTAATACAATATCGGTACCAATTACTAAACCAATATTAAAGCCTCTAGAAATGTAATGGATATGATACCAACTTGTATTGACTGTATTAGGAATTTTTTAGGTATTTTGGTTGGTATAAGAAAAATAATTAATTTTTTTTTAAAGATGGGTTATAAAATACATGGATGGTTTTATCAATCGCTATGTAGTAGGTTGGATAAATTTCCCTCCGAAATAGTTTGGAGGTAAAATTTTTCCAAAATAAAATATCCAAACATACCAATGGAAACCCCACCTACTTCCCCTCACTCCCTTTTAGTCTCCTAATTTTTCATTAACCAAGAGCGTGTGTGATAGAAGAATTTATAGATCTGTCAGCCTTGATGAAATTTTGTTTGTGAATATTGGAAAAATTCATAATAAGATGATCTTAAATTCCAATAAGCAACTTTGAGTTCATAATTCTTATAACAATATCATAATTTTTAGGAATCAACACAAATTCGCTTGAAATCTTCACTTTCTATGTTGTTGCAGGCTTGCAGCATCATAAGAAAAGAAATTAAAATTCAATATCACCTTGACAAAGTAATTGTAACGTCCTTCAATTTTGACATAATATTAAAAATTTTCATATTTAATTATTTTCTGTACACATCATAAAAGAAGAAATTAAAATTTTATGAGAGCTTTAAGAAGTCTAACTGCACATTGTCTAATTAAAAATGTAATATTATGTTACAAAACCCATTGTTAATTAGTTTGGATAAGATATTAGACTAAAGAATCTATGTGGTGGGTTATTAGTTACCTAAGCCCAATAGAGAAAAGAAAATTTTCATGAATTGGGCTATTATTTATTTAGGCTGATATCTTAACTCTCTATCTCTGTGCTTCTTAATTTCTTTCTTCCCCAAATGGTTCAGCCGCCACTCGGCTAGCATGACAAAAGGTGAAATATAAAAAAGAAATACAGGTGAGAATTCAACTATCGCTTCCTTTACTTTATGGTTTGTCCCAACCATTCAACCACTTTTTACCTTTTATGTTCTTACATCAATACATTTCCACTAATAGCTTCGGAAAACACAATTAATGCGTTTTGTTGAGAGCCAGCCAAGAGATGCTTTAGATTTCTCATTGGCGAGTTTCCAATGCCTTGCTCAGTAGTCAGTACTCACATCAAGAATGAAGTGCTCTCGTGCCTGGTGCACGTGGAGGCAAGTGAGAGTCTTGCAGGCTTAGCCATTGCAAGAGTGAAATGGTCCTCATCAGTGTAGGACCATCCGTGGGTGTGAGAGTATGGCGGACGAGTTAGAAGAGCTTTGGAAAAAGCTGTCATTTACAGAAGAGGAGGATGAGAGTATATCGCTGGGTAGTAGAACAACGGAGGCTGCAAGAAAGATAGGGAAAAATTGTCTTGTGATGAAGGTGCTATCACACAAGAGCATAAATATTAATGCTCTTAGGAAGAATCTTAGAATGATTTGGAAACCACAGAAGCGCATCCAGATAAATGAAGTGGAGGATGAGCTCTACCTTGTGGAATTTGAGGATGGGCGGGATAAAAAGAGAATAATGGAGATGTGCCCATGGACATATGAGAAGTACTTAATACTGTTAAGGGAGTTCGAGGGCGAGCAAGTGCCAAAGGATATTTCACTCTGGCAGTCTCCATTTTGGGTGCAGATACACAACCTTCCTCTGAAGAGTAGAACTAGAGAAATGAGCAGAGCTATAGGAGCCAGTTTAGGGGAGGTCTTGGACATTGATGTCGCGGAGTCTGGTGTACATTGGGGCAAATTCTTGAGGGTGAGAGTGCTGATCGATGTCACAAAGAAGATTGTGAGGGGGTAAAGGATTGTTATAGAAGGAGGGGAGCAAAGGTGGGTAGCCTTCAAATATGAGAGGCTCCCAAATTTTTGTTACCATTGTGGGCTATTTAGTCATGGGCTAAAGGAATGTGACGAAAAGAATGGTGTTGATGAACATGTGGACCTGAGTAAGCTTCAGTATGGGGCGTGGCTGCGTGGCGAAGCACCGAGGAGAGGTGGAGGAGATATCATGAAGGTGGGACAGGTGGAAGGAAGAACCAATCGGGGGTGGTCGGCGAGTAAAGCGGAGGGAAGTAAGGCGTGGGTAACACACGCTCCGGAGGAAAGGAGTGGAGTGGGAAATGAACTGGAGTCAACGCAGGCGCCCCTGGGACCTGTGTCATTGAGAATGAGACAAGAAAAGAAGACCTACGAGGTCAAGCTTCAGGATGTGAGCATGAAACGGGCAAAAGCAGTTGCATCGGTGTGGAAGCAAAAGGAATCAATTCTACTTCAAGAATGGAAGGCAAGGGGGGGCATGGGGCTCAAAATGAGGCTATGGAGGTAATGCAGTGGGAGACAGGGACGTTACATGGGGAGGGGAATTCTTTTGAATTTCAGATGGTGCCAACCACGGAAGGGAGTCAGAATATTGAAGCCCAGAAGGTTAAGGAGTGCGGGTTTAGCCCAATGGCCCTCTGTTATAAGGAGAACTTGGGCTGGGTTGCGGAGCACTTGGGCCCAAAGAGTGGCCATTGGAAGAGAATTACACGAGAGGCTTGTGAAGCAAAACCAAAGGAAGATACAGGCCCAGGAACAAGGAATAGAGCAGGTATTACTCCTATTAATGATTTAGAAACAAACATCAGAGACCCGAAACGCAAAAAACCTCTTGAACAAAACAGAACCCATAGAAGAAAATCTTCAACGGATGGCGATGAGGCGGTGGCTGCGGAGCAGCACTGCCGAGCCAAATGAGTGTGTTGGCTTGGAATTGTCGGGGTTTAGGGTCACCCCCGGCAGTCCGAACTCTCACCAACGAGGTGAAGTCAAAAAATCCTATTTTGGTTTTCTTGTCAGAGACCAAAGCAAGTGTAAATCGGATGAAGGATTTTTAGAGGAAATTGGAGCTCACACAAGGTATTTCAGTGCCAAGTAATGGGTGGAGTGGTGGTTTGGCAATGATTTGGCGTGAGGGAGTAGGCGTGAAATTTATGAGTTGCTCACATTCACATATTGATGTGGTTGTGCATAGTGAAGGAGGTGCAAGTCCATGGAAGGCGACGGGTTTTTATGGCCATCTCGACGCTAGCAAGAGACAGGTTTCATGGGAGCTATTAGAGACCTTGAAAAAGCAGAGCACGTTGCCATGGGTGGTGTTCGGCGACTTCAACGAAATTGTGCATCCGGAAGAGAAGCTGGGTTGGTTGGATCGGGATGCTGATCAGATGAGGAATTTCAAAGAATGTTTGGGTAGATGTGGTTTGCTTAATCTGGGTTTTATGGGGCAGAGGTTTACGTGGTGTAATGGGAGATTTGGGGAGCAACGGACAATGGTGAGGCTGAGGTCCGACACATCTCGATGTCGGCGTCAGACCATTGCTTACTCGCCTTGTTCCTAAAAAAGAAAAGACCCACTAAACCGATAAAGAAGAGGTTTCTTTTTGAGGCAATGTGGGTAAGGGATGGGGGATGTCGAGAGGTGATTGAAGCGGTATGGGATTCTTCTCAAGCAAATCCAAATGAGTGCCTCATCGAAAAAATCAGTAAGTGCCAAGCCCAGTTACGGATTTGGAA
Organism: Lithocarpus polystachyus; assembly: GCA_033629205.1. Lineage (NCBI taxonomy): Eukaryota > Viridiplantae > Streptophyta > Magnoliopsida > Fagales > Fagaceae > Lithocarpus > Lithocarpus polystachyus. Next base: position 51,663,425 of record CM066171.1, on the reverse strand, counting down.
TTAGATGACATTTGGAAACGTGAATACGAGACTGAAACGGTTAAAGGAACGTTTGCAACTTATTGAGGGGCATAATCTCCTCCACGAAACAACAAATGAAATTCAAGCACTAAAGAAGGAAATTAACGAAACACTAGTTAGAGAGGAGGTCATGTGGAATCAAAGATCGAGGGCGCTTTGGCTAGAATGTGGGGATAGAAACACTATATTTTTTCATACGACAGCCACTCAAAGACGAAGGAGGAACAGGATTGAAGGATTAATGGATGAAGGGGTGTGGTATGATAGTCAAGAAGATTTGGAGAGAGTGATCTTAAAGTACTTCTCGAGCATTTACAGTACAGACCATCCTACCTCATTTGATGCAAGCTTGAATGTAGTAGCCCCGCGGGTCACACAGGAGATGAATGGAGAGCTGATGAGAACGTTCAGAGAGAGGAAATCAGAGCGGCTCTGAACCAAATGCATCCTACAAAAGCCCCCAGCCCCGATGGTATGTCACCTATTTTCTTTCAGAAATACTGGGATGTAGTGGGTTAATCTGTTGTGAGTTGTGTTTCCCAAATCCTTAATACTGGTGTGATGCCTCCTGGACTAAATGAAACTTTTATATGCCTGATTCCAAAAATTAGCTGTCCACAAATGATCACTGATTTCCGCCTAATTAGTTTGTGCAATGTGACATATAAGATTGTGTCCAAGGTTCTTGCAAACAGGTTGAAGGAAATTCTACCGGAAGTGATAAGCGAGTCACAAAGCGCTTTTGTCCCAAGAAGGCAGATCACGGATAATGTGCTAGTGGCCTTTGAGATGATGCATAGCATAGACCAAAAAACAAAAGGAAAAAGAGGCCTAATGGCCATAAAGCTCGATATGAGCAAAGCATATGATAGAGTGCAGTGGGCGTTTTTGGAGGTTATGATGAGAAAATTGGGTTTTCATGAGGAAGATTAGGTTGATTATGATGTGTGTTACGACAATTTCCTACTCCGTTCTAATCAACGGGGAGCCAAAAGGAAAGATCATTCTGACAAGAGGGCTACGCCAAGGGGACCCCGTCTCTCCCTACCTGTTCCTTTTATGTGCGGAGGGTTTAATGGCCATGCTTCGAAGGGATGAAAGGGAAGGATTGATCAGTGGGATTTCAGTGTGTAGGGGAGCGCTGAGGATTTCCCATCTATTATTTGCCGATGACTGCATTATCTTCGGCGAGGCAAGTATTAGGGAGGGAAATAGGGTTTTGAAGGTGCTTGATGACTATGAGAGGGAGTCGGGGCAGAAGTTGAATAGAGAGAAGATGTCACTTTTCTTCAGCAAGAATACGAATAAGGAGATCTAAGAGGAAATCAAAAATAGTTTTGGTGCTCAGATTATACACAAGCATGTGCGATATTTAGGTCTGCCTACATTAGTGGGGAGGCGAAAGAAGAAGGCTTTTAACCGGATAAAAGACCAAGTGGGTAGGAAAATAGCGGGGTGGAAAGGAAAATTGCTTTCAAATGCCAGAAGAGAAGTTTTTATTAAGGCGGTTGCCCAAGCGACTACAACATACATTATGAGTTGCTTTAAACTCCTGGATTCCCTTTGTCGAGAGCTCAACTCCATGGTAAGCCAATTTTGGTGGGGACAGAAGGACAAAGAAAAGAAGATGGCGTGGATATCATGGGAAAATATGTGCATACCAAAAGTGGAGGGTGGAATGGGTTTTAAGGACTTGAAGGCCTTTAACTTGGCGCTTTTAGCAAAACAAGGGTGGAGAATTAATCAAAATCCGGACTCCCTCATTCATAAGGTGTTTAAAGCAAGATACTTTGCGGAAGGTCGTTTATGGATGCACAAGTGGGAAAGAAGCCAGCGTACGTGTGGAGGAGCATTATGGCAGCTAAGGAAATGATTGAGGTGGGATCACGGTGGGTAGTTGGTAATGGGAGGAAAGTGAACACTTGGGGTGACAGATGGCTGCCTTTGTCGGATTCTTTTAAGTTTCTCAACCCCCAAAGACACAATACTAGATTGGTGAAAGTGGCATAACTCATTGACAGTGAAATAGGTATGTGGAAGGCTGAGCTTATAAGGGAAATTTTCCTTCCCCATGAAGCAGACAACATTCTTAGTATTCCATTGAGCCTGTGATTGCCTAAGGATTCAAGAGTTTGGGCGTGGTCTAAGAATGGCCTTTTCATGGTGAAAAGTGCTTATGGGGTGTCACTCAAACTGTTGAAGACTAGCAGGCCTAGCACAAAGGGTGACTGCTCTGACAAAGCAAAGGCAGCCCAGTTTTGGAAGATGTTGTGGAAGATTGACTGCCCAAATAAAATAAAGCATTTTCTTTGGAGGGCGTGTAGAGAAATTTTGCCAACAAACTATCGCTTGGTAGTAAGGAAGGTAAGTAGCAACGATAAATGTGGGTTTTGTGATGAATGTGAGTCCTCAGGTCATACCCTCTGGGACTGCAAAGTTGCTGCCGAGGTATGGAAGTAGATGGCACTTGATCTTCCTGTGTTTCCCCAACCCACTAGGGACTTTGTGGACGTGGTCTGGGCGGTGAAGGAGAGGAAGGAGGATATGGATTGGGCGTTGTTTGCAACTACAGCGTGGAATATATGGAACAATAGAAATAAATTCAAGCACGAGGGTACCAGCAAAGAACCGAGCAGAATAGCCAGGGAGGTGCGAGAGTATGGGATGGAGATCAAAGGATCACGGCTGCTCTGCCCACGCAACAAGACCTTAGTCCGTAATCAATGGAAGCCACCAAGGGAGGGGAGATATAAAGTAAATGTGGATGGGGCGACTTTTGCAAATTTGGGATGTTGTGGGGTCGGGGTAGTCATTAGGAACAAAGAGGGTCTGATTATGGGTGCGATGAGTAAGAAAATACCCTGCCCCTTTGGTGCTACGGAGGTTGAGGCAAAGGCTTTGGGGGAGGGAATACTGCTTGCTTGGGATTTGGGCTTAAGGGACTTAGATTTCGAAAGTGACGCACAGGTTGTGGTAAGGGCAGTGGTAGGTCATGACCCAGGCCATTGCTCAATTCAGAAAGTGGTGGAAGGCGTCAAGGCAGGACTGACAGCGTTTAGATCATGGAGTTGCTCATATGTCCGTAGAAAAAGCAATATGGCAGCACATATAATGGCTAGGGAGGCCTGGAATGTAAGTGATTGTGTAGTTTGGGTCGAGGATACCCCTTCTGTAATCACAAACTAGATTGGTTTGGATGTAAGTGCAATGGACAATTGTCCTGAGTAATGAAGTTAAGGCATGTTTTCACTATCAAAAAAAAAAAAAAAGTACATTCTTTTTGATGAAAAAATACGTTCTTGTCTTGAATGTTAAACGTTCTGGTGAATCTGAAGATGTGCTTGGATATATTGTGTGTGGGAAATACAATTTTTTTTTTACTATTTAAGTTATTTTTATTATTATCTATTTTATTTTTATTATTATTTATGATTCTTGTTACATCTTTTTATACTATTTATAAGGCATAATATTTTAGCTAACTTTTATATTTTTCCCCTTTTTTGTTTTAGAAAGCTTACACCAAATAAGCTATCCCAATAGACAATGTCTTCCCTTTCCTCCACCATTAAAGTTTTGCAAGCTATAGCTAATAGTTTCATTCATCTATTTTCTCTCTTTCTCAACCAAAGGCTGCAATGACTTCCACCACCAAAGAAGTAGCCATAGAGCTTCTTCCTTTGATCCGGGTCTACAAGGACTGCTCAGTGGAACGCCTCGAAGGCACACCAATTGTTCCACCATCACCTGATCAAGACCCAGAAACTGGAGTTTCATCCAAAGACGTAACCATTTCAGAGAACCCTTCCATCTCAGCTCGCCTTTACCTCCCAAAACTCACTTCCCACAACCAAAACCAAAAGTTCCCCATCTTAGTCTACTTCCATGGCGGTGGCCTTTGCATTGAATCCGCCTTCTCAAGCCTCTACCACTGCTACCTCAGCAACTTAATCTCCCAAATCAATGTAGTCGTTGTCTCGGTCGAGTACAGACTTGCACCAGAGCACCCTCTTCCAGCTCCTTATGAAGACTGCTGGGCGGCACTTCAATGGGCTGCCTTTCAATCAGCTGGTAATGATAAAGATCAATGGTTAATCAATAACGGGGACTTTAAAAGAATTTTTATAGGGGGTGACACTGCTAGTGGGAATATAATACATAATATAGCTATGAGAGCTGGGGTTGAGAGCTTGCCTTGTGGTGTTAAAGTTTTAGGTGCTTATCTTGTCCTTCCTTATTTTTGGAGTTCTAAGCCAATTGGCTCAGAGTCTAAGGAAGTACACGAGAAGAGCTTGCCAAGTTTAGTTTGGAACTTCGTGTATCCCTCAGTAACTGGTGGTGTTGACAATCCGATGATCAATCCAGAAGGGCCAGGTGCACCGAGCTTGGCTGGGCTTGGGTGTGATCGGTTGCTTGTGTGTGTGGCTGGGAAGGATTTAATAAGGGACAGGTGTTTGGTATGTTGATATGGTGAGGAAGAGTGGGTGGAAAGGCGAAATAGAATTGTTTGAAGTGGAGGGTGAAGACCATGTTTTCCATATCTTCAATATTGAGACTGAGAATGCAAAGGCTATGGCCAAACGCATGGCTTCTTTTATCTTCAAGTAAAAAAAATACTTTGGTACATTAGAGTATCCAAAGCAGTGGATCTAAAATTTTAGCTATTTGGTACTTTCAAAAATCACTTTATCTATTTTACCTCTTCACACTCCACAGCAATGCATCTATATTTTTAGTTATTTAATTAAAATAATACAAAAAAATCATTACAATAATAATAAAAACTGTTACAGTAAACTTCAGCATAACTATCACCACCACCACATCACAACTATCACCACCACCACCACAGCAAACTTCAGCAATTCAAAGTAGAAAAAGAAAAAAAAAAAGAAAAAGAAAACCCAAAGAAACCCACAATGAAGATTGGTGAGATGGAGGACGGCGATGGGTTGGCTACCATCAGCCACAGCCACAACCACCACCACCACCACCATCACCAGTAGTCCACAGCAAGAAAAAAAAAAAAAAAACCAACGAAACCTAGAGAAACCCACGATGAAGATCGGTGAGATGGAGGACGGCGATAGGTCGGCGGCGTGGGACGGCGAGGTGGGACGGCGATAAAGATCGGTGATGAGATGGAGGACTAGGTGATGAAGATCGGCGTTGGATGAGATTGGCGATTGAGAGTGGCGATGAGATGAGATCGGCGATGAAGGAGAGAAAAAAAAATGAGAAGGAAGAAGGAAGAAGAAGAAGAGAAGCCGGAGAGAGAGAGAGAGAGAGAGAGAGAGAGAGAGATTAGTTTTTAAATGAGAGAGGAGAGAGAAATTTAATAAAATAATATATATTTTTTTAGCTCTCATGAACAGTGCACATCTATAGATAGATGTGCACTGTTCATGTGGAGCTAAAAAATAAGGATTTAGCTCCATTGCTAAAACTGAATTTTTGTGCTTGAGGAGCTATATTATAGCATTATAGCAATATAGCAATATAAGTACACTGCTGTGAGTGCTCTTAGAAGGAATGCTGCTTGGGACTATAACAGCAAGCAATAATTTGCTCAAAAAAAAAAAAAAAAAAAAAAAAAAAACAGCAAGCAATAATAATCTTAATGGTAGTAGATGCTTCATCATGATATGTCCCACTTGCTTCCTTCCATTGTTTTAGTTTAACTTATGCTGTTTGACTGAGATCAATAGGGCAAATATCTTCAATCAAAGATGGCTTGTGGTGAAGGTGTATTTTTTTTTTTACTTCTATTGTGTTCGTGCTTAATTTGGTGACCATGATTTTTGGGGGTTTTATTCAATATATGTCCTTATATATTCATATATGCATATACATCTCTATTTTCTATCAAGAGTTCTTGCATACACCTGTTGAACTCTTTGGCATAATTTTAGAGCTAAGGCGAACCGCTCTCTCTAGTTCGGAGGTGGTATTTGTATCATGGGGATATATAAAACTTCGCTTACATGGAGGTTGGTCCCGCTATAATCGGTCTCATTCTATCCTAATTTTGACAGACCTTACATTGGTTTTGCACATTTTCTATCTCTTATAGTGAGAGACTCTTTGGAGCCACTACTCCTCAAGGATGCTATGTAACATTCCCGAACAATGGTATATGGTTTAATTCCCTCGATTTCCCCTCTTATGTTCCATGGAGAACCACACTATCAAGCTATAAGTTGCGGTGACATCTTCATTTGCTTGAGAGTTATCCTGCCTAGAATAGTTTGATGTATGGTCCATATTGGGTCTTGTTTTGGTCTTGACTCATAAAGGCTTATTTTCTTATTTTTGGCCCAAGCTCCCTTAAGAGAGTTTCCAGCATACACATAGAGGGCAATATATACAAAAAAAAAATTAACACACAAGTTGGGTCTTGTTTGGTCTTGACTCATAAAGGCTTTTTTTCTTTGTTTTGGGCCCAAGCACTCTCATGGGGCTTTTAGCGCACACATAGAGGACCATATATACAAAAACTAAAGGAACACACAAGTGTGAGAGATAAAATCTAATTTTGAGCTTTTATTCGTCTTATCATGGCCATTGAAACGTATTAAGGCAAAGGTGCGCTGGATTTCTTTCAACAAGTTGATGAAGTTGGGTTTTGTAAAGCTCCTTGAGGTAACCTTGTATTTCTTAAAGTTTCTTGTGCAAGCCCAAGTTGTGTGATTAAATTTGAGTCGAAGACCATTATAACTTGTTCTTTATCATGGATTGCCCGAAGCACAACCTGTAGATATAGATTTAGTGTGCGTTTGGGAAGTGATGTCAAAGTTGGCTTTGGGGTCTAACCCAACTTGTAATATCATGTGGTTCAATTTAGTAATGCCAGGTGGTTCGAGGGGAACTATATGTTGGAAAAACAATAATGAATAAACAAGTTTGATACAACAAGCAATATCCCCAATAATTAGTAAGAATGTAAATAAGCAATAATAATATAAATATACGTAAATTAAGAACAATCTTAGAGCGCTGTCCTTAAATATTGATTCGTGCTACCCAAAATAAAACTTGGTGCGATTGGATCTCTTGGCCAAGCAATCCCCCATGATTAGACTATAGCGTTTACCTTTGTGATATACGTACTTCCATTTACAAAAAGTTTAAGAACAACCTTCTATTGTCTTTCCTTAAAAACAAATATTCTTGTAGAAAAATATGTGGGAGAGAAAGATAGTAAAATTGTGTATATCTAAATATACAGTAGAAAAAGACTCTTTAGAAAAAGGTGTTATGATGAGTATTATATAGGCTACTTATGAAGATAATAGTCTATAATTATTAGTTATTAATAACCCATAAAAGCCCAACGACTATATTATCAATTATTGCTTAACGACTATTTTTCTCATAATTTTCCAATAGCTATTTTACTCATAAATTCTCAATGGCTAGAAAATAAATAAGGATAAACTTGTTTGAAATACACATCAACACCAACACTATATAGTGTAAGATGCACTTTGATGTGAATGTCAAAGACTTAAATAGGAGAGATTATTAACATGCAATACACGTTGTAGCACAAACAAATTACCAACTAAATTAATTGCAGTGGAAATAAATTTGATACAGGTGATTTGTTTACGAATAAAGAAAACCAACAAGACAAAATCCCACCGGGTGAATTTAAGGTCACCACTCCCCAGAATCTACTATTATCAAAACAAGTGATTACAAGTAAAGGAATCTCAGTACCTTATACCAACCTACAATTGAACTCTTACCCCAATACACAATTGGACTTGTTATGAAGTGACAATCTCTCCTTTCAATGCATGGCTCCAAGTACGTGACTAACCAATCGATGCACGGATCCCAGTACGTGACTAACACACCAACTTAAGAAAGATGTTGGCTGCAAAGTTCTCCAGGTCGTCCACACGATGAAGATCAAGAAGCTCCTTGGTCATAAAACCCTACGACATACTTCTTGTATTTCTGAAACACTTTAAACAAAACTCATTAAGGCATCTTAGTGTGAAACAGAAATAAAAGATTGCATACAATAATAATAAACATATGTATAAAGAGAGAAAAGAAACAATACATGTAGAGATAGGTGAAATGCGATAACAACATCATCAAATATATATATATATATATATATATAGAAATAATGAATACAATGTTTGCTATCACTAAGTGGTCTCAAGACTAATGTACAAGAATAATTTATCTAAAAGAGAAAGAAAAGAAAAGATATAAAAATTCTTACTACATCCCTCGTAAACAAAATCACTCCCCCTAACAAAAATGTCATATACTAACTCTCCCCCTAAATATATGACTACTCTCATACCTAAAACTACTTCCCCTTTTTATCACGAATGACAAAAGGAAGTCACCGAGAAGCAGTTATCTCCTCATCACCGAAAGAGCTAGCATCCTTATCCTCATCATCACCATCAGAGTCACCATCATCGCCCTCGTCCTCGAAAACTTGTGGAGATAGAGATGGAGATGGAGATGGAGATGTGGTGAAGCTGCCCATGAAAGCTTGCCATCATGCGACACAGCCAACACGGGTGTTTGCCTGACACAACTTATCACTAAAAGTGTCAAGGCAAGCATCCATGCGCACAAGCTCTGCCATGATGGGCTCGAGAGTCACACCACTCGCGGAGGAAGAAGGTGCAGAGGTGGATGGAGTAGATTGGGTTGAAGGAGTCGTCATCTTGGTCTGTGGCCGCTTCAGTCGAAGCTGGGCCTTGCTCCATCTAACGGACATCGCACTAATGGCACCCATGATGGAGAAATGAGAAGACTCGGGATAAGGAACAAAGGAGTGGCGAATGATCCTTGTGATAGCAAAAGGGAAGATAAGCTTATCACGGGCCACCGTGTCTCTATAGACATTGATGAGAGAGAGAGAATAAAGTGAGAAAGGAAGTTTATGGTAAGATCCTCAATGAGAGCAAGCAAAAAGTGAGCACGAGGCTCAGTAATAGAGTTATAGTGAGACAAAGGATGAAGAACAAATGTCATCACCATGTTAAAGAATCTCGGACCTTTTGCAAAACCCGAGCAAGGGGTTTGACGGTTACCCCAAGATGAAGGTGTCTCACAAAAGAGAGACGAGAGTTTGTCTTTGGACACAGTCCACAGACGAGGACAACCAGGGTAATCAAGATGTGATACCCTTAGGACATGTAGCACATTGGAGATAAGCTCCGGAGTGACTACTATACGGATACCTCGAACAGAAGTGATGAAACTAGGTATAGAATAATCAAATTTGTGTATCTTGGAGTAAAACTCTTGTATGATCACAAAGGGACAACTCACCGAGATCTCACAAAGAGACTCCCAACCCTGATTATGAATGACAGTGGGTAGAGCGGTATCGGAGAAGTTCGATAAGATAACGTGGTGTTCCAAATGAATGCCACGTTTGGAGAAGTTCTCCAAAAAGTCCTGACAGACTTTATCATCATGGAACCAAACAGAAATAGGGGTAGGATTAGAAGATGATGCCCCGGAACGAAAAGGGTTCTAGGATGGAGCGGATTTGCCCTTAGTTGCCATGTGCAGATTGTTCAAGAGAGAGGGAAAGAGAGAAACAAACAGAAAAGCTCCAATCAACAGATATACCAAAAAGATAGAAAAGAATGGTATGTATGCATGAATAATGCATAGTCATGTGACGTGCAACAAAAATATCATCATGGGCTCAACCCAATCCAAACCTACCAGCACACAAGGTTCCAACATATAAAACACACATCTAAATGCATTAGATATTGTGAAAATGCAAATGTGATGCAATGCATGAACATATAACATCATTAGATATTGTGAAAACCTAACCCAAAACGTTCACAAATAACTCATCAATTTCCAAAAACCCCAAAAAAATTTCAAAAACCAAAAACCTAGGTCTAAATGTATGAAATGCATGAAAAAGAAAGAAAACAAGATCATACCAGTGAAAGAAGGATCACTCTAGGCCGAAAATCAAATGGGTTTGAGGTTTAGAGAGAGAGAAAAGTGTTTGGAAGGAGAAAGGATGCAAGTCTATCGAGAGAGATCGAAGAAAATGAGATCTAAAATCGCGTTGGATCTATTTATAGAAAATGCGTCTCGATAGATCGAGAGCTATCGAGGATCTATCGAGCACTAATTCTCGACAGATGAATCTGTTGAGGTGCTGTCGACAACAAAATACCTCGATGGATCGAAAATCTATCGACCAGACAGAAACTTCCTCGATGGATAGAGAATCTATCAAAAATCTATCGAGAAAAATTCCAGAAAGCTTCAATGGATCAAAGATGCGCTAAGATCTATCAAGAAAAGCAGTCCAAGGGTCTCGATAGATGGCTATCTGTCGAGAAGCTGTCGAACTTGATAAAAACTAAACAAGTCTAACCAATTTTATATTTAATAAACAAGTCAAGACAGTTTAGTGAGCATAAATTAACACATGTATTCCTTGTGATGGCTAAATCATATTATACTTGCACATGTATCAAAAGTAGAAAAGAATTTTGTGTATTGTGTTTGAAAAACATCACAAGATTGTATAAGTGTCTACATGTTATGACGATTTGAAATATGAGAAAATCAATTTAACTCACACATAATTATGATTGCTTGATGGGGACTATGATTTTCGAGGTACATCCTATAACTCCCACATCTCCTAGAAATACGCTTGCAACTATATTTAAAGCACTTTGATTCTTTCTACTTTTGATTTTTTTTTTTTGTGCATATTTTTTCTTTTAAGCATATTATACGTGGGCATATAAAAGAGAGAAGAAATACCTAATTATGTTCAGCTTTTGACATTGCAATTTTGCTATGGCAAAGCATATAGATGTCATATCATGATTGGCAGGCTTTAGTGGTGAGATGATTTTTATGCCTTTCTCTTAAGATTTTTTAGTCATTCCTGTCAAAAAGAGTGATATAAGTGTTAAGTAGAAGAGATTACTTAATCTTACTCATCACAAACACGAGCCACATAGCTCACTTGCTTAGTTGTGCATAGAGATACTCATCTAAGTTACAAAAGATCCAAAATTTAGAAAATTTTGTTTCAATGGCCATTAAAGGTACACAAGTACCAATGTACACAAAACACACACTGTTTTTGTATTTTTCTGATTTTTTAATTTTTTTTTAAATTTTTATGAAAAAACCAAAATCAAAACTGAAACAAACAAACAAACAAAAACATGTTAAACAAAGCATAGCATAAAACTAGACTGACTCAAAACAAGAAGCAAAACATACAAGTAATGCACAAATAAAAAGAGAGGGAGAAAAAGTGACTAAATCACTTTGAGCATTTTTCCTTCCAAACTTTGGAAGAACCTTTCCGTTTAGCGAACCCTTGATCTGGCGGTGAGGAGGAAGAATTGAAACCGTCCAAGTTTGAAAGGAACATGAGGGTTTTAAGAAGATCTCCAAGAGGAGCAAAAAAAGATGGAAACTGATTCTGGTTTCCAGATGAGATCATACACTATTGCTTTGCTAAGTGGCTAACCACTTGTAGCAATTAGGTCGAGTATGTCCAAAAGCTGAGGGGGTGCTCTTAAGATAGATTTACCATTATCTTTGTTCTCACTAGCTAAAATAGTTTTCACATCGTTATTCTCAGATTCAATATTATTAGCAGGTGAAACAAATATAGTAGTACTAGAAGTAGCAATATTAGGAGAAGAGAAGTCATACTCTAAACCCGTTCGATCAGAAGCAAATTTCTAAAAGTTGAGCATCTCATCAAGTTTTGCACTAGAAGTTCTTTTCAAATGAGCGTTGACTTGAAATAGCTCCGCTTCAAGCTTCTTGGTCTTCTTAGCCAAGAAATTGTTTTCAAAGCACAAAACTCCAATGGTCTTATAAGCTTTATCAACCTTTGTGGAGAGCTCTTCTCGGTCAAGTTCCACATCACTCAGCTTCTTGGTGGCCAGTCTATACAATTTCTCATTCTTTTCAGAGACCTTGTACAACTTTGCATAGGCAGTATGGATGTCATCATGTTCATCCATTTTCTCAAACTTAGACTCCACCAAGTCTTCTTCTTCATCTACCTTTTCAATAATCCCCTCAATAGGATTTACCGTGGTAGTAAAGACATTCAAGATTCCTTTGTTATTATTATCTGAATCATCCTCAAGCTTGGTGTCACTCAAGGTAGTAGTAAGGGCTTCGCTTTTCCCAATGGTCTTAAGATAAGTTGGACATTCTTGTTTCATATGTCCAAAGCCTTGATATCCGAAGCATTTTGGTCTGAAGGGAATAGTGTACTAACCATCATCCCTAGTATCCTTCTTCCCTTTATTTTGGCTCTTGAACTGTGAAGAATTGGATTGCTTTCAATCCTTGTCAAATCATTTCGCGTTGGCATTGTTCATGAACTTTTTGAATTGCCTAGTGATGTAGGATTTCATTTTGGAATCTTCATCATCCGAAGACTCATCGGTGTCACTGCTTTTGGCCTTCAGTGTCATGCTCTTACTCTTGCTTTTTTTCCTAATTCTAGTCAAACACAATACCCAATTCATAGGTCTGCAAGTTGCCAACCAACTTTGTCAAAGAAATTTGATCAATGTCCTTTGATTCCTCGATGGTGGTGATCTTAGCATGGAATCTCTCAGGTAGAGATTTGAGCACCTTTCTAACAATCTTGGGTTCGGGAATGGTTTTCCCAAGATTAAAGGCAGAGTTTACTATGTCCTTGACCTTGGCATAGAACTCGCCAAACAACTCATCCTCCTCCATCTTAATCGCTTCAAAGCTCGTGGTAAGCCTTTGAAGCTTTGAATCCTTGATAGCCTTAGTTTCTTCATAGGTTATCTGGAGGATGGTCCATGCTTTCTTCGCAGTTTCGGTGGAGGATATCTTCTTGAACTCCTCATTCATGACCGCACTAAATAAAACATTTAATGCTCTACTGCTGAAGTTAGCCACTTTGATCTTTGCATCATTCCAATCAGCTGGCGCTTCTTTTGGTTTAGTCCAACTAATCTCCACAGCTTGCCACACTTTTTCATCTAATTACTGCAAGAAAACTCTCATGCGTACTTTCTAGTATACATAGTTAGTTCCATCAAATAAAGGAGGGATAATTAAAGATTATACTCTATCCATGACAAACAGGGGTCAATAGATCACACAGCAAACATTAACCCTAATTAGAGTGTGCCCGCTCCGATAGCACTTGATAGGCTAAGAATATATTGACCCCTTAGGTAAATTAACCAATTAATTAGTCAAGTGAATTAATTAAGTAAATTTAATATGCAATATATGTGTTAGCACAAACAAATTACCAACCAAGTTAAATGCAGCAGAAAATAAATTTGATATAGGTGATTTGTTTACGAATAAGGAAAACCACCGAGACAAAACCCCACCGGGTGAATTTAAGGTCATCACTCCCGAGAATTCACAATTATCAAAACAAGCGGTTACAAGTAAAGGAATTCCAGTACTTTATACCAACCTACAATTGAACCCTTACCCCAATACGCAATTAGACTTGTAATGTAATGACAATCTCTCCTTTCAATGTACGACTCCAAGTACGTGACTAACCAATCGATGCATAGATCCCAGTCCGTGACTAACACACCAACTTGAGAAAGATGTTGGCTGCAAAGTTTTTTAGTTCATCCACATGATGAAGATCAAAAAACTCCTTGGTCACAAAACCATACGACGTACAAACGCAACAGCTTCTTCAAGAAAAAGATGAATTAGGACAGATTGTCTTTGGTCACAATATGCATGAAAAACCTTTTCTTCCAGTTGCATCAAATGAGACAGCCCTTAAAACAATCCTTATATATATATATATATATATATCTAGGATTGTGTGAAAAGAAAACCTAAACACATAGCTTGGATATGCACGAAAAACAGATTTGGAAATCTGAATTTCATAATTCTCGATAGATAGGGTATCTGTCGAGTATCGGGCTAAAATTGCCTTTTAAACCTCGATAGATACAATCTGTTGAGTTTTAAAATACAGCACTTCTTCACTTGTTTCTTGAACAGATTTACATGGCTTTAATCTTGACTTGAACAATATGTTTCTTGATGACTTAAACCATCCTAGATCTATCAAATTACAATTAAAGTGCGTTTTGTCAAAGGATTAGCCAATTCTAAATGACATATGTTCATAACATGTTCCACATATGTCCTAACAATTGGAATGAGTCACATGAAGCTTGTTGTCACAAAGAAGTGTATATATATATATATATACATATAAAATAGGAAAATTATTAGTTTATACCGTACTAGCATTGTAAATCCTACATTGTAAACTCAACAAATGTGTACAATTGTACTCGTTTGTTGAGTTTAGTGTAATGTAAACTTATAATTATCTTAAAAAGGTGGAAACACTTTTATTGTTATAATTCCTTATGTACATTTGGCACCAAAAAATCTAGGCAATATGGTGTGGTGTGGTAATGCATGAGCTACAAAGTTAGATTTTTTATGAACTTTTTTTTAAAGACCATATACAAAGGTTTGGATCAAATTTTTTGCCTCATCCCAAAGTCTAGAGATCCCAAGGGGGTTGTTGAGTGATTGAAAGAGAAAGAGCAGAAGTTGAGATAGTCGTAATATCTTTTTGTTAGAAACCAACTAATGATTCTCCAACAATTGTCTCATATATGATGACCAAGTTTCTTTTCAAATTCTTCATATATTTTTATATTGAGTGTGAATCTTGAAAATCTAACCGTTGAATTGTATACTTATTATATCCTTCATGCTTGCAAAATTTCAAGAAGATTAAAAATTAATTGCTTTATCATCAAACAAATGTTACAATTTCAAGTTTTTGTAATCTAAAATTATGTATAAAAAAATAAGTTTATTGATTGAATAGTAAATAATATTCGATTTGAACGAAATTTGATATGCATATAAGAAAATAAAGAACATGAAATTTAACGGTTAGATTTTCAAAATTCATACAAAAAAAAAAAAAAAGATATATGAGAGAAACTTTGTTATGGATTCCTCTTTACCTCCAATCTATTTCGATGGACTCCAACAGTGGTAGTCTTAGGAGGTACCTCCATTATAACTGACCCTACACCAACGAGAGAATATTGATTAATCATCAAACTAGTGGTTTATCCCAAGTGTGAACATCATGTGGGGCGATAATTGTTTTTTAAAAAGTCACATCAAATATTAGACAATAACCAACTTTTTGATGGAAGGGATTAAAAAGACCAACATTAAAACCTAGGATGTTATACTGGTTACATACTGGATACTCTAAAGATATGTACCCAGTTTTTTTTTTTTTTTTTTTTTTTTGAAAAAAAAGTTTTAATACGTTCAGGATACCTACAAAATGAGTTGGATGTTATGGTAACCCAGCTCGAAATAGTTAAAGATAGGCCAAACTTGTAACAATTTTTATTTATAATTTTTATTTATTAGTTTTAGTGTATAACACTTATTTAGTTATCTTAAATTTCCTCTTTTGGATTTTTTTTTTTTTTGAGAGTGTTTCAATCTATGGCATCTGCTTCTGATGATAGCTCTTTATCATTAGACCAAGACACCAATCAGTTTTTGGTGTAAGCGGGGATTAAACCCCAGATCTCTTATACAACCATCAGAGACTTTACCAATTGAGCTAACTGGAACCCACATTTACTCTTTTGGATTTAGTTTGTATTCTAAACATTATTTGATGACCATGGATTCAATTTATTATTCATTATTGTTTTTAAATTCATATATACTTAATAATATATGAAAAATAAATGCTTAACAATAAAAAAAAAATATTTAATAAGTAATTAATACACGTAGAGCTAGCCGAACAAATTTGGAGGCCTAAAGAAATATATTCAAATGGAGCTTTTTTGTTATCACTTAAATAATATTTAACCTTTTCTCAACAATATATATATATATATATATATATATATATTAACCAGTGTTTAATATCATAAATTTTTTGATAAAAAAATACATTCTTTTTATTTATTATTATTTTTTGTAAAAAATGTTAAAGTTGTAACAAATTTTACAACAAAAGAACTTCAAATGATGTAGCAACAAATGTGATTTGTGACACTTCAAGAAGATAATAAATAAGTATTTGAATGAATGATGCTAGGGATATTGTAAATTGTTGTGCTAGGGATGCGACAACCCTATACCAACATCTCTAATGCTTAGCCCATCATTGTCCAAAAGTTAGAAGCCAAGCAAGCAAAGTATGGAGCCGCTGTCTGCGGTACCATGTATCTTTGACAAAGAGGCTAATTAAAGCGATAGAGAAAAACTGTTGTGCTAGAAATGAAACAACCCTATACCGACATCTCCGACGCTTAGCCTATCATTGTCCCAAAATTAGAAGCCAAGTAAGTTAAGAATGGAGACGCTGTCTGCGACACAACAAACCTTCAACAAAGAGGAGTTATATTCTACCCTTTGTATAGCAAATGACGAACCCCATTTTTGGAATTCATCTTGGAGGAATATGGTGAGTACTAAGGGAGGAATAAATCCCACCAACAACTCCTGGCGATGGGATACCATTGGTTTGGCATAACCAAATTCGCTAAAGTTACCACACTTCCAAGTGCACTCCAAGCTTATACACACACACACCATATAAGCTTTCAAGACGTGAGCGCCCCATAGCCTTTTATACACGAGGGCTTGATCTCATCGGACCTATCCATGCACCCTTGAACGAGTACATTCGGGTCTTTGCTGCCACTAAATAGTTCACTACGTGGGCGGAAGCAATTTGACTCAAGAAAAGCGATGGGAATGATTGTAGCCAAACTCATCATTTTCGCAACACATTTTGTACAAGCCCGATTCAGCCAAGCTCCACTTCCTTGTGGCTTAATTCATGTATTATATTATATTCTTTTAAGTATGGCCCAAGCCCATGTAACTTACTGGGAGAAATTGAGGAAGTGTGATTTGAAGGGTATGGGTCGGTTCCTTTCAGACCTTTTGCATGAGCCCAACCCATGCGTGCTACCAAGTGGGCAAGAGACACTGGTAGCACCTCAAGCTCATAGAAGAGGTCTTGTACCCAAAATTTCCACCTCAAAAGAGCTTCTATGCTCTGGGTGACTGTGCCCCTAATTTTCAGCCTAACTCCATTTTCCACACAAATCACAGCTGACCCTAAACTAATTAGCTAGCCTATTATAGCCGCCAAATGCAGCTATCAAAAGCCTACATTGACAAGGAAACAATAGCTAATGGAGTCAGCCACTTTATTTCTAAAATCATGCTAAAAGCATCCTAAACTCTTCCCTAAACAAAAGCAACCCAAGCCAAAACACCAAATTAGTATCATGGGAGATAAAAGCCTCTTCCACTACTCAAAAACCAGTCATTAACAACACCCCAAACTCCGTATAAATCTCTCTTTAGTTCAAAAATGAACCAACCACGTTTTACCCACAAACCTAAAACTTCAGAGCAAAAGCCCATTCAACCAGTCAACAATCTCACAATTTCGAAGCTTGGGGGTGGAAATATGGGAATAGGGAACCTTCCCTCTCTTCCTCACAACCTCTCTCAATTTCCTCTTCTCGGTGACTGTAGGTCAAAGTTTCAGACCTGTTAAACCACATTTTCCCTATAGAGCAGAACCTTGAGAGCAAAAACCTACTGAGTTAGGAAACATTCTCATAATTTTGAACCTTAGGGGTGGAAATATGGGAATAGGGGAACCTTCCCTCTCTTCCTCAAAACCTCTCTCAATTTCCTCTTCTCGATGACTGTGGGTCAAAATGTCAGACCTGTTATGTTTTTATGCTTTTTCTGCACTTTTGTTATTAGCATTTTGATTCTCTCTTGTCAAAGCACCATTAGCCTTTTGTTCATTATACATCTGGAATTTTGAGCTTGATTTTCCACAATAAACACTTTTAAAGAACCTGAGGGGAGACTTGGGCCGTTTTCGCATTTTCGGCCCTTGTCGCAAAAAACGTCCCCAACATAGAGTTCATGGGATAAGGTTGCAATATTGAGTACAATTATCAATATACATCTCCCCTATATACTTTTCACATTTTAGACTTTACACATCCCAAATAACCCTTTCATTGCCCAAACTTTACACATTTCAGTCAAACTTTATTTCTAACAACTATAGCTTTTTACATTCTAAATTTTCCTCATGGAGTTATTATGTAGCGGTGGTGGTGGAGGAGGCATTAAGACAATATTTTTGTTGTTGATAATTCTATATTTAGGGGAAGCGATGATTTAAACTCTAGATGTTTATGATGAAAATATCAAAAAATGTCAGTTGAACTACGAAATTCTTGGTATTAAGACAAGTATTAATACTAGGTATTATAAAAACAATAATATTAGTAGTATAAGAATATATATTAATGAAACTTTACCCATGAAATTCAAACTCAATAATAGGATGCTTTAAAATCTTAAGAAAAATTTCGTAAATTTTTTTAATTACCCTTCTTTTTAACCCAAAAAATAATAATAATAATAATATTGAGAATGTCACCTCAAATTTTTTCATACAAACACAACATAAAGATGTTGAGATTTTTTTTCCCTTTTATAGATAAGATAAAATTTCTACCTATGGCTAAGATATCATAATGATTACCTTTTATCATCAAGTTAAAACACCAAACTTTACTAATTGAATTGACTCGAAAAATAATGTTGAGATCTATTAAATTATTGTTTAATTTGTATATTTTGCAAGAGAAAGCTACTTTTAGAGCAGCCATTGTTTACCTAAGAAACTAGTAGAATTTTAATTTCAGATTTTCCTTCTCATGACTGGTGAGTTTTCTTTCCCACGACTGGTGAGGTTTCTTCCTTCTCACTATAGGTGAGTCAGTTTTTTCTTTTTTCTCTTAACTATCTCAAACCTCAATAACCAGTTTCTTTTGCTTTGGACAATCACACTCTCTACCTTAGTGGTATGGACTCGGATTTTATTGAGCGGATACAGAATATCACGTTGACTGAGGAAGAAGGGGAGGTGATCAACGTAAGAGGAACAGACAGAGACAAAATACTTGAAGAATGTTCACTTAGTCTACTTGGACGTTTCCTTACAACCCGCTCTTACAATCAAGGAGCTGCAAAATCTCTAATTAGGTCCGTGTGGAAGATGGGATCAGACCTGAAGATTGTGGATGTGGGAAATGGTCTATTCCAATTCAAGTTTGCTTTAGAAAGTCAACTGAAGTGGGTTATCCACAATGGCCCGTGGAGTTTTGAAAATCACCCTCTAGTCCTACGGAGGTGGGAGAGAGGCATGACGGCCAATACAGTTACTTTCAACTCTATCCCACTATGGATTCAGGTGTGGGGCTTACCATTTGATTTAGTGTCTGAGGAAGCTTGTAAGGATATCGGTAGTGGACTGGGGAAAGTAGTGGAGATAGACAACAAGGCTTTTTCATCTGAACAAGCCCGTTTTGTTAGGATGAGGGTTGAACTACCTCTTGACAAATTGCTACGACAGAGTGGATTGGTAGCCAATCCCGAGGGAGATAAGGTTCATGTCGGCTTCAAGTACGAGCGTTTGGTTGGTTTTTGCTATCAGTGTGGAAAAATAGGCCATGAAGCAAAAGAATGCTCCTACCCGAGGGAACAAAACCAGCGTGGATACCCATATGGAGAGTGGTTGAAGGCGGGATTCAGGTGGCCTGCAAGAAATTCAGAGAGAAGGGACGAACAACCACCACACAGAAACGCTGGGGATGAGGGAGATCACGGCGCCAGGTCTCCGTCTCGCACCACACAGCCACTCGCATCTGACGCCGGTAGTAGTCCAGCTGGCACCGAATCTACTCAGGGATACGTTACCAATCTTTCAAAACCGCTGGAGACGATAATTACGAACAAAGATAATCATGCGGCTACAGCAGTCTTAATGGACACATTAATTTCGGGATTTACCTCATCCCAAAAGGAAACCAATCTCACTAATAATGAAAGAGACGTAAGCATGATAACTATCTCTCAAGAAACGGATGCGTTGAAGACACCACAGCTGTGCGAAACGGAAAACTTGATCAGTGTACCTGTGGATTATGTATCGGTTGGTTTGAATCAGAGCACAATCATTAAACAATCACGTGGGGCAGCACGTGAGACACAACAAACACAAGTAGGGCAAACGTGGAAAAGAGTGGCACGTGACCCTACCCTCTCCACACCTGCTTCTTCTGCAGTCTCAATTACCGTGGGTTCAAAGAGGATGTACAAGGAAACGGTATCGAACAAGGATGAGTTTTTGGTGGAGGGATGCTGTAAGAGTATCAAGCGTGGCAGACTTGTGGGAGACAACCATAATAGCAATGTTCCAACGGCGGAGGTTGATGAACAGCCCCGCTGAGCCCAATGAATCTCCTAAGCTGGAACTGCCGTGGGCTTGGGAACCGGACGGCAGTTGATGTCCTCTCTCATCTAGTGAGGGAAAAAGCTCCTAGTGTTTTGTTTCTGATGGAGACAAAACAATCCGTGGAAGAGATGCGTAGGGTGCAAGCTGCCTTACCCTACCGATGTATAGTGGCTGTTCCAAGTATTCATAGAAGGGGTGGATTGGCTCTTCTATGGAAGGAAGAGGTTGATTTGCATGTACAAACTTATTCACCACATCATATTGATGCGTTGATTAAGGATGAAAATTCTGTTTGGAGATTTACCGGTTTTTACGGGTGGCCTGAGGAACAAAGAAAGCATGAGTCGTGGCAGTTACTCAGGCACCTTCATGCTAGGAGTTCGCATCTGTGGTTATGTTGTGGGGATTTCAACGAAATCCTTAGCATGGAGGAAAAACAAGGCCGATCCCTAGACCTCTAAGGCTGATGCTAGAGTTTAGGGAGACACTTTTGTTTTGTGGGCTAGCAGACTTGGGTTATCGAGGTAATATTTTCACTTGGGATAATGGAAGGTTGGGTGAGGACTTGGTGCAAGAGAGGTTAGACAGGGCGTGTGC
Organism: Lithocarpus polystachyus; assembly: GCA_033629205.1. Lineage (NCBI taxonomy): Eukaryota > Viridiplantae > Streptophyta > Magnoliopsida > Fagales > Fagaceae > Lithocarpus > Lithocarpus polystachyus. Next base: position 51,642,418 of record CM066171.1, on the reverse strand, counting down.
AAACATTGAGTGGACAACCCTTTTTCCCCATGTCAAGGTCAATCATCTCCAAGTGTCATATTCCGATCATGTGCCTATTCTAATAAAAACCGCTGAACCTGCCAATCCTAGGAGAAATAGGAGGATGCCAAGGCGTTTTGAAGAGAAGTGGGTTACTCATCCAAATTGTGAAAGGGTGGTTCGGGAGGCTTGGGAATTACCGGTCCGAAATGGGAGTCCAATGTTTAAACTTTTTGAAAAAATCAAGCAATGCCAACATGCTTTGGTGGATTGGAGCAGAAATACGTTTGGAAATTCTAAGACAAAATTGACTGAGAAAAGAGCAGCACTTGAAGAGCTATCAAGGGAGAACAAGGCCGATCACATGCAAAGGATTAGAATACTGAAATCAGAAATTAACACCATCCTACACCAAGATGAACTCTTTTGGCGGCAAAGGTCTCGTTCCATTTGGTTACCTGCAGGAGATAAAAATACTAAATTTTTCCACCAACGAGTTAGCCAGCGGCGTCGTAAAAATCATATATCAGGTATCCAGGATGTTGATGGTGGCTGGAAAAAGTCTGAGGATCAAATTATACAGGTTGCTGAGAACTATTTCCAAGATCTCCTCACTTCAGTAAATCCCACGGATATGGGAAGTGTACTAGATGTGGTGGACAAGAGGTTTACATCGGAGATGAACGATTCCCTATTACAGCGGTACACAGCTGAAGAGGTCAGACATGCCCTTTTCCAAATGCACCCATCAAAATCCCCTGGCTTTGATGGTATGTCCCCTTTTTTCTTTCAAAAATTTTGGAATATTGTGGGGGATGATGTAGGTGGGGCTATTCTTTCAGTATTAAATTCTAGACATATGCTGCGTAAAATGAATTTTACTTATATAGTTCTTATTCCAAAAAAGAATGACCCTTTGATGATGGCCGACTATAGGCCTATAAGCTTGACTAATGTGGTATCTAGAATTTTATTTAAGGTGATGGCAAACAGATTAAAGCTTGTGCTGCCCAATGTCATATCGGAGGCTCAAAGCGCTTTTGTTCCCAACCGTCTGATCACGGACAACACCACTGTGGCTTATGAAATATTACACCGAATGAGAAACAAAAGGAAAGGCAAGGTGGGACAAATGGCAGTAAAATTGGATATTAGCAAGGCATACGATCGGGTGGAATGGGGCTTTTTGCGGAGTATAATGCTAAAGCTTGGCTTGGATCGTAGATGGGTAGATATGGCGATGGAGACAGTTACTACATCATCCTACTCAATCCTTATCAACGGGGAACCGCAGGGTTTTATTACTCCCACAAGGGGAATAAAACAAGGAGACCTGCTCTCACCATATTTGTACCTTTTATGCACGGAGGGGTTGTCTTCCTTATTGAGGAAAGCTGAAGAGAGCCGAGCACTCAAGGGTGTTTTGTCTAGCCAATAGGGGGTACGTATCTCCCATCTTTTATTTGCCGATGATACTATGTTATTTTGCCAAGCCACAGTTGAAGAAGGTCAAAGACTACTTGCTCTTTTGGGCAAATATGAAGCGGCATCCAGTCAAGCAATAAACAGGCAAAAAACAACGTTATTCTTTAGTAAGAATACAAGGCGGGAAGTAAGGAATGACATCCAACAAATGTTGGGAGCTCGAATAATGTCAGAATATGAGAAGTATTTAGGACTCCCAATGCCTAATGGGAAATCAAAGGTGGGTACTTTCAAAGAACTCCATGAGAAAATCACAAAAAGAGTCCTAGGGTGGAAGGAGAAACTTATTTCAAGGGCGGGACATGATATTCTTATCAAAACAGTGGCACAAGCCATTCCTACATATTCAATGAGCTTATTCAAGCTTCCAAAGTCGATATGCAATAACATCAATTCCTTGGTGGCTAGATATTGGTGGGGTCAAAATCAGGAGGAGAGGAAAATCCACTGGATAAATTGGAGGAAGTTATGTACTTCAAAAAAGAAGGGAGGAATGGGATTTAGGAACCTTCATGCTTTTAACCTTGCAATGCTCGCCAAGCAGGCATGGCGCCTAATTCATAACAATGGGTCACTGTTCTACAGGGTATATAAGGCACGGTATTTTCCAAATACCTCCTTTTTGGAAGCTGAGTTGGGCCATAACCCCTCATTTGTGTGGCGATCCTTATTGGCGGCTAGGGATATCATCCATGCTGGATCTCGTTGGACAATTGGGGATGGCAGAAGCATCTCCGTGACGTCTAGCTCTTGGCTGCCCCACTCACCTGGATTTTTGATTACACCCTCACAAGGGATGAAAGTGGCTGATCTGATAGACAATGACTCGCGGCAATGGGATAGGGGAAAACTATCAACTACTTTTGATAGAAGAACCTGCGAGTCCATACTAGCGCTGCCCCTCAATAATCAAAATTCCCAGGATAAGCTGATTTGGAAAGAAAACAGAGCACAAAGGTTTTCGGTCTCCTTGGCATACCAAGTAGCACTCCGCTTAATACATCCAAACCAAGCTGAACACTCACTAGTGCAAGCTCACGGGTCTACCTGGAGGAAGATTTGGAAGTTAAATGTGCCACCGAAAGTCCGCAACTTCATATGGAGGGCCTGCTCAGGATGTTTACCCACAAGGGAGAATCTCCATAAAAAACGGATCAGTGTCGAAGGAAAATGCGAGCTCTGCTGTCACCAGTGCGAGACAATTTGTCATGTGTTGTGGGAATGCCCGTTTGCGAGGAACGTCTGGGCTTTGTTCAAAGGCACACTCCAAAAGTGCAGCAATGAAACAGACGATTTTTTTCTTCTATTTAAAATGCTGCAGCAGAAGCTTGGCTCACTCGACTTGGATAGATGGGCAATAACGACATGGATGATCTGGACTGCTAGGAATAGATTCTATTTTGAGCACGTCCAGGTGCACCCGAAAGCTATATTTGAAAGTGCAATTGGTCTACTGGAGGATTACCAACGCCTAAATGCAGCACAATGGGTATAGGAATACCCCTCCTTATGAGTGCAGTCAGGTCTTGCTCTCTTCTGGGACATCACAGTGATGTTTTCACTTGTTGTTGATGTTCCCCACACTACTAGTTAGTGTTGTATCTAGTTATACTTGTACCACTCTCAGTTTCTTGGTTTTAATAAAATTTCTATCGTCTTTTGCTCAAAAAAAGAAAAAAGAAAAAAAGAAACTAGTAGATATAGTATTGAAAAAAATAGTTTAATAGTAAAATCATACGCAGCTTACTTAAAAAATCTTCCTACAATTCTTGGATTATAAACTAAATTTCAAATTAGTATTCAAAAAATTAAAATAAATTGAAATTCAGTTACGGACAAAATATTCTAGCTTCCTTAGTCCAAATGGTGGAGTTTCTAAGCCACTACATCCAACTACAGTACTACTATATTTCATTGGGCGTTAAAAAAAATAGTGTTATTACACAAACACTTTTTTTTTTTTTTTTTTGAGAAACCACACACACAAATCAGTTACACTATTTTCCGGGGAAAAAAAAAAAATACTACTATAGTCCACTAGAAGACTTACTATAAGCAAAACAGTGGAGAATTTTCTCAAATGGTGTGTATAAAATTTTTCATGCGCAGATTTCTCCTCATAATTTTCATTCCAATAGACCCTACAAAAAATTCACAACGGAGACGACAAGTTGCTGATGGTAAAAATAATGTTACGAGATGACAAGTTGCTAATGATAAAAATAATGTTAATTGAGACCAAAGGTTTTAGAGAAGTATGTTGTCTTCATTGTGCCATCATTCTCTACCGTAGGTCTATTCTTTTTCTCTCCAAGTATATAGTTCTTTATGTTCAATTATTGTCTCTAGAAGATTTGTTTGTTTCATTCCTTCTTTTTTTTTTTTTTTTTTTTTTCTTCATTCTTGCCAAGGTTTATATCTCTCTAGCTCTTTGCAAATTTCTCATTTTGTTTTGATTCTCTTATTTGGAATACTAATTGGTTTGTGTCAATTTAGGAATTTTGCAACTTTAACAATTTAATTTTTTATTGTTTTTCATTCTTTTATATCACTGTTGTTTAATGTTCCTATGCGTAAGCACATGTTACAATCTAGTATATATAAAATATATATTCATTATAAATTTGAAATAAATTCAACTAATGATTTATTTAATCATTATTGTATGAGCCAAAAAACCAAACTGCATTAATGATGGGCTAAGGATGGATCTTGGGCCCAATGCAATTTATTTATAGAGATGAGCGTACAAGCCAACACTTGGGCTTTTTGACTTAACAAATTAAAGGATAAAAGAGAAGGGGTGAATCCATAACTTAAAAACAACAAGTGTGTGGAAAAAGATCAACTTTCTTATTATTCTTTCTCCTTGGGCGGGTTGGGGATCACTTGGTAAGCTATTAAACTTGAGAGAAAACTACAACTTATGTACTGTCAGGTATTGTTCTTTTTTTTTGTCTCCCCATCCCTGTTCATGTGGGATCTCTCCCCTTTTATAGCCATTTAATTTTCATCTCAGCCCTCCACTTGGAGGACTGCTAATCCTTTTCTAGATACTTGTCCCATCCTTGCATGGCTGGCGGTGGTAGAGTAGGTTATAGACTGTATTTACACTGTTTAGGTGTCATTCTACCATTGATGGGGCAAACTGAGTTGTTGCACTGCATTGTGATGGTTGCTTTACTTGTAAGTTTCCTTTCCCTCTCGCCTGCATCTGGGACTATGGCCAACTTCGGTTCTCTATTTTTCAACTATGGCGGCTTCCTCCTTGTCGTCCACGGGGCACCTTTTGTGAAGCCTCCTCAGGTGGACCATTGATGGGGTAGACTGAGTTGTTGCACTACATTGTGATGGTTGCTTTACTTGTAAGTTTCCTTTCCCTCTCGCCTGCATCTGGGACTATGGCCGACTTCGGTTCTTTATTTTTCAACTATGGTGGCTTCCTCCTCGTCGTCCACGAGGCACCCTTTGTGAAGCCTCCTCAGGTGGAGTGTACTCATCGGGTTTTCCAATTTGTCGGATACGTTGAGTATCTCGGTTGGGTTAGGCCTAGTCTGATAATGAATTGGGCCTAAGATCTCTTTGGGCCTGTCCTGGCATGGGTGCCTCTCCAGGAGCCCTCCTCCCCCCCTCCCCGACCCACAATTACTTATATAATAATATTTAAAAAAAATATAAATTAATAAATCAAATTAACTTTTGTTTATAACATACACATTCAAATTTATTGAACTCAAAAGTAATAATACATGGCATATGAGCCATAATAATAATTTTTTTTCATCATCTTGTGTAAACAACTCCATTTAATTCTATGTTATCATGTTCATCTTGTGAAATTATTTCTTCATTGACACTTTTTTACATCATCATTAGCATTTACTATCTCTTTTTTTTTTTTAATATTTTTTCTTTATATTTATTTTTGGCATTATTGATTGTTAGACTTATAACAATTAGCAAAAGTAAAAATAATAATTTATTCATAGTTAGAAAATAAATTTGCAAATATGAAAGTGAAATATCAAGTGTGTAGTTCTAAATTTTTAGGAGAAAAAAACTCATGGACATGTTATTTTATTGGGCTCAATGAAGTAATCTAATAATTGTGTTAAAAATAAGTCTAACAACTAGTTGGACTCAAATGAATTCATAAATATAAACAAAAATATATATAAATTTTAAACCACAAAAAAAAAAAAACAATTTTAACCCACATGTCTATATATCATATAATACGTATAATTTTAGGATATCATACGATTCATACGATACACAACTATTTATCGTACGATTTATGAGCACGGAACCTTTTGTACACGATACGATATGTATTGTGTATTGTGACAACTATGGTCTTAGGTTTAAACTCTATCTCTTATTTTAAAAGTAAAAGTTCCATATTTCTCATTTTCACATTTTGTACTCCCTCATACTCCATATGTGAGGAATGTTGTTGACCTATGTAAACCCCATGTTACACCCATCTTCCTTACACAACGTATGTAAGTAATGTTATTGACTCATGTAAACCCCATGTCCCTAGTGGCACTCACACCACAAACATAAGTATTGTTGTTGTATCACATAAACCAAATTAGTTATAACTATATCGGTACCAATTACTAAACTAGTATTAATGCCCCCAGAAATGTAATGGATAAAATACCAACTTGTATCGACTATACTAAGAATTTTTTAGGTATTTTGGTTGGTATAAGAAAAATAATTAAAAAATGTATATTTTTTAAAAAGGTGGGTTATAAAATGCATGAATGGTTTTATCAATCACCATATAGTAGGTTGGATGAATTTACCTCCAAAATAGTTTGGAGGTAAAATTTTTCCGAAATAAAATATCCAAACATGGGTGAGTGGAAACCCCACCTACTTCCCCTCACTCCCTTTTAGTCTCTCTTTTCATCCAACCAAGAGTGCGTGTGATAGAAGAATTTATAGATCTGTCAGCCTAGATGAAATTTTTTTGTTTGTGAATATTGGAAAATTCATAATAAGATGATCCTAAATTCCAATAAGCAACTTTGAGTTCACAATTCTTATAACAATATCATAATTTTTAGGAATCAACACAAATTTTCTTGAAATCTTCACTTTCCATGTTGTTGCAGGCTGGCAGCATCATAAGAAAAGAAATTAAAATTCGTACTTACCTTGACAAAGTAATTGTAACATCCTTCAATTTTGACATAATATTAAAAATTTTCGTATTTAATTATTTGCTGTGCACATCATAAAAGAAGAAATTAAAATTTTATGAGAGCTTTAAGAAGTCTAACTGCGAATTATCAAATTAATTAAAAATATAATATTGTCTTACAAAGCCCATTATAACTAGTTTGGATGAGATATTAGACTAAAGAATCTATATGGTGGGTGATTAGTTAGTTAAGCCCAATAGAGAAAAGAAAATTTACATGAATTGGGCTATTATTTATCTGGGTCGATATCTTAACTCTCTATCTATCTCTGTGCTTCTTAATTTCTTTCTTCCCAAATGGTTCAGCCGCCACTCGGTTAGCATAGCACAGAGGTGAAATACAAAAAAGAGAAATACAGGTGAGAATTCAACTATCGCAGCATCGCTTCTTTTACTTTATGGTTTGTCACTTCGTCCCACCATTCAACCAATTTTTTCCTTCTATAATCTTACATTTCCACTCATGACTCATAGCTTCGGAAAATCCAATTAATGGGTTTAATTGAGAGCCAAGAGATTTCTCATTGGTGAGTTTCCAATGCCTTTAAAAAATACATTCTTTTGGATGAAAAAAATACGTTCTTGTCTCTAATGTTAAAACGTTGTGAATCCAGATTATAGTATAGTCTCTGGAATTGCTTCGTGGTCAGGTATGGAGCTTGGGCTTAGATTTAGAGAAGGCAAAAGTATAAATAAAAAAAAATTTTGAAACTTCAAATAAACATTCATTTAATAAACCATTAACACAGAAAAATACACTAAATTATTATTTTTTAAAGATATTACAGTACAATTATTTGTGAAAATAGCACATTAGATTTTTCTTAAAATATAATAATTGACTTTTTCAAATCTACCAATAAAACATAATTTGAAATAATCATTTCATTATATAGTTAATAGTCATTACACGCAATAGACAAACACTATACACTAACAGTCAACAAATAACCAACAAAATTTTAAGTGATAAATAATTTATTTAATTATTTACCTAAAAAAATCATTTAAATTTTTTAAAAGACACTAATAACAAAAACACTACCAAACAAAACTAAAAATTTCCAATTCATTGCACAAAACTGTCAGAGCATCACATGCGCATTGTGTTGTCTTACATAAGTCACAGTTGTTAGTCGCTAGTTTAGAGACAAGACACTACCTAACCACCATTTAATAAAATATATATATATATATATATATAATGTCAACGAATAACTTAAAAGTATTGGTTGATAATTTATTTAAAAAAAATTTATAAAATAAAAATAAAATAATTAATATTTTAATAATTTTATTTTTAACTTTTAAAATTATTAATAATATTGTTAAAAAAGAAATGTAATTTTATTTAAAAATAATATATTATATATATTAAAAAAATAAAAATTGGGAGCCACCGCCCCAGGACCAACAATAGCTCCATCCCTGTTCGCGGTGGGACAAGACACTTTAGCAGAGGTTGAATCTTTTTCACATGCAGCACGCACACGGTTCACAAGCATATATCTGAGTCAACTTCAATGAAATCTCTGATGGCTTTTCTACAACTCCACTAGAAGCTGAAGTTGCTTTTGAAAGGGACATGGGAAAGAGAGGATTTTATGTTGGAGCATCATCTTGCGGTTATACTCTACTCTTTACATCTTAGAGAGACTGTTGAAGCATCATTTTGTAATCATACTCTCTAAAATTGAGATGATTTTATGTTTACTTATGCTGAATATGCTTAAATAATTTGTTACCACTGTGCATAAACTTCAAATTCTATCCTACTCTGTACAAAAAAAAAAAAATTCTATCCTACAAACAAATATTTAAATTGATTCGACGTCATGAAATGATGTACCAATAATTTAATAATTCATTTACTCTATCAAAAAAAAGAATTCATGCAGACCCACTTGCTTATCTTTATTACCTGTTTTGTCTTTATCAACTTATTCGTATAATTGTCGGCAAGAAGATGAGTACAAATTTCTGATGTTTTGCACAAAGGTCTTCTATGTCTTCCTTTTCCTCCACTTTTAACCATTAAAGCTTTGCAAGCAAGCAATATTTATTGTTTCCATTCATCCATTTTCTCTCTTTCTCAACCAAAGGCTGCAATGACTTCTGCCACCAAAGAAGTAGCCATAGAGCTTCTTCCTTTGATCCGGGTCTACAAGGACGGCTCAGTGGAACGCCTCGAAGGCACACCAATTGTTCCACCATCACCTGATCAAGACCCAGAAACTGGAGTCTCATCCAAAGACATATCCATTTCAGTGAACCCTTCCATCTCAGCTCGCCTTTACCTCCCAAAACTCACTTCCCACAACCAAAACCAAAAGTTCCCCATCTTAGTCTACTTCCATGGCGGTGGCTTTTGCATTGAATCCGCCTTCTCAAGCCTCTACCACTGCTACCTCGGCAACTTAGTCTCCCAAATCAATGTAGTCGTTGTCTCGATTGAGTACAGACTTGCACCAGAGCACCCTCTTCCAGCTGCTTATGAAGACTGCTGGGCTGCACTTCAATGGGTTGCCTCTCAATCAGCTGGTAACGATAAAGATCCATGGTTAATCAATAGCGGTGACTTTGAAAGAATTTTTATAGGGGGTGATAGTGCTGGTGGCAATATAGTACATAATATAGCTATGAGAGCTGGGGTTGAGAGCTTGCCTTGTGGTGTTAAAGTTTTAGGTGCTTATCTTGTCCATCCTTATTTTTGGAGTTCTAAGCCAATTGGCTCAGAGTCTAAGGAAGTACACGAAAACAGCTTGCCAAGTTTAGTTTGGAACTTCGTGTATCCCTCAGTAACTGGTGGTGTTGACAATCCAATGATCAATCCAGAAGGGCCAGGTGCACCGAGCTTGGCTGGGCTTGGGTGCGATCGGTTGCTTGTGTGTGTGGCTGGGAAGGATTTGATAAGGGACAGAGGTGTTTGGTATGTTGATATGGTGAGGAAGAGTGGGTGGAAAGGCGAAATAGAATTGTTTGAAGTGGAGGGTGAAGATCATGTTTTCCATATCTTCAATATTGAGACTGAGAATGCTAAGGATATGGCCAAACGCTTGGCTTCTTTTATCTTCAAGTAAAAAAAATACTCTGGTTCATAGGAAGGAATGCTGCTTGGGACTATAACAGCAAGCAATAATAGTCATAATGGTAGTAGATGCTTCATCATGATGAGTCCCACTTGCTTCCTTCCATTGTTTTAGTTTAACTTATGCTGTTTGATTGAGATCAATAAGGCAAATTTCTTCAATCAAATATGGCTTGTGGTAAAGTCGGTTTTTTTTTTTTAAACTTCTATTGTGTTCATGCTTAATTATTTGGTGACCATGGTTTTTGGGGTTTTTTCAATATATGTCCTTATGTTCCATGTATGCATATACATCTTTATTTTCTATCAAGAGTTCTTGTATACACTTGTTGAGATCTTTGGCATACTTTCAGAGCTAAGGCGGACCGCTCTCTCAGTTTCGGAGGTGGTATTTTGTATCATGGGGATATATAAAACTCCGCTTACATCGAGGTTGGTCCGCTATAATCGGTCTCATTCTATCCTAATCTTGATCAGACCTTACATTGGTTTTGCACATTTTTGCATATCCTCTTCTCTCACCTTCATCTCCCTTATAGTGAGAGATTCTTTGGAACCACTACTCCTCAAGGATGCTATGTAACATTCCCGAACAATGGTATGGTTTAATTCCCTCGACTTCCCCTACCTTATGTTCCGTGGAGAACCACACCATCTTGCTATAAGTTGCGGTGACAAGTTACAGTTCTCACGGTTGCACTTTAGATTTTTTTTTTCAAGATCTTGAACGAAAGAATTTGTAAGAGAAAAAACCCAGAGAAGAAGAAGAAGACAACGAAGCAGGGTTGCGCCAAGTTGAGACAGGAGGTTGCCAACACAGTCGCTGGTCAGTCACGCTTTCATCCTTTGCTGCTGCTTCTTCTTTCTTCTTTTTCTTCCGCTCTTTCTTTTCTAATCTTTTTTAATTCTTAAGGTCTCGTTCGTTTGGTAGATGAGATTGAGTTGAGTTGTTTGGTAGTTTTTTAAAATATTTGTGGATAAAAAAATTGTGTAAAATCGCGAGTAAAATTGTTTAAAATTTGATCGAGTGAGGTTGAATTAGTTTTGATACAGGTCCTAAGCTTTTCACGTGACTTACATTGGAAATGATGAGTGGTTCTAATTTTTGGATCTTTTTGAATTCCTATTCTTCTCGCGTGACTTACATTGGAAATGATGAATGATTCTAATTTTTGAATAAAAGCAAAAAATACGTGAGTTACATTCGAAATGATGAATGGTTCTAATTTTTGAATAAAAGCAAAAAATATCAGCGGTTAGATTGAGCTCTTTTTTCAGCTTAGCCCAATGTGACGTCAGGATTGCAATAAATATTTTAAGTGTTTTCCAAACCGATCCAAAGCGAATCGGCGTTTTTATTCAGCATAGGGTTTGGATTCTCGTCTCCGACTTGGAGGCCTTTCGCGGCGGCGGCGAGAAGCTCCGGTAAGAGCATGGAGGTGTTGAGGAAGATTGGCGGTGGTTGCTTCAAGGGCAAAGACAGCATGGGCGTCATCAAGGTTGAGGCCGATAGTGGCGGTGAGGACGTCTTCCGAGTCTCCTCTGGGGCGCTCCCGGACCACCCTGTCGTCATGGTTAATGGACATGTTGGCAGGTACCATTAATTTGTTGAATTTTTTGGAGCTTGAATTCGGTTTTCCGGTTCAAGTTTTACGTTGACCAAGATCGACCAAGACTCATGTTTGAGGTGGGTTTGCTGAGTTTGCTTGCCTGAGATGGTTTTCCTGAGTTTGAGATTTTTTTTTTTTTTTTGGACTGGTTTTGTTGTATTTTTGGATCGATTTGGTATTTTAGGCGTTTAGGATTTGATGATTTTGTTGGGTTTGAGAAAATAGTGATTTTGAGATTTTTAATTTTTGGATTTTAATTTCTGAGTTTGTGTTCTTAGATTTGGATTTGTGATCTTATTGTTCTGGTTTAAAATATACTTAAATCTTAATTCATGTAATTTTTAGTTTTTAATTTTTTTATTTAGTTAAAATTAATAAATTTTTATTTTTATTTATATGCTAACGTGGTATTTTTTAATGTTAAAATAAATTTTTTATTATTATTTTAATATTTTCGTCTGTCACATAGGACGGGGTCGTTAGGGCACTGACAGAAAGGACTAAAAGTTTAAAACGAGACGCATTTTTCAGAATAGGAACTAAAAATGGTGGAAAAAAAAGTTAGAAGCTAAAGTAAAAATCGCATAAAAATGTAAGAATGTAAGGACGAAAAGGGGTTTTTCGGCTATTGTTTAATGGTCGGTCCATGCTGGGTCTTTTTTTTTTTTTTTTGGTCTTGACTCATAAAGGCTTATTTTCTTATTTTTGGCCCAAGCTCTCTCAAGGGAGTTTCCAGCATACACATAGATGACAATATATACAAAAATAAAATTAACACTCAAGTTGAGGTCTTGTTTGGTCTTGACTCATAAAAGGCTTTTTTTTTTTGGCCCAAGCTCTCCCATGGGAGCTTCTAGCGTGCACATAGAGGACCATACACACAAAACAAAAAGAACACTCAAGTGTGATAGATAAGGTCTAGTTCTGAGCTTTTCTTCCTCTTATCATGGCCATTGAAACGCATTAAAGCAAGGAGTCTCAAAGGTGCGTTGGATTTCTTTCAACAAGTTGGTGAAGTTGGGTTTTGACAGTTTTGTAAAGCTCCTTGAGGTAACCTTGTATTTCTTAAAGTCGCTTGTGTAAGCCAAGTTGTGTGATAAAATTTGAGTTGAAGATCATTATAACTTGTTCTTTATCGTGGATTGCCTGAAGCACAACCTGTACATATAGATTTAGCGTGTGTTGGGGAAGCGATGTCTAAGCTGGCTTTGGGGTCTGACCCAATCTGTAATATCATGTGGTTCAATTTAGTAATGCCAGGTGGTTTGGGGAGAACTGTACAATGTAAGATGCACTTTGATGAGAATGTCAAAGACTTAAATGGGAGAGATTATTGGGATGAGCCACATGAAGCTCGTTGTCACAAAAATGTATATATATAAAAGGAAAATTCTTAGTTTATACTGTACTAGCCACGTAAATCCTACATTGTAAACTCAACAAATATGTACAATTGTACATGTTTATTGATTTTATTATAATGTAAATTTATAATTATCTTAAAAAGGTGGAAACACAATTATTGTTATAATTCCTTATGTACATTTGACACCAAAAAACCTAGGCGATTTGGTGTGGTAACGCATGAGCTTCAAAGTTACATTTTTTATGAACTGTTTTTTTAAAGACCATATACAAAGGTTTGGATCAAATTTTTTGTTTCATCCCAAAGGGGTTGCTGAGTGTTGAGAGATTGAAAGAGAAAGAGCAGGAGTTAAGAGAGTCGTAATATCTTTTTGTTAGAAACCAACTAATGATTCTCTGATAATTGTCTCATATATGATGAACAAAGTTTCTCTCCAAACTCTTCATATAACCGTTGAATTGCATGCTTATTATATCCTTCATGCTTTCAAAATTCCAAGAAGATCAAAGATTAATTGGTTTGTCATCAAACAAATATTAAAATTTCAAGTTTTTGTAATTTAATATTGTGTATAAAAAAAGTTTATTGATTTAATGGTAAATAACATTTGATTTGAATGAAATTTGATATGCATATTAAAAATATAAGGAACATGAAGTTTAACAATTATATTTTCAAAATTCATATCCTAAAAAAAAAAATATATGAGAGAAACTTTGTTCATATACCATAGAAGTCATACTAAGGGTTCCCTTCGATTTATTTAGATGGGTTTCCAACGGTGGTAGTCTTAGGAGGTACCTCCTTTATAACTAACCCTACACCAATGAGAGAATATTGATTGATCATCAAACTAGTGGTTTATCCCAAGTGTGAACATCATGTGAAGCGATAGTTGTTTTTTAAATAGTCAAATCAAATATCAGTCAATAATTAACTCTTTGATGGAAGGGATTATAAAAGACTAACATTAAAACCTAGGATGTTATACTGGTTTCATACTGGATACTCTAAGATATGTACCGAGTTTTTTTTTTTTTTTTTTTTTGGATGTGGAAAAGGTGTCAATACGTTCAGGATACACTTTTGATATGAATTGGATATTGTTGTAACGTCCCAGCCATAGTTAGAGATAGGCCAAACTTGTAACAATTTTTTATTTATAATTTTTATATATTAGTTTAGTGTATACACTTATCTAGTTATCTTAAATTTACTATTTTTGATCATAGTTTATATTCTAAATATCATTTGATGGTCATGGATTCAATTTATTATTCATTATTTTTTTTAAATTCATATATACTTAATAATATATGAAAAATAAATGCTTAACAATATATATAAAAATATTTAATAAGTAATTTGTAAGGACACAACTCACAGGATGGGCCTACAAGCGAAAGAAACTAGGGCCCATGACGTAAACAGTATCCTTGGAATGAATTTGTAGAGAGTGGGCCAAGTAAACTTGGTTGAAGACGAATGGGTTGACGGCCCAAATATAGTTATGTCCAGACTAACATAAATGAAGTGTTGAGATGGCGTAGGGTTCTTCTTGGCTTGGTCCGAGAAGTGAACTTAGACATCTATTCTGAGTACTTGTATCTTCCTCTTTCTTGCTCTCTTCTTCTGTTACTTCCCTTTTTCTCTGATTGTTCGATACCCTCTCTCTTTGTTTCCTGCTCTATTTATAGGCCAATTTGCCTCACGTGCCAGTTAGGTAATTCTCCTTTGATACTTGTCCCATCAACCTTCACTTGAAGTCTCCACACGGCAGCTGTAAAGGGTGCAGGTCACTGTTCAGATGTTTTTTCCCATTAATGCGGTCAGCAGGTTAGTTGCAGGGTTATAAATGCGGTGGCAGCAGCCTTTCACATAATATCTCTTTGCTGCCACCTGTCCTCTTTGCCTACATAAATCTGGAGGTTCTCCAGAATGATAAGATCAATGCTGGGGCATTACCTTAGATCGTCCCTCTGATCATTCGACCAGGCAGTGCTCTCCAGACCACTCCTTTCTTTCTTCACACAAGTTTTACTACAGGAAGGAGTTAAACCAGGTACAGTCCTCATGATTTACTGTTCTCGGACGGACAGGTCTCCTCGGACAGGCCCATGGCCCATTATATAGAATTGGGCCTTTCACCCCTACAATAGCCCCTCAAAATTCTAGCTTTCTCTCTTATCCGAGGAGAAAGGCGGGATTTTGACTCCTTTAAAGGTCAAATTCACCAAATTTCTCAACTCACCCACGTGGAGATGCCATTTCGTGAGTCCCTCAACCCTTGCCGACGCTTCGGAAATTGCGACGTGTCATTTATTACTCTAGGTGACGCTCTGTCTCCTTTATCAACGGTGAGATGAAGATCCTGTGGCTAGGATCTCTTCACGAAATTTCGAGCGGGATAATTTCCATTTACTTTCCCTTCCTATATAAAAGGCTTTGAGGAAACCGTTTTGCCCATTTCGTATACCTTAAGCGTTCCAGAGTTCTTGAGCATCCCAGCCTTCATACGTTACCTTGTTCTTATTACTCCAAGAACACTTTCGTGAAGAAACCTAAATATCTAAGAAGTTATTGAGACCAAAACCTCAACCATTTCTGTAAGTACTTGGTTTCCAAGTTCTTTTCTCCTCGGCCGAGCACCTCGGCCTTCTTGTCTTTATCTTTTCTCACCTTAGGGTACCCCCTTTGTGTTCTTTTACACATCTAAATGGGTAGATTTAAGAATCTTGTCGATTCGCTTATAGCCATAGAGCTTTTCAAGGTAAAATACAATATACCTGAAGGCGTTGGTCTTCGATACTATCCACTGAAAAATATTATGACCGATAGGAGAACTGGTGAATTGGTCATTCCCGTAATCGCCTTTTTAGAGGGAGGAATGACCATTCTCATGGGCACAGTAACTAGGGAGTACCTTAGGAACCATAGGCTATGCCCGCATCAATGCACTCTCAACCTATTTAGGGTCTTGGGCTACGTAGATGCCCTCAATCAAATGATGGGCCTACAACTCACCTGGCATGACGTCGTGCACATGTACGAGTGTCATTCTTTGGCCGAAGGGGGGTACTACCTAAAATCTAGGTCCCCAGTAGTAAAAATGTTGTCATGTCTTCCCAAATCCAACAAAGGAATGAAGGACGACTTTGTCATTGTCTCTGAGGCATGGCATGACGGCTAACACTATCCGACTAAGGAGGGGGAGCCAGGTGGGGTGCTCTGGGACTAGGTCGAGATGACATAGGATTTGCACTTTAGATTTCATCTTACTTTGTTGTTCACTCATTCGATTCTGAGATAGTATAACTAATTCCTTATTTCTTGACTGTGATTGTAGATAGAAAATTTGTTGCTCCAAGACTTAGCCTCGTGAACGTGCCTGACCTGAATAAGCTACTGCGATCTGAGGTATTTGTGAATTCAGACAGCCAGTTGCGCGCCATCCATTTGATATTGGACTTCATTCAATTGTCGGACAAATTCTAGGAAGTTAGGAACGCTATCCAGGCCGGAGACAAGAGAATCCACAGGATTGACGTTTCTGGGCCAGGATTTTTGTCCAAGAAAGATCTTCCTCCCGTTGAGTGGTCGATTCCACAAGCCCTATCTCAACCAGCTACTCAGAGGGAAGAGACTGCTTCCTCTCGGCTGTCTTTAGAGATGGAGCTAGATCAGTTTCGCTTTGAGGGAGAAGAAGAGGTTCAAACTCAGCCTCAAAGCACACCAAATCTTGAAAGCTCTGAAGAGGAGGACGAGGAGATGTCACTAATACTGAGGGCGGGGTTGAGAGATCTCTTGGCCGGGAGGAGTAAGGGTGCATCTTCTAAGGATGCACCTAAGGCAAAAGCTGCTGACAACCTTCCTCCACCTCCGCCTCTTCCTGCGTCCGGGACTAGTCTTCTTCCGATACCAGATTTAAAGAAGAAAAGGAAAGTGGTAGACCTAGATACTGAAGAGGGTGAAGTGCCCCAGCACTAACAAAGGGGGCCAAAGCAGTAGAAGGATGGGAGGGATGACCCAAGGGTCTCTCCGTTTGAGAACAGGATCGAAAGAAATACCCGGGACATCCGCCAGCTGCCAACCTGGGCCCCACGGTTGGACTTGGACGGCGCTCCAATCCCTACAACCGCCTCCATAAGGGAATTCCAGAAGGGCAATTCGGCATACATTGCCGAGGCGTTGGAGTGTCCTTTGTTGCTGCCTCGGGACATGGAGGAAGTGAAGTCCTGGAGGCAGGCAGATTTATTCATGTCTCTAAAGAGAGACTTAGTGATGGTAAGCTTTTAAGCTTAAATTAGTTTCCTAAAGCTTGTGTCTCCATGCTAACGCACTTCTCTCATTTTTCTTATACAGGTGACCCAGCAGATCTATGTGGCGGAGGACTGGGTCAAGGACGCCCATAGCCAGGCTAGGGTTGAGGCTCAGTCTCGGGCTAACGCCGAGAAGGACTTGAGGGCCGTCAAACGTGAGAAGCAAGAGTTGGCCAAGAAGCTAGCTGCCGAGGAGAGAGAAAGGAGGAGCGCCGAAGCGGGCTTGAAGAATGCCCAGGACCAAGCTGAGGACCAGCGCAAGAAGCTTTACACTACTGAGATAGAGCTGGTAATTCAGAGACAGTTGGTCCTGGAGCTTAAGTCCAGCCTTGAGAGGGCTGAGAAGGCTGAAAAGGAAGCTCGGGAGGCACTGGGAGCATCCGAGGCTGCGAAGAATGCTGAGTACATCCGTGGCATAGAGGAAACGGAGATCAGGCTCGCAGAGGAAGTCTTCGAGGTGTGCAGGGACTACTGCAAGTTCACCTGGGAGGAGGCCCTGAACTCGCCAGGATTCCCAGCTGACTCGAACTTTAGGCAGCCGGGAAGGATATATTTCCACCCACACATCAGCTTGGTCTCGGCTGACCCTGCGCCCATATCATCCGAAGCTCCAGAGCCAGCAGGTCAGACGCTTGTTCCTCTCGAAGCCGAACATGAGGTTCGCGAGGAACAAGTAGCTCTGCAGGAACAAGTGGCTTCGGAGACTTCTTCCGAGGCCGCGGATGCTGCCAAGGCTAAGGAGGTAGCCCCCCCGGAGACTGAAGCTGGATCCTCCGAGGCCGAGCTGAGCGGATCGGATAGCCTTCCTCCTCCAACTAAACGGACTTAGGATTAGGGTTTTTAGCTGTTGTTTTTTGTTTTTGTTTTTCTTTTACTCTTGTATCGACGTTTTGTACGTTGGGCTGATGTACTTCAACTTTCTTAACTAATGAGAATATCGGCATTCGCCTTCAATTAGTCTTAATTTTATTTATTCATTTCTTATGTTTTGTAACCTTTACACTCGTAAGAATTTAAAGTTCCCGATGGGCAGAAAAAGAGAACTAAAGTAATGATGGAAGGAAACCTCTGTTCAAATGGAATAATGTAGATAGCATGAACGTGATAATAGTAACCCAGGTACAAGCTTTCCATTTATTTCGCAGTAACTCAATTAATTCATCCTGCTTTAACAAATGAGTGTAAATTTGTACAAACACAATCGAGTCTTACACTGCTGGAAACACTAAAATTGAATGGCAGTGCAAGTTCGTCCAAAGTATGCGGTCTGAGAAAATATGCAAAGCTAAGTTTCTGCTGAGTACTTAGTGATATGTATGAGGTGATGAAGTTGCTCGGAACATACAATTCGAGGGGTTAGGTATGATGGAGGTTGCATTTAGCACTTAATAAAATAGAATGCTAATTTACCCAAGGTATGTGGACTAAGCATGACCAAGGTTCTGTTTAACATTTAGTAAAACGAACGACAATGTTAATTTACCCAAGGTATGTGGTCCGAGGGGCCAGGCATGACCAAGGTTCTGTTTAACACTTAGTAAAATGAGTGAGAGTGTTAATTTACCCGGGGTATGTGGTCTGAGGGGCCAAGCATGACCAAGGTTCTGTTTAACACTTAATGAAATGAACTAGAATCTTAATTTACCCAAGGTATGTGGTCCGACAAACCAGGCATGACCAAGGTTCTGTTTAACACTTAGTAAAATGAACGAATGACCAAGGTTCTGTTTAACACTTAGTGAAATGAACTATAGTGGTAATTTACCCAAGGTATGTGATCCGAGGGACCAGATATGACCAAGGTTCTGTTTAACACTTAGTAAAATGAACTAGAGTGGTAATTTACCCAAGGTATGTGGTCTGAGGGACCAGGCATGACCAAGGTTCTGTTTAACACTTAGTAAAATGAATTAAAGTGGTAATTTACCCAAGGTATGTCGTCCGAGGGATCAGGCATGATCAAGGTTCTGTTTAACACTTAGTAAAATGAGCGAGAATGTTAATTTACCCAAGGTATATGGTCCGAGGGGCCAGGCATGATCAAGGTTCTGTTTAACACTTAATGAAATGAACTAGAATGTTAATTTACCCAAAGTATGTGGTTTGAGGGACCAGGCATGACCAAGGTTCTGTTTAACACTTAGTAAAATGAACTAAAGTGGTAATTTACCCAAGGTATGTGGTTCGAGGGACCAGGCATGACCAAGATTTTGTTTAACACTTAGTGAAATGAACCAGAGTGGTAATTTACCCAAGGTATGTGGTCCGAGGGACCAGGTATAACCAATGTTCTGTTTAACACTTAGTGAAATGATCTAGAGTGGTAATTTACCCAAGGTATATGGTCCGAGGGACCAGGCATGACCAAGGTTTAACACTTAGTAAAATGAACTAGAGTGGTAATTTACCCAAGGTATGTGCTCCAAGGAACCAGGCATGACCAAGGTTCAATTTAACACTTAGTAAAATGAGCGAGAATGTTAATTTACCCAAGGTATGTGGTCTGAGGGGTCAGGTATGACCAATGTTCTGTTTAACACTTAATGAAATAAACTAGAATGTTAATTTACCCAAGGTTTGTGGTTCGAGGGACCAGGCATGACCAAGGTTCTGTTTAACACTTAGTAAAATGAACTAGAGTGGTAATTTACCCAAGGTATGTGGTTCGAGGATCCAAGCATGACCAAAGTTCTGTTTAACACTTAGTGAAATGAACTAGAGTGGTAATTTACCCAAGGTATGTGGTCCGAGGGACCAGGCATGACCAATGTTCTGTTTAACACTTAGTGAAATGAGCAATATGATAAACCTTAATGCAAGAATAGAAACTTTTCCTAATAATAATACATCTTTAGGTTATTTACATTCCAGGGATGTGGTACAGCTTTTTCGTCCAAATCCTCTAAGTAAAACACTCCTATTCCAGCTACGGATAGGATACGGTAAGAACCTTCCCAATTGGGCCTAAACTTTTTCCAAGCTGGGCTCTTCGCAGGACCCACGACTTTTCGCAAAACCAAATCTCCCGATGCGAGTGATCTGAGCTTGACATTAGCATCATACCTCTACTTGAGATTATGCTGATAGCAGGCTAGCTGAACCGCAGCATTTTCCCTTCGCTCGGCGACCAGATCCAAATTATCCTTTAGCAGCTTGTCATTGTTAGCAAAGGTAAAAGAACTCGTTCTAAGTGTGGGGAATCTAGTTTCTATGGGAATAACAGCTTCAGCACCGTACGTCATTGCAAAGGGTGTTTCCCCTGTTTATCTCCGTGGGGTTGTTCTGTAGGTCCAGAGAACATGTGGTAATTCTTCCACCTACTTTCCTTTAGCATCCTCCAGCCTTTTCTTCAGACCACTTACTATGACTTTGTTGACTGCTTCAGCTTGGCCGTTTCCTTGAGGGTACGCGGGGGTGGAGTACATGTTCGTAATACCTAACCCACAGCAAAATCTCCTAAATGCTT
Source organism: Lithocarpus polystachyus (assembly GCA_033629205.1). Taxonomy (NCBI): domain Eukaryota; kingdom Viridiplantae; phylum Streptophyta; class Magnoliopsida; order Fagales; family Fagaceae; genus Lithocarpus; species Lithocarpus polystachyus. The sequence goes on along the minus strand of CM066171.1, from coordinate 51,621,866 downwards.
TACTGTCAAATTGAAGACCGTTATTCGAGATAAGAGTGTGTAGTACTCTGAACCAGATGACAATATTTTTCCGTATAAAATTTTGGACATTTACATCCCTTATGTTTGCCAGTGGCTCAGCTTCAACCCATTTGGTGAAATAGTCTATGCCAACGATCATATATTTTTTACTCCCGGCTGCTTTAGGGAAGGGGCCTACAATGTCCAAGCCCCACTGAACGAAAGGTCATGGCCTGGATAAAGGATTCAGAACTCCCCCTAGTTGATGTATATTCGGCGCAAACCTCTGGCATTGATCACACTTTCTCACGTACTCCTGTGATTCCTTTTGCATGTTCAGCCACCAATATCCCTGAGTTAGGGCTCTGTGAGCTAGAGACCTGCCTCCTGCGTGGCTGCCACAATTCCTTCGTGCAGCTCTTCAAGGAGCAAATCCGTGGCCTCGAGGTGTACGCATAATAAGTAGGGCCCGGAGAAAGAGCATTTGTATAGCTTATTGTCTCTTGAAAGCCAGAACCGAGGAGCTTTCCTCCACACCTTGTCAGCTTCGGCTATGCCTGGCGGTAGGACGTCATCCTTGAGGTAGGTCACCATAGGATCCATCCAGCTTGGTCCCACTCTAACTTGACAGATGCTGGGCCCTTCCTCCTTATCAGCATGCTTATGTACATCTTCCACTAAGATAAGCCGGGGTAATCCTTGAGTCGAGGAGGTTGCAAGAGTGGCCAAGGAGTTCGCGTGCGTGTTCCCACTCCGAGGAATATGTTGCAAACTAAATGACTTGAACTTTGATTGCAGTTGCTTGACATGTCTTAGATACTTCTGCATTCTTTCATCGCGCGTTTCTAGTTCTCCCTTGACCTGGCCGACGACTAGTGCTGAGTCTGAGAATACCTCTACGGTGTTCCTACCCATTCTTCTGACCATGGCCATTCCGACCAACAGCGCTTCGTACTCAGCTTCATTATTAGTAGCCGAGAAGTTTAGTTTGAGGGATTTTTCGATAACAACATTCTCCGGAGATATAAAAACTAGCCCCACTCCTGAGCCTCTCTGATTGGCCGCACCGTCTGCATACAATTTCCAGGGTGTGGACCTTTGCACGGACACTAGGCCAACTGAATTTCCATCCATGTGCATCTTTTCGGCACTTTCTTCTAACATAGGCTCAGTAAACTCAGCCACCAGGTCGGCCAGTATTTGTCCCTTAACTGAGATGCGGGGCATGTACTTTATATCGATGGCCCCCAGGACTGTGCCCCACTTTGCAATCTTTCCCGTATAATCTGCACTCCGAAGCAGTGACCTGAGTGGGAGTTAGGTAAGGACCACAACTGTATGTGACTGGAAGTAGTGAGGAAGTTTGAGAGTGGCATGGACAACTGCAAAGATGGCCTTCTCCAGTGGCAAGTAACGGATTTTGGCCTCATGTAGAGATTTACTCACATAGTAAACAGGTTTCTGAATACCGTTGTCGACTCGAATCAATATCAGACTTACTGCATGGGTGGCTATAGCAATATAGGCAAATAGGACCTCATCCGTCATGGGGCTGGACATGATGGGGGGTCGAGATAAGTATTCTTTTAGCTGCTGGAAAGCTAGAGCACACTCTTCAGTACATTCAAACCTTTTTCACTTGTTCAACAGCTGGAAGAAAGGCCGACACCTTTCTGCCGACTTGGAGATGAATCAGTTAAGAGCAGCTGTCATCCCTGTCAACCTCTGAACCTCTTTAGGATTCTGAGGAGGCTGCAGATTGTTGATCGCCTTTATCTGGTCGGGGTTAACCTCAATTACGCGATGGGTGATCATATAACCCAGAAACATTCCTGATCCAATGCTGAAAGAGCATTTTGAAACATTGAGCTTCAACTTGTGTTTCTTTACGATTCCAAAGATGCTCCCAAGGTCGCTGACATGCTCGGATTCCAGCTTGCTCTTGACCACCATGTCATTGATGTAGATCTCAATGCATTTCCCCAGCTGTGGTTTGAACATTTTTGTCATCATTCTCTGATAGGTGGAGCCTGCATTCTTCAGATCAAATGGCATCACCTTGTAGTGGTAGTTCCCAATGGAGGTGACGAAGGCCGTCTTTTCTTGATCATCCAGAGCTAAGGGAATCTGGTGGTACCCTTGAAACGTGTCCAAGAAACTCATTCGCGGATTCCCCACAGTTGCATCCACTAGCTGATCAATCCGAAGCATGGAGAAGGGATCATTGGGACAGGCTTTGTTCACCACCACTATATTGGCCAGCCATTCAAGATAGAACACCTCTTTAATAGCCCTTGCCTGCTTGAGCTTGTTCACCTCCTCCCTTACGGCGGCAGAATGCTCTTTGGATGAGCACTGAGGTGGCTGCTTCTTGGGTAGGGCAGCTGGGCTTACGTTTAGGTGATGGCAAATAAACTCCGGATCTAACCCTGGGGCCTCGTAAGAGTTTCAAGCAAACACGTCGATGTTTCTTCTAAGGAATACCATCAACTCTTCCTTATCCCAGGGGGCAACTGAGCCCCGACCTGGAAGAACCTTTCTGGGTCTCCGTTGATGGCAACTTTCTCCAATCTTTCACAGTTCTCCTCATCCAATTCCATGACGTTAAGCGGAATCGGGATTTCTGATTGCTACGAGTCTCTGTCCAAGGTGGTTGCTGGCCCAGTAGTAGACTGATGCGTAATGGCAGCTATGAGGCATTGTCTTGCCATAGATTGGCTTCCTACAATCTCCTCCACTCGTCCCTCAGATGGAAATTTAACCTTTAGGTGCAAGGTTGACGAAACAGCTCCCAGGGCGTGAAGCCACGGTCTGGCTACAATGGCCGTGTAGGAAGAGTATGCATCCACTACAATGAAGTCCACCTCAACTACCTCAGACCCTGCTTGTACAGGTAGCTTCATCTGACCTTTAGGGATGACGGTTTTCCCATCAAAGCTGACCAGAGGCGAGTCATACGCTGTCAAGTCTCCAGGCCGTAAACCCAGTCCTTTGTATAGGTCCGGATACATGATCTCAGCCCCACTACCTTGATTGACCATCACCCTCTTAACGTCGTACCCCTCTATTTTAAGAGTGATGACTAGAGTGTCATCATGGGGCTGTATAGTGCCCTACTTATCCTCGTCTGAGAAGCTTAAGGCTGGTCGGATCTTTACTCTGGCTCGTTTTATCTCTCTATTTGTGTCCTCGGCAGATGTCCTAGAGACGAACATCACTCTAGAGGGGCAGGATCCCGTTCTTCAGGGAGCTGCAAAGATGACGTTGATCATGCGCAACGGGGGCCTTGATAAGGCGGTCCCGGAAGCCCCTAACCTGCCGAGGTCTCCCTGACCATTGGGGTGGTGTATAAATTGCTGTAGCTTTCCTTCCCTTACAAGTTGTTCTAAGTGACTTCTCAAAGTCCGGCAATCCTCTGTGGTATGCCCTCGTTCCTGATGGTATTCACAATGGAGGCTCTGATTACGCTTTGTAGGGTCTCCCCCCATCTTGATCGGCCATCTAAAGTATGACTCGTTCTGAATTTTCTCTAGAATCTGGTGGATTGGCTCTTAGAACACGGCATGGACTGCCTGCGATGCAACAGATCCGAACTGCACGCTATAGTCCCTCTACAGCTTGCTGTTGCTGTACAGGTCCGACCTAAAATCCCTCCTATCCTGAGTGATAACCTTGGCTTTGCCCTTTTCGAGCAGCTGATCCTCCTCGATCCGTTTGTACTCATCGATATGGTCCATTAATCAGTGCACACTTCTCACGGGCTTCTTGGTTAGTGACTTCCTCAGATCATGTTCGGTTGGCAAGCCGACCTTGAAAGTTCTCACAGCCACATCGTCGAAACTCCCTTCATTCTCGTTAAACATTTTCCAGTACCTATTCGAGTACATTTTCAACGTCTCCCCTTCTCGCATAGACATGGACAATAAGGAATCTAATGGTCGAGGGACCCTAGTGTTCGTAACGAATCAACAGCAAAAGACCTTAGTGAGCGCTCGAAAGGATACAACAGAATTGGCAGCAAGGCCATTGAACCATCTCATGGCTACGGGTCCCAAACTGGAGGGGAATACCTTGCACATAAGAGTCTCGTTCCGAGAGTGGACAGCCATCTTCTAGTTGAAATGGCTTACATGTTCCACAGGATCAGTCCGTCCATTGTATGCAGTGAAAATGGGCTGGGTAAAATGCCGAGGAAGGCTTCCTCCTTCGATTCTACGTGTGAAGGGTGACTTAGAAATCTGATTAAGTTCCCTATTCATTGCATCATTTCCTACACCTCTTGAGGAAGTGCTTCTACCCCTGTGGCCGTGGTAATGCTCTTCCTCATAAGAGTAGGATTCACTAGGGGGCGTACGCGACCGAGGTCCGTAGTCATCATCTTTATCATCCCCAGAAGAATTATCGGTGATGAATGGACTACTGGATGGACTACGCCTCCTTCGCGCACGGCACAGCTTCTCTTTCAAATGATCAATCTTACGTTGCATCTTCCTAGTAGCGTCTTGGTAAGACCCCTTTTCCTTGTTTCAACGTCGACTCCTTCCTGTGTGCACGGTATGCACGCTCCCTTCACGGTCCCTTTCACGCTCAAGGTGCACAAAGTGATCAGGATGTTGGGAGCCATCTAACTCCGCCCTGTTAGGACCTGATCCAACCATGATTCAAGCCTCAACTCACCGACACCACAGTTAACTTCCTACAGACGGCGCCAATTGTAAGGACACAACTCACAGGATGGGCCTACAAGCGAAAGAAACTAGGGCCCATGACGTAAACAGTATCCTTTGAATGAATTTGTAGAGAGTGGGTCGAGTAAACTTGGTTGAAAACGAATGGGTTGACGGCCCAAATATAGTTATGTCCAGACTGACATAAATGAAGTGTTGAGATGGCGCAGGGTTCTTCTCGGCTTGGTCCGAGGAGTGAACTTAGACATCTATTCTGAGTACTTGTATCATCCTCTTTCTTGCTCTCTTGCTCTCTTCTTCACTTACTTCCCTTTTTCTCTGATTGTTCGATTCCTGCTCTCTCTGTTTCCTACTCTATTTATAGGCCAATTTGTCTCACATGCAAGTTAGGTGATTCTTCTTTGATACTTGTCCCAGCAACCTTCACTTGAAGTCTCCACACGGCAGCTGTAAAGGGTGAAAGTCATTGTTTAGATGTCTTTTCTCATTAATGCGGCCAGGAGGTTAGCTGCAGGGTTATAAATGCGGTGGCAGCAGCCTTTCACATAATATCTTTTTGCTGCCACCTGTCCTCTTTGCCTACATAAATCTGGAGGTTTTCCAGAAATGATAAGATCAATGTTGGGGCATTCACCTAGATCGTCCATCTAATCATCCGACCAGATAGTGCTCCTCGGACCACTCCTTTCTTCCTTTACACAAGTTTTGCTACAGAGAGGAGTTAAACCAGGTACAGTCCTTATGATTTACTGTCCTCGGACGGACAGGTTTTCTCGGACAGGCCCATGGCCCATTATCTGGAATTGGGCCTTTCACCCCTACATAATTAATACACGGTAAGGCTAGCACAACAAATTTGGAGGCCCAAGAAAATATATTCAAAAGGGGCCTTTTTTTTCATCACTTAAATAATATTTAATCTTTAAAAAAAAAAAAAACTAGTGTTTAATATCATAAATTTTTTGATAGAAAAGTACATTCTTTTTATTTTATATTATTTTTTGTGAAAAAATGTTAAAGTTGCAAGAAATTTTACTACAAAAACACTTACAAATGATGTAGTAACAAATGTGATTTGCGACAATTTAAAAAGATAATAAATAAGTATTTGAATTAATGATATTAGATATATTGTAAATTTTACAACATGAAACTTATAAAGATGTATCACCAATCACAAAATGTAATTTAAAATTGCATCTAATAGGTTGTTGAAGTCCAAAAATTATATTAATTGTCACATCAATTTATAAGGGTTATGAATAAAATTTACAATATTTCTAGCATTTTCCTATATGAATCACTTCTTATAATTAGTGGTACATATATTTGTAAGACCTATGCATTTAAAGTTATTTTATTTATAATATTACTTAATTATTTGAAGTTTCTTAAAGGTAGAGGAAAAATGTAAAACTTTTTTTTTTCTATATCACAAAAAAGAAAATTTAAAAAATAAAAAATCAAATTTTGCCCCAAAATTTGGGGATCCCTAGGCAATAGCCTAAGTAGCCTAGACTTAAAGCCGGCCCTGAATGCACATATCCTCAATGTAGCATATTTGTACCCGCCGTCCCGGCATCCATGCATCTTAGAATAAAACAAAGACTAACCCTAAGAGCAACCACATCAGTTGGTCTATTTTACACATCCATTTTTACACTAAAAACCTACTTTTTCTATTTTACACATCCAATTTTACAAAACACCCACATCAGTTTATCTATTCTATCATCTACTTTATTTAAATAATCATTTTCTCATTTTTTTATTATTATTTTATCTCTACCCTCTCTCTCTCTCCACTCACGTGACTTTAATAGAGATTCTTCTCTGAAACTTCTCAAATTTTCATTCAACTCTACTCCTCTCCTCTTTCTTCCATCTAACTCCTCTCCTCTCTTCCAAACTCTGAAATTTCGATCGAGCACGCCGATCCAAGCACGGAGCACGGCGCCGATCCAAGCATGCCGATCCAAGCACGGAGCACGGCGCCGATCTGAAACTCCGATCCAAGCACGACGAGAAGAACGACGATCCCAGGACGCCGATTTGAACTCCGATCCAAGCACGGCGAGAAGAACGCCAATCCCAGGACGCCGATCTGAACTCCGATCCAAGCACGGCGAGAAGAACGCCGAACCAAGCACGCCGATCTGAACTCCGATCCAAGCACGGTGAGAAGAACGCCGATCCAAGCACGCCGATCTGAACTTCGATCCAAGCACGGCGAGAAGAACGCCGGTCCAAGCACTCCGATCCAAGCACGCCGATCTAAAACTCCGATCCAAGCACGCCAATCCACTCTCTCTGTCTCCGTTGGTGTGTCCGTTTGTGGGTGTGTTTGGTTTTGTGGTGTCTATGGTTGATTTTGTTGTTGATTTTGTGGTTGATTTTTGATTTTGTCAATGGGAGTGTGAATCAGAGGAAGAAAGGCGTTAGTTTGATTCTTTGGGAATGTTTTTGGGTGATTCTTTCTCAAATTTTTCATGGGTTTTTGTGGGGACACCTTACCTAAGCTCTACATGTGGTTTAATTTGATTATTTTGGTGTTTTGAGGAAAATTTGAAATTCTAGGGCTTGAAATTGAGAAAATTGGGGGTTTTGTTCAATTTGATTGAAATTGATGAAATTGGCTTGTTGGATTGTTTAATTTGATCACTATATTGAGTTAATTGAATGTTGAGTTGATCAATTAATCAATTTGTTGTGTTTTGAAAACTTGAGTTTTTCAAATTGGGTATTTTTGATACCAACTACATGCTCAAGCCAATTTTGTTAATTTGGATCACAATTGAACCTGTCACTGCATTAGTACATGCATCATTTTCTGTTCATGCTCATGCTCATGCATCATATAGAATTGATATTTTTCTATATTTTATGCTGTGCTAACTTGCAGTCTGCCCTTGGTATTTGTTTTTTGCTCTTTTCTTTCTGTGTCTATCTCTTTTCCTTAGCACTATGCCTAGGAAAACTAGAGCCCATAGGACTTCTGATCCTTCTCCTTCTTTTGACACTGAGCGGTTCCCTAGTGAGTCAAACCAAGTCACCTATGAGACTCTGAACCTTAGGCGTCATATTTGGGCTGAGCGTAGGGTCGTCCTAGATGAGGTAGATCCTGAGGTGCGACGTAATTTTACACGTCGGGGTTGGTTACCTTTGCTCGAGTATGAGCATTCTCCTCCTCCTGCCATCCTGATTAGAGAGTTCTATTCGAACCTCTCTGTTCATGTCTACGATAACGACACCTTGGTAAAGGTGTGGTTACGTGGTGTGGAGTATCGTATTACCCCTCGGGTAGTGTCTGATGCTCTTGGGGTGCCTATAGTTGACCATCCCGTTTTTCCTTATGAGGAGTCTCCACCCCTTGATGACGTTCTGTCATACATCACTGGGTCTTCTATCCAGTGGGGTTCTGATTCTCGGATCACTTTGGCTGAGCTTTCCGAGCTTCACTATCTTTTCTTTAGGATAGCGTGTCATTCTTTGTGGCCTATTTCGCATGTCCACACCATCCCTCTTGAGCGATGTGTGTTTTTGTATGCTCTTGTCACTGATGCGCCTATCAGTTTTCCTCATTTGTTCCTTCGTTCTTTGAACGAGGTTCATCGGTCTAGTTCTACGGCTCATGCTTTGTTTTTTCCTGTTTTTATTCATAGGATTCTTCTTTTTCTTGGTTTTGGTGAGTTTCCTATTTCTGAGCCTGTTCGTATTATTGCTCCTATCGGTGCTACCTTTTTGAGGCAAAGGGCTGCTCAACTTCGAGTTAGCTCTAAGCGTCCTAGGGTAGAGCATTCTGGTGTCACTCCACCCCCGTCTTCTTCTACAGATACTCATGCAGCTGGGACGTCTTTTGATCCTGCTGTTGCTGCTGCTGCTGCTGATGTTCCTCCACCGTTTGATGAGGTTTCTGATCTTCGTCGGACGCTTGATACTGTCATGACCGTTCAGGCGGCTCATGGTCAGCTTTTGGTGGACATCCTTGATGAGCTACGTGCGTTACGAGCTGATTTGGCGAGCTCTCGTCATTCTCCTCCGCCGCCTCCTTTTGATGATGAGTGAGTGCCCTTTGGCAATTCGTCACTAAAAGGGAGAGTGCATAGTTCATTTGTATCTAGGAGAGATTTACATTTTAGGGGGAGTGTTTTGTTTACTTGGTAGTGATACTGCGGAGCTTGTGGAGTTATTAGATTGTATCTAAGTGCTTCACTGTGTATACTCTTTTTTAGCTCTTGTTTAGGAGATATTTTGTTGAGATACATTTTTCTTATTTCACTATACTTCATTGCTTATTGATTTATATTTATGATGTTATTCATGATATATGTCTTTATTTTGTGTCATGTGAAATCAAGAAATTTTTATTTATATATTTCCTGTTTTTTCTGCCACACATGCGTTTATGTGTTTGTTAAGTGTTACAGGAATATACAGGTTATTTTCAGTCGAGCTGCTGTCTACTTTGCAACTGTTAGATAGTAGTCTAGGTTGAATTGTTAAGTGGCTATTTATTTTGTAATGGGCTATTTCAATTTGTAACTTTGAGCTTTTTGTTAAGTCTGTGTTTTGTCACGGATTGCCAAAGGGGGAGTTTGTTAGGTTCTAAGGATTAGGATCTAATGTATTTAGAACTTCAATTTGTATGTTGGCAAACCATGATCAAAACAATGTTTAGTCGTGTGTTAGACTTGCTCAAAGTATGGTATTTAATGTAAAGTTGGAATCGAGTTTTTATGCAGAATTACTATTAACTTTCTGTAAGACTCGATCGATCGAAAATTAGACTCGATCGATCGAAAATCGTGCAGAACGTTTTTCTGCAGAATTTTCCAACTCAGCCTTAGCTCATTTAATGTATAGGGTTTTACGTTTTGTCCTAAGTATATAAGGGAAAACCCTAGCCACGTTTTCAGAGTTCTGTTTTGCTGTGTTTGTGAATCTCTTTGTGAGATCTAGAGGTGTTTACCTTCACATACACTTAGGGTTTACAAACTTGAGATTAATGTCAAGAGTTGTGTAGATCAATACAGTTGCAGAATCAAAAGAGTACAAAGATATACAAGCAGGTGCGCTTGTGGATTTGCTGAAGAATTCAAGAAAGAAGGAGTCCGTGGTCTCGGAGCTATCATGGGGTCATGGTAGTAAGTTTCCTACACTTGGGTAGCAATAAGATGTTAGTGGTCTAAGTCTTGTTGTGTAAACTTCGATTCTTTCATAGTGGATTCAGTTTACCTTGAGGATAGCTAGGTCAAATCCTCCCCAGGTTTTTACCGATGTGGTTTCCTGGGTCATCATATCTTTGTGTTATTTATTTTTCCGCTGCTTTGTTGTTTTTGATATATTTGTGTTAACCTAGTTTTGTTTAAATTACCTAAGTTAATCACTTGACTAATTCTTTAGGTTAATCTGTTGGGTTTAAAGGGTCTAAACGAACTGACAGTTTCTTTTTGCATTTTACAAGGACGGGTGTGAATGCTCTAAGTTATCTCTTAAACAAGCTTGTGTTTCTATAAAAAAAGGATTTGATAAAGGGAGGCCATAGGTACAAAGAATTCTCTCTGGGCTGCCCCCACTTGTTGAAAGAAAATGAAAAAGTATTGCCTTTGTGCCAAAGTTTTGAACGTGAAAGTAAGTTGAATGCATTTTATCACTGAATGGCCAAAGTGACCAGCTGAAACTGAGAAGTCGTAATCCTTCCTTTTGGTTTATCATGACTATTATTCGCATTGCTGTAGACGTATGAAGAAGACCTAGTCATATAAGAGACTTTTAAGAGTCCAGACACCAAGTTTCAGTCTATAATAAGATTAATATATGGACAGTTCCTTTTCTCATTAAGATTAAGAGAGAAGTACGTTGGACATAAGCGTGAAGTAGTACACACGTATACATAATAGTTTTTATTTTTATTAATTTGGTAGTTCAGTGGTGAGGCGGAGGGATTTGAACCTTGAATGCGTTCATGATAATTTCTGGCATTCTTAACTTAGTTAAAGTTTTTTAGGCATAGTACATTAGGTTTTAGGATTAAATTCAAACATATGACTGTAAAATTTAATTGTCTTAAAAAAATTGTGTTTTATTGATCAATACAACCATGATATTGAATTTGATTTGAAAATTTTAATGTGCAAACATAAGGAATTGTAGCTAAATTTTGCATGGACTCATTTATGAAAGTGCTTCAATTCTTGGAGTTTGGATATTAAATGGGGAACAAAATTTAGTTATAAAATTAGTTATAACTTTAGGCTACAAATTTACTTAATATTTTTTTATTGGAGGTGAATTTGTCAAAATTCACCATTGAATTTGTCGAAATTAGTTATGTCATCAATAAATTTTTTAAATTGTAAGTTTTCATAATTAAAAATTATGTACAAAATATAAGCTTATAGATCATATAGTAAATAATATTCGATTGATACAAAATTTAACATGTGTGTTAAAAGCGTAAAGAACATGCAATTCAACGGTTAGATTTTCAAAATATATTGTAATATTTATTTTATTGAGTGAGTTTGTAACCTTATATTATAACCAATTTAGTTGCTAAACTTTGTCCTTAAATAGGGCCATTATGCCTAATGGAAATATAACTTTCTGGCCCCACCAGTCACTTTCTATACTTTGGAAATGAACGGAAGTCTGGAAGAAAATCATATACAGCAAAGAAATTTAAGGCTCTTAATTAAGTGCCTTAAATTTATCAAGGCAGTTTTATTTTTGGAAAAGCATTAATCCTGACCGTTTATTTGAATACATATCGCATATATACCATCTTGCAACAATAGTTGGGCGATACTAATTAGAGGAGAGGTGAGTATAATAACGAAAAACTTTTGAAGAAGTTAGTGTAATTTAACCTGAATAAATTTCCTTAATAAACATTTTCTTTGAGCATCTAGTGACAGCCTTGAATTCTTGTAGTATAAGTTAGGTCTTAAACTAGCTTGTGTTTCTCCAAAAAGGAATTCATAAAGGTAGGTCATTGGTTAGAAGAATTCTCTCTAAAATTGATATCAAGTTGTGGATTTTCTCTTCAAACACTTGATCACAATTATGCTTGAAGGTGTCTGGTCTCATTCCACAATGTATACTCCATATATGTCTTGTCTCGTGTTTTAAAAGTCCTGTGATTTAGTGGCACTGTGTTTGCCCCACTTGTTAAAAGAAAAAGAATATATCCTGCCTTTGAGTTGAAGTTTTGAGTGTGAAAATTAAGTTATAGATGCATCGCATCACTGTATGGACAAGTGAACATCTAAAACGGATCTGTTGTAATCCTTCCTCTAATTGGTTTACCATAATTATTATCCACATTGAATTTTATGCATGAAGACCTAGTCATAAGAGATATTTAAGAGTCAAAGACACCAAGTTTCAGCCTCTAAGATGAATATGTGGATAGTTCTTTTTTTCATTGAGATTAGAAATGGTGGTTGGTCATAAAGGTGTTACGTAAGAGTTAGTTCCCGTATGTGAAAGGGTGGCGTGGTACACATGTATGCATGATAATTTCTAACACTTTTAATTTAGGTACAATTTTTTAAAAACAGTCTAAGATCGATGAATATACGGACAATTCTTTTTCTCATTAATATTAAAACTAATAGTTGGCTATAAGGGTGTTACGTAAGGTAAGGGCTTAGTAGTTAGTTTCCCTATGTGAGAAGATGACATAGTAAACAAGTATACATAATAATTTCTAACATTTTGTACATACGTAAATTTTTTTAAATACAATCTAAGATGACTCTATGAACAATTCCTTTTCTCATGAAGATTAGGACCAATAGTTGGCCATAAGGGCGTTGCGTAAGGCCGTAAGGGTTAATTCCCCGTATGTGAGAGGGTGGCATTGGACACACACATATATATACATAATAATTTCTAACATTCTTAACTTAGGTATAGCTTAGATACAGTATTTTAGATTTTTACAAAGAATTTTATAATTTAATCAGTTGGCATCACCTGGTATTTCCATAGAAATATCTAAAGTTTAAAACACCCCTCCCCCAAAAATTGAATTATTAAAAAAGTAAACATTAAGTTCTTCAATTTAATGTAATACATTTAATTTATTGTGTGATTGAATTTAATTAAAAGAATATACAACACATAAGTAACTTTATTTAAGTTTTCCTAGACTTATATATGCAACTGAAAGTACTACAATTCTTGGGATAGTAAATTTAGGTTACGTTGTTGGTGGCATATAAAGACAGCAAAAAAATTAAAGGCTCTTAATTAAATGCTATAAATTTTCTACCATTTTGCAGCAACCATCAGACACTAGCAACTGATCGTGAAGGACTTTGTAATATGATGGGGTGGGGTCTGTTATGAATATAAGAGGGAAAACATCATTTTTCTACGCTGCAAGAGTACCCAAGAATTTTCCAGAGACATCACTCAATTCGCTAGATTTTATGTCATAACACCGTTGGTCCTACGTCTAGAAATGTATAGTTGGCCATTCTTGACTAGATTTTATTTTTTTCTGCAATTGACTGGAAGTTCATTCTTATCGACTTCTGGCCTCTTGGGTCTAGTCCTATAGGAACGTCGTGGCACCGGAAAATACATATTTGTGGGTGGTTGGTGTTCTAGCTAGTCTTACTTATTGCACATATATTAGTGAACTAATGACCAAGATTGAAAAATTAAAAATTCATTTTTAATCTTAATAAGAAAAAATTTTAGCCTTCAATTTTTTTCTTCTTCTTGTACCTTTTCCACCCATTTAATTTTTACATCTCACAAATCCACAAATATTGGACACTGCCAACTGATCACGAGGGATCTGTATGTGTCCATTTGAGAATTTCTATTTATTTTTAATAGTTTATTTGCATAATATTTATCAAAAGATATGATTTTTGATAAACTTAATGTTAAATGTGTTACAAAATATTAAAAGTTAGTTTATTTATAAAAAAAAAAAATTGAGACAAAAAACAACTTAATATGAGGACATCAGTCAATTCGCCATATTTTATATTACAACAAAGATAGCATCACCGTTGTCCTCGAACGTCAAGAGCCGTAGCCGGCCATTCTTGACAATTTTTTTTATTATATATTTTTCTGCAATAATTGGCCAAATGGCATGGTTCTTATAGAGTCATAGTATTCATAGGTCTCGTCCTATATAGGAATGTTCTTGGATAATATAGATTAATTTGGTGGTGGTGGATCGTCAATGAAGGTGCATGTGTTTATACCACAGAGTTTTCTTTCGGACTAGTCTTGAAGAAAATTCCATCAATTTATTATTTGACTAGGCAAATCACCATTCACATTTTGTGTGTGTGTGTGTGTGTGTGTGTGTGTGTGTGTGTGTGTGTGTGTGTGTGTGTGTGTGTGTTGAAGAGTCTACTTTTTTATTATACAAGAGGAAATCAAATCACCATTCACAAAATTTTGTATAAAATATTTTTTTGACTCGAATCACCATTCACAAAAAATAAAGAGTCTAATTTACTTAATTTAAAATGGGAAACGGTTAGTGGTGGAGTCACATTATTCCCTGTGTAATTATACCCACTTAATTTTATAAGTTTGGTTTATAAAGACAAATTAAACAGGAGTATTTTCGTTGGTTCTAGTTAATTTAATTAATAAAGTATCTTGTTATAAAATAAAAGATTTAAGATTCAAATTTCACCCACACTAAAAAGCTAACTAGTGTCTTAACATGATGGTAAAGAACGCTTATCATGAAGTGAAAGTCATATATTGAAATTCTATTGAATTTATAAAAATAATTGAAAAAAGAAGGTATTTCTAAACTAATGCAGACTCAATTATGGCATCTTTGTTAAAAAGGTTTGGCCTCTTGCAATTTGAAAAAACTATAGATAGATTATATAGAAAGGGAAAAATATATATTAATTTTATAATTGTGGTCCCTTAAAGTTAAAAAAAAAAAAAAAAAAAAAAAAAAAAAAAAAAAAGCAAATCCACTATAGCTTTTTACATTCTAAATTTTCCTCATGGAGTTGGTATGTGGTGGTGATGGTGGAGGAGGCATTAAGACAATATTTTGTTGTAGATAATTCTATATTTAGGGGAAGGAGAATTTAAACTCTAGAAGTCTTTGATGAAATTGCCAAGGAATGTCAATTAAACTACAAAATTTTTGGTATTAAGACGAATATTAATGCTAGGTATTATAAAAACAATAATATTAGTAGTATAAGAAAAATTTTTTAATTCAAACGTAATAATAGGATACTTTAAAATCTTAAGAAAAATTTTGCAAGATTTTTTAATTACCCTTCTTTTTAACCCAAACAAAGAAAATTAATATTGAGGATTTCACCTCAAATTTTTTCATACAAATACACCATAAAGATGTTGAGATTTTTTTTTTTTCCCTTTTATAGATAGGATAAAACTTCAACCTATGACATACCATAATGATTGCCTTTTATTATCAAGTTAAAACACCAAACTTTACTAATTGGACCGACTCGAAAATAATGTTGAGATCTATTTAGTTATTATTGAATTTGTACATTTTGCAAGAGATCGAAAGCTACTTTTAGAGCAGCCATATTGTTTACCTAAGAAACTAGTAGATATAATATTGAAAAAAATAGCTTAATAGTAAAACCATATTGCAGTTTACTTAAAAATCTTCCTACAATTCTTGAATTATAGACTAAATTTCAAATTAGTATTCAAATAATTAAAATAAATTTAAATTCAGTTGCGGACAAAATATTCTAGCTTCCTTAGTCCAAATGGTGGGGGTTTCTAAGTCACTAAATGCTACTACAGTACAGTTATATTTCATTGGGCCTTAAAAAAAATAGTGTTATTACAGTATTTTCCGGGGAAAAAAAATGCTACTAGTCCACTAGAAGACTGACTATAAGCAAATTACAGCGGAGAATTTTCTCAAATGGTGTGTATAGAATTTTTCATGCACAGATTTCTCCTCATAATTTTCATTCCAATGGACCTTGGACCCTACAAAAAATTCACAACGGAGACGACAAGTTGCTAATGGTAAAAATAATGTTAATTGAGATCAAATAAAAACTTGTCACTCGAGAAAATATTGTGAAAATCTTTGCTCCTGAAACATTTCTCTTATAGTTGCCAAATATTCTGTGATTGTAACTTGTTCTACGCGTTGAGATTTCTGGAAGATAGACCGTCCATATTTCCTGATGAATAATACTTGTGCCACGTAAAGTGGTACAATTTGTGCTGCAACTCACCTATGTGGGGAGTTGTGAGTTGTGAGTTGTAAAAAGATGATGGTGGGTCTATATGGGATTACCTCTCTATCACTCACAACTGGCTATTTGGCCAAGTTGCGGCACAAATTGTGCCATTTTATGTGGCAATAACACAGCTCGTGGCCAATATGGACTGGTCAATTTCTTTCTCAGTGGTTTCGCGTCTTGAAGATAAGGCTTAAAGATAAGCCATGGCTTATCTTTAAAGACTGACCAGTGAGAAAGAAATTTACCTATTGACGACGACGACTTTATAGTGACAAAAAAAAAAAAAAAAAATTGCTTGTTTTATTGATTCTATATATATGAAGGTGAATTGGAAGATGATTATTCACTTCCAACTACAGTGAGAGTAAGGCAAACACAGAGTGAAAGAGCCATTCTTCATTGATGGCAACAACCTTTCTTTTTCTTCTTCTCTCTGCTATTTTCATTGCAAAAGCTCAACAAGGGCAATCCATTGTGAACCCAGGCTCTTTTTTAACACCTACCACTACCACCACCACTAACTCTTCATGGCCATCACCTTCTGGTCGATATGCCTTTGGATTTTACAAGCAAGGCAATGGCTATGCTGTAGGAGTTTTTTTTGCTGGGATTCTAGAAAAGACTGTAGTCTGGACAGCCAACCGAGATGATCCTCCAGTTTCCGCTGCAGTTACATTGAATTTCACAAGTGATGGACGTTTGGTTCTGCAATCGGCACAAGGCACAACGAAAAGTGTAGCTGTTCCTGGTGAAACTGCAAGTTCAGCATCCATGCTTGATACAGGCAACTTTGTTGTTTATAATTCAGATAACCAATCAATATGGGAGAGTTTCCAAAATCCAACAGATACCCTTTTACCAACTCAGCAACTCTTTTATGATGATGTGTTGGATTCCAGTGTGTCGGAGTCGAACCAATCAACGGGTAGATTTCGTGCCATTATGCAACAAGATGGATTCATCGCACTATACCCAATTGGAACCCCATACTATATTGAGTATGGTTATTGGTCTAAGGGTATACAGGGACCCCGATTAAATGCGACTCTAAACCTTGATGTTGATGGTCATCTTTACTTGGCCAATGGCAATGGCATAGTGACTATATCTGTAGGAGGAAACTCTACAAAAGGTTTACTCTACCGTCTGAGAATGGATGATGATGGATTCTTGCGGCTGTACTCGTACAATACGAATCAGAATGGTGATTGGGATGTTACATGGTCAGCTGATAGCATTGGCAAGTGTGATCCAAAGGGTTTATGTGGCCTCAATGCATTTTGTGTCATAAATGATCAACAATATAATTGCACATGTCTTCCTGGATTTGCATTTGTTGATGAGAGCAAAAGGACTTTAGGCTGTGAAAGGAATTTTACTGTAGACAATTGCAAGGAAGCGACGTATGTCATGGAAGAAGCGGCTAACACTGTATGGGAAAATGATACTTACTCTCTCCCGTTGTTTTCATCAAACTTAGAGGATTGCAAAATTGCATGTTTGCAAGACTGTAACTGTGAAGCGGCGCTATTCAAAGACGGGGCATGCAGAAAGCAAAGGCTTCCCATGAGATTTGGGAGAAGGCAGAGTGATTCAAGTGTAGCCCTTATCAAGGTAATTACCTCTACACCCTCTACAAATAGAACTATGACAAAAGAAAGGAAGAAAGAGCTACGTGTGGACATCCTAATTGTCAGTATTACATTAGTTGCTTTTGCATTCATTGTGTTGGCCATTTCTGGATTTGTTATTTACAGATCCCATGTTTCCAAACATGAAAATGTATCTAATATGGGAAAATTTGTTGATGAGGATGTTGGTCCACGATCATTTACTTATGTAGAACTTGAAAAAATGACTGATGGTTTCAAGGAGGAGCTTGGTAGAGGTGCATTTGGGATAGTTTATAAAGGGATGATAGGGAACGGCCAAAAGATTGTAGCTGTGAAAAGGCTAGAGAAATTGTTGGCCGATCGAGAAAGAGAGTTTCAGACCGAGATGAAAGTTATTGGAAAAACACATCATAGAAATTTAATCCGTCTTCTTGGGTATTGTCATGATGGACCGAATAGGCTTTTGGTGTATGAGTATATGTGCAATGGTTCACTTGCGGATATACTCTTCACACCTAAAAAAAAACCTTCTTGGGATGAAAGAAGGGGAATTGCTTGCAATATTGCAAGAGGAATTCTTTATCTCCATGAAGAGTGTATGCCACAAATCATTCATTGTGACATAAAACCTCAAAATATACTCATGGATGAAAACAGGTGTGCAAAACTCTCTGATTTCGGATTGGCAAAGTTGTTGAAGCCAGACCAAAGCCAAACGTCCACTAATATCAGGGGCACAAGGGGATATGTTGCACCAGAGTGGCATCGTCGAAATTGTCCCGTGACAGTTAAAGTAGATGTCTATAGCTTTGGAATAGTTCTATTGGAGATTATATTTTGCCGAAGGAGTGTGGATAGTAATCTTCCTGAGGAAGAGGCTATTCTTGAAGAATGGGTCTATAGTTGCTTTGAGTGTGGTGAGTTAGATAAACTAATCAATGATGAAGAGGTCGACAAGAGACAATTTGAGAGAATGGTTAAAGTGGCATTTTGGTGCATTCTAGAAGAGCCATCACTTCGACCTTCAATGAAAAAGGTTCTACTAATGCTGGAAGGGACTGCAGACATCCCAGTCCCTCCAAATCCCACTTCTGTTATTAGTATGATCTAGGTTATGAGAAAAAGGGAATGGTTTGGAAAATTGAGCAGCCTAAGCCCTTGGTATAGCAAGAAGTCAAGTTTCCTGCGTGCTTCATTTTCATAGTATATGTATGCATGTCTTAAAATGTTGCATTTGACGCTTTCTTTATTTTTATTTTTCTTTATCTATGTTCTCTTGTATAATTTAATGATTGCTGTCAATGTTATGCAAATAATAATGTTTTTTTAAAGCAAAAAATAAAGATACTTACAGCAGTTGAAGTGTTTGTAACCATGTTTGGCAATCTTATAAATATAGCTTGTTTCAAACTTTATAAGCCAAAAGATAATTGAAATCTAAAAATTGGTTGTGAGATGTCTTGTATATTGGATTCGGCTCTATTAATTGTAAGCGTTAGTGTACACCACGTCCAAACACATCATAATTAATTGAGTTTATTCTACTGATGTACTATCTACGTTATTTAACGATTATCCTTACTTTCATTTTGTTGCTACTCTCTAGCTATTCTAAGTATTCCTGTGTACAATATTGTATAATCTAATATAGAGAATTATATTCTCCATTCCAACAGTTTGTATGATACTTCAATGATTAAATTTATCTTCTTCTTTTTTTTTTTTTTTTTTTACATCAGAATTTTTGGGATGAATGGTGGTTTATTATAATATTATAGCAGGTGGTCTTGAGTTTAAATGGTATCCAAACTTCATCTATTATTTTTAAAAAGTAAAAAATCTCACATTTGGTACTCTCTCACATTATTGCGTCTATTCAATGGAACCAGTCTTTCACATACTATGGGTCTCACATTTTTTTGAGGTGGATAGCTTGTGGAGATACTTCTCATGTCTCCCTATCTCTCATAGATTGCATTGTTTTTGAACTGTATAATACCTATTCCCCCTTCTCCCCCCCACCCCCCACCCCCCACCCACCTTCCCATTTTTACACTTTTTTTTTTTTTTTTGTGTGTGTGGTTGTGATCTTATAGCAAAGTCATTGCATCACGAGTAAAACTACACCAATTCTAAATGTTAATGAACATACCATAAAATGAAAAATTAGCAAGTTCTAGATCTTTTGTGTTAGGGCTGTAAACAAACCAAACCGTTCATGAATAACTTTGACTCGGCTCAATAAAAAGCTCGTTCATGTTTGTTTGTTTACAAATAAGCCAAGTTTGAGCCTTAGTTTTAGGTTTGTTTAATAAACAAGCCGAGCTCAAGCAAAAAAAAATTGTTTGTGAACAAGCTTGTAAACAATAGGGCTCAATACAAAACATATCGAGCTTAACCTCGTTTATAGCTTGATATATGTTTATTAAATAAACTTATAATTATGAAATTACACATATGTTTTGGAATGTTAATTTATAACTCATTTATTCATATCTGTTTTGGAATGTTAATTTATTTAAATTTGTGAAGATTATAGTTGTACGAATGACAAATGTGGATGTAAAGATTGTATTTTGAATAATTACTCAAGCCATAGAAAATAAATGATGATAGATGGATTTAATTATGTAAAGTTGTAATTTAAACAAATTCTAATCACGGGTGTTAAAAGCATGATAAAATGAGTATATTATATTATGTATGTATATTGGTTTATTTGATTTTTGGTGATATAAGTATTTGATAATGCAATTCTTTTGGATCCCAATCTAAAAAGACTGACTTGAGCTCGAGTTTGAGCTTGATATGAAGCTCAAGCTTGGCTTGACTAAATAATCAAACCAAGCCAAGCCAACCCGAGCTTAAACTTTTTGGCATTCTCACAAGCTCGAGTTCAAACATTGTTTTTAGGTTTGTCTCAAGCTCAAGCCAAGCTTGAGCATTTGATTTTTTATTGACGAGCCAAGCTCAAACACACACTATTCGGCAAAACCTGACTCGTTTATAGCCCTATAAAAGCAAAATCACATATATGTACATATATGCTGTGAATTGAAAGCTTTTTTTTTTTTTTTGATGGGGTTGTGAATTGAAAGCTGTTTGAGTTTTTCCATTATTCATAATCAAAACTTTATATAGACTAACATATCATTTGTATATCCAAATAAGAGAGCGTATAGGACACGCCCCCCCCCCCCCCCCCCTCCCCCACACTCCAACCTCATCCTTACTCTCTATTCCCTGTTTTCCTTCCATCCAAACCAAAAGTCTATATGTGGTAGAAGAACTTACAAAAAAAAGTCCTATAGATCAATTAAGCCTATAGTTGCATTTTTTTTAGCTGCATTTTGAGCCATGGCCTTAAACCCATAACTATAGGCTAGGATCAATGGCCGCGTTTTTGAAACGCGGCTATAGGACATACTCTAGCTGTGTTTTTAAAAGGCGGCTATAGGGGACAGCTATAGCCACATTTTAAAAACGCGACTATAACCCTTTTGTTTTTTTGTTTTTGTTTTTTCTTTTCTTTTTTTTTGAATTTGGCTATAGCCATGTTTTTAAAACTATAGTTTTTTTTTTTTTTTTTTTTTTTTTTTTTTTTTTTTTTTTTTTTTTTTTTTTTTCTGGCCAGATGGCTTGGTCTTGCTCCTTTGTTATTTAGTAGCCTTTTACTTGCTAATTAGTAAGTACTAGTCGCTAACCCGTGCGATGCACGGGAAAGTTCTTAAAAATGCTATATTTTTTTAATCAAATTAAATGCATTTTTTGTCTGGTTGAGAGAAATTTAGTTAACTTAAATGAACCTTTTCGCTTTAGATTTTAAGGAATAACTCACACAAAAAGAAATATACAAATTTCATTAGGATTTAAGCTGGTCAACCAAGGTAGGTGTGTGTCTCTATATATATATATATATATATATATATATAGTGACCTTGTCACATATTTCTTAATCTGCCAACAAAGCAAATTATTACTCATTATTAGCAATTTACAATGTTCATTCTAGGCAGAAGCTTACATACTTTAAGTTGTTGTGATTTACATTTGAGTAGATGAAAAATAATATGATGTTCTATCACTGGTTATTGCCTTCATAACGAAAAGGGTAAAATTTCAAATCGAAAGATTACATATCACATTTAAAAGAAACACTAACAGAAAGTAAAATATATGACATGCACTAATAACAAATGATCATAATATTCAAGGAGTTTTGTAAATCAACAACAAAATCTTATTAAATTGCTGGGGGTAGCTTCACTAACTATATTTTATCAATAAAAAAAACCGTCTTCATAAGACTTGTTTAAGTTATCATATTAAATATGAGAAAACAGGTGCAAGCATATTGTTGTTGACTCTACACTGTATCACAAAGAGTCTCACTTGGATTGCTTCATTCTTCTCCCTGCTCTACAACTAAAGCTCCCCCATCATAAGCTTCTTGCCTTGCAACCCTCAACAAAAGTTAAGATTCATGATTTTATCAAAATCTTCCATGCCATTATGATTTTCATGATTCCTCATATTTATATTCCTTTATCTCCACCTCTACCTCTACTTTCTCCACCTCTACCTCTACTTTCTCCACCACTCCTGCACCTTTTAAAATGCCAAAATAACCCAACGACGTCGTTTAATGCAATATCTTTTAAATTAAAGTATGAACAAAATAAAAATGAGTGAAAAAGATCATAAATTTATGTAAACATTCAAAAATTTAGGAATTTAGATTTAGATTCTGTAATAAGAACAAAACAGTCAGGTATATTATCTTAAAGGTGCTGTCTAACACAGAACAGATTGGGTTACCGAGTTATTTGGTTTTTCCTTTACAGCTGATGTACGGTAGCTGTTTTTCCTTTCTTTCCCACTAACAAAAGTAGTATTGTTTATGAGAAAAGTTTGAGTTGAAGCCAAGAGAAGAATTTTTATAGATACAAAAGTAGTATTGTTTTTCTTTTTTTCTTTTTTTAGCAAGTAAACAGTATAATGAACAAATACAAATTCCATAAACAAAACTATCTACATCAGACAAATAGTGCAACATGTGTATTAGTGCAAAGCAGTAAATGATCTGATTAATGGTTTTATATTGACTATTTATATATAACTTTTATGCAACAGGAAACTTTTTTTAAATTTTTTTTTACAGAAATTGTTAACAAACCTTGAGTCGATGCAGTTAAGTATGCAGCTCTTTATCCAAAAATGAAAGTTGAACCTGCAAAATAAGTATTTTTTTAGTTTTTTTTAATATAAATAATTTGTAAAAAACAGAATAATGAAAATCAATAATAGTGCAGTAAATGACCACCTAAATCAAGTTAATACCTACTCACAAAAACAACAATGAGAGAATTAACTCCTACATCCTTTGCAACTCCAAGCACACAAAAAAGAAAGTAACATAATATATATTTCGAAACCTAGACATGGATCAATGTATGTTTGTTTGTGTGTAGTACCAAAATGTTCAGTTTCTCAAAGAAAAGAGATATTGACATTGCAATCCTTAATAGTCGGAAACTGATTCACATGCTCAGCAAACAAATGTGCAAGATCTGGAAGACAGCATTGAAGACATGTCATTCTAAGCTTTAGTAATTGGAAACAGATTCACATGCTCAATAGCTAATGTGATATGAGAATGAAAGTCAAAAGTCATATCAAGCATAATTTAACATAAAATAAAAATTGCAAAGTGGAAACAACATTAGAAATTAAGATACCATAAACAAAAATGTAATCAAAAGAAATCATAATACCATCACTTAACTGGGAAGAAGCCCAAGTTTGAAAAACCCCACTAAAGTATTCGATTTGTGCCACAATAAGACATAGAAACAATAAATATATTAGTAAGTATATGAAAAATTGATAATCACAGTTAAATTCAAAAATCAAATGGAAAAATATGTCAATCTCATTGTCCATAGGACTGTTTTTGTAAAGAGAAATGCATGTTTTAATTTAATGTGTAGTTTTAGAGAAACAAAAAAGAAAAAAAAAGTTCTTGACAATATCTGAGGACCTCAAATAATCACATATTATGAACATTCTGTTAGCAAAAAGAATTTTTCTTTCAAAAAATCACATGCCCAAACATAAGCCTAAATTTATTATAAATCCAAACATAAGCCTAAATTAAAACAAATTCAGATAAAAAACGATATTAAAAATTCCAGCAACCCAAAACTGAAACAAACCCCAGTAACAACCCAAAATTAAAACAAACCCCCAACAATCGCAAGAACCAAGCCTAGCAAATAGACATGCTAACTATAAACTATTGACTCCTTGAGAAACATGCCAGAGTTCCAAAGATTGGTCATTTAGTTGCATCAATGATTCAGATAAAAAATAAAAACAGAAAAGAGAAGAACAAACAATCTATGGAAGAGTATAAAAGAGAAGAAAAAGAATCTGTCCAATACCAGAACAATCTCATAGACAAAACATTAGACTCCATGCTTCATCTGGTTTTGTCAGATCAGTAATTAATGCAGCAATCTCTTCATCAATATCAAAGGGGACCGATCTGACAGTAGTGAAGGGCCTCCCATAGATCTCTCTCTTCAATTATCTCTACACAACACATTCATTATAGGAAAATCTCTCTCTTCAATTATCTCTACACAACACATTCATTATAGGAAAAAAAAAATTGAAATCAAGAGGTAAACAGCAGTACAGAAATAAGAATCTCCAGTGAATGGGCAGAGATTAACAAAATAAAAGTAAAAAAGCATTCATTGTAGGAAAAAAATGAAATCAAGAGGTAAACAGCAGTACAGAAATAAGAATCCCCAGTGAATGGGCAGAGATTAACAAAATAAAAGTAAAAAAGCAGAGGAAAGTATCAAATGCCTTCAATTCCTACACATAAATCAAATGCCTTCAGTTCCTATTGAATCGATCATTAATCCCTAAATATGATATACCACCAATTTCAGGCTTAATCCAATTTCTGACCACTGTTCAGCATTAATCACCATGATTGCTAACTTCTATCTTGAATTTGCCATACTTGAGCACCATACAACCACCCTTCAAACTGGTCACAAAAACATTCATCTTTCCCTCCTCCTTCTGAAAAATAAATTTGTCCAGATACAAAATCAATCAAAACCCAACAAAAAGATTGAAAATTTAGCTTCAATTTGAAATTTTTGGATCTGTATACCATTGTAATCGTTCTGTGTAAGATCCAAACCCTAGCTGTGAGAAAGAGAGAGAGGGGGGGGGGGGAAGTGTGATGTGAGAGAAAGTAAAATAAAATTGATAATAATAAGCGGCTTGGGTTGAAGGAGAACGAAAAAAATTATAAAAAAAAAAAAGGAGAGGAGGCAGAGGCGTAGGTGAAATTGATTAATCCCTAAATCTAATATACCTCCAATTTCAGGCTTAATCCAAAAAATCCAATTTATATTCAATACATACAACAAAAGAATTGGGCATGAGGATATAACCTTATTGTAACTGATGAACACCATTGTTAGTCCAGCAAATCCATCTCAAAGAGCTACTTAATGGTCATCGCAATCTTCTTCCACACACTTATTCCATAGGTTACCTCTCCATCAGATTGGGGATGTATCTATTAACTTGGGCAATTGGAGCTATTGAGTTGTGCCGAAGAAGGTGGAGACGTTGAGTTGTGGGGGGAGAAGGACTGATGGTGGTTTTGGGTTGTGGAGAGAAGAAGATGGGCAAAGAATCGGGTTTGGGAGAGGAGAAATTTTTTTTTGTATTATTGGGTTTTATGGATTATCGGGTTTTAGAGAAAAAAAATATCAGAATTTATTATTAAATCAGAATTTGTTTTATATATATATATAGATTATAAGCTAAAAACATGATCACATAATAACATGATTCTTGGCTACATTTAACAAAGAAAACTAACGTAAAAAATTGAATGCATAAATGTTGTTTCATAGATATGACTTATTATTGTCATATATATGGTATCTTATCATTACTCCATAAGTATTAACAGAGATGATGACAGGCATGAGGAAAGCATCCTGGTTGAAAAAAGTTATGTTAGCCAAACAGGTTGAAGACGATGCAGCCAACCCAATTCTGTCCTGTCTAAAACTGTGAAGGCCAAATACTTCCCTAATAGTTCTCCATTTGATGGGAAACTATAACCTTAAGATTTCTAGTTCTGGAAAAGTCTATGCTCGACACAAATTCCCCTCTAAATCTTGCCAAATGGAGGATAGGCATGGGCAAAAGCATTGAGATAAATCATGCTGCCTGGTTCACTCCTAAGATTGATAATACTTAGCTGGTAGAGTTGGGTGTTGAATTAATAGAGTTGGGTCCAACGAAACTTTGGTTGAAAAGTTTGAGGCATATGACACTTGCTTTTGAGGCTGAGGTTACAATTAAATTCACCTAGGTGAGGCCTCTAGAAGGCCATGAAGCAATCACATCATGCATGTGACACAGCATCATGGGGTTCCAATTAAATCCTTCCTAGCTGTTGTTATCTGTGAATGAAAGTTTTTAAATTAAAATGAAGCTAGGAAGGAACAAAAAAGAATATATTTAAAATATTTTGTACATAAACCTTGTTAATTAGGCCCTTCATTAAGAAATAAAGAATATATACTTTGGTATTAAAAAATAAATAAAGAACACACACTGCAATAAATATTTGTACTCAAAAGGTTTGAAATAAATGGCACTACCTGTTGAAAAGTGTCAGTTGCAATAGAAAATTAGAAAGTCAAAAACTCTACCACCGATGACACTTGATTGTACAAGAAGTTGATGGAAGATTTTGAATGCACAATCAATAGAATGAAATTTATTATAGGAGTGACGCAGGACAACCAGAACAAAAACTGAACAATAGAAAAATAAAGGGATATGACCTAGGAGTCAGCACCTAGGCCTTGTTTGGAGTCAGCACCAAGCGGGGAAACCACTAGGAGTCAGCACCTAGGGTAGACCTGGAGTCAGCACCAGACCAAAGAAAGACCAAACGGCCATTGTTTTCATTCATCAAAATATCAACTATCTCCTCAAGGAGTACAATAGGTTGCTTATAAAGGATTGCTAAACCCTAGTTCTAATTGGCTAGGAAACCCTAATTGCCTTATTACAAAAATACCCTTGCTTCTAAATTAAAATACTAATAGCCCAATAAACTAATAAATCCTAAAACATAAAAATACAATTGGCTTGCAAACATAAACAATAATAAACAATAATCTTCTTTTGTCTCCCGCATCATTCTCCTCTGGTTGGAAAAAACTCGACCTCGAGTTCTAAAGCGTTGAAGGATTAGGATGCTGACAAGTAACACGTGCTTCAAGTCTGAAATCACCTTAGGGAGCATAGAGAAAAGAAAAACCTTGAATTCCACCATATCAAACTCATTTGGAATAACAAAATCAATGTGTGGAATCAGTATAATCTCTTCTTGAACCTTACCAACCATAGGAAGCACTGTGGTTTTACCCTTTTCGACTTCACCAAGATGTAGATCTTCAAGGACTGTGGAGGGTTGATCAGAAACACGTTTAACAACTTCAACTTTCTCATCATGTGCAGCCTCAAGCTTGCTAGGTAGTTTTTGAGTGGGTGCCATTATCTTTTCTAGCTGGGCATTAATCCTAGTGATTATTTGCTCTCCTAATGTCCACGAAATAGGTGAAACATTTTGATTTGCCTTTCTTACAATAGCAAAAAGTGAACTAAGAAGATCTAAGGAAATGTCTTCACTTTCATTTATGACCAAACTCATAATTGTTTCCATGGCTGAAAGTACAGCAGGGGGATGGTTGGACCTAATCATCTTCAAAAAACAATGAAACATCTCAACAACCAATGCATCACACTCAAGATCCAACATCACCAAGCATAACTTGACCTTTGCAATGGTATCAAGAATTGAAGTCACCTTCTTATAAGAGCGAGTAGACACATGAGACATATTTTCACATGCTGCCACAATCAACTGAAATATTTCCTTCATTTGCTCATCCTTATATGGGGCAGCTGGTGCTGTTATTCTTGTAATCTCAATAATGCAAGATACAACTGAAACCTTCACATCCATTTCAGCATGTTTCAAAAGTTTATTATTGATCAGAGCCTTAACTGAGGGAAAAAGTGCATCTCACATTGATTTGGATGGTACTTACTCCACGTATGCTAACAAATTTTCAACTTCATCAAGAAGAGTAAGGAGGTCATCAATGGAGGAAGGAGGGTTAAGGAGTATATTCCCAACCTCCTTAAGCTGCTTCTCACGTTCACTAGGAAAGGAAGTCATTTTTTTTTTTTTGGTATACACGTGAATAATATATTGACAATATTATAAATCAGCAAATTAAACCAAAAGAAAGAAACTTCAAACCCAAAGTGGCGTGGCCCACTTAGGGCTGATGGGCTGGCTTTGGAAGTGAAGTCACGTGTCTACAAACAGCAAAACTTCAAATGTGTAGACCCAGGTGAGGCTTGCGCGAGAACAACAGGTTTGCATCGGAGTTTAGTCTGGCAGTGGCGCACGAGATGTAGGGCTTCTGGCGGTGCAACACTGACAAGGATCAGGATCGGGCTCGCGGGTCGACGTAGATGGTCTGGCGTCGATTGGAGCAAGTGAGCAGATGGCGGTCTGAAGGCTGGATCGTTATTGTGGTGGCGCTGGACAACGAAATTGGAAGTCGCCGGTGTGATGAGGACGCGGCTGGTGATGGAGGCTGATGGCGGCTGATGGCGGCGCTGACTTCTTGTGGATCGGAATTGTGATTTGATGGAATGAGAAACACGGGCACTGATTTTTTTTTTTTTTTTCAAATACTTTTCTTGTTCTGCGATGAGGCTTCAATAGATCGGTGTTTGCTCTAATACCAAAATTGACGCAGGACAACCAGAACAAAAACTGAACAACAGAAAAATAAAGGGATATGACCTAGGAGTCAGTACCTAGGCCTTGCTTGGAGTCAGCACCAAGCGGGGAAACCACTAGGAGTCAGCACCTAGGGTAGACCTGGAGTCAGCACCAGACCAAAGAAAGACCAAACGGCCATTGTTTTCATTCATCAAAATATCAACTATCTCCTCAAGGAGTACAATAGGTTGCTTATAAAGGATTGCTAAACCCTAGTTCTAATTGGCTAGGAAACCCTAATTGCCTTATTACAAAAATACCCTTGCTTCTAAATTAAAATACTAATAGCCCAATAAACTAATAAATCCTAAAACATAAAAATACAATTGGCTTGCAAACATAAATAATAATAAACAATAATCTTCTTTTGTCTCCCGCATCAAGGAGCTTATGTTGGCATAAATTGACATAAATGAAACCTGGGAAAAGCTTGTGAGAAGAAATGTACCATGGCAGGGGTGGCAGCATTAAAGAGGGCTATGAGGGAAAGGACAGAAACTTGGCCAATAAAAGTGGCCATGGCTTCAAACACTAACATGCCATAAACGTATGGATGCTACAAAAAAAACAGTAAGATCTTTTAGAAAGTGTAAAATGCATTATGCACCATTGACTTAGGTGGGAAAAAATAAAGCATTTTCAATTGTTACCTCCCAGCATGAAACTCATGCTTTGAATAATTCACCCGTTACAAGCCTTGGTGGAATCAAGAGAGGCAAGCCAACTGCGGTTGAGCAAAACAGCATCTCAGTCTGCACATTAAGAGATTAAAAGTAACAAATTAAGTGTGAAGGACACAATTAGTTTTTTTTTTTTTTTTTGAGAAATACACACACACACATATATATAGGGAAAGGGGGATGAGATAAGGGAATACACTCACGTGCCAACACCAAAACTGTATGCGACAGTTAGTTTGTAAAACATACTTAACAAAATTTGTAGTATCTGTAGCATCACTTAACTAAAAAATTAATTTCCAAAATAAAATAATGTCAGCTAAATTCCAAGCTGCTGTGCTAACACATGTCAATGGGCCTTTACTTTTGAAACCAACAACCATATACACAAGTCGAACACAATATACAAAGATTAGGGGGTGTTTGGTAAGTGTTTTTAAACAACAATTTTCAGTTTTTAAATAACATTTTACGTATTTCTACATATTTTTTTCACCCACACGTATTTAAAAAAATAATAAACAACAATTTTCAAACTACTGCACCGAACACCCCCTGAGTATCTGATTTTAATTATTTAACAATTTTCACGTACAAACGTACCCAAGTTCCAGTAGCGAGAAATTATGCCATTTTCATGGTGAACCACGTCACTTGTCTATCGTCTACTAAAAAATTTTAAACTTTTTAAAATTGCTAAGTCAGTTTAAATCTTTATTTATTTATTATAAATTCACTCAGTAATTTTAAACATACAACTTTTTTCTCTCATAATACAGAAGCTGCTAGTCAAAGCAGTTACTATAACTTAAAAAAAATAAAATAAACATAAATTGCAGAAAATCTAGGGTCACATGGACATGGGTAGTTAACCATGGCTAACAAACAAGAGCCAAGATTGTACGGTGAAACCCATTAATTTATATATAAAAAATATATATAATCAAATAGTCTATTAAGGAGAATTGACTTGGCGTTCGACATTTGTGGACTAATCCGAAAGGCATATACGGTAGAATATTCCTCATTTTCTTTGAAGGAAAAAACAAAGAAAACCCACAGATTCCCCAGAATTGAAATAGTATGGATAGAAGAGTTGAGATTTTTGTATTAGAAAGGTTTAAGATAACTTCATTTCAAAGTAAAAATATATTTAGACACATCCTAGGCAAGAAGTTGTTCACCCATAATTATTGGCCATTAACGTCATATTTCATAAAAATCATTACGAAACAAGAAATCAATCATCATCGTTCTCAATTTTTTGGCATTTACAAAGATAATTAGAAGAAAATAAAATGTTTTGAAAAAAAATATATGGAGAAGCACAGATAACACTCAAATCAAGATTCCTTTATTTTGGAATTTGGAAATTGCATCAAGTAGCTAGAAACTAGAAAGGGCAAGACTTTAACAACCCAACAAACACAGATACGTGAAGAAGCCAAATGAGGAGTGAGGAGAAGCACACAACACAAGGACATATTCTAAGAGGACAAACACAAAAAGGATACTGACTCTGCTCAGGCAAAGAGGTGACAGTCTCTTCCCTATTGACATCAAGTCGTTGATTTGTCATTGGGCTAGAAATTTCCGTGAAATCCCAGCTACATGATATACTAGATCCTTATGCCTCTTTTTTTCCCCCCTTAATTTCCAATAAATGTCACATGTAGCTATTGATAATTTGATAGTAAGGAGAGAAATGAGATCTGAACTCCGATGTTTTTTTTAGAGATACCAAAAAGTATCAAACAGTTGAGTTAACTAATGGTGAAATTGCATAATTTTAGTGTTTCCTTGACCACTTTGTACTTTTTCATCTATGAGTTGACAATAATATAAGCATGCATGGATTAGGTTGGACTCTATTTTTTGATCGGAACCTACTTGGTTGAATTGAGAAGTTCCTAACGTAGCTCAATTCATCACATGTGGATGTGGGGAAACTAACTCCACTGACATGGATCTGGTTGGATCAGTTTTGTCAGGTTGAATGTGCAACTCTAGATGACTTGATCTTTTCTGACACACTAACAAAACATTAAAGATTGAAGCTTTTAAAAGATTAATGCCTTCTAGAATATGACACAAAAGTTGAGGACCAAATGTTATTAAACCAAAAAGAATTTATATGCTGACTGATTAGTTAGTGGGGCTGAACTAAAAAAGAAAATCTTCATGAATTGGGCTATTATTTGTTGGGCCCAAACCTTAACCCACTACCCCTGTGCATAATTCAACTATCCCTTCCCTTATGTTTGTCGTACCATTCAATCACATTTTTCTTTAATGATTTTTCCATTCTTTTTTCTCCTTTCTTTTTTTAATCAACTAGCATGCTATATATTATCTTCGGTGGGGTCCGTGGTTAGTCGGTAGCCTCTTATTTATGTGAGGATAAAATATACTTTTACTCATTAAAAAATCTACAAAGTTTAAATTTGGTTTCTAAAAAATTACTCATGTCAACTTGGTTCCTATTTTACTCAAAATGTGTTAATGACTTAATGTATACATTCTATTATAACGCTATGACCTTTTTGGAGCATCACCGGCAATATATGCTGACGTGATCTAATAATTAAAAAAAAAAAAACTATTTATAAATGATAATGTTTGAGGACACAATTTGTGTATCACAACTATTGTTACAATCCTAAACACATAGGGTTATTAGTGGTGTAAAAAGAAATGCTAGATACACGAGAAAGTAATAGTTCACTAATCACAATTACATATATTATCAAGTTTTAGCGAATAGTATGCTCCTAAAAGAGATGATAATGATCATTTTTAGAGTCAGCCCTACAGAAACAACCCAAACAAATCCTAGATCTTCTTAACTTCCCATATATTCGATCAAACGTTATTTAATTTATAAAACTCATGCTTTTAATGAAATCATTATTAAAAAAGTTGCATACATGCAAATAGTTAATTACAGGCTCAATATAAAGTGCCATAACTTGTCCAGTTTGACTAGCAATGAAACTAGAACAGAGCTGAAACCAGATAGTTGGGAGACTTTATTTGTAAAGTTCCATAACTCCCATGACAGTAAAGGCTCGACAGATAAGTTGAAACCCTGAAAATCCAGCAGCCTTGCTCAAGGCCTCAAACTCTTTCTCAGTTCTTTCCTTCCCTCCAGGTTGAATAAACATAGCATTGTCAAGCATAGAGACATACTTAGAAGCATTACTTGCCTCAGGTTCCTCTGGCAATATGATGAAGTCCATGATAATCACCTTTCCATCTTTTGGCACTGCTTTGTTGCAGTTCTTCAAAAGTTTTATGCATTGTTCATCATTCCAATTATGACATGTACCCTGCAATATTATACATGAAAATTTTCAAAAAGCAAACGTTGGTTTTTAATTTTTAATTTTTGACAATTCAATAATTACAACAATTAATGGGATGGAAGAATTGAACCTTTATACCATTGAACTAATTTAAATTATAAAGCTCTTGACAAGCCGATCTAATATAATCATCAAATAATTAAGTAGGTAACTAACTGACCTTTATCATTATGACGTCACCTTTTGGAACACTTACATACATATCCCCTCCAACATGTTCAATACCTACACAGATTTTCACCTTGCTCTTTAACAGAAATAAATCCAAGATAAAGAAATAAATCTGTTTTTATAAGAAAATGAAAAAGATTGTTTTAGAGCTAGATATATCAAGGGCCGTAAAAAATTATTGTATACTAGCCTCATTACATTTATTTTATTTTATTTTATTTTGAGTTTAGTGAAATAATATTTAAAAATGAGATAGAGATTCCATAAAAAAATAAAAAATAAAAAAAGAAGAAGAAGGAAATAGAGTTAGTGTACGTCCTAATTTTTAGGATTTTTTTATACGCGAGTGCTGATAAAAGTTTGAAAGCCTACTACTGCGCACCTTCTGTGTGGTGGTCACTCTACAAATACAAGCGCTTGTAGGGTGTAGGGGACAAGATCCGGAGTTTAAGTTTCTAAGAGAGAGTTTCACACATATATACACTTACATTAGACTAGAGTATAATTTTTATCTTGTATAAGAAAAAAAAAGTTTGAAAGCCTAAAACTTAGGAATTTTTTAAAAAATAGTAAATTACTCTTTTAACCGGTTTGAGTTTTTTAATTTAAAATTATCTAACTAAAGGATACGAGTATTTTAGAGAGTTTAAGAATTTATGTGAGAATATTTTAGTATGCAAAATGATAAAACTCAAATAAAGAATCCTCTTAGTAATAGTATAAATATATATTGACTAGATTTTGAAAATGTTTACTCTTAGTTACAATCAAATTCAATCTAACACATCTTTTCTGTCACGCCAATTTATGGTCTAAATCTTTCAATTGTGTACTGACAACCTGTGAAAATTTAGAAAGTGTAGCGTTATATAATTAATGGTAGATTCAGAAATTTCTATGAGTTCCGAACAAAAAAAAAATTGATTATTACTATTTTTTTTCTTTATATATATATATATATATATATATTATATTCTTATTATCTACATAAAAGTATAAAAGAGTACTATAAAATTATTTTAAATGTAAATTAAGTAGTAAGTACTTTATAATACAATTTGTTTATTACAAAAAGTATCAATATTAAATTTGACAAATTGTGCCAATATTGACAGATATATTTGAACTTTTTTAAAAACCATCTTTAATCATCAATAGAGTAAAAGCGAAGCAGCTTTATTTGAATTACAAATCATAAAAATGTATGCTTTAAAATCTTTATTCTTTTTTATTTTATTTTTTATTATTGCTTAAGATAATTGGTAGTATAACTAAATGTTCATTATAATTTTTTGAATATCTAATTAATTTAAGTAATTGATATGTACAACTAATCACCAATGAGATTGTGACTCTACTTAAATCAATTTAAAAAACTTTAATCTAACAGAGAAAAGTATGTACATTTAAAAAAATAATTATAATTATAGATAGGTATAAATTTTGATTGGCATTTAAGGTGTTATAAACCTAGTTACTTTATCCGTTCTTTCGGATAAGAATGCATACTTAAAGTTTTTTTTTTTTTTTTTTTTAAAAAGAATTTTATACATATATACTTAAGAATTTTTAAATTATTTTTTAAGTATACATGCTTAAGTTTTATTTGTTAATGGCTCTGCCACTTATTGCACTACTGGGGCACTATATTTATTTTTTTCCTAATATGGTCATTTGTGATAATTAATATATATATATATATATATGTATATAAACATTATAAGTGGTGGGAGGGGAGTCAAACTTACACGTCTTCGTTGGGAACACTATAAAGTGTCAAAGAGAGACATGCATATCAATTATTAAGATATTTTAGTACCTAGATAAGATGGTGCGTGTTGAATGACTTGAGGCAAATCAAAGTTAATGCCTTTAATGGAAGGGTACTTGGAAATGACCATGTTGAGGCTTGCTCCAGTGACACCCGCAACATCAACCAACAATGATACCCCCTCAAATCACTACAAAAAACGGGGCCTTTAGGCCCCGTTTTTTTGGGCCGCGTGCAAACGCGGCCCAAAACGGACTGAAGCCGCGTTTTTGCAAACGCGGCTTCAGTCCTAAAAATGGGCCGCGTTTTGTGAATGCGGCCCAAGTCTTTAGGTTGAGGCCGCGTTTTTACACGCGGCCTCACGTGTTTTTTGAAGCCGCGTTTATAAAACGCGGCTTCAGTTGGGCTGGGGCCGCGTTTTATTAAACGCGGCTTAAACTTTTAGCTTAAGGCCGCGTCTAAAACGCGGCCTCAAGCGTTTTTTTTTTGTATTTATACTCTTTTTGACCGGGTTGAGCAAAAACCCCTAGCCTCATCATTCTCCCTCATCATGTCCAGATCTCCCTCATCATGTCCAGACTCCAGAGCCGCGTTTGTACTCTCCAAGCCTGGTTCTCCGAACCGATCGGAGATCGAGGCTTGGAGATCCAAGCCTCGTTCTCCGAACCGATCGGAGATCGGAGATCGAGGCTTGGATCTCCGAGCCTCGATCTCGGATCGAAGATCGGAGATGGAGGCTTGGATCTCCAAGCCTCGATCTCCGATCCGATCGGAGATGGAGGCTTGGAGAGCTCCACCTCCGAGCCTCGATTCGACGGCGACCGGGTTTTTGCTGGGTTTGTCGCTGGGTTTGTGTTTAATTTTCGATGGGTTTGTGTTTTTGCTGTGTTAATTTGTATTTAATTTTTTGCTGGGTTAATTTGTATTTAATTTTTTGCTGGGTTTGTGTTCAAATAGTGCTGTTCTTGTATATAGTTGCTGGGTTTGTGCTTAATTTTTTGCTGGGTTTGTGTTTAAATATTTGTGTTCTTGCTGGGTTTGTGTTTAATTTTCCGCTAGGTTTGTGTTCAAATCTTGCTGGGTTTGGGTTCAATTATTTTTTCTTGAATATTAATTCTGAAAATTGAGAAAATTAATTCTGAAAATATTCAAAAATATTTTTGAATATTTTTAGAATTATTTTTTTGGAATAGTCCTTGGTCTTAGGCCGCGTTTTAAACGCGGCCATAGCCTTCGGTTTTAGGCCGCGGTTTTAAAAAGTGCGGCCAGAGACCCCGGAGGCCTATAGTCTCGGGGTTTAGGCCACATTTAAAAACGCGGCCTAAAAAACCGCGGCTATAGCCTTAGGCCGCGTTTTTTGGACCTTAGGCCGCGTTTTTTAAACGCGGCCTAAAGCCTTTTTTTTTGTAGTGAATCCTTCATATTTCTCAAGAATTTTTTTCATGTGTATTCCGGAGAGATCAGCCATTGCCTTGTTAAAAAGGTTGTTCAATGATGGATCAGCTTTCATGTATTGGAAGATGGATTTCTCATGGACTTTTTCAAATAGATTACCTCCTTCAAGAATGGCAGTCTTAAAATTTAGCCTATACCACAATGAATGCCAAAAACGGTCAGGTACTTATTGGTTGGAAAAAGAAGAGTGATATGCAAATTAATGATGTGAGATTAATATGCTTACCTCCTTTATTACTTACTAATTTGAGTTCCAACTATAGCTCTATTACTATTTGGAAAACACAACTTTACCTATTTGCCATCTTATCACTAGTAAGATATCGTGAGGACACTAGAGGTACTACAGTTGCAGCATTATGATGTTTCTTGAGCCAATACATGTAGTATATAGTATATATGTAGGGATGGGGCCAAGACTTGAAGTTAGGGGGCGGCTCTATTGATGGTTATGTGCAACAGCTCTAGCCTCCGGTTCTGCTACTACTTAATCGATAGAATTCAAATATATATATATATATATATATTTGGTGTGTGTGTCTTTGATGTGTGCATCTGTTGCTAAGTAATAACTGTCGAGGGCAAAATGTTTCTCCCTGACAAATGAGATTTGAGATGGGTCGGGGCCTAACCGAAACTCGACGATGGGCTTAATACACGGCCCAAAGGCTATCGGTGAAGATCCAAAGAATTCAACGTGCTTTTATGCCTTGGACCTAGTTTGGAATTAACAAGAATGGCCTGTAAACGATCCCCACACGTTAGGATGAAGGAAAACATGCTGCAAATCATAACCCGGCAGTAAAATAGGCCTGCAGAAAAGGGCCCAGCGGTAGAATGCTCCTACAGAAAAATTAACCCAGCAGCAGAATATTCCTGCAGAAAAAGCAACCCAGCAACAAAACACTTCTGCAGAAAATAGCCCAGCAGTGAAAATGTTTCTGCAGAAAAAGCAGCCCAGCAGTAGGATATTTCTGCAGAAAAGGCAGCCCAGCAGTAGGATATTTCTGCAGAAAAGGCAGCCCAGCAGTGAAAATGTTTCTGCAAAAAAGGTAGCCCAGCCGTAGAACACTTCTGCAGAAAAATAACCCAGCAGCAGAATATTCCTGCAGAAAATAACCCAGCAGTGGCACGTTTCTGTAGAAATCAACTTAGCAGTAAAACAATACAGAGTAAGATGCAAGTATCAAGAAAAGTCTCTATATTTCAAGTTCGTCATCCGTTGATTCGGATGATGAATCCTCCAATATAACAACATCAATGTGAGGGAAAAATGCTATAGTGATGGTTACATCATAGCCATCAATGGTAAAGGAGTAAGTAAGTATGATAGGATCCATTACAACAAACAATGAGGAAAACTTAGTGTGAGATGAAGGGAGAGAGAGAGAGATTCCAGCTAGCACAGCAAGGTCATTATGGTGCCAATACATTCCCAAGGATATAGTATAAATGGTGAGTAGTGGGAGACATGTATATCGTGGAATAGTGTTCACTGGGGTTGCTGTGATCTTCTGCTGGGACAGGGAAATGTTTAAGAACAGAGATATATGGAGTGTTTTTAGGCTAAGAGCTGGGGGAACTTAGTTTCTAGACTTGGAACTTAGTTCTCAGTGATTTCTTTGGCATGTAAGAAAGTTTTAAACAGAAGGGTAGAAAGGGGGCTTTCTTGGTAGGTGTCTTGGTGTCTTTTTTTCCTTGTCCGAAGCTTTTATGGAGGGTCTCTTTTATAGCTGGATTCCCAGGGGTAATTAGTAGATAATCCTTACCAAATCTCTCTAACTTTTCAGAAAATCTAGTTGGTGGATCGTTTCCCGGATTCTTGCTGATGGTGGTGAGAAGGTTGTTGTTGTTTAGGTAAGGTCAGCTGGGTTTCTGCTTCAGCATTGAATGTTGATCAGATTTGGCTGATGGGATTTAGCATATAAATCAGGCTAATGACCGTTGGTTATGCTGTTGCTAGACTCAGAGTTCCATAGGGCCAGTTGTATCACTCCAAGCCAGGTGTCAACTGTGGAGCCCTTGCTGGAAATCTCTGCTGGAATCCCCTTGATGCCCTCCAATCCACGTTTCCCTAAGTTTCCCCATTTGGGGTTCATGGGCTTGGTCCATGAACCAGAAAATGTACATTTTTGGTATGAAAAGGGACCGGTTTCAGCTTGCTTTGTGAGCTCTAGGAGTCTGGTCCATGGCTGCCTTGCTTAGTTACGTTGAAGAAGAAAGAATAGATAGCCAGGAAAGCTGGCTGCAGAGCCCCAGCTGCCAGTCACATCAAAACCAGCCTTTTATCATGTCTTGTGGTGTGATTTCAGCTTATAAAGGAAGCTTCTCCCCTAGGCCGACACGTGTCTTCCTTTCTTTTAGTCAGATTGGACATGTCAAGAGCTGGTGAAGGTGGGTTCCAGCTGTCAAGGTTGGGCTGTATCTGGGCTGAGTTGCTCATGTCAGCGCCAACTGCTGGGTTGCACACACCTGATGGGTTTGCTTCGCTGGCGCATGTTTTTAAGCTCCTTTGGGCTTGTTTAATCCTACAAAATGAAGACTTTTGCCATGGGTGATATACATGGGCTTTCATAAATTTTGTAAGAGCAGTATTTCTTTGAGAAATGAGTGATTATATTTCTTTATGAGTGATAGTATTTGATTTTGTAAAAATAATACCAAATTAATACTTGGGCTTTGTAAAGCTAATGCCAAAATAGTTTTTGGGCTTAGTGCTAAATGATTATTTTGGGCTTTGCCAAATTATTACTTGGGCTTAAATAAATAGTTGCCCAATTATTACTTGGACTTTAGCAAATAGTTGCCAAATTATTATTTGGGCTTTAGTAAGTAATGCCAAATTATAATTTGGGCTTAAGCAAATAGTTGCCAAATTATCATTTGGGCTTAAGTAAATAGTTGCCCAATTATCATTTGGGCTTTAGTAAGTAGTTACCAAATTATTATTTGGGCTTTAGTAAATAGTTGTCAAATTATTATTTGGGCTTTAGCAAATAATGCCAAATTATTATTTGGGCTTAAGTTGCCAAATTATTATTTGGGCTTTAGCAAATGATGCCAAATTATTATTTGGGCTTAAGCAAATAGTTGCCAAATTATCATTTGGGCTTAAGCAAATAGTTGCCAAATTATTATTTGGGCTTAAGCAAGTAGTTGCCAAATTATCATTTGGGCTTAAGTAAATAGTTGCCAAATTATTATTTGGGCTTAAGCAAGTAGTTTGAGATTTTGTAGAGATATCGCCGTGTAGCAACGGGCTTTGGATAGGTGCCGTGTAGCAACGGGCTTTTAAGGATTTTTGGGTTTTCCCACGAGGTAGATGATAGTGGGTCTTTTTGTTGCGGAGATAGTATAATTTCATAGCCCAATATTGGTAGCAATATGATGGGTATTTTTTTGTGGGTAGTATGTGAATAAGGTGTATGGGAGGGCCCAAATTAATTTATAAGGCTTATATAGGGATATTTGTGAAAGCCCAATTACATGGAGAATATTTGGGTAATATGTATATGGGGAATTTTATGTGGGCTAGAAATAATTTATGGGCTTATGTGGGAATTTTTGTGAGTGGGCCAAAGGAAATAGGGGTTGAAAATTCGTACCTCAACAATAACAAATTGGTTGATTGTGCTTAATTTAGGTAAAATTGGTTGATTGAGCTTAATTCTTCCAAAAAAAAAAATGCTAGAGTTATAAACTTGTTTTACAAATTACTGATATGGTAACTGATTATTGATAAGTAAAAATTTTGTATAAGTGGTGACTTCAAATATAAACCAATAAAAATTTGCTACCTCAACAAGTTACAAAAATATTGTAGAAAATTTGGTAGTTATAACAATACTTTTAAATAAATCAATAATATTATAGGAGGACCAGAGGCAAAGTGTAATTTTATAAGAGAAAAATTACCAAAATTAATACTTATGTAGATACTGATATTTTATAATAAAAACAAGTTGGGGGATGGGGTGGGGCCAAGTAAGGGAGTGGCTCTGTCCCTGTAGGCATCTCCCATTACCAAATAAACTTCGTACCGGAGTGACCTAGACTCACAATCTGTTGTAGAATTATAGTGTAAATGGATAGTTTTATTTTCAGTGATTATTTACTTTAGAAAATACACTGTAAAAATAGAGCCTTAAATTATATAAATAAATAAATAAATAAAAAAGAAAAAAAATTGAAGCTTTCAAAAACTATAGATAGATTGGAAGCGAACACAAGTTGGTATTTTAATTTTACGCTAAAATAAACAAAGCTTTTAACTTCAAGCATACAGAGATAGCCCAATGTATAAATAATATATATATATATATATATATATATATATATATATATATATAGGAAAAGTCATTAGAAGTTTCTTTCTCTCAAGATATAGTTTTGTTTGTTTGTTTATTTATTTATTTACTTATTTATTTTTAATTAGGGCTACCCCAAAGGGTGATCATAGGTCAAATCGATTCTGGTATAGTATCAACTCACCACCCCTTTGAGTTAGAAACTTTTGCACTTGTTGACAGCCAGTTGATAGGTCTAAATCACCCAAAAATCTAATTTTGGTTTAAAGGTCAGACTCGCTTCGAGACAACCGCAAGCGGTGAATCTTTGATACCGGTTTCTAGGTTGGCACAGAGGCAATGATTGGTGTTTTATGTAGTTCGGGTTGTCTCTGTCATGATGGAGTTACCAGGATTCGATTTGACAATTTGGACTGATAGGTATGCATGGTTGTTGAGGATATGGGGGTGGAAGTGTAAATATGATCAAAGACTGAGTTGTCCCGGTGAAATTATTCTTCATATGATGTCAGTTGTTACTTCACGAATTCTGTTTAGTAGGTTCATTAAAAAATTTTAATAAAAAAAAAATTTGAATATATTGAGTTTCCAAAAAAAAAATTAATACATAAAATTTTACAATTTTTTTCTACAAGTATTCAAATTTTGAATTATGAGGATCTATTGTTAATGTGGGTAAGTATGAGACTACAATCATTTTATTTTGTTAAGTTTATCTAACATTTTTGTTTTTATGCAATTTTTATTATCTATTTGTTATTATTTTGTAAAAATATTTTAAACTAAATGACTAAACTAAACTCATTAGTTTTGTATTAATTATTGACGCACACAACCACACTCATTCATATATAAAATTATACACTAGTGTTTACTTAACCAATCAAAAGCTTAGACAATCAATAACTTTACGATTTTTTTTCTTAAATTGTACTAACTTTATGACAAAAAGTTATTATAACATGATAACAATATACACACATGTAACAAACCATATCTATTTTTTAATTATTAAATTATATAACTTTATATGATATTTATATTGTACACACAAATATTCACACATATCGTAATTTACACAAATAACATTATAAAAAAAATGCAGACAATCAATATTAGACACACTCACACACATAATATAAATTTATAAAAAAATAGTGACACTTACAATTCACAAACACTTACTCTTTATTTTTAGAAATACTTATAACAAAAGTGTGCAAAATTTAAGTCAAGGTGTGCAAAAGTATTTTTAAGAAAAAATTATAGTATTAAACTAAAAAAAAAAATTTATATATATATAATTTTTTTTTTTTTTTTTTTTTGAAGTCAGAGGGTTCATTTGAACCCCCTGAGAATAATGCAGCACCGCCCCTGTACGAGGTTAAAATGTGGGTTCTAGAATAGGGTGTCAACATGAGATTATCAAGTTTGATATGAATATCATTGAGAAGAGAAGGGGTGGGGATTCACATCCCGTGCAATACCTAGGGTATTGCACGGTGTGCAATACCACAAATCCCAACCGTTCATTTAATCTAATGACTCATTTACTTGACACCTCATCAGTCCAGGCTGGCAATCCGTGTGCTCAGCTCTTTGCCAATTCAATTTGCTCTCTCCTCACTGCTTCCTGCCTAAGCTTCTCAGCAGATCCAAAAAAAGTTCAAAATATTTCTCTCTTCCACCAAACCTTTGTCTATGGCTGAATCTCCATGGCTATAGCTAGCAGCCAGCAAATCCCTCACCACCACCGGTGATGCTTTGTCGCTATGGCATTCTCCTCGTCTCACTCCCCCTCTCTCTCTCTCTCTCTCTCTCTCTCTCTCTCTCGGTTTCTCTGTTTTCTCCTTCTCTTAAGCCTAGCCGTGGCCGAGCTTCTGCTTCCACTCACACCTATCGCTGTTGGCGGTGCCTCTCATCGGCGTCACAACCACTAGTGGCCGCAGGTCCAGCTCTCTTATTCTTTATTTTCTTTCTCTTTTATATTTTTTTCAATTTTTTTTTGCCTTTAAGACAAGACTGAAACCCTTTTGACAGTCATTTTGTTTCCTTTTTTTTATTAGTTTCATGAATAACATTTTGTTTCAGTTTTGATTAGCTTGATGAATGGGTTTTCTTGTTTGGATTTCTGGTATTAGCAATAACTTTTATTATTGGCACTTTTAAAGCTGGTTTTTGGGTGGGCGTTGAAGATGTTTGTTGAAATGCTTCATAGAGTTTTAGTTTATCTCTCTGTATTCTGCCTTTTTTTTTTTTTTTTTTTTTGGATTTTTACGCTAAAACTGTGATGCTATGTGTATGGAAATTGGATTTTTTTTTTTTTATTAGCTTGATTAATGGGTTTTCTTGTTGAGTGTAAAGCTTGATGGTTTTGCTTGAGTTTGAAAATTGGGGCTTTGCAATATGGCCGAATCTGTTGTGATTGAATGAAAATGGGTTTTCTTGTAATTGTTGTGTGTATGGGTCTATTGGCTTTGGCATTTTGGAAATGTTGATACTAAATCTATGATTTTTTCCTCTGATCCTGATTTCTTTGCCTAAGAGTATCCGTTTCTTATTCCTTAGTTTCTTTCACTGAAACAGAACTATGATTCTTAGCTTGATAATAATTTCTTAGTTTGAAGTTTGTCACAATGGATCAGTTTTTTCTCATTCCCTATGTTACTACTGTGGTTTGAGTTGTGAAATGCACTGAAGATGTTTGAGAAAATATACCTACTGAAATCCAACTTATTTGGTCTTGGGTGTCTGTTTTTCCCTAGGTTATCAATTAAGTAGAGTAGTGTATGTGTTCCTTTTGACACTTTAATGATCTAAAATCTGGTTTATTTGATGGAAAACCAAATTGTGCAAGTATCTTTGTTTGTGGCTTTGTAATGAGAGCGTTGTGCATCTGTCTCCTTAGGTTCTAATTAATTGGAGTAAGACATGTGTTTTTGTCACATTTTTGAGCCTATAGAGTAAAAATATTTCATTTAAAGTCATAGTATCAAGAAATATGTAAATGTATGTAATTATTTGGCCTAATTAAACAGACATGTGATGCATCAGTAAGTATTGGGCCATTGATTCACCTTTGGGCTATTGATGTGGTTTATATACTGTTCATACAATTAACAGCTCAGATGCACTGTTTATTTATTTATTTTTCAAAATTTTTTTAGGCTGAAGTACTGATGAGTTTAGTTTTTGCAGATAAGCAAGGCACTTGCTGGAGCTGACAGAAAAGATCTAATGAGGAAGTTGCCAAAATTTATATATGATGAGGAGAAAGCTTTGGAGGTGAGAAGCTGTTCCTGCATTTGCAATCCTTTAAATCATTCATTATGTGTGTATGCATGTTTGTTAATGTGTTCAGCTTTGAAAGTAAAGTCTTTTTGGTTTCAAATAAAGGCCTAGTTATGGTTGGTTGTCATAAGAGAAACAAGAAAAATTTAATGGTTCAT
Organism: Lithocarpus polystachyus; assembly: GCA_033629205.1. Classification (NCBI taxonomy): domain Eukaryota; kingdom Viridiplantae; phylum Streptophyta; class Magnoliopsida; order Fagales; family Fagaceae; genus Lithocarpus; species Lithocarpus polystachyus. The sequence continues at coordinate 51,578,200 of CM066171.1, read as the reverse complement.
ATGTATAAGTAAGCTTTATGAATTGTGCTTCAAGAAAAAAGAAAAGAAAAAGAAACACTGTACAAATTGTTTGTGTTAACTTGTTTTTTCATCCTCTTTTAACTATTATTGATATTGTTTTAGTTATCATTTTTTTTTTTTTTAAGTTTGCAATGCATTGATATTGCATTGGTGGTGTGATGACTACAGAGATCCCGCAAAATATTAACGGAGAAGATTGCTCAGTTGAATTCAGCCATAGACGATGTTTCTGCTTAGCTTCATGGAGATGATGCCCCTAATGGAGCTGCAGTGAATTCAGATGAAGTGGGAGCTTCAATATAACAGAATATTTGTTGTAATTGCCATATAAACCATCACTACTTACGTGTGATTAATACTGGAAAAACAATGTTTTGAATCCTTTATTCCTTTTAATTTTATATTCGGTTAATAAATTCAGGTTGATTGTACTTATATAAAATATGAGTTGTTTCACAGTAATGATAGCAAAATATGATTTGTTTCACAGTAATTTTCTCTTAGTAATAATTATTTATATTTAGGTACTAATTGTTCTCTCATGTGGTATTCTCACATTCCTACAATAGGGTACTGTGGATTTTTTTTTTTTTCTTCACACAATCAGTAGCAGATTTTCCACCTGAGATTGCACACTTGAGCTTATGAATAGTGCAATGGTTTTAACTCTCCCTTTCCTTTTTCCTGTTTTGTATTAAAATAAAATTTCAAAGAATCCTTAGCTGGCTAGTGCTCAACTTCAAGATGCATTCTATTTGTTGCCGACGGATTTCCAATAATAATATGATTTTTAACTTTTGGCTTCAGAAGGATCGGTCATACAGCAAAAAAATTAAAGCTGACCATTCTCAGTTGTGTGCTAGTTTCTCCAGGCTATGGCCTTTGATTTTGTTAGCAATAAATATGTCAAGATTGCTTGAAGTATCTTATAAATCTTTAAGAAACTAATCCTTGCTTCAATGACTCCAAATCAGTCATCACAAAATGCTTATATAAAAGGCACAAGGCACAACCAGAGCGCATAAAAGCTAATAATTTCTTCTCAAAAATAATCTAATAATTATGATTCTCAAAGACAACAAAAATTCATTGAAATTTTTATCCACAACCAAATGAACAAAACCCAAAACAAAAAGGCTTTATAGCTTAGCTAAATTAGCTTCACAACATAAATGTGATTTTAGTGTTTCAAGAAAGCCAAAATAGCTACATCTTAATTTTGATCCCAACTAAAATAGATATGAGTCATGTTCTTTATATCTAAAATTTTATGAACAATTTCTCAAAAAAAAAAAAAAAAAAAATCATGAACAAAGCCAGCTTCATGGTCTTCACTAATCCCTCCAGCACCCGCCTTTTCTCGCTCTCGTTGATCAAAAGAAGAATAGCATACCTATAATCATGCCATTCAACCTGACAAAAGAACAAAAGAGTGATTTCATTGATAAACATATATCAAAATTTCCAAAAAACTTGATCTAGAAGTAAAGAAACTTGATAAATGATAATAAGACCAAAAAAATTTCCTATCATGCATTACTTTAATGGTAATAATAACTGCTGATCACCACCATCACATCCATTTACAACAAATCCAATCGCCTTGAAGGACTTGAAACTTTTATGGGAACAGCTAAAACATAAAAATTAGATCAAGCAGGGATTCGTTTGCTTCACAGTGAGTAGCTTGAAAGTCACAAGCTTGAGCTATTCGTATCAAGCCTTTTTGCCACACTGAACTCCAAGCCATAATTCAGCTAAAACTACCCAAATACTCACAAGTTGATCATGATAATGGAATTGTACCCAAAATACTGCCCATGAATTTAGCGACAAGAAAGCATGTCTCTAGTGAAAAAAGAACTTTATTTTTTCTGTGCAAGTAGCGCTGCAAGTTTTCTTACACTTTGGAAACAAACAAGAGAGTCCCAAAAATCAACCAATATCTAATAAGCTATGATAAATCCTAAAGCCCCCATATCTGCTAACTGCTAAGGAGTTAACCAAATCATAAGAAGAGCTAACCTTATAGCACTTTGACACCTGTTCTCACCATTGTTTCAAATGAAGCTAATTTGATCAAATTCAACAAACAATTCTTCTCAATTATAGCCAATGGCCTTTTGGCCACCGTTTACAAATCAGATTTTTCATGAAAGACATAAAACAAGCACAAAATAAAAATTCAACCTTTAGCCAACTAAAAACACATTTTGAAGAAATAACACTTTGGAAACAAACAAGACAGTCCCAAAAAACAACCAATTATTCAATCAATATGTACTAGAACAAGATAAATCCTAAAGCCTCCGTATCAATCTAAGATATCAGCTAACTGCTGAGGGGTACAATCAGATCATCAGTATAGCTAACCCAATCACACTTCACAGCTCCCTGTAAGAGGGAGTTTGACCATCAGTTCTCACCAGTCTTTCAAATAGATCTACTTTGATCAAATTCAACAAAACTATTCGGCTCAATTATTACCAATGACATATCAAATTAAAGACATACAAGACAAGCACAAAATAAAAATTCGATCTTTAACCAACTAAAACAAGTTTTAAATCCCATCATTTTGTTATATTTCTCCATCTTTCTCCTTCCATATATGTTTATCAAAAAAAGATATCATATATCCACAATGAAGTTGCAAGCCATGCAACTAATCCAAATCTTTATGCCTATTTTCATGAATTATGATTCAAAATATAAGTATTTAAATGCTAAGATAAATTCGTTCTTACAGTAAACAAGCAGCTAGACTATAAACACTTAAGCTCATCATACTGTCATACACGTGAAAAAAAAAATGATCAAGAAATACTCCAATTTGGACAAAAAAAAATCCTAACTTTTGAGGAATTCATTTCAAAGGTCTGCTAGAGCAAATACTCGCTCACTATTAAGCAATTAAAAATATCATTATTTGAAGTAATTTTCGGTTTATAGCTAATCAAGAAAAACATGGAACATGAATTAGAAAAATTCATGAATTAGACAATGGAAAAACGCATTCAGCAACTTAAAGATTATGATGAATATATTAACAACTTTAAATCAGCAAAGCGAAACTTCGCAAAGTTTGGGATTTAGTCCTCTCATGGTGAAAAATGACAAAAGATAAATGCTTGTTTATTTGAAAGGAAAACAAGTAGATAAACCATCATTTACTTTAGTATACATACAGATTCTCTTTTTTTTTTTTTTTTTTTTCACTTTAACACAATCTGTATCCAATAACACAAATTCCACATTATTTTTTTCCCAAGTACAACAGGGAATTCAATTCCTTTATCAAAAGAAAACGAAATCCTAATACAATACTAAAAATTAAAAAATCTTCTTTTTTGTTGAGAAAATTAAAAGAAGGAAAAATCAAAGAGAGAGACAGAGGAACTTTACCGAAACCACCGTCGAAATTGGTGGAACGGAGCACGGTGCTAGCTGTAGCCATGGAGATTAAGCATCAACTTCTCTCTTACCCCGATTCTATCCAAACCCTAACCCTTACTTTCTCTGATCTAGGTCTGAAAAGCATCAAATTCTCACTTAAACACCCGATTCTCTCCAAACCTCAACCCTTACTCTCTCTCTCTCTCTCTGATTTGGGTCTAAAAAGGGTGCAAGTGTGTGGGGGTTGGGATCTCAGACGGTGAGCCGCCGCTTTTTCTTTATTTTTGCTTATAGGTCTGAGTTGGGTATGCGGGAAGCGATAACGACAGGGTTGAGGGAGAGGCAGAGAGCAAGCGTGGATGTTGAGAGAGTGGTGGAGGCGCAGTCAGGGTTAAGAGACTGGGGCTCGGAGGTATTGAGAGAGAGAAGAGACAGAGTTGTAGTGAAATTCAAAAATGGGAAGCTGAAATGAAATCTTGTGTGAGCACACGGATTGCCAGCTTGTCGTGTGACGTGTCAAAATATGGAGTCATTGGATTAAATGGGTGGTTGGGATTTGAGGTATTGCACACCGTGCAATACCCTAGGTATTGCACGGGATGTGAATCCAAGGGGTGGGGTCGTGGATGGTATTGGTTGCGTTGGGTTTGACGTGATTTTCTACCCATCATGATCTCTTACCCTTGAGAAATCTCAAACCCCACCCAACCCAATCTATAATAGCTCTATAAAATCCAACCCAACCAATAAGGATCAGGTCAGGTAATTGGATAAGGCCATTTTGTCAAGTGAAGTCTAATGAAAATATTGAATTTTCATTCCATTATTTAAGCTCATTTTTCAATAAAATGATTATAATTAACAAAATTAAGTATAATATTTTAATTTTATCAAAACTAATAAGTCTCAAAATACCAAAATATATAATAGTAACAATTTTTTTTTTTTTTTGATAAAAATAAGTTTTAAAATCCAACATAAATCAATTAACTAACAAATTTAAAATACATATTTGTTAAACTATTAATGCAGTGGATTTGGTTGGGTTACATGGGTTGAATATTTGGCCAACTTGAACCTGATCTCCAAGCTTCACACAAATATTTACAATCCAACTTGACCTATCCACCCATGACAAACCAACTCGAGGAATCGATCGGATTGTATTGGAGAGAGAGAGAACAAAAATTCAAACTAAACATATGAATTTTAGCTCGCCACTAAAACTTATGTTTCGACAAAATCAATCTAAAAAGGAGCTAGTACCAAATATGTCACTAATAAGATAATGTAACTTTTTTACGTTAACTTAATACAGAAATAATTTATTTTAACGTTTATTATCAAATCACTAAATAAGATGATTTGTTCAGGCTATTTATGTCCATAAGTTTGTAATTAGCATTCTTATTATACTTAATTATTTATTACGTTTCAACATGCATTCAAGACTACATGGATTAAGTGGGAATATACGTACAAAACCTCTACTGTGGCCCGGTGTAAAGCAAAAGCTGAGATTGAATCCACAGATCCTCCATCTTCATTCTGAACATAGAATTTGCCAGCCGGTGAGACTCCATAGAGTCTCTTGACCCTTCCATCTTCGCAGGTCACTACAAAAAACGGGTGCTTTAGGCCCCGTTTTTTTGGGCCACGTTTGCAAAAACGCGGCCCAAAACGGACTAAAGCCGCGTTTTTAAAAACGCGGCTTAAGTCCATTCAATGGGCCGCGTTTTTTCAAGCGCGGCCCTAAAAAAAGCTTGAGGCCGCGTTTTCCCAAACGCGGCCCCAAAAAAGTAGCCTCAGGCCGCGTTTTCCCAAACGCAGCCCCAAAAAAGGAGCCTCAGGCCGCGTTCTTAGACGCGGCCTCAAGCTTCTTCTGGAGCTTTTTATCAAGCGTTTGACCCTAGCCCTCATCACCCTCCAGATTGAGCTCCATCTCCCACACACCTCACCTCACCCTCATCACCCACACACCTCACCCTCACTCTAGAGCTCCGATCCGACGTCACGCATTCATCTCCATCTCCGATTTCCGATCTCGAATCGAGGCTCGGAGATGGAGATGGAGGCGCTCCAAGCGTCGATCTCCGATCCGATCGGAGATGGAGGCTTGGAGCTCCATGCCTCGATCTCCGATCCGATCGGAGATTGACGCTTGGAGCTCCAAGCCTCCATCTCCGATCGGATCGGAGATCGACGCTTGGAGAGCTCCATCTCCGATTTCCGATCTCGAGGCTAGGGTTTTGCCAGATCTCTGATTTCTGAACTTGTGGCGGCTTGGTGTTTGTGTTCAAATTTTAGAATTATTTGTGGCAGCTTGGTGTTTGTGTTTGCAGGGTTTGTGTTCTTGGCATGAATAGACCTTGTTTAATTTAAATTGCATTTATATTTGTGTTTACACTATGTTTAATTTTTTGCTGGGTTGTGTTCAAATATTTGTGGTGTTTGTGTTCAAATTTTTTGCTGGGTTTGTGTTCAATTTAAATTTGATGGGTTTGTGATTAATTTTTTGCTGGGTTTGTGTTCAATTTTTTGTTGGATTTGTGATTAATTTAAATTACATTTATATTTATTGCTTTTTTAGAATTAATTGTTTTTTAATATTTTCTGAATTATATTTTTTTTAATAGATCTTGGCCTTAGGCCGCGTTTTAAACGCAGCTATAGAACTTGGTTTTAGGCCGCGTTTCTAAAAGTGCGGCCATAGACCCCGGAGGCCTATACTAGTCGCGGGGTTTAGGCCACATTTAAAAACGCGGCCTAAAAAACCGCAGCTATAGCCCTATTGGGCCTATAGCTGCATTTTTTGGACCTTAGGCCGCATTTTAAAAACGCGGCCTAAAATCCTTTTTTTTGTAATGGGTGCGCGTAGAGCAAGTAAGAAGTGAGTAGCTAGCAAGTAAACGCAGCATGCGATCGAGCATATAAGGTGCATCAGGGTTTTGTGTGGGAAGCTTAGAAGCAACCTCGGAGGGTGACAAGAAAGCATCAAGGCTTGCCTTAGCAATGATCTCGAACAGGTTGAGCTCAATGGAGGCGTTTAGTACCATGGGAAATACGTGAGAGCTAGACAGTAGCAAGGCATAGAGACATGGATCATCATCTTCTTCACTAATGGGGGGTTTACCACAGTGGTTTTGTGTGGAACTCATTTTTGCTGCTTCGATTTTTCTTGGCCTTTAGGTCTGGCCTCGTGATTCTATGTTGTATGTATTATATAGGATCAGCTGGTACTACTAAGTACTAACAAGAGTAGGTATTTAACTAGAACTTTAATGGTAAATTTATTGTAGTGAACATACAGTTTTAATTGAAAATAGTTTATGTTTAGAGAGAGAGCTTGACAAATTACAATATTGATTAAGTATTTTGAAGGTAGTACTCGCGCTTCGTATGGAAATTGATAAAAGTGCTTTGAAATGAGAGAAATGACAAAAAAACACATAATAAAGAACTGAGTGGATCGGAGTACTAATGTGACTCCCTATTCATATTTAGAGTTAGACCACTTAATAATTTAAAATTTCCACGTTGATGATGACATGTGTAGAAATATTTGGTTCTTCCGTCCAAAACAAGTGCGCCTCCTATATTGACTAGGAATGGCAACGGGTCGGGTTCGGGCCGGGTTTTTTCATACCCGGACCCGACCCGCGGGTCAATACCCGCGACCCGGACCCGGCCCGTTTATTAACCGGGTTTTTTCCTCGGGCCCCAGACCCGCCCCGTCGGGCTCCACGGGCCCCGCGGGCCCCGTTAAGCCCTGCCAAGTTTGGGCTTAATTTGCGACCCAAACATGGCCCAACGAAAAAAAAAAAAATTTATACTGAAGCCCAAATTTTTTTTATGAGAATTGAAGCCCAAATCTGTAACCCAAACATGGCCCAACCAAAAAAAAAAAATTTTTGTACTGAAGCCCAAATTTTTTTTTATGAGAATTGAAGCCCAAATTTATTTTATTTTTGCCTAAATTCAAGCATGCATATTCAAGCCTAAATAGCGTGGCCCAAATGCTAAATTAATCCAAATCATAAGCTACTAATCATAAATAAATAAATAAATAAATAAATCACCTGTTAATTATAAATTTATAAATCAATAAACCATAACTAATATCATAAATTAATATAGCATACATAGCTAAGATTATAAATCAATAAATCACCTAGTTAAGATAACCATTTTATCATAAATCAATAAATCATAGCTAAAATCACCTACTAAACATGAAAATAAAATAAATTTAACAAGTCCAAGAAATAAGTATCACAAGTCCAAGAAATTAAAAAACTACAAAATAAATTCCACAAGTGACAAGTTTAGAATAATTACAAACCAACAAATTAATTCAAGAAGTCTAAGAAATTAAAAAGGCTACTAAATTAATATAAAAAGTCTAATCATCTACAGCGGTGACACAACTCCCATCCTCTTCATTGGGCTCCCCATCATCAAGAATTGATTGAATTATACAATCTTCAGATATAGTTGAAGAACCTACAACAACAATAAATTAAAAAATAGAATATACTTCATCAAATTATAACTAGAAAATATATAATAATAATAAAAAAGACTTTATAAATACAAATTAGTCAATTACTAATTTGTATATTAAGATCTAAATCATGTTATAGAAGTGGCTATTCAAAGTGAAAAAGTAAAAAAAAAAAGAACTATGCCAAACACACACAAAAACACTTGCATTAATGCTTGTATAATAAAAAAAGTACACCGTATTTTAGTCAACTAAACTCAAAATTCACTCACGATAGATTATGTAAAGTTGTGTAAATATACTTGATTATAGTAACTGTAAAAATTTATAGTCCATTATTAATTTTACAATTAGTATCTTGACAATAAATGAAGAAAGTAGTCAAGTAGATAAAAATTAACACATAAACCATAAACCACTCCTAATAAATAAATAAACCACTCCTAATAAATAAATACAACTCATAAACCACTCCTAATAAATAGAGAGAAACATAAGATTAGAACAAAAATCCAAGATTAGAACAACTCATCTCAGCCATATTATTCTACAAAAATCCAAGATTAGAACAAAAGAAGATAGTATGATGCAAGAAGAAACATAAGAGATGAAGAATCAAGTCCCAATACTTACATATGTGCATCAAAAAAGCTGAGCATAAAGAAAAAGAAAATGAAAACAGAGCTGAGCATAAAAAACCCACTTGCCGGATCGGTGAGAGTGAGCAACTGAGCATAAAAATAAAGCTGAGCATAAAAAAAAAAAAAAAAATTATATACCTGCCGGATCGGTGAGAGTGAGGCGCTGTCAGATGCGCTGTGAGGTTAAGGGACTGCGCTGTGAGGGCGCTGCTGGGACTGCGTGAGGGTGAGGGCGCTGCGTGAGGGGGTGATGCGTGAGGGGGCGCTGCGTGAGGGTGAGGGTAAGGGCGCTGCTGATGCGTGAGGGGGCGCTGCGTGAGGGTGAGGGTGAGGGCGCTGCTGATGCGTGCTTGTGGGCGTGGCTGGCTGGCTGCCGAATGTCTGCTTCAGTTCAGTGCTTGGGAGGGAGATGAAGGCAGAGCTGAAATGCTTGAGCTCAGTGGCTGCTGAAGGTGTGTTTTAGAGTTAGGGTTAGTTTTTAGGTCTTTATATATATAGGAGGGGTTTTTGGTAATTTAAAATAACCGGGTCGGGTCCGGGTCCGGGTCGGGTCCGGGTTTCGGGCCGAATTTTTTAAAAAAACCCGGACCCGACCCGGACCCGCTTCGGGTTTTTTTTTTAAAACCCATACCCGACCCTATTTCTTATCGAACCGGGTAAAATCCGGCCCATTAGGGTCGGACCGGGCCGGGTACCTGCGGATCGGGCAAAAATTGCCATCCCTAATATTGACAACTTACCTTTACTTTGAAGCGTTTGAAGGGTGCATTTGTAACAGTGGAGCTAAATAGCTATATTGTTATTTTAGCTTTACTGATATAATAAAAATGACCAACAACAGTGGAGTCATATCTAAATTTTTTAACTAAAGTGCTACAGTGCACATCTATCTTTAGATGTGCACTGTAGCACACAGCTAAAAAAAAATTTATTTTTTTATTAACCTTCTCTCTCTTCCTTTATTAAAAAAACTCATATTCTCTTTCAATCTCTCTCTCTCTCTCTCTCTCTCTCTCCAGCTTCTCTCCTTTCTTCCTCATTTTTTTTTTCTCTCTAGCTCACTGGCCGACCAGCTCTCTCGTCTCACCCCAAGCCCATTGCCGATCTCCCTGGGCCGGCCGATTTGTTCCGCCGGTGGTGGTGGCTCCGGCTTCTCTCCTTTCTTCCTCATTTTTTTTTTCTCTCTAGCTCACCGGTCGACCAGCTCTCTCGTCTCACCCCAAGCCCATCGCCGATCTCCCTGGGCCGGCCGATCTGTTCCGCCGGTGGTGGTGGCTCCGGCTTCTCTCCTTTCTTCCTCATTTTTTTTTCTCTCTAGCTCATCGGCCGACCAGCTCTCTCCTCTCACCCCAAGCCCATCACCGATCTCCCTGGGCCAGCCGATCTGTTCCGCCAGTGGTGGTGGTGGTTATGGGCATGGCTGTGGACCACGTCGCCGATCTGTTTTTTTTTTTTTTTTTCCTACTTTGGACCACCGGTGGTGGTGGTGGTGGTGGTTGTGGGCGTGGCTGTGGCTGTGGCTGTGGACCACATCGCCGATCTGTTCTTTTTTTCTTTTCTTTTTTTCTGCTGTGGACCACTAGTGTTGGTGGTGGTGGCGGTGGTTGTGGGCGTGGCTATAGTTGTGGTTGTGGACCACGTCGCCGATCTGTTCTTTTTTTTTTTTCTGCTGTGGACCACCAGTGGTGGTGGTGGAGGTGGTGGTGGTGGTTGTGGGCGTGGCTATGGCTGTGGACCACGTCGCCGATCTGCTTTTTTTTTTTTTTTTTTATGCTGTGGACCACTAGTGGTGGTGGTGGTGGTGGTGGTGGTTGTGGGTGTGGCTGTGGCTGTGGCTGTGGCTGTGGACCACGTCGCCGATCTGCTTTTTTTTTTTCTACTATGGACCACTGGTGGTGGTGGTGGCGGTGGTTGTGGGCGTGGCTATAGTTGTGGTTGTGGACCACGTCGCCGATCTGTTCTTTTTTTTTTTCTGCTGTGGACCACCAGTGGTGGTGGTGGAGGTGGTGGTGGTGGTTGTGGGCGTGGCTGTGGCTGTGGACCACGTCGCCGATCTGCTTTTTTTTTTTTTTTTTTATGCTGTGGACCACTAGTGTTGGTGGTGGTGGTGGTGGTGGTTGTGGGTGTGGCTGTGGCTGTGGCTGTGGCTGTGGACCACGTCGCCGATCTGCTTTTTTTTTTTCTACTATGGACCACTGGTGGTGGTGGTGGTGGTGGTTGTGGTTGTGGTTGTGGCTGATGGTAGAGGTGGTTGTGGTCGGTGTAGTGTATATTTTTTAGTAGTGGGATATATTATTTTATTGAAAGGATGTATTATTTTATTGTTATGTTTATATTATTTTATTAGGTTGAAAGCTAAAATAGATCCACTGCTGTAGTACGCGTGTAGCTAAAATAGATAAAGTAACTTTTGATAGAGCTAAATTGCTAACAATTTAGCTTCACTGCTGTAGATACTCTAAGGGCGGTGGAAAACGTAATCACAGACGGCATACAAAAAAAGTCTATAACAGTGTCAGACATTGTACAATCTCCATCAATGTAATTTTTGGCTGAGCACCTAAATGTGAAATTCATCCGTATCCATCTAAATCTATTGGAATGTTTGGCTCAAAACGTGCATATCAAATCCCATATCTACCTAGTTAACCATGTTAAATTTTGTAGCTGTGCATGTTAAAAATGCCAAATAATCCGATATCTAATTCTTTTTTCTTTTTTTCTTTTTTTGGCTACGAATATCCGATGTCCAATCGAGGGTGTTGAATGGTTCCTCAAAAAAAAAAAAAAAAAAAAAAAAAAAAAAAATTAAAGGTACCAAAAGGATTCACTTTTTTTTTTTTTTAATATCTTTTTCAGTCCCAATTCCTTTTCCGAACACAAGTGTAATAGTGTATCTTTAACAAACCTGCATGCATAAAATAGTAATGTTTGGGCTAAACTTTACTATGACCATGTGTTGTGAGTGGTGGAGATGAGGACTCATCACTTTTTCTCCACCATTCACAACTGACCAAGTGAATTATTTGTGACCAAAGTTGTAACTTTAGTTGTGATATTCCTAGAATTTTTGTGTGTAAAATCAAGGAATTTGTGCATGAAAAAATCTATAATCACCATTCAAGAAAAGTCTTTCGTCTTTGAATGGACTACATAAAAGTCCTCAGTCTTCTAATGGACTACACTACAACCACGTGCTTGGCTATCAAGATATTAATGGCACCCAAAATTTAGATACGTAGATTCCAGTTAGTCTAATTAATAAAGTGTTGAATGGTTCCTTTAAAAAAAAATGAGGGTATTGAAATTAAGGATTCACTTTTTCTTTTTCTTTTTTTAATCATTTTCGTTCCCAATTCCTTTTTCGAAGACAAGTGTACTAGTGTATCTTTAAGAAATTTGCATGCGTAAAATAGTAATGTTAGGGCCACAACTTTGCCACGACCATGTAATAAGTTGTGAGTTGTGGAGATGTGAACCCACCATTTTCCTCCACCACTCACAACTCACTAAGTGGATTATTTGTGACAGAAGTTGCAACTTTGGCTGTGATATTCCTAGCATTTTTATGTGTAAAATCAAGGAATTTGTGCATGAAAAAGTTTATGATCACTATTCGAGAAAAGTCTCTCATCTTCTTGTGGACTCCACTACAATCATATGCTTGGCTATCAAGATTTTTATGACACCAAAATATATATATATATATATATATATATATATATTATTCTAGTTAGTCTAATTAGTAAAGTGTTGAATGGTTCTTGAAAATAAAATTTAAAAAAAAAAAAAAAGACTTGAGGGTATTGAAAGGATTCTTTTTTTTTTTTTTTTTCATCCTTTTTGGTCCCAATTCCTTTCTGAAGACAAGTAAGTGTACTAGTGTATTTTTAAGAAATCTGCATGCATAAAATAGTAATGTTAGGGCCACAACTTTGCCACGACCATGTAATAAGTTGTGAGTGGAGAGATGTGGCACCACTTTTTCTCCAACACTTACAACTCGCCAAGTGGATTATTTATGACAGAAGTTGTAACTTTAGTTGTGGTATTTCTAGCATTTTTGTATGTTAAATCAAGGATTTTGTGCATGAAAAAGTCTATGATCGCCATTCGAGAAAAGAATTTCATCTTCTAATGGACTACACTACAATGCTTGGCTATCAAGATATGTATGGCACCCAAAATTTATATATGGATTTCAGTTAGTCTAATTAATGAAGTTTTTTTTTTCTTTTTGGACAAATAAGAAATTTAGGGTTCAAATCCACCTACACCATAAACCAATTAATGTCTTAGCCCTATAATAGAGAACAATCATCATGAAATGGACACCATAAGTTAATACTATAGTTGTGTGTGTATGTGTATAAAAATAAATAAATATATATATATATATATATATATAAAGGCTAATACAAAGCCAAAAATTTAGTGAAAAGGGATTCATACATTATTTTCATTATTTAAAATAAACGATAATTCAATTTTGATAAACGATTGCTTTAAAAAATATTAAAAACAAATATTTTGTGTATTTTTTAATAATATTTTGTTGACATGTGTGCTAGTTCATATTTCATAGTATACTTGGTCTTCAATTTTAGTAAATTTTTCATACTTAAATTTCTCACATTATGGACTCCCTCACATCGATGTAAGCAATGTAAACATCAAACTCGTATTGTTTACCAATAAAAAAAAACATAAACCTCGTATGTGTTGTATTCAAGGAAGTCAATATTGTACTGGCCATTAAACCGGTACTGATACTCCCTCAAAACGTACCAGAAAAAATAACAGGTTGTACCGGCCTATTTCAGTTGTAACGGCTTTTACCAGCCCATATCAGTCGGTATTTGCCGTTTCAGCCAGTACAATAATAAAAATAAAAAATTTAAAAAAATTATTAAAAAAATATTTTATTTAATCTAATATATTCGTAAATGTACTTAGGCTAATATGTAGGTTTATAAAATATGTGGATTTTAAATTTTATGTTGATAAACATAAAATTAATAAATTCATACTTACATATATAACACAAAAATATATTAAAAATATACAAATAGTAGTAAACTCGAAATGATACACTGATATTAATCGGTACCAAGATATTTTGTTCCCTTGACCAAATCAAAATAGCCTTTGGTACGAAATTGACTCCGTGATTGCATCCCCCAGCACCCTCGCACCGTAGACATTGGCATTGTTGTTTGAATTGCATAAAACCCCTTTTTTCAATTATTATTTTCTTTCTTTTTAAGGAGAGTACTTAGGTGTTGTTTGGTTTGAGTGTTTTCATCATCCAACACTCAGTTTTCATCATCCAATATCCAAATTTAGTGGGCCCCACAACAAAATGTATTGTTTGGTTTAGTTTTCTGTTTTGGTTCTCATCATCCAATCACTCAAAATTTTGGATGTGAGTTACCAAAACTAAAAACAGTTTTGAGTTGTTTTCAGTTTTTGAAAACTGATACTCAGTGGCAAGCTTGTAAAAAAGGTGAGATTGTGGGCCCGGCGTCAGTTGAATGTCATGTTCTTCTTCACTTCCACTTCTTCTACTTCTATTTTTCTTTTCTTTTCTTTTCTTTCCTTCTCACTTTCTGATTTTCATTCTTTCTTGTTCTTTTCTTTTCTTTTCACGTTGCTTTTTGGGTTTGGTTTCTGGGCATGGGTTCTTTTTTTTTTTTTTTTTTTTTCTCTCTTCTTCTTCTTCTTCTTTTCTTTTCTTTTAACTTTCTGGGTTTGTTTTTTTTTTTTTTTTTTTCTTCTTTTCTTTTCTATTTTTCTTCTTTTCTTTTCTTTTCATGTTTATTTCTGGGCTTGGTTTTTTTTTTTTTTTCCTTTTTTTCTTTCCTTTTCACTGGGTTTCCATTCCTTTTTTTTTTTCTTCTTGAGTTCGTTGAGGTTGTAGCACAAATGAAGAGAAAAACAGGGGAAAACGCAGAGAAAAATGAAGGGGAGAGGCAGGGGAAAAAGAAAAAGAAAAAAAAAAAAGAGAAAAAGAAAAGTCAACTGACATTGTGTCAGTGTGTGGGTCCCATAAACAGTTAGAAAATATTGAGTGATGATAAGTGAGTGATGGTGCCAAACAGAATAAAGTGTAGGGAGTTGGGTATTTTAAGTGATGAGTGACGAAAATTGAGTGATGAGTGATGAGTGATCATTTTTTTAAACCAAACAAGGCCTTATTAATTGCTTGTTTGTCATTGTGATCGAATAACAAGATCATTGCGTTATGATTAAAATTGTAAAATATGAACCATTCTAAATGTTAAAGCACATACTATGAAAAGAAAAACTGGCAAGTTTGAAATCATTTTGGGGAGATGCAGCCTAGGTAAAGTTTTGTTTATGAACAATATAAAAAACTCATAAGCAATTTTGATTTCACAACTGCAATAATATCAAAATTTGTGTACTCTGAAAAAATCAAAACTCCTCGTCTCTCTCCTTGTGCTCTCTTTCAAAACAGATTTCTTTTTCCTCTATTCATATTGAAAGTTCAATAAGTGTATAAAACCCTATAAACGTTTTGACCCCCAAATTACAAATTACAAATTCAAGCTTTATATTAAACAATGTACGTGCGGAAAATGAACAAAAACTTAAAATAGAATTGATAAACAATCTAAGTCAAATAAAATCACATCCATAATAGAAATTAAATGACAAAGATTAAAGGAAGAGAGATGCAAACACAAGGACAACACAACGATGTGTTATCGAAGAGCAAAACCGAAGCCCTCGACGAAAAACCTCTCTGCCACCCTCCAAACGGTCAAATAATCAACTAAAGAATGTAGTTGGGATACAAGGACAGCAATAGACTCTCCAAGCCTTATCTACCCAGTGTACCTAAGCCCTCCAAGCTTCTTGCTTTAGCGAGGTTACGCCAAACCTATTTCTTCTTTAGCTTCCCGGATTCCGCTATAGCCCATAGCATCAACCAATATCAATTGGTCCATTCCTAATTGCTTCTTAAAGTACCAAAGAGCCTTCTCACAAATATGGGTATGGTGAGAAAAGATCTTGGGTAATGAACCTCTCAAAATTCTCTCTGGAAGCTCTCTACATTTCATGGGTATAAGGGGTAATTATACTGGGGTGAGAAAGGAATGCGAAGAGTCAGTTTTTCAAAACAGAGCTAGCTGGCGGCTTGGCCTCGTAACTTGACTGAGTCACGAGTTCAAGTCGCGAACTAACAAAACAGCCAGACTGGAATTTTTTGTCCTGTAGTGCAATAGTTGGCACGACAGTTCAGCTTCTGGCGACTTGCCAGTCGCGAGCTACCTACGACATCCAGTCACGAGTTCTTCTCTGCAGCTTCACTCGTGTGCAACATCTAGCGGCTTGCCAGTCGCGAGACACCAGCGAGATTCAGTCGCGAGTCCCTATTCTGCTGCACAAACTTGAGCATTTCTTCACATTCTCTCACACACTACCTGCACATGATTCCCACCTAAATACAGGGTTTCTAAGTGCTGAAATACAAGCAAATTGGCACGGAATAAAGCCAACAAAATGGTTGATAAATTTCATCCTTACAATCTCCCCCTTTGCCTATTCCATGACAAAACCCTACAACAAACTCTAGACTTAACGCGTGAGTTAGGAACAGTTGAACAAAACTCACTCATACCTAACTCTAGAATCTTTGAAGCTCTTGAATCATAAGTACAAGTACCTCCTGAAAAGCAACCACACAATAAGATCATTGTATGCAGAAAAACTTGTATTGCACATGAAGCAAGCACAATGCGGTCAAGCAATAAATATTAAAGCAATAAAGTATGGCTTGACCAAAAAATGAACAATCACTATAAATAGTAATCACAATGCTCATTCACACATGGAATGAACATCCGGACATGCAAGCTAATAAGCTCAATGCAAAGGATCAATTGCGTGTCCAACACTCAACTAATGTAACAACACAAAGTAATTACATTAAGGATAAAAATCCAACAAAGGGCACAAGAGTGATATACTTAAGGAAATGCAAAAAATTAACTAAAAGTACTAGCTACAAAGCAAGGTACAAAATAAACCAAACGCCACATAAGCAAAGGTACAAATACTCCCCCTATCATGAATCATAGGAGCTGTGATGAACTTGGAACATATATACCTGTAACCTGAAAAACTTACACAAAACACATTAGACCCTCAAGGTAAAGCAAGTAAACAAGACATGCTGGGATGAAGCATAAGGTAAACAAGACATGCTACAAAGCATAAGGTAAACAAGACATGTTGGGATGAAGACACAAGGTGTAGACCAATGCATGGCAAGGGTAGCAAAGGTGTGTGCAAGAGGTGACTATGTGCAATGCATGACCAAAGCACTGAAAATGCACATGTGGGGCAAGGTGTGTTAATTATACAACCAATGAACCAAACATGATCCTAGTGAGGAAACATGAGAAACCCCAAAGTTTGGTACTCATCGGAGTCCAAACAAGTGAGAAAATACCTAACCAATGAAGACACAAGGTATAGACCAATGCATGACAAGGGTAGCAAAGGTGTGTGCAAGAGGTGACTATGTGCAATGCATGGCCAAAGCACTGAAAATGCACATGTGGGGCAAGGTGTGTTAATTACACAATCAATACACCAAACATGATCCTAGTGAGGAAACATGAGAAACCCCAAAGTTTGGTACTGATCGGAGTCCAAACAAGTGAGAAAATGCCTAAGAGGCATTTTATCAAACACCTAGCAAGCACATTATGAACAACAATGTAAAACAATGCATGAACATCATAAAATCCACCCTTAAAACATGTTCTTTTTGCCACAAAGGGCCAGCATCCAAAGCAAATCATTAAAAGAAACCACTCCTATACAAAAATTTGACAAAAATTAAGTTTTCCCAACCCCTATGATGAAAATCCCAACCAAGAGTACAAAAACTCTCCAAAATATAATCTAAGGATCCAAATGAATTAAAAGAGTTTAAAATGACCTTAGAGATGTTAATGGAATGAAAAACCATTCAAATTGATTGGGTTTTGATGTAAAAATATTGAAAGATGAGTTTAAAAGAGGATGGAAGAGGTTAAAAACAAGTTTCCCACGAAAAGACCTTTAAAAAGCTGTTTCTGGGCGATTCGCGACTGGGCGAGTTGCCAAAATTTTCGCGAGTCACGAGATGAGTCGCGAAAGCTTCTGGATGAACTCGCGATTGGGGTTTCGCGACTGGTGAGTCGCGAGATGAGTCGCGAAAAATTTGGCGACTGGCGAGTCAGTCGCAAGTGAGTCATCAAAAACTCTGACACCTGTTTTTCGATACAAAACATGCTTAAACAATGAAAAACAATGTAGGCACAAAACATGAACACAAAAAGTGATAAAAATCACTTCCAAATACATTTAAAATTATCAAAAATCTTTTTGGATTGATTCATATATAGTTGAGCACACACACATCACATTTAAACAAGTACAATCGAACAAATGAATAAGGCATTCATTAAACATTAGGCATGTGTGTTGTGTGTGTGTATCAAATATGAAATAGTCCTTAGTCTAGAGTGAAGCTTCAATGATCAATTCAATCAAGTCATACACAACTAGTACTAAGACCAGTGGTTTATCTCAATTATAGAAATATGCATATATGACCTCCCACAAGAAAATGATTACAAATCTATGAAGCTTTTTATTTGGCTTCTATACAATTTATAACATTTGATCATTTTTTGATCTTTACATCTCTTTTTAAAATCGGTGCTTGAAATTTTTTATATTTCAATTTGATAAACAAGCCTTTGGCTTTTGGGCACCATACATTTTCATAAAAGTTGCTTTTCCTTTTTTTTAGTCAAATACTAGTATGTGTGACGGCTTTTGCAGCTCATTATCTCTTTTCATTTTGAGATTTACATTGGTTGAGCTCTTTAAGCAAAAAAATATAAAAGTGTGGGAAGATATATAGGCACAAGTCTATGCATGTATCGAAACCAACATGACTATTGACTAATCATTCATGACAAGCTTGAAGATCGATTTATAACAATCACACAAAGATGTCAAGATTTTTCCCACAGTGATATGAGTGCATTAAGAACAGGCTACGCTCGTGAATGCACAAAGCCATTTACACAAAAGTACAAGGCAAAACTCACATGAGATATGTGCTCAAATATATTCGATCAAACTTTTTGAATTTTTCACTTTTTATGTGGTTTTGGATTTTTACTCACACAAAACTAAAACATAAAAGTAAGATTAAAAATTAAAAACAAAACAATGCATATAAAGAGATGAATGATGCACAAATGCATGACAATGAAGCATCTAATGCATGAAGAGTCTAACAAAGATCGAAAGAATTAGATCAAGGACCAAGAGAGCAAAAGGTCAACTATAAGAACCCTTCCTCATTCAAATGGAACGATTTTTTGGAATGAGTGTCTCATGAGAAGTGAGACGAGGGTTGGAAGAATAAGAACCGGAGATGCACATAGACAAGGAGTTAAGAGCATTAAACACTTTCTTTAACAACATGTTATTTTTACTCAAATCCGGTTTACCATTTTTAGCATAAATTCCAAGAAGCTCAAGTTTCTCTTTTCTTTTGATTCTTTTGAGAGCATGAAACTTAGAGCAATGAGGTCTTAGATGACCAAAGACACCACAATGGTAAAAAACAATGCGTTTAGGTCCATTAGGCTTTTTGGGAAGGGATCTATCAACATGGTTTTGTTCTCTCTTCAACTTGAAGCATTGAGGTCTTATATGACCAATCACACCGCAATGGTGGCAAGTTAGAACAAACTTAGATCCATTCAAAATCTTAGATTGAGTCCTAAACGGAGGCTTAGACTTAATAGCCTTTCTCTCCACCTTTTGATTTCTTTTATGTGGAGAAATGTACACCGATTTGTTCTTTGAGGTAGAACACACAATAGGCACAAAATTGGGTACCACAACATGATTGTAACAAACATTTTCATCCTTTTTAACATTAGGTTCAGCAATCAAACACTTGGCATGCATCTTAAGAGATTCATTTTCACATTTTAGCTCATCAACAAGTTTGTTGGACAAAACAAGTTCAGCATCCAAGTCCATATTCAAACATTCAAACTCTTTCAGCTTTTCAAGAGAATTTTCAGCAAGTTTCTTATATTTCTCAACCAATTTATTGGATTCATTGAGTTTAGCAATCAAATAATCATTTTCACAAAATAACATGCTCAAATCCTTATTAAACTTCTTATAGCCTTTTTCTTAAAGAGTTTGATGTTAGGAATATCAATAACATCCAAAGATTCATGTAACATAGCATCACAATCATGAGGATTATCACTCATAGAAGCATTTTCACAAACACGTGACATGCTACAATCATCAACAACCAAGGAAGCATACAAATCACAATCCATGGCAAATAAGCACAAGGGGTCAAGGATCACACTTAGGTATTTAAACCACAACAAGTGTACCCGCTCTGATACCAATTGAAAGTTCAATAAGTGTATAAAACACTATGAACGTTTTGACCCCCAAATTACAAATTACCAATTCAAGCTTTATATCAAACGATGTACGTGCGGAAAATGAACAAAAACTTAAAACAAAATTGATAAACAATCTAAACCCAATAAAATCACATCCATAACAGAAATTAAATGACAAAGATTAAGGGAAGAGAG
The DNA here is from genome assembly GCA_033629205.1 of Lithocarpus polystachyus. Lineage (NCBI taxonomy): Eukaryota > Viridiplantae > Streptophyta > Magnoliopsida > Fagales > Fagaceae > Lithocarpus > Lithocarpus polystachyus. The sequence continues at coordinate 51,557,966 of CM066171.1, read as the reverse complement.
ATGCAAACACAAGGACAACACAACGATGTGTTATCGAAGAGGAAATCAAAGCCCTCGGCATAAAACCTCTCTGCCGCCCTCCAAGCGGTCAAATAATCCACTAAAGAATGTAGTTGGGATACAAGGACAGCAATAGACCCTCCAAGCCTAATCTACCCAGTGTACCTAAGCCCTCCAAGCTTCTTGCTCCAACGAGGTTACGCCGAACCTATTTCTTCTTTAGCTTCCCGAATTCTGCTATAGCCCATAGCATCAACAAATATCAATTAGTCCCTTCCTAACTGCTTCCCAAAGCACCAAAAAACCTTCTCACAGATATGGGTATGGTGAGAAAAGATTTTGGGTAATAAACCTCTTAAGGACCTAACAATGGAGAGGGTAAGAGTAGAGGAATTTGAAGAGTCACAAGGTAAAGATTGTGGATGAGTCAATCTTGTTTTTCTCTAAGGTTTCTCTCTCAAAATTCTCTCTAGAAGCTCTCTACATTTCGTGGGTATAAGGAGTATTTATACTAGGGTGAGAAAGGAATGCGAAGAGTCAGTTTTTCAAAATAAAGCTGGCTAGCGGCTTGGTCTCGCAACTTGACTAAGTCGCGAGTTCAAGCTGCGAACTAACTGAACGGCCAAACTGGAATTTTTTGTCATGTAGTGCAACAGTTGGCATGACAGTTCAGCTTCTGGCGGCTTACCAGTCGCGAGCTACCTGCGAGATCCAGTCACGAGTCCCTATTCTGCTACACAAACTTGAGCATTTCTTCACATTCTCTCACACACTACCCTTACATGATTCCCACCTAAATACAAAGTTTCTAAGTGCTGAAATACAAGCAAATTAGCACGGAATAAAGCCAACAAAATGGTTGATAAATTTCAACCTTACACATATTATGCTTGATTCTAAGATTATTTTCCTTCTCTTTGTTCGGGAGGACCCTTAGGCTAAAATAATGATGAATCATGACAGGAAGAAGAGTTACGACATAGGGCATGACTAGATCCTAGAACAATTGAGTTCACAAGAAGTTAGTAAAACAACTAGACTCTGAAACACTTTGAATCCACAAGGCTGAGAATTGAGATATGGAATTCACAAGACAAAAAAAAAAAAAAAAAAGATAAAAAGTATTGAAGGGTAATAATTTTTTCCTAACCATACTATATGTATATCTCTATTCTATGTACAATAGTTAAATGGGATGATAAAAGAGTGCTAAAAGACTTACAAGAAAAAAACAATTGTCAAGAGTCTTGTAACTTAACTTGCATCTTATGGTATTTTTAATAAATGAATCTAAAAGCTCAAACCTTCTAATTTTTTGTTATAATTATTCAATTTGTCAAAAATAACAAGCAATTATTGAAAAAGTACAAAACCATATAATAATAACCATTACCTATTCAACCAAAAAAAAAAAAAAAAAACTCTCACTTACCCATATAATCGTTTATTATATTTATATATTATTAATTTAACAACAAATGACAAGTTGTAGAATGTCATCCAAAAAAAAAAAAAGAAAAAAGAAAAAGAAGACAAGTTGTAGAAAAGTCATACATAAATGATAAATCTATAAAAGTATTGAAATTCTAAATATGGTGAAAATAGCCAAATACCACGTTTTGGAAAAATTTGTGGCAAACTAGTACTGTTTCAAAAATATTTAACAATTTACTACTTTTTTAGTACTGGAGTAGTGCATTCTAAACTCGAGCTTATCATTCTACATGGCTAAAAGTAAACCGTTTAAGCAATCCTGACATCCTATCAAATGGTGTTCCCTGGATGGTGTGTCATTAGGGAATCCGAAGAAAGCAAGTGGAGGAAGATTAATCTGTGATCATAGGGGAGAATGGTTGACAGGATATTTAGACGTGGCATAGGCATCACCCTATTGACAGTCAGTCATAATGGAGCTGACATTCACTAGCGCATGACTAACACGTAACAATATAAGGTCGAAAATTGAAATCTCTCACAATTAAAGTCATTTTCTAATTTCTCAGCACGCGCGCACACACACACACAAAAACTCATCACCTATTGCAATAGGCAGCACCCTATTGCAAATAGTAATGCTTTTGCTTTTGAAGACAAACCATACGCGTGTAGGACATGGACCAAATTGTAATCTCTAATTTGTCCAAAAAAAAAATGTAAAAAGAATTGAATATCAAATTTTGGCAAAATTTATGACAAATTAATACTATTTTGAAAATATTTATCAATGTACCACTTTTTTAGTACTTGAGTTTTATAAAATCGAGTTCAAAATAGTAGATATTGCTTATTAGATATTGGTTGATTTTTGGGACTCTCTTGTTTGTTTCCAAAGTGTAAGCAAACTTGTAGCACTACTTGCACAGAAAAAAAAAGTTCTTTTTTTTACTAGAGACATGCTTTCTTGTAGCTATATTCATGGGCAGTATTTAGGTACAATTCCATTATCATGATCAATATTTGGGTAGTTTTAGCTGAATTATGGATTGGAGTTCTGTGTGGCAAAAAGGCTTGGTACAAATAGCTCAAGCTTGTGACTTTCAAGCTACTCACTGTGAAGCAAACGAATAACAGGATTGCTTGGAGTATCTTATAAATCTTTAAGAAACTAATCCTTAATTGCTTCAATGACTACAAATCAGTCATCACAAAGTACTTATATAAAAGGCACAACCAGAGAGCATAAAAGTTAATAATTTCTTCTCAAAAGTAAGCTAATAATTATGATTCTCAAAGACAACAAAAATTCATTGAAATTTTTATCCACAACCAAATGAACAAAACCCAAAACAAAAAGGCTTTATAGCTTAGCTAAATTAGTTTCACAATATAAATATGTGATTTCAGTTTTCAAGAAAGCCAAAATAGCTACATCTTGATTTTGATCCCAACTAAAATAGAAATGAGTCATGTTCTTTATATCTAAAATTTCATGAACAATTTCTCTATAAAAAAAAAAAAAAAAAAAAAATCATGAACAAAGCCAGCTTCATGGTCTTCACTAATCCCTCCAACACCCCCCGCCTTTTCTCGCTCTCAATGATCAAAAGAAGAATAACATAGCTATAATCATGCCATTCAACCAGACAAGAACAAAAGAGTGATTTCATTGATAAACATATATCAAAATTTCCAAAAAACTTGATCTAGCAGTAAAGAAACTTGATAAATGATAACAAGACCAAAAAAATTTCCTATCATGCATTACTTTAATGGTAATAATAACTGCTGATCACCACCATCACATCCATTTACAACTAAACCAAATCTCCTTGAAGGACTTGAAACTTTTATGGGAACAGCTAAAATATAAAAATTAGATCAAGCGGAACATATTTATTGCTAACAAAATCAAAGGCCATAGCCTGGAAAAACTAGCAAAGTTATGTATTACTTGTGCAGCAATTTTACATTCTTTAAGATAAGTAATATGAGGTGGAATACTACCAGCCACAACAAATTTACAGTAGATACTGTAGATGCTCCTCAACTGAGAATGGTTATGCTTCAATTTTTCTGCTGTATGACCGATCCTTCTGAAGCCAAAAGTTAAAAATCAAATTATTATTGGAAATCTGTCAACAACAAATAGAATGCATCTTGAAGTTAAGCACTAGCAGCTAAGTATTCTTTGAAATTTTATTTTAATACAAAACAAGAAAAAGGAAAGGGAGAGAGTTAAAACCATTGCACTATTCATAAGCTCAAGTGTGCAATCTTAGTTGGAAAATCTGCTACTGATCGTGTGAAAAAAAATAATCCACAGTATCCTATTGTAGGAATGTGAGAATACCACATGGGAGAACAATTAGTACCTAAATGTAAATAATTACTACTAAGAGAAAATTACTGTGAAACAAATCATAATTTGCTATCATTTCTAGTAAATTTTTTATGTAAGTACAATCAACCTGAATTTATTAACCAAATAGAAAATTAAAAGGGATAAAGGATTCAAAACATTGTTTTTCCAGTACTAATCACACGTAAGTAGTGATGGTTTATATGGCAATTACAACAAATATTCTGTTACATTGAAGCTCCAACTTCATCTGAATTCACTGCAGCTCCATTAGGGGCATCATCTCCATGAAGCTGAGCAGAAACATCATCTATGGCTGAATTCAACTGAGCAATCTTCTCCGTTAATATTTTGCAGGTGCTCTGTAGTCATCACACCACCAATGCAATATCAATGCATCGCAAACATTTTAAAAAAAAAATGATAACTAAAACAATATCAATAATAGTTAAAAGAGGATGAAAATACAAGTTAACACAAACAATTTGTACAGTGTTTCTTTTTCTTATTTTTTTCCTTGAAGCACAATTCATAAAGCTTACTTATATATACGAACCATTATGTTTTTCTTGTTTGTCTTATGACAACCAACCATAACTAGGCCTTTATTTGTAACCAAAAAGACTTTACTTTCAAAGCTGAACACATTAACAAACATGCATACTCACATAATGAATAATTTAAAGGATTGCAAATGCAGGAACAGCTTCTCACCTCCAAAGCTTTCTCCTCATCATATATAAATTTTGGCAACTTCCTCATCAGATCTTTTCTGTCAGCTATAGCAAGTGCCTTGCTTATCTGCAAAAACTAAACTCATCAGTACTTCAGCCTAAAAAAATTTTGAAAAATAAATAAATAAACAGTGCATCTGAGCTGTTAATTGTAAGAACAGTATATAAACCACATCAATAGCCCAAAAGTGAATCAATAGCCCAATACTTACTGATGCATCACATGGCTGTTTAATTGGGCCAAACTATTACATGCATTTACATATTTCTTGATACTATGACTTTAAATGAAATATTTTTACTCTATAGACTCAAAAATGTGACAAAAACACATGTATTACTCCAATTAATTAGAACCTAAGGAGACAGATGCACAACACTCTCATTACAAAGCCACTAACAAAGATACTTGCACAATTTGGTTTTCCATCAAATAAACCAGATTTTAGATCATTAAAGTTTAACGAACACATACACTACTCTACTTAATTGATAACCTAGGGAAACACAGACACCCAAGACCAAATAAGTTGGATTTCAGTAGGTATATTTTCTCAAACATCTTCAGTGCATTTCACAACTCAAACCACAGTAGTAACATAGGGAATGAGAAAAAACTGATCCGTTGTGACAAACTTCAAATTAAGAATCATAGTTCTGTTTCAGTGAAAGAAACTAAGGAATAAGAAATGGATACTGTTAGGCAAAGAAATCAGGATCAGAGGAAAAAATCATAGATTTAGTATCAACATTTCCAAAATGCCAAAGCCAAAGCCAATAGACCCATACACACAACAATCACAACAGATTCGGCCATATTACAAAGCCCCAATTTTCAAACGCAAGCAAAACCATCAAGCTTTACACTCAACAAGAAAACCCATTAATCAAGCTAATAAAAAAAATCCAATTTCCATACACATAGCATCACAGTTTTAGCATAAAAATCCAAAAAAAAAAAAAAAGGCAGAATCCAGAGAGATAAACTAAAACTCTATGAAGCATTTCAACAAACATAATGCCCACCCAAAAACCAACTTTAAAAATGCCAATAATAACAGTTATTGCTAATACCAGTAATCCAAACAAGAAAACCCATTCATCAAGCTAATCAAAACTGAAACAAAATGTTATTCATCAAACTAATAAAAAAAGGAAACAAAATGAGTTTCAAAGGGGTTTCGGTCTTGTCTAAAAGGCAAAAAAAAAAAAAAAAATTGAAAAAAAATAAAAGAGAAAGAAAATAAAGAATAAGAGAGCTGGACCCGTGGCCACCAGTGGTTGTGACGCCGATGAGAGGCACCACCAACGACGATAGGCCACGGCTGGGCTTGAGAGAAGGAGAAAACAGAGAAACCCAGATGAGAGAAAGAGAGAGAGTGAGACGAGAAGAATGCCATAGCAGCAAGCATCACCGGTGGTGGTGAAGGATTTGGTGGCTGCTAGCTATAGCCATGGAGATTCAGCCATAGACAAAGGTTTGGTGGAAGAGAGAAATACTTTGAATTTTTTTGGATCTGATGAGAAGCTTAGGCAATAAGCAGTGAGGAGAGAGCAAATTGAATTGGCAAAGAGCTGAGCACACGGATTGCCAGCCTGGACTGATGAGGTGTCAAGTGAATGAGTCATTAGATTCAATGGATGGCTGGGATTTGTGTTATACCTTAGGTATTGCACGGAATGTGAATCCAGAGGCATGAGTTTAAGGATCAATATGGACCAGGACTAATCGTAGACTTGTATTTTATTTGGAAGCTCCTCGTGAAATTGTTTCTGGACTTGTCACTGACTTGGTGAGGTTTTAGTCAAATTTATTTGGTCTAAAAATCCATTTTAAACAGCTAATCGTTAGATACTCTTACATGAGGCACAATGCTTTACATTTGTGAGCCGTGACTCATAGCTCAACTAATTGGTATTTTTTAGAGCATTTCTGACATACAAGGTTCAAATCATCATTTTTCATTAAAACTATTGATTTTAAAAAATAAATTAAAAATTGAAAACCTAATTCTATTACATTTTATTTTTTTTTTATTCTCTCTCCTCCTAATTTTTTTTTTCTTCCTCTCTCTCTCTCTCTCTAGCCTAGAAAGAAAGAAAAAAAAAAATGAAAACCTCTCATTGAGTTAGAGTGGTCATCAGGCTGAAAATCAATTACTTGTAATAGTGCTGTCCATATTTTGTTTGTCTCTCGTAGAAAATGATAGAGTAGTATCCAAAAGAAGCAGTACCTCTGCCATCAAACGACGGTCTTCTTCTATACGGTCTTCTTTTCTTTTTTTTCTTTTTTTTTTTTTTTCTTTTCTTTCTTTTTCTGCTACCTCCTACCATTAATTTTCTTTAGAGATGAGGACAACACCACATGTTATATTTAAGAACTTGTCAGGCCTCAAGCCTGGTCTATTTGACCCTTACTATTCACCCAACTCCACACTTTGGTAACTTGTGCAGAAACGAACCCAAATGCCTTGAATAAATGTGAAAGATTTTTTAGTAGTATTAGAATAAGTCTAGAAACTTGACTAAACTAAAATACTATTCATAAGTTTATGGGCTCTTTTTATATAGTTAATAGAAGTTAGAACATCCACAATAGTGGAGCTATATTGCTATATTGCTATAATATATAGTAATATAGCTCTACAAGCCTCCAAAACCCAGCTCCAGCAGTGGAGCTAAAATGTTATATTTTAGCTCCACATGAACAGTGCACATCTATAAATAGATGTGCACTGTTCATCAAAGCTAAAAAATAAATTATTATTTTATTTACTTTCTCTCTCCTCTCTCATTTAAAAAGTATTTTCTCTCTCTCTCTCTCTCTCGTTCTTTCTCTCCTCTTTCTGGCTTCTGTTCTTCTTATTCCTTCTTCCTTCTTTTTTTTTTTTTTTTCTCTCCCTCGTCGCCGATCTGATCATCTCACACCGGCCTCATCACCGATCTCATCTCACACCGGCCTCACACCACTCTCAATCGCCGATCTCATCGCCGACTCATCCATCGCCGATCGTCATCGCCCATCTCCATCGCCGACCGTCATCGCCCATCTCCATCGCCGACTCATCCATCGCCGATCGTCATCGCCCACCTCGCCCGTCTTCATCGCCGTCCCACCTCTCTGGGTTTTGCTAGTTTTTTTTTTTTTTTTTTCTTGCGTTGGACTGCTGCTGGTGGTGGTGGTTGTGGTGGTGGTTGTGGCTGATGGTAGCCGACCCATCGCCGTCCTCCATCTCACCGATCTTCATCGGGTTTTTTTTTTTTTTTTTTTTTTTTTTTTTTTTTTTTTAGCTGTGAACTGCTGTTTGCTGTGGTGGTGGTGGTGATGATGGTTGTGCTGTGGTGGTGGTAGTTGTGCTGAAGTTTGCTGTGGTGGTGGTGATGGTTGTGCTGTGGCGGTGGTGATGGTTGTGCTGTGCTGTTGTAAATTTTTTTATTATTATTGTAATGAGTTTTTTGTATTATTTTAATCAAATAGCTAAAAATATAGATGTACTGCTGTGGAGTGTGAAGAAGTAATAGCTAAAATTATAGATAAAGTGGGTTTTAGATGTGTGAGATTTACATTCACTGCTGTGAATGCTCTTAGTAAATAGAAGTAGATGGATGATTCCCAACTTTCCCATTATTTTAAAGATGCTAATTCCGATGACTTGTGTATGATTACTATTATTTTTTAATTTTATTTAATGTAGCAAAATATAACTATGTGTGTTAAATCGCGCAAGGACATTTCCTCTTAATGTGATCCCGAAGCGATAATTCATGACAAGATTGGAGAATCACATTATGTTTTTCACATTTGTGGATTGTGTGGTGCTCAACGAAACGGGACATACATTATTGGACCTTTTTTAATTCTGTCGTCTAGTAACACCTACAATTCCAAATTTTCTGACATTTTATGTTGACTGATCATTTTTTTTTTTGTCGAGATTACTATTTTTTTCCCCATTTTTGGTTCTCAGAATCTCAGCCAACCAATCCAAGTACAGAAGTTAGTTGGATGAAAGTCAGGTGCTCAGAGAAAATTTCCAAAAGTTGAAGTGAATAAGTCAGAGAAACAGGATTATTTGGTACTTGAACTGAAAAAAACTACTTGAAATCGAACAACAGGCCATGCCTCAAGCACAGGAAAAAGCAAATTAAGAAGCAATTTAAAAATGAGTTTCACTCAAAACCAGGGAACACCCTCGTCTATTAGTGAAGAAGATGACGATGCATGTCTCTATGCCATGCTACTGTCAAGCTCTCACGTATTTCCCATGGTACTACAGGCTGCCATTGAGCTCAACCTGTTTGAGATCATTGCTAAGGCAAGCCCCAATGCTTACATGTCGCCCTCTGAGATTGCCTCTCAGCTTCCCACACAAAGCCCTGATGCTCCTTATATGCTAGATCGCATGCTGCGTTTACTTGCTAGCTACTCACTTCTTACTTGCTTTATGCGAACCTGCGAAGATGGAAGTGTTGAGAGACTTTATCGAGTCTCAACAGCTGGCAAGTTCTATGTTCAGGATGAAGATGGATGATCTGTGGGTTCAATCTCATTGTTTGCTTTACACAGAGCCACAATAGAGGTTTGGTACGTATCTATGTACAGGGCGGCTCAAGGCATAGGCAAGTTATGCCTAGGCCTCAGGCCCACCCAAAAAACAATAAAAAAAATTCTCCTTAGGAAAAAAGTCCCACTTCCTATAATAAGGCCCAAATTTTTATAAAATTATATATATATATATATATATATTTTGAAGGTTGTTCATTTTGTTTTATTTATAATGTTAAGGATACTATAAATTTTACTATTGACTTACAAATTGTCATGTTATTAATTATAAAAAAAATGATTTAAACATTAATTAATTAAATTGATGAAGTTCATCAATAAGAGTCAATGTCACATTATATTTTTAATATTTTATAATGTTTTTAATGCATTTTTCTTTTTCGTTTCTATTAAGACTCTCAAAGTACGAGACTAATCAAATTCTAACCCAATTGAAACCCTAACAAAAAGATTGCAAATGTGTTAAATTAATAGTTTAAGACTTTAATTTTTGTAAACTGATATCTTACAAAGTCACACACTAAATAATATATATATATATATATATCTTAAAAATGAGATATAAAATTAAAAATTAAATTACAACTTTACTTAATTATGCATCGTTGTATATCCAAAATAAATTATCTTTCTTAATCGTAATATATTTCTATTTTTTTATATTAATATTCATGATTCAACTATGATATTTAATTCTCTATATGAAATTAATATTAGTTTAGTTGGTATTAATTATCAAATTATGTATTTAATGTATCAAATTAACCATGATTTAATTAATATTAAATAATTTTGTTTAATTAATATTTCATATTAAAGGATCCGCATAAATTTTTCTCTTATGCCCCAAATTACGTTGGGCCGCCCTTGTCTATATATAATGTAATGATCTAATTAAAAATGCTAATCATAATCAACTTACAATTTAGAATCCTTGTAGAGTTTAGTTACAACCCAATATATATTTCCAATGTGAAACTCAATACATATCCACATAACATTTAGTCAATATCCAATCAATCTGAGATATCACAATTAACTTATTCCTTTACCATATAGGGTGAGTTTTATATTAGCTTTTAGTATTAGTTTTTAGTTTTTAACTTTTATATACGACTTTTTAAATCTCACTTTTTTCCCACTTTTCTCTATTTTTCTCATTTTTTTTAAGGTGCAATTATACTTTAAACAAAAATTTAGATATGTTATTCTCAAATGGACACATCGTATCCATTTGGGAATAGCATATCTAGCTGAAACTAAAAAAATTTGCTAAAAGTATTGTAGATAAAGCTAAAAGTTAGCTGAAATAGTATAGTGGGACTCATGAATAATAACAAAAATAAGCTAAATAGTAGCAAAAATAAACTAAATAGTAAAAAAACTTCATTTTTTTTAGCCAATGCCAAACATGGTAGTGTGTTTGGAACTAGCTTATAAGCTCGCTTTTTTTTTTTTTTTTTTACTTTTATGTACAATTTTTAAAACCTCATTATTAAAAAAAATATTTTTCTCACTTTTTCAAGTACAATTATATTTTACCATACTTTAAGTAAAAAACTAAATAATTTGTTCCCAAATGAACACAAAGTACCATGACTAAAAGTTTTTTCTCATTTTACAAATTTATGAATTTTTTTTACAAGTGTATTGTTTATATTATCAATAAACTAAAAATAATTATTTAACATCATATGAAATATATTTACAAATTTATACTATCTAAAAGTCTATAAAGTAATATTTGTACAAGGATACACGTAAAATATAATATTTTATATTTTTGAATAGAGCCACGTGTTCATGAGTTTGTTTACAAACATATTATAATAGTTAAGCCTAAATGGAGACTTGTGCTTGTTTTAATTACTAAACTTCATTATTTATTTATTTATTTATTTTTTGGCATTGATTGTGTTATAGGCTACATTTTAAGGATGCTATCCTTGGAGGAGGTAATCTTTTTCAAAAAGTCCATGGAATGTCCATCTTCCAATACATGAAAGCTGATCCAACGTTGAATAATTTTTTTAACAAGGCAATGGCTGATCTCTCGGGAATACATATGAAAAAAATTCTTGAGAAATACGAAGGATTTGAGGGGATATCGTTGTTGGTTGATGTTGGTGGTGGCACTGGAGCAAGCCTCAACATGATCATTTCCAAGTACCCTTCCATTAAAGGCATCAACTTTGATTTGCCTCAGGTGATACAACACGCACCATCTTATCCAAGTACTAACATATCTTAATAATCGATAAGTGTACTAGTGTGCAAGCAAGATGATAAATGACATGTTCATGCAACTATCTACTTTTAAAAAATACCCAAACTAAAATTATCACAAGTACCATATTAAAGAAAGAAAAATTGGGCTTGTATTATAATGCTACACTTTCTCAAGCTAATAGCGATGTATTTGTGCTGGTTGTAAAATGGAAAATTGAAATATCTGGACTATAAAATTGGAATGTGGGAAAATAGATCTCCGATTGAATTTAACTATATATACATATATATGAGAGGTAACATTTTGAAAATCCAGTCAATGTATCCAATAATTTTTTACACCCTTGATAGCATTCTGCATCATGCTAGCGTTAGAACTGTCCTTTTGCTATATATTCTTGTTAGGATGGATTTTTTAAAGAGCAAAGTGAAATTCTATGTAGGTATCGAGCATGTTGGAGGGGATATGTATGTAAGTGTTCCAAAAGGCGACGCCATTATGATAAAGGTCAGTTAACTAACTAATTATTTGGCACTTGAAAGCCTATGGGCATGGCATAAGAAAAAAACACACACAAAAGAAAAGACAAATTAAAGCAAAAAATATGATCGTTTGCATTTTCAATTTTTTCATGTTCAAAACTGCAGGGTACATGTCATAACTGGAACGATGAACGGTGCATAAAACTTTTGAAGAACTGCAATAATGCACTGCCAGAGATTGGAAAGGTGATTATCTTGGACTTAATAATGCCAGAGGCACCAGAAGCGAGTAATGCTGCTAAGTATGTTTCTTTGCTTGATAATGCTATGTTTATTTAAGCTGGAGGGAAGGAAAGAACTGAGAAAGAGTTCGAGGCCTTGAGCAAGGCTTCTGGATTTTCAGGTTTTAAGGTTATTTGTCGTGCCTTTACTGTGTTGGGAGTCATGGAACTTTACAAATAAGTCTTCAACTATCTGCTTTGAACTCTTGTTTTTCTAGTTTCATTGCTAATAAGTCGTGGAACTTTATGTTCAGGCTGTGAGGCCTTGTACAAGGCTTCTGGATTTTCAGGTTTTAAGGTTATTTGTCATGCCTTTACTGTGTTGGGAGTCATGGAACTTTACAAATAAGTCTTCAACTATCTACTTTGAACTCATTTTGTTCTAGTTTCATTGCTAATAATGGAACTTTGAGTGCATGCATGCGTTTGAGTTTCAATAAATTTTGTATTTCAAATACAGTAAAAATTTCAAGTTCACTGTGACGGGGTGAGTTTGTTTGGATGGAGAGAGAGGAAAAGATTGTAAAGGGGAATGGAGAGAAGGGGGTGGTGTAATGAATCTTGTTTGGATGTTTTACAAAGAAGCTAAGGGAAGGGTTTCGAGGGATTTAGAGGGTATCTATCATTCCAATTAACCCCTCATTTTTAATTCCTCGAAAATAAGAGAATTTAGAGGGAGAGAGGAGATGGAGTTTTCTTTTTTATATATAAATAGTGATTGTCAATGTTTTCCTTATGATGCCAATTTATATCATTTTCTTTTCAAATTAGCAAATGAAAGGGTTCAAGTGATGGTCCAGTAATAATGACATTTTTTGTGGATTAATCCCCACCTTCCCTTTCTCTTCAACTCGCTCACTTTCTACCTATCTTTAAAAAAAATAAAAGATGCAAATGAGGGTCATAATTGTCAATTTATATGATGATTCCCCTACCTTCTATTTCCCTTAATTTTTTTTTGATACAAGATAGAATTTTCACTCTAGTCTAATCTAAGTGTATATGTGTGTGAAGCTCCTTTCTGGAAACTTGAATCCTGATCCTTGCCCTCACACCCCACAAGTATTTATACTTGTGGAGTGATCACTGCACTAAGGGTGCGCGATGGTTAATTTTTTAAACATCTAACTAATTAAAGTGGAAAGAAATCCATTCCACTCCCCTTAATTAGTTTTCAAAACATTCAAACAAGGGAAATGGGTAATCATTTCTCTCCACTCTCTTCCCTTCTCCTCTCCTTTCTCCTTTACCCTCTACTCTCATCTCTCTCAAAACACACCATTAAATGATTTGGAGTCAAAGACTAGATTCGAGGACTAAACTACTGTGTGCGAATATGTTAGGCATCTGCTCCAATCAACCTATAAGTTGGTCTAATAGGACACAATGGCAAATAAAATAGTTATCCTATCCTATAATACAATCATATGATAAAATAAAAATAATAATAAATAAACTGAATAACTCCATGCACATAAAGATTGCGTAGTAAAATAATAATTTTCTTCTTAACCAAAAAAAAAACGTAGTAAAAATAATTAACATACCCAAACACAAGCGGGTTGGTAACTAATTAAACACGTGACAACATGATAAAGGGGAAATAATCAAAAGACACAAACTGACAAAAGCATGTAAGGAGACTTACTTTAACATTAAAAGAATGAATGAACACGTGGATATATGAAAGTGCACGTTACGATGTCGTTTGATTCGTTTCTACATTCATGTATAAATATATTTTAAATGTAATTATAAAAGATCAAATTATATATCAAATAATGTTGTAACCTATTTTCTTTATATATTTTATGGTATATCTATCTTAAATGACATGTGGATGATATTTAAAAAATGAAAATCAGAATTTTATATTTTTGTCTTTTCATAATTTTATGATTTTTTATGATGCAAACATAAAAAGACACATGCTGGAGTTTACATTAATACTGCATGAATATGTTTCTAAATACATGAAATCAAGAAAATTATATATGTGATAATATCAATATTATCAAGAAATTAACCATAGTTGACAAACATAGACAATCTTTGAGACTTAATAAACAAATTTTGTTACGATTGGTTACGTGACAAACAAGCTTACTTATTACCAATTGACATTTTTTTTTTTTCAATCTTAAATATCATATTTGAAAATATTAAAAGATGTTAATTAGATAAATTACAAGGTTTTTCACAATTAACTTAACTATCATTTTTGAGAACTTGGATCTTTGTTTAAAATTTTATGAACACGAAATAAGATACCAACTCAGGTAGTTCAGTGTTTCCCACCCTTTTTCTTTTTAGCAAAAAAAAAAAAAAAATTGTAAAAATGAGTATTAAACAGGATCCTAGGCTCCCCTTCCCATGCCGTGGGTAATCAAATACCAAGCAATAATATCTAACATAAATAGCATCCAAAATTAAGAAAATTAAGAATATATATATATATATATATATTAATAATCTCTAAAATACCAAAACATGATAGGTCTAAGTAGCATACAAAAGCCAACCAAATGTACTCTAACCTAAACCATTTTTTTTCTATTTTTAATTCTATTAAAAGAAGAAAATGTCTATCTTAACATGCTTAAATTAAACAAAATAGATCCTAATTGCTAAGGGGTTTGAATTTACTGATGGGTACGAAAAATTGATGGTCACAAGTGGATTCTTGATTCTCCCATACAATTCAGTGATCTGTCTTTGATTTTTGAATTGTCTTGTCTCTTATAAAAAATAGAGTGTTTAATACTGTTGTTTAAATAACAGTTTTTAATATTTGAATAATATTATATATATTTTTACATACTTTTTATTTACACATATTTCTATAAAATAATAACAACGTTGCTAGAAATTTTTTTCGAGACGAACTAAATCTCTATATTTTAAAACTATCTTATCAAACCGGCTAATCCGAATATTCTCACCAACCCAGTGGCCCCTTTGGAACACTAGTATTGTGCCACCACTTCATCCTCTTTTGGTACACTGTGTTGACGACTAGACTGGCAAGTGGCAACTTTTTTTTTTTTTTTTTTTTTCACCAACCAAAAAGGTTGTTGAGGAAACCAAAAAGGGTCGTTTAGGAATTTTTAAAGCACATATTTTATAAATTTAGCATAGATTAGAATTTTAGTGAATCTATCACACAAATTATCTTTTTATCTATAAGTAATAGCTAATAACAATATGTCATTTTTTAAAACAAATAAGATATTCAGACTTATATGATTAATCTCTTAGATATATGCAATTCCTTCATTTCACGTAAATTTAACTTATCATTTATAATTTGTTATAAAAGTATTTAAAAAATATTGTAGACATAATATTTTTTATTTTTAACTAATTTAAGAAAATAAATAAATTAAAAAATAAATTGCACACAGTTGTTCTAAAAAGAAATAAAAGATGATAAGACACAATATATATATTTTTTTACTATTATTAGATAGTAGTATATAGTAGGAGAGGAGGTAGGGGGGAGGTGGGTAGTGTTCATTGTGAATAGCTATTAGCTTTATGCTTTTTTTTCTTTTCTTTTCTTTTTTTTTTTCTTTTTTTTTTTTTAGGAATCTATAAGAAGAATAGACATTAGTTAAGCTTCAAACGATCTGTTTTTTATAAATGTTGAGACATGTTTATAAGGGTTAATTTATTATTTATTGTATGCAACATAAATTTTTAAATTTTGCAATCAACAACTTCATTCGAAGTTAATTTGTATTTTCCATCTTTAAATTTAATTAAAATGTTGGTAATGTTTTATGTTGAAAGAGAGAGGTTTTCATATGAGTTTTTTTTGCCTATTTGGTAAATTTTCCACACTTTCCTTGATGTGAGGAAATAAATTGAACAATGTTTGTGAGTGTATCTAGATTTCTTGTGTAAAATTAAACAGAATGGAATGAGAGTTATTATTGTCATGTTAATGAATGTGTAGGGTTTAAATAGTATGATTAAAAACCAATGAGTTTTTTTTTTAGTTTGAATGTGTATGAATTGTCACAAATATAAAACTTAATAATTTACCCCTACATTAAGAGCCCCGCTGTAGAGGTTTAATCCTAAACGTCTCCTTTAGGAGATGTAAAGTGATGCCACTCGACCGCTAAGGTCATTGGCATAAATCTTAATTAATAGGTAACTATCAATATTAAATTATGAGGAGATTATAAATCTGTAGCTTAAATTATATAAATTTTTAGGACTGCTATTAATTGATTGGAATGTAATAGAAGATGAAGACGCAATAATCTTCATTTGCTTCTTTGCGTCTGATCTAGTTCCTAGGTAAGATCTATCCCTCTCTTTCCTGCTGAAACTAGATGTGCGTCTGGTGCTTTCGTTCCCTTCTTCTCTTTTCTATCTTTTCTTCCAACACACTAGTAGGTTGCTCAGTCAGCAATCTCAATTGCTTTTTGTGAATCATTTCAGTTGAAATTCCCCATCTTTGGTGGGCTTCCGATGGACCTAAAAATGTAACAAACAAAGTTGTCAAAATCGGGATCCTACGTGAGATCGTTGAAGGTAGGTGGGATCGTAGGATCGGATGGATTTTTTAAAAAAAATAATTATAAAATTTAAACTATTTTATTAGTTAGTCAAGGTTTGAAAGTTATCTGGTATCTAACAAATCGAGACAATGGGACTCGATTTTGAGCTTAGAGTTTCAGTGAAATCGAGTGTCTTACACAAAATTTCCATGAACAAACCAGCCGGAGAAACCCAGATGAAGAACCACAAAGAAGGTGAAACCCAGCAAAAAGAAAACAAACTACACGAAGAAGGCAACCCAACAAAGAAGAAACACAAACCAGCGGTAAGGCAAAAACCCAGCAAAGAAGAAACACAAACCAGCGGTTCCATGAGGCGGCGACGGCAGCGGCAGTGGCGACGAAGCTCCAGGCGAAGGTATTCATTGTTTTTCTTGTCTGGTTCATTCGATTTGGTGATGCTTGGTATTTTCTTGTTCTGGTCTGATGTTCCAGGGAACTCAACTCTTTCGAACTCGATTTAGGAAGACAAAATCGAGTGCACCAGACTTGATTTGTTAGATTGCTAATTTGTTTTAAAACCTTGCTAACTAATAACATTGTTTGAGTGATTTGGTTATTTAGAAAAAAAATCCGGATCGGATCGTGAATCGTAAGATCCTACATATTTTTAGATTTTGAACAAAAAACACATTGATAATGACTTTGTATGTTGAATAATCACATTAATTATAAATTCATCCATAAAAAAAAAAAAAAAAAAACTAAAATTTCCATCATATGATGTAATATGCATGTCATACATCGTTAAGTCTACACTAACAAAACAAATATATTTAAGTTTTGACTCAATGTATCTAAAAAGTTCAATAAATATTTAATTAGCAACCAAATACCAAAATATTTATCAAAACATATGGAAAATATTTTCCAAGTTCTAAGTTCCAAGTTTGAAATCCAAAATAAGTTAGCAAATGGAAACTAGCTAATTACAATATAAAATCCAAAAGCAAAATGAATATTAAGGTGAATTGAACATTTAATTATTCCCATTTTAAGGTTATTGTAACCACCGTCATAATTCCTAATCATCATCATCCATTTCATCATCTATGTAGACATTATATATTTTGTATATTAGAACTGCAAAAGACATTAAAATACAATTTCACACTCAACTATTCAAGTTATATCACTCAGCAACAATTAAAGAGCATACTTAAAAAAATCAATCAATAAATATACAAATACATGCATAACTGATAAAATTATATATAAAAAAAATATTTTAGTTATATTAGAACACAAATTAGTATATTGATCAAACAAATTTAATAACATTATAGCTTAAAAGGCAGCAAAGTCAACATTAGATTCTTCATTTAGAAATGATGAAGCATTCATTCATTTTGATTACAAGTGAACTAGAATCTAGAAAACATTATGTAGGTTAGTATAATTTTATAAAAATAAAATAAAAGGTCATTCCATCATAACATGAAAAAATAAAAACCCTTAAAATTCCATCAAAACAAAAAATTTATCCCATATAAAAAAAAACCAAAATTTTTTGTTTTTGGTAGGATCAGTGGGATTCTATACGATACTACACGATCCTATGTACAATTCTACTATTTTTACGATCTTAGTGCGATTCTAAACATTTTGGTGAGGTGGGATCGTAAAATTGTGCGATCCTACGATCTAGATCGCGATTTTGACAACCATGGTAACAAACCTGATATTTCACTTTCATAATTTAATGATAAGAAGTTATTATTATAATGGTATAGTAATTATAGTTATAGATTGAAACATTTGTTTATTTATTAATTTATTTGATTCTTTTTATATTTGTATTCTAACTTAAATTTAGATTCTAATAATTAATATATATATATATATATATATATTATGGAATTCTGAATAATTGTTCTATTATTATTATTGTTATTATTATTGTACGCACCATGGAGAAGAGATAGATGGGCCAATCTTCACTTGGGCCTACAACCTATTTATTGATGTGGGTTATGGATTTCCCACTCCTGGTGACCCGTTGAATCGAAATCCCCTAGCACTTTGTCTCTTCCTCTCCTTTTCCAGTGTCCTCCTCTGTCTCCCCCCCTTTTTTCTTCCCCAGCTGCTCCTATTTATACCCCCAAAATTAGTGGGGTGTTATGATTATCGAGCCAAAATGGGAAATTAACATCATTTTTCAAACAATATAATTAGTAGACACCGTTTTCAAACTATATTTTTTTACTAGCATCTCGAGTTTAAGAGGGTCGATTTTGGGCTATAAATCGAGTCTCAAAGGCTTGATTTTTATGGTCTAACAAAGTCTGATGTGGCATTTTTTTCATGTGTACACCTAAAAATCGAGTTTTTAAGACTCGATTTTCTTAAAACATACACACCAAGTCTGAGCTCCAAAAATCTTTTAGAACAAACACATGGATCTGAGCTCCAAAACATATACAGGTTCTCATCAGAGAAGAAAGAGATAGAAAAGAAAAAAAAAAATGAAGATCAAGAAGAAGAAGAAGAACCCAAAAGATGAAGAAGAAGAAGAAGAACCCACGTTTCAGCCCAAGCCGCGCTGTGCCCAGGCCGCGAGCGCTGCACCCAGGCTGCACGCACGAGCTCTCCGATCTGATCTCTCTGATCTGACGGGTTCTAGGTTGGTGTTTGCTGTTGCTGCTGGGTGTTTGCTGTTGCTGTTCCTGGGAACGGCTTAAGTTAGAGATAAATTTTTTTTGGCTTAGAAATCGAGTCTTAGATACTCAATTTCCACGTGTATACCACTTGGAACAAATGCCACATCAGACAGATCAAAACACCAAAATCGAGTCTCAAAGACTCAATTTATAAGCTCAAAATCGAGTCTCTAAAACTCGAGATGTTAGTAAAAAATATAGTTTGGAAACTGTGCTTACTAATTAAATAGTTATAAAATTGGGCTTAATTCCCTATTTTGGCCTGATTATCCTGATGGCTAGTGGAAGGAGAGGTCCAATGTGAACATGCCTAAGTGGGAGTTTAGGTGGGAGTGGAACGAGGCGGAAATGGCCTAGGAACCAGTTCCTAGTTCAGTGCATTGCTCGGCATGATACAACCCAGTGAATTGCCGGGCAAGTACACGAGCAGCTCCAATTCTCGGGGATGCCGACTTAGGCAGGTTGCCAATGAATAGGTCGTGACACGTGCTAAGTGCCAACTGCCTGTCGGGTTTCAAGTTAACTCAACACTTGGGCGAAGGTAGCCGCATCGCTCAGAGCTTGGTGCACGGCCTTCTGCTGCCGTAGGACATTCGCGTCTGCGAGGAGGGCACCAATGAGTCATTGGGTAGGCGGCTACAATGGCACACTGTCGCGGTCAGACTTTGTTCTCTGTTCTAGTTTTGCTTTCTTGTGTTTTATTTTGGATTGCTGTAACAACTGTAGTCGTCTTTTAGGCCGCCCAGTTGACCCACATTCTTGAGGGACGGCTGAAAGAGCTTGCCGAGGATGCTGAACGAGAGAAAGCTCTTAAGGATGTGGGCGAGGTGACCGCAAAGGAGAAAGCAAAGGCTGCCGCGACTGTGGAAAAGAAGGTGGTCACGTTTGAAAAGGCCAGGGCCGCAGTGGAGAAGAAATTGTTGGAGCTGGAAACTAAGCTGAGCGGGACGGAGCTGAAACTTGGGGAGGCCGAGAGTCTTAATGCAGCGCAGGCAGAAGAGCTGGCCGATATGAGGGCGGCCTTGGAGGCCAGCGAGAACAGGTGGTACAATGAAGGGTTTGCTGACGCCGAGAACTCGATAAAGCCTGTCATCCAGGAGGTCCGCAAGCTCGCGTTCGAGGAGGCTTGGTTCGCTGCTCTGCAAGCTGCAGGGGTCCCCGAGGACTCCCCTTTAAGAAATCCCAGCCAGATTCCCTTCTCGGGGCCCTCTGCTATAACTCAGAACCCCCCTAGTGTAAATTCCGAGGAAGAGACCCCGAGTATGAGGGATCTGGTAGATGCGATCGACTCCCACGTGGAGTTAGTTGATCTGAAAATCACGACCGACCTCCGTGCTGATGATCAACCCGGGGAGGGGGCTCTACCTCAGTCTTCTTCGACAATAGAACAGCCACCCGAGTCCACTGTGCAAAGCCACCCAACCGATCATCTATGATAAGTGCTGAGTCCTGCTTCTTTTTAATTTTACTACAAATAATCACACTTACATCGCTGGGCTGTGGCGACCGAACAATTTAACCCTTATCTTTTGTTTAATCGGAGAATCTTTGCCCACGTCACCGGGTTGTGGTGACGAAACATTTATTACCCTTGTCTTTCTTTTTCGTTCAAAACATTTACCGAACATATTGCCTACTGGTTCAATTATCAAGTCATTGTTTAAGTCAGTTCTATGCATGTTTTAGTATCATGTTTACACACTTTCTTGCCATTGTTTAATTAGCACGTACATAGACTTTCGCACGAGCAGGCGTGCACACACCTAGGTAAACATGGCGTTCGAGTATGGATTACAAAGGGTTATCGTGGAGGCGCCTGAAACTGTTTTTACCATGGGCCGACCCGTACGCGCGGTTATCTCTATCGGACCGAAAATAGGGTTAAATGTTTAGCCGTCTATAAGGTTGAACCGAAGATCAAGTTTCTGTCCTTGGGTAAATCATTAGGTTTCCACCTGCTCGGTGATAGGGATCGAACCGAGGATCAGGTTTCTGTCCTTGGGTAAATCATTAGGTTTCTACCTACTCGGTGATAGGGATCGAACCGCGGATCAAGTTTCTGTCCTTGGCGTAAATCATTAGTTTTCCACCTGCTTGGTGATAGGGATCGAACCGAGGATCAGGTTTCTGTCCTTGACGTAAATCATTAGGTTTCCACCTACTCGGTGATAGGGATCGAACCGAGGATCAGGTTTCTCTCCTTGGTAAGTAGAGTAATGCAACAACTGCGACAGAAACCTCTTTTTACACCAAATTAAACATGTTACCCAGGGTTACATCTAACTTGCTTGCGTATGAACAATCAGTGATAGAACTTCTTTAAGTTGTGCACGTTCCACGGCCGGGGTAATAGGGTCGCGTCTAAGTCTTCCAAGTAGTGTGCTCCCGTCCCGGCAATGGCAGTGACCTTGTAAGGTCCTTCCCAGGTTGGGGCGAGCTTCCTAGCGTTTGTGTCCCGCATACTCCCCACCGCCTTTCGTAACACTAAGTCTCCGACAGCGAATTCTCTAGTTTGCACACCTCGGTTGTATCGACGGGCGAGTTTTTGTTGATATTCTGCCAGCCGTACCGTCACTGCTTCTCGATATTCCTCTAGCGAGTCCAGGTGTTTCACCAGCAACTCCTCGTTTCGGTCGGGCTCGTAGCTTGCAACCCGTGCGCTACATACATTAACTTCCGTGGGTATCACAACCTCTGCCCCGTATGTGAGTGAAAATGGGATTTCTTTAGTAGACCTTCTGGGAATTGTCTGGTAGGCCCATAAAACGTTATGGAGTTCCTCGGCCTAGCGACCTTTTGTGCCATCCAATCTTTTCTTTAATCCTTACAAGATTGATTTGTTAATGGCCTCTGCTTGTCCGTTGCTCTGGGGATACGCCGGGGTGGAGTACCTGTTCTTGATGCCGAGGTTATCGCAAAACTCGCGGAACGCCCTACTATCAAACTGCATCCCATTATCGGATATGACTGTGTCTGGCACACCAAATCTTATGATTATATTTTTCCACATGAACTTCTTAATATCGACGTCCCGTATGTTAGCTAGCGCCTCCGCCTCAACCCATTTAGTAAAATAGTCGACGGCTACCAATACAAACTTTCGATTCCCGGTTGCCCGGGGAAAGGGGCCTAGTATGTCTAGCCCCCACTATGCGAAGGGCCAGGGGCTACTGACCGGGTTTAGGTGTCCTGCTGGTTGGTGGATTAGGGGGGCGTGTTTCTGACATTGCTCACACTTGCGTACATACTCGGCTGCTTCCTTCTGCATCTGAGGCCACCAGAACCCCTGCGTCATCGCCCTATGCGCTAACAAGCGTCCCCCCACATGACTGCCGCACACCCCACTATGTAGCTTGGTCAGGATTAGACCAACCTTTTCTGGATGTACGTACAAAAGATACGGCCCACCGAATGATCTTCAATAAAGCTTTCAATCTGTGGACAACCAGTACCGGGGAGCAACCTGGCGAATCCTTATCGCTTCCTTCTCGTTGTCAGGTACCCAGTCCTCAGACAAAAAGTCAATGATTGGGTCCATCCAACATGGTCCACTCGTTGTAATTGCCGCAACACCTACACCATCCATGACGTTAATGCTTGGTTTGGCTATGACCTCTACCTTGATCAACTGAGGTATGCCCTCTACTACTGATGATGCTAAAGCAGCTAGAGAGTCAGCGTGCCTGTTCTGTCCCTGGGGAACCTACGTTAGCGTTGATGTGCCAAATTTGCTAATGGTTCGCTTTACTAGTTGTAAGTATTCCTTCATTCGAGAGTCACGGGCTTCGAAACTTCCGTATACCTGTCTGACCACCAACCAGGAATCCGAGTATACTTCCACGTCCAGAGCGCCTATCTCCAAGACCACCCTTAGCCCGGCAAGCAGGGCCTCGTATTCGGCCTCATTGCTGGAGGCCCTGAATCCTAACCTGAAGGAGTGTTCTAGCCGTATTCCTTCCGGGGTAATGATGACGATCCCGGTGCCTGCCCTCAATGCGTTGGATGCACCGTCCACAAATACCTTCCATGGGCATAACTCTACTTGACACACTACCTACCCTTCGTACTTAGGAGAGGACTCCGCGACGAAATCAGCGAGAACTTGTCCTTTGACTGCGTTTCTCAGCCTGTACCTTATATCGAAGGATCCTAGCTGAGTCCCCCATTTGGCAATTCGGCCAGTAAAGTCTGATCTTTTCAACAAAGACTATAGGGGGTACTCGGTCAGGACATAGACGGTGTGAGCCTGAAAATAGTGGGGCAATTTTCTCGTGGCGTGCACTAACGCCAAGACCAACTTCTCCAAGGGCAAGTATCTTGTTTCCGCGTCAATCAAAGTTTTACTAATATAATATATCGGCTGCTGGACCCCGTGATCACTTAACAGCACGGCATGCTTCGACACTGAAAGGTACATGAACAGATCTTCCCCAGGAATCGGCGCCGTCAACATAAGCGCCTTCATCAGATACTCTTTCAAATCCTGAAAAGCTCTTTCACAATCCGAGTCCCAATGGAATCCTTTCCATTTCTTCAAGAGT
This sequence comes from Lithocarpus polystachyus, assembly GCA_033629205.1. Classification (NCBI taxonomy): domain Eukaryota; kingdom Viridiplantae; phylum Streptophyta; class Magnoliopsida; order Fagales; family Fagaceae; genus Lithocarpus; species Lithocarpus polystachyus. The sequence goes on along the minus strand of CM066171.1, from coordinate 51,534,101 downwards.
TGGTAGAACGGCCGACAGCGATCGGCAAACTTAGAGATGAATCTATTAAGGGCTGCCAACATTCCAGTCAACACCTGAACTTCCCTAGGATTGTCCGGTGGTTTGAGGCGCCGGACTGCTTCAATCTGATCGGGGTCAACCTCTATTCCACGGCTAGTAATCAGGTAACCTAGGAACTTCCCGGGCCCTACCCCGAAAGCGCATTTATTCGCGTTCAGACGCAACCTGTGTCGTCGCAGTATCTCAAACACCCTCTGGAGATCCTCCGTGTGCCGTACTTCTTGTTTGCTTTTTACCACCATGTCATCGATGTACACTTCAACCGTGCGCCCGATCTCTTCCCGAAACATTCTCGTCATCATCCGTTGATACGTTGCCTCAGCGTTCTTTAACCCAAAGGGCATAACGGTGTAGTGGTAGTTCGCGTCAGGGGAGATGAACGCCGTTTTCTCCTGATCCTCGGCGGATAGGGCGATCTGATGATAACCCTGAAAAGCGTCGAGGAAACTCATCCTCGGTTGACTGAAAGTGGCGTTTACTAACTGATCTATTTTCGATACGGGGAATGGGTCTTTTGGACATGCTCGGTTCAAATCAGTGAAATCCACACAAACTCTCCACTTCCCACTCTTCTTTTTGACCACCACGGTGTTTGCCAGCCATTCCGGGAAGAAGATTTCCTGTATTGCCCCAGCTTCCTTCAACCTCCCTACCTTCTGCTGTACTGCTTCAACATGTTCCTTGGCTGACCTCCTAGGCCTTTGCTTCTTCGGTGGAAACGACGAATCCACGTTAAGCCTGTGAACGATGAACTCGGGATCGACCCCGGGAACCTCATACGGATTCCAGGCGAACACGTCTACATTTTGCACAAGAAAAAGCAATGTTTCCACCTTGTCCTCAGCATTCAGACTTGTCCCTATTTGAAAATACTTCTCACTGTCCGGAAATATCTTTACTTTAATAAGATCCTCGGCACAGTCAGCCCCCGTCCTTTCTCGGGGTTTCTGTAGTTGCTATAAGAGGTCCCCCTCCTGGGCTCCCTTATGTTTGCTCTGCTCATGCTTCTGATCGACTGCTGTAACCAGGCACTATTGGGTGGCTTGCTGATTCCCCCTTACCACGGCAACACCATGCTCAGTGCGGAACTTAATCTTTACATGCAGGGTGGAAGGGACCGCCCCCATGGCATGAATCCACGGTCTCCCCAAAATAGCCGTGTAGGGAGAGAATGAGGCTACAACCACGAAAGTCACTGTTACCTCTTTTCCCTCCATATTCATGGGAAGCGATATTTGTCCTTCGGGGATAGCCACCTGGCTGTCGAAACCTATCAGTGGGGTATCATATCTCGAGAGGTGCTCCTTCTTCAGTCCCAGTCCCTTGAACAAATCCGGGTACATCATGTCGACCCCACTCCCTTAGTCTATCATTACCCTCTTTACTATGAAATTGTTTATCCAGGCAGTCACCACCAGCGCGTCATCGTGCGGCTGAATGGTCCCCTTCAAATCGTCGTCGTTAAAAACAATGGGGTCACTTGTTGTCTTTGTCTTCTTATCTGTTGGTTGCTTGTCAGGGCAGTCCCCCATAGATGCTATGGTCAACACACTTCCCTTTCCGACCGCTGCCATCCCCTTTGGGATAGCATGGATTACTTCAATCACTCCTAGCGAGGGTGGAAAGGGGTTGCCTCTTTGTTGTTGGACCTGCCCGGCACCGCCATCTCCCGAGTCCACCACGAACTCCTTCAGGTGCCCGACCCTCACCAATTGCCCCAAGTGATCCTTCAGCATTCGGCATTACTCGGTAGTGTGCCCCTTTTCTTTATGATATGTACAAAACAAATTCTGATTTCTTCGGGATGGGTCACCTCCCATCTTATTCGGCCACCTAAAGTATGGCTCGTTCTTGATCCGATCTACAATCCTGTGCACCGGCTCCTTAAAAGTCATGTTCACTTCCCCCACCTGCATCTCCGGTCCTTGCATCCTTAAATCCTTTCGAGGTCTTGACTGAAAACTGCTTTGCCGAGACCTGTTGGCCAACGTGGCCTTACCCTTACTTTGCAACCGATCATCCTCCAAACGCTTGTACTCCTCGATATGCCTCATGAGTTGCCTCATATCCTCGGGAGGCTTTTTCGTCAGCGACTCCCGTAGTTCGGAATCCTTGGGCAGCCCCATCTTGAAAGTACTTGCCGCGATTTTCTCATTTTCGTCGCCGATCTCATTGTAAAGTTCCCAATACTGACTAGCGTAGCTACGAAGGGTTTCCCCTATCCTCATCTTCATGGACAGTAACGCGTCCACTGGTTGTGGTACTCGGCTGCACGTCACGAACCGAACACCAAATTCTTGTATCAACTCGGTGAAACTGTGGATGGAACCCTTCCGCATCCCATTGAACCATCTTAGAGCAGTGGGCCCAAGGCTCGAGGGAAATACCTTGCACATCAGTGCGTCATTATGGGTATGTAAAGACATCATCTATATGTAATGGCTGACGTGCTCCACCGGATCCATCTTTCAGTCATAGAAATCAAAAGGGGGTCGCGTAAACCTGCTCGGCATTGGGGCTTACTCGATATCGGCTGAGAATGGTGACCGGGCAGTTCTTCATAAAGCGCGACTCATCGCATCCATAGCGACATTTCGGGGCAGCAGTTCTAGGGAGTCTGAGCCCCGATCTGTATACTCCTTTGATCGTGAACGTTCTCAGTGTAGACGGGATTCTCGGGAATGTGAGCGGTCCTGGGGTCGATGGGGGCCAGACTGGTGGAAGCCCTCGTAACGGTTTCCCCCGCTGTCAAATTCCCTTTCCCGGTAGTCTCGATCCCTTCTTCTTTGCCCATCCATGGCTTCCAACTCCAAGTCCTTTACCAGTCTTCTCAACCGCTCAAGTTCCTCGTCCCTTTCGTCTAACTGCCCGTGCCTTGATGCTCCCAACCTTGTCCAGCAGGTTTGGTAAGACCCCTCTCCGAGGCCAGACTGCTCCTTTTCTTGCCTACGATCCCTGTCTTCACGTCGCTTATGCCTTCGCTCTCGCTAGGAGGACCCTACTAAATCGCTTTCGGCACGACCTGAACATCTTTCCGACATTTTCCTGAGTGTAAGTCTTAGTCGGACCACCACTATGTGGGAGATTCCCACAGACGGCGCTAATTGTACGAAACAAGGAGAAGAGATGGATGGGCCAATCTTCACTTGGGCCTACAACTTATTTATTGATGTAGGTTATGGATTTCCCATTCCTGGTGACCCGCTGAACCGAAATCCCCTGGCACTTTGTCTCTCCCTCTCCTTTTCCAGTGTCCTCCTCTGTCTCCCCCCCTTTTTTCTTCCCCAGTTGCTCCTGTTTATGCCCCCAAAATTAGTGGGGTGTTATGATTATCCTGGTGGCTAGTGGAAGGAGAGGTCCAATGTGAACATGCCTAAGTGGGAGTTTAGGTGGGAGTGGAACGAGGTGAAAATTGCCTAGGAACTAGTTCCTAGTTCAGTGCATTGCTCGGCATGATACAACCCAGTGAATTGCCGGGCAAGTACACGAGCAGCTCCAATTCTCGGGGATGCCGACTTAGGCAGGTTGCCAATGAATGGGTCGTGACACGTGCCAAGTGCCAACTGCCTGTTGGGTTTCGAGTTAACTCAACACTTGGGCCCAAGACCGTATGGGTTGTTTCGCTGGAATGGGGCTTTGGGGCCTCAATGGGCCTGGGTATTGGACACCGTACAATTATTATATATTTATTATTAGCTATTTGAAATTATTATCTATTTTTATAATTATAATGAATAATATTTATGGACTCATCATAATCACAAGAATGTGTATTAATCCTTAAAAGCTTAATGTGACTTGATCTTGCAATTCGATCATCTGACTTATGCACATGAGATGTCATTTTTTTTTAATAATTTAGGACTTTTAGATATGTTTTCAATCAAGTATTTGAAACCCAACATTCAAAATTGTAATTTTTTCCTTATATAATAAAATGATTGTTTTACTATTAAAGCAAGGTTAAATGAAGGTTGCAAAACGGGGTGTCTAAAATAACATATCATTCATATGATTGTATGATCAAGACAAGTGACTTTTCTCCATGGTATGCATGAAGATTGTTTATGAAGGGTTTCATGGTAGTAAGGTCCTTTCCCCATGGTAGCGTGCATCAATACCAATTCACATGTCCCTTTCTCCTTGTATGATTTCGGGTAGCTTAGAGGCTCACTCATAAAGCGCGTGAAGATTGCCTATGGATGAGCCCTCTAGTGTAACTAAGGCCCACTTATAAATGATAATGTGCTTGAAATCTGAAATCTGAAGACCACCTTGTACAAATACGCAAACCACACAGAAGCTCTTGCCTAAACACATACAAAACTTTTTGATTTTCTACTTTTCATCACAAAAGTTTCTAAACTTTTTTCACAAACAAAATACAATCATGTTGGTGAATGTGAGCATAATGGATGTGCCCCTATGTGTGATGTTGTTTAGTTCAAACCCTAATCAACCGATGGACTGCCTCATCCACAACTAAATGATGGGATCCAAATGATGGCTATGTCAAAACCAAAACTTGAGTGCACTAACCTACAGCACCAAAATTTCAAGTGTACCTTGTTATTAGCTCTTTTTCTACTCACATATTTTCAAAATGTTCCATAACCCATAGTTGTTTTGTTTTCTTTGAAACCAAAACCGTTGATATCATTCAAGAATTAAGCTGAATATTTTATTTACGTTGTATTACTTAACTCTAGGAATGGATAACCAAAACTATGTCGAACTTTTTGTCAAGCATTATGGGTTGCCTAACATCTTCTATGTCAAAACCAAAACTTGAGCGCACTAACCTACAGCACCAAAATTTCAAGTGTACCTTGTTATTAGCTCTTTTTCTACTCACATATTTTCAAAATGTTCCAGAACCCACAGTTGTTTTGTTTTCTTTGAAACCAAAACCGTTGATATCATTCTAGAATTAAGCTGAGTATTTTATTTACGTTGTATTACTTAACTCTAGGAATGGATAACCAAAACTATGTCGAACTTTTTGTCAAGCATTATGGGATGCCTAACATCTTCCTCACATGGAATCAAAGTCATAAATTTGTGTTTTTGGTTTGAGATATAGTGTGATCTAGTTTAGGTTAGAGGACTCTAGGATCCTTTGAAGTTATAACTGAACTTTAGGTAAAATTAATTGAATTTAGGTGACCAATATCACTCTATGAATTCTTAATAATTGGTGGTGACTCCATACAATTTACACACTTCCCACACATGGTCATAGCCTTGTAAGAACAACTAGTGCAAGTTGTAGACACTGTATTTTGTAATTGCCATTTAACCTTACATTAAGGGCAAAAACATAATTTTTTAACATTAGAGCAAAATTGTCATTTTGACAGTTGGATAAAAAATTTCTTATTTAAAAAAAAAAAAATCACAAGTCTCAAATGATCAAAATAACACCTCAAGTGAACAAATCGGACCCCCAAATTGCAAGATCAAGCCATATTAAGTTTCAACATATAATACGCATTCTTGAAATTAAGGATAGCTATGTGTGATTATGAGTGATTAATTATGATTGGTTCTTAAAGAATTAATTATAGTTAATCATGTGCCATAATTCTATTAGTTTGATCTTAAGACAAGAATTGGACATTAGCATGCACTGGAAAATTATAATAGATGATTAGTTTTTTAGATAATTAATTAATTATCTTAGGAAATAATTTAATCAATTAAAAATTAAAATTCCTAATTATCCCTTAGCATAATTTGATCTTAATGTGGTTTAAAACAAGTTTAAAACTCGTAATTATCACAACACTTATCAAAAAAATTTTAAAAATAATCGTGAAAAGCTAAAAATTAGAAGCACTAAAGTGTCCGTTTGAGAATAGTTTATCTAGTTTTTTGTTGAAAACTTTTTACTAAAAGTGTGCTAAAATATATTTGTACCTTGAAAAATTTTGAAAAAGTGAGAAAATGTAGGAAAATGTATAGTTTTAAAAAGTTGTATATAAATACTAAAAGTTAAAATTGATGCTAAATGGATTCTTAAGTTGAAGTGTGCAAAATTGCCAATCCACACTATAACTAAAAATCACGAGTGCCAATCATCACTTAGTGTGTGTTTGGCATGGATTATTTTTGTCAACTTATTTTACTATTTAGTTTATTTTTATTATTATTTATGAGTCTCATTATACTTTTTGGTACTATTCATGAGTCTTACAGTATTATTTCAGCTAACTTTTACCTTTATTTACAATACTTTTTACAAAAAGTTTTCAATTTACTATTTTACTATTTAGTTTATTTTACTATTCAGTTTATTTTTATTATTATTTATGAGTCTCACTAGATTTTTTGATATTATTCATAGGTCTTACAATATTATTTCAGCTAATTTTTACCTTTATTTACAATACTTTTTACAAAAAATTTTCAATTTTAGTAAAATAAGCAGATCTGGTTACCTCTTTGTGTTTTTCATTCGAATTTTCGGTTCTGCGTCAATTTTTCTATTATGCATCAATATTCTATACTTGTGAGCTCAATTAGTCAAGATAGCACTAAAAAGGAAAATATTGAGTTTTTTTTAATAATATTTTTTTTATGGATATAAGCTCTTGGAAAATTCAAAGTTTGAACTCTAATACTTTGACTTTGGTATACAACAGAAAGAGAGGCATTAATTAACTAGCATTATTTTTGTAGAGATACATTTGGTTGTCTTGTCCGCATAGCATTTAAGTGAGCAACACCACTCCCTCCATAATTCACAATTCATTTTATGTTCCATACTCACTCCAAGTTATACCCAGCACGTTCCATATTACAAACACAAAACTCTATTAATTCATAGGATTTCTAGACTGACACTCAAAACCTTTATCCGATAAAAAACGTGCAACAAAGCACAATTATTCTTAAAGTTCAAGGAAAGAAACTGTAGAGCACGTAAAGGAAACAGGTTGATTTGGTGTGCTTAAACAATCAGCAAGGCACTATACGTTTTCATCCCTAAAGTTTATTGTTAGTCGTTTTAATTTTTGAACTTAAATATTTCTATATATAATAAAATCACCTTAGATTATCCCCTCCCCACTAACATATTTCTTTTTACCATTTTCACTTCTTAACTTTTTCTTTCTTTATTTATTCAATAGTTAAGGTAGAAAGTTGTTTTTTTCAACTCTTAATCTCAGTCATTAAGAGCTATTGCATCAACTACAATACCAACCCGATTTTAATCCAGTATAGTAAAATGTGTACAATAGTAATTTCATTGACGAAAATACACGAAAGGGGTAACTTAACATTTTTTTTAAAAAAAAAAATTTGTTAAGATAGTTATAGTATACTCAACCCTTTCCCTCCTAAACCCTTAAGCGCTTTACGCATAAAGATGTCCCAATTCAGCTATAAAACCCTTGGCAAATAAAAAAAAGGGCAACTTAACATGAATGTTAAATTCCAATAGAAAAATGGGTAATTATATTCTACTCCTTCAAGGTTTGAAGAAATGACATTACGCCCTAAACTCGAAGGTAACAAAACACTTTCCTTTACTTGACATTTGATTGACCAAACTTTGTTAAATTAATATTAAAAATGTTGTATACTAACAGGCTAAGCTTAAGGGCAAGTTTTCAAAACTATCTTATTTCATAATTAAAATTTATTTTTTAAAATTTTTAATTAAAAGTGTATTTTAAAATATTAAGTATAAATTTTGCTTTTTTTTTTTTTTTCAATGGGTTATGGAGAGATTTGTCGTTGCAATTGTTTTGATATTTGATAAATTTTACATTTTTATTCTAAATATATTAATTATTTTTTTACTAACCATGCTTAAACTTTTGTAAAGAAATTCTTATAAAAATTTATGATATTTCTTTAATATAAACAAAAGTGGATGATAGTTAATCTCTTCAAACCTCAAACAAGGAGAAAGTTTTTTCTTTTCAGGTTTGGAGTAAAGTGTCATTTCCCCAAACATTAAGGGAGGGAAGTGTAATTAGCGGAAAAAAAGGGTAAACTATGTATTTGATCCCTATCCTATATACTATATTTCAATTTGGTTCCTAACCTTTCAATTGTGCTAATTCGGTCCCTAACCTTTGTTGATATTCATTTTTTTGGAGCCCAGCAGAAAAGAAGAAGCTCAGCAACACGGGCAGAACAGAGTTAGTAAGCGGATAGAAAAGCCATTAAGCCCAAGCGGCAGGAATAATGGATTATAGGTCTATAAAGCAAACAAATAGACCTCGAGGAAGTAAATGGGCCTAAAAGGACCTAGAAAGAGAGAAGTAGCAAACCCATGGGTGACATGGATGTAAAAGTGAGAATGCGCTATGGCCGCCACGGCAAGCCTAAAGTAATATGAGTAAAGAAAATAAGGGACAATAAAGAGTCTATAAACCCCAAGGATGAAGTAGTTGGGCCAAAGAACTTCAATGAATTAGTAAAAGCCTATGGGAAGCACAAAATTAGGAAGGGCCAAGGACGTCCCAAGAAAGTAAATGGGCCAAGGACACCCAAAAGGAAGTAAACGTGACATGGGAGCCCGCGAGCGGTGTGACAAAAGACCCAATGGGCTTATTGGGCTGTTAGAAAAAGGAACAAACAACAAAACCAAAGAAGCCTAGTAGTTCTGGGTCAAACAACATCATGACGTGAATAATGGAACGGTGTGGCAGAAAGTAACAGCGAGACTGCAAAAGTAAAACAGCTCACGGAAAGACGTAAATGAGATGAAGTCCACAATTGGACAAAGCCCAAGAGAGTAAGCCATAAAGAATGCAAACAGCCCACGCCATAAGAAGTTATGGACGAGCGGCAGAATGGACAGACGGACCTTCAAACCGCGGCAAACACATGAGCAGCAGATAGATTTTGGATGAACACGGAAGTGAGGCATGCGCAAGGCTTAGACACCACCAGCCTATACCCAGCCAATACAGGAAGTGGTGGGCCATAGGTTAGAGGTAAGAGGGCATGGTCTAGTGGTGAGGAGAGGGGAAAACCTATTTTGAGGTTCTTGCTCAGGCTCTTTTGAGGGAAGTGTCTTGCTGGGATGACATGCCACCCAAAAGAAGTAAGACTGAGTTGGAACCACTAGGTGCATGCCATGAGGGACGGAGAGAGAGAAAACACCCACGCTATGACAAGCAAGAATGCTATGGCAGACAAACAAATAAAATAGCTTGTCGTTGCCTGGTGATGTGGAGTGGTGCGGTGCGGCTAGCACAGGCAAGTGGCGCTGGCTGGGTACCTGACCAATTAGTGATGGTCAACAAGGACACACACATTAAATAAAGACGGTTAAAGGCTAAAATGGTAAAAGCCAGCCACGGCAGGCATTATATAAAGACACCTACAGTGCATGAAAAAGGGGGAGGAAGAAAGGAAAAAATAGAGGGGAAGACGGCAATAATGGCCTAAAAGAAAGAATCACAATAAATAAGAAAGAAAAAGAAAGAAAAGAAAAGAAAACAAAAAGAAAAGAGAGAGAGAGAGAGAGAGAGAGCGCGCGCAGAATAAGCAGGCATGTACCAAATAGGTTGATTCCCTCTTTCCCTCTCAAACTCATGTCTTCTGCCATCAGTAAGAGGACCTCTCTGGGCACAAGTCATTCAGGTCCACTCCCTCAAAGCAATTAATCTCTCTCTTGGAGAAGTTACTCGTGTTGAGGAAATTGTCTCCTTCTTGACTTAAATCCCGTAATGTAATACAGCAGACTGACATTCATTTTGATTCAGCAAGCTTGTTATTATTTCCCCTGTATTTACTTTTGTTGCCGTTTTTCACAAAATACATACTTCTTGTCATGACTTATTATTTACTCTTGTCTAAATAGTGAACGAATCTTTGTATCATCTTTATTATATCTGCCTGTCGTAATCATTTTAGCAGCTCTGCTTACAATGAGCACATAATCTAAATCGCGCTAAAACGGGATGTGGCTTGCGCACAAGCTGGACCAAGGTGATTGCAATTGGACCGATTCCAACTCCCTGATCCAGAATACTTTGGGCCTAGCACGGTAGGAAGCAGTCCAGCCCAACCTTGCATAAAAAAGCCCACCACAACTTTTCAGTATCGTGTCAATTTAGCCCTTACTGGTATTTTTTGGATGAAAATTGATAACGCGTTTGATGGTCAAAATAAAAAATTAGCTTTTGTTGATGTGACAATACACTAAAATTTTATTTTGATCGTTTGACATGTCATCACTTTTCATTCAAGATATAACAACAAGGACTAAATTGACACAACACTGAAAAGCTAGGAACAAAATTAACACAATTGAAAAGTTATGGACCAAATTGAAATATGCTATAAAAAATAGGGACCAAATTTGTAGTTTATCCAAAAAAAAAAAAAAAAAAAAAAACAAACATGAATTTTTTTTTTAATTTCTTTTGAGAAACAATTTGATGGACAAACAATTCACCAAAACTTTCTCAAAAAAGAAAAAAAAAAAAAAAATCGCCAAAACCTAAGATGCAATTATTAAAAAAAAAAAAAAAACAAAAACTAAGATGCAATTTAAGATTTTAGGATTTAGTTGTAAATGGGACACGGCACGGACACCTTCGAGACACGGTTCACAAGTGCAACAAAGGAATGGTGTTTAAGATCGGCCGAAAGAGACCGTTTTTAGAAAGAGAGTCAACTGCAACCACAAGTCTCAAAAACAAAACCCCTAAAACTCTGCTTCTGATTTCTGCTCCTCACAGTCGCCCCAGGTCTCTCTCTCTCTCTCTCTCTCTCTCTCTCTCTCTCTATATGTATGTATGTATGTATGTATGTATGTAATGATTCGATAATTGAGGATAAAAACTGTTACAGAAGCTATTGTAGTATGTGCATGATTGTTGAGATTTTTTAGGAGCAAGAAAGAAAACCCATGTTCTAGTTTTCAATTATGTTGTTCCTTTCTGGTTCAAATCTCTAACTTTGTGTGTTTTCTATTCTGGGTGGCACTCGTTATTTTATTTTATTTTATTTGAGCAGGTATACTTTGTTTAATGCACAAAATAAACATCTACATTTGTGTGCTTTGTGTCTCTCAAGAACTGTTTTTTGTAATTGGAATTGGTTAAAACTAGCAGTTGTGGCCTTGTAGTTTCTAAAAACACTTTTGTTTATGTGGGTTCAAATTATTTTCAAAAAATTAAATTAAAAAAATCTTTTTAAATGATACCAAACCCAGCTGCAATCATTTTAGATAACTCAATAATTAGATGTATTGAAATAGGTTCGGGGCTTTAATGATAAACTGTGATTTAGCAATATGAATTTTGATTTGATGTTACTTATTAAAGGGAAAAAAAAAAAAAAAATTTCATTTGATGTTGGTTGTTTTTTTTTTTGGAACATTCATATCTATTTCTTGAAAAGTGCCAGTGAAAGAAACTAGTTCCTCATTAAATTCTTTTGAACCCAAAAATGAAAATCGTGGATTGTAATATGGTCAGGAGACAATTTCAGATATAAAAGTGGCTTTTATGATTAGTCTTAGGTCTGTAGCATCTGAATAGGCTTGTTAGTTGCTAGATGTTGTGCTCAAGAAATGCATGGCTTGGCTCAATTGCTCATGGGAAAGATTTCTCCAAGGATGGTTTCACAGTTTCTTATTGACATGTCTGAATCACAGGTTGAGAAACTCAAACAGGAAATGTGTTACGTTTTACATTGATATAATTGAAGCCGATCAGAGTCATTTTTTGGGTGTAGTGCGGTTAATGGTTAGACTGTTGATGGAAAAGTACTAGATGTTAATGTAAGCTTAGTCTTCTAACTTAATATGATTATAATATTATTTTGGACTTGTTAGGCTCCGTCTTGTCTATTAATTTCCCCAAACTCAAAACAGTTTTTAAAATTGAATTGTAGCTAGACTTGCCATGTATAATGTTTCACAGATTTGTGTATAGTTTTATTCAGTGTTATTGTTTATGAGAGTTCTTTGTTTTTATCATCATTCCTTGTCCATGTGTAAATTTTTCTGTTTTTTTCTGACAGACTTTTGTTAGTGGAAGATAATTAAATTTTTGTTATGAACCCAAATTACAGGGTCTTCTTGGTATTATTTTAAAGATGAAGAAGATGATAGCACTAGGCTTTGAGGGTTCAGCCAACAAAATTGGTGTTGGGGTTGTAACTTTAGATGGCACCATTCTATCAAACCCACGACACACCTACATTACCCCTCCGGGCCAAGGATTCCTTCCCCGAGAAACTGCTCAGCACCATCTCCAACACATTCTTCCATTAATCAAATCTGCTTTGAAGACTGCCCAAATAACCCCAGATGAAATAGATTGCCTCTGTTACACCAAGGGTCCTGGCATGGGAGCACCACTACAAGTTTCTGCTATTGTTGTACGGATTCTTTCACAGCTGTGGAAGAAGCCCATTGTTGCGGTTAATCACTGTGTGGCACATATTGAGATGGGGAGGATTGTGACTGGGGCAGATGATCCTGTTGTATTGTATGTTAGTGGTGGGAATACACAAGTAATAGCATATAGTGAAGGGCGTTACAGGATCTTTGGGGAAACCATTGATATTGCTGTAGGAAATTGCTTGGATCGATTTGCTAGGGTGTTAGCACTCTCCAATGATCCAAGCCCTGGATATAACATTGAGCAGGTATGTATATGAACATGGGTGGATTTTTTAATTTTTAATTTTTATACTTTATGTAGCAGACATCATGTATAAATATATTTTCAATGCTTTGGCATCTGGGGCTTTTTTTTGGGTTGCTTTTGTTTTTTTGATAGTTGCTTCCGTTGGGTTATTTATTGAATATTTTGATAAGTGCTTTATTTGTTGAATATTACTAAGAAAAAAAAAAAATCCTTTTCTCCATGAGAACTACTAAGATTAATACATGCATGTTTGTTGAATGTGGTCAATGAGCTGTGGTTCAAATAGCACCTCCTTCCCTTGTAAGAGTAAGGTGGAGGGTGGGGTCATGGATTCAAGACTCATGGTGCATATGTAACTTACTAATAAAAAAAGAAAAGAAAATGTGTGTGTTGAATGTGTGTTGACATGTATTTATATCTTTATTTGCTTTAGAAAGCCCTCAGACTTTGTGCAAGTTATTGTCAAAGGAGAGGAGTGAAAACTATGATGATTCATGATATCCTATATTTCTCTTGACAATCTATTAATCCTTTTTTGGGGTTTCTCTTCTTTTTACTTTGAAGATTTACCATTAGCGTCTTCATTCCATAATAGCCATAACATATTTGCTCTCTGGGGTTTCCAATTGATTACCAGCACAATGTGTAGCTATGCATTATTGGACTGGTTAAATTAATTCTGTTTTAACCAATTGGTGTAGCTATATCTGCATTGCACTTATGAGAATTTGTCCTGTGTTTCGCTCTGTATTGAGAAATTTACCTGTGAATCATTCAGGTTAGTCAAAGGCTAAAAGTGACCTTAAGATGCCAAGGACTTGTATGGTCTGAGGCGTGAGGCGAGAAAAAGGAGCTAACCCAATTAAAGTGGGGCGGCAAATTCTAAATATAGTTATTATACATATAGAACTTAAATCATGCGTGTCTAATGTTTTGAAATGTGTTACATGAAGAAATTAAGTCTATTAATTGATTTCAAAATAGCCTTACCTCAGTTTATGCTCTATTAATGATTCTAAAAATAAGTTATACAACAAGTATTTATAAATTAATTAGTCTAACAAAAAGTTTTTACAACAAGCTTTTGTAAATTAATAATTTAACAAAAGGATTTACATCAAGCTTCTTAAGTAAAAAGAAAAATTAAATTAAATTAAATTATATAAATAAAATAAATAAAAGCTGTGGCTCTAGCCTTAGTGCCCTTTTAATGATTTAATGTGCTTGCCTTTCTCACCTAGGCTTAAAAGGCAAGTGCCTCAGTAATGGCACCTCGCCTTAGAGCCTTTGAGGCACTCACCCAGGTGCCTAGGAAAACGCCTAGCTTGCATTTGACTTCCATGGAATCATTAGGAGACTCTTGCGATAAAATTCTGGTCTCTTTTTCTCAATGCAATGATACTTCATTGCTAATAGCTTCCTGATGTGAATGCAATCAAGACCCAATGAGAGGGATATTTTTGAATTTGAAGATGATGCGGGAGTGAAGTATGATTTTCTGTAGGTTGGTTAGTGCACAGAAGTGGTTGTTAATCTGAATAGGTATAGGGTTAGTGCAGGAAGAGTTTGTTGGATAGTGATGGATGGTTATGCTAGGGCCTTATTCATTTATATTGGGTTACAAGGTAAGTTTTTTTCTGCAGTTACAATTTGTTTTTTGAAATTGCACTTTGGATTTTCTTTTTCTAATTCTATTTGGATAGGAGCTGTTAATTTTGAGGGTTATTTTGGTTTTGTTTGTCTGGGTTATTAACTGGTGCCCCCAAGTATATGGAGGCATTAAGGAGAGGAATTTTACTTGGTGATAATGTTCTTTGATCTTTCATTGGTGCAAAGTTTGGTGGTTTAGGTGATCAAGTGATACAGTGCAAATAATTGCTTCTCAGATATTCAGCTGAATGGGCGTAAGGTAGCTTGGGGTGGCTTTGGCTTAGGTTTAAAGTTTAGAAAAGGTTATATTGCAGTTGGGCTTGCTGGGCTTTGGCTTTGGTTTCTGATTCATTCAAAATGCTTGAATAGTGTTGTGGAGATACTTCTTTCTTGACATGCCTGATATTATTTTTTTTTCTTCACCAGCTTGCAAAGAAAGGCGAACAATTCATTGACCTTCCCTATGTTGTCAAAGGGATGGATGTATCTTTCAGTGGAATATTGAGCTATATTGAAGCCACTGCTGTGGAGAAGCTAAAAAATAATGAGTGTACCCCTGCAGACTTGTGTTACTCCTTACAGGTAAATTGTCGTGGTAAATTATTTGTATTTGAACTTTGCCATTCTTCATATACCAATTGTTAGGTGTTGTATCATCATGTATGTCAATTCTTTGTCTTCATTCTCTTCCTCTCAAGAGTTAACTCACCCTCTGGTAGGAACTTTTCTAAAAATTCCCATGTACTTCTCTTTTGTATTTTACTTATGCATTCCAAAAAAAAAAAAAAGTATATTAATGCTGATATAACATATAATATATTAATTTGTTGCAGGAAACTGTATATGCAATGCTTGTGGAGATTACAGAACGGGCAATGGCACACTGTGACACGAAGGATGTTCTTATTGTTGGTGGTGTTGGTTGCAATGAGCGCTTGCAGGAGATGATGAGAACAATGTGCTCAGAGCGTGGTGGAAGGTTGTTTGCTACTGATGACAGGTATTGCATTGACAATGGAGCAATGATTGCATTTACTGGTCTTCTTGCTTATGCTCATGGTACGGTAACTCCAATGGAGGAATCAACCATCACCCAGAGGTTCCGGACTGATGAAGTACATGCAATCTGGAGAGAGATAAAAGAGCCTTCTAACATGAATGGTCTCATTCAGGAAAGCAGCTAAATCTAGAAGATTTCAAGGTATGGTCTTTATCTTTCTAATGCTGCCAGAAGAATTAAGATCAACAATTATTTATTTCTTTATTTGCATATTAGTATGAAAATATTGTAATATATGAAGCAAAAAAATGACTAAGCTATGCTGCCTTGTAATTTCAAATAGTATTTGATGCCAAACAAGAAACATACATTCTGGAATTGTACTTGTAAAAAGTACTATGTATTACTTATTGAGTGGCTATATGTTAGTTTACAGTTATGAGTTTTCCTAAGGAAATTTTTTTTTTGCACTGGTAGACAAATCTTGATTGGATATATTTTGCCCAGTGATTTAAGGACTTGGAAAGATGCATAGGCTTAACTATCCTAACCTTTCAGGATAGGGCTAATGATATTGTGGAATCAAGTATTATGCTGATAGATTCTACCATGGTAGTTACTAGGTGAGAACATAGTAGAAGAACTTGCCAACCAGCTTGAGTTTTGTGGAAATATGATTCTCCAAATTCTGATAGTTAATGGATTTTGCAAATTATGAAAATCCAGGCCAACTACCTACTTGTTCTTTATTTTATTGACACAGAAAGTGACCTACTCAAATTAAAGGAACTGAGACAAAAGCCTGTTTGTTTTAATGTCTCTGATTTAACTTTCAAGTCTTTGAGAATTCCCTGTTTCAGTTAATTCTTCTGTTCCTCATGGCTAGTATGCATTCCATTCAAACTAGTTGGTCAGGTTTGCAAGTGGGGTAGGTATTAGCGTGTCATATACTTGATATTTATTGTTGGCTTTCTTCTATTAGAACTTGGGGTCTGAAAGAATTGAAGCAAGTACCTAATACAATGTATGAGAACCATAAATCCTAGGGGGTTTTACACTTTTAGAGGTCAAATTACACTTTACTATCCTAAACTGTTCGAATGCACAATTTGCACCCTAAACTATGATCCTTGTTATAGTTTGCACCCTGACATTAGTTTCACGGTTAAGTTTGATGAAAATATGAAGCATGCGACTTGCACGTGTATTGCTTAAGTGGCACAAACTTAAAAGACCAAAATCCCCCCTCTTCCCAATCATTTACAAACCTTTTTTTTTTCTTTTTTTTTTTCAGATCTCTCTCAGATGCGTATCAGCCTGTTTCCACAAATCATAACCCTTGCAATCCTAAAATCCCCAAATCAAAATCATCTTTGGCACCACCACTGCTCCATCACCGTTATTCCTGGAAGCACATCAAATGATGGTAGAGAAATTCAGTTGAAAAGCATTGTACATAATCCATTTATTAATTCCCTTAAAATTGAATTCAAGTGCCCTTGTTACACACTACAAGAGCACCAATTGCAAATTACGTTCATGAAAGTGAACATTATTTACTTATTTTACTTCACAGATTGAAGTTTATGACTTTGTCCTATAAATTGTACAAACACGGAGGCCTCTATCAATCTGAAGAGTGAACATTGTCCTATATTGTATTATCAGATAGTTTAAATTGAAAGAAGTGGAGTAGAGCAATTGAAACTATTTTCATGTACAGGTAAGCAAAGTCCTTCCCTAGGTATCAGGAAGAATGTCGATTGTCATCCATATCTGCACACCTCCCATCCTTGAAGCACACTAAAGAGACTACGATACCAATTATAAAAATATGAATGGAAAAAAAAATAGTAGGTGGTTGAGAAGTGGTGGTGCCGAAGATGATTTTGATTTGGGAATTTAGGGTTGCAGGGATTTTGATTTGGGGAGAGGGGCTAAATGGAGAAAAAAAAATTAGTTTATTTTAATTGATTGGGAAGAGTGGGTTTTTGGTCTTTTAAGTTTGTGTCACTTAAGCAATACACTTATGCAAGGCATGTGCTTCATATTTTTGTCAAACTTAACAGCAAAACTAGCTCCAGGGTGCAAAGTATAACAATGGTCATAGTTTAGGGTGCAAACTGTGCATTCTAATAGTTTATGGTGTAGAGTGTAATTTAAGGCATAGTTTAGGGTGGTAAAATGTAATTTTCCCCACTTTTAGAACATGGACCAATAACATATATCAAACATACCATACACCAATAGATATTTTATTTACTGTGAGTCAGACAGGTTATGTCATAGACAAATTCATTTTCCTAGTGGGAGTGCAACTACAAAACATAGCCACTTTCAATTAGTGAAACTTGATAATAGACACGAAGAAAAATAGGAGAAAGCATTTTTCTATCTCCTTATTTAAGTAAGATTTCGCTCAGATTACTTACCCAAAAATGATCTGGCTCAGATTGAATTGATCCAAACAGACACAAATGTTAGTGTATCTGTATACTTTAAGCTTCCACTTTCAACAACAACTGCTGCATTTGTGTTGACTCCATCAACCACCAGCATCATCTGTTAAGCTGTAACATGAACCACCATATGACTTTCTAAATGTTTTGCTATAATCTTCTTCTCGTTAGGCCTTGAAATGAATTGGCAGAAGGTTATGTAAATTTCATTTCTATTTGAATGTTCCCATGGAAACTAATGGATCTTGTATTTA
Source organism: Lithocarpus polystachyus (assembly GCA_033629205.1). NCBI lineage: Eukaryota > Viridiplantae > Streptophyta > Magnoliopsida > Fagales > Fagaceae > Lithocarpus > Lithocarpus polystachyus. Next base: position 51,516,049 of record CM066171.1, on the reverse strand, counting down.
CAGGTTTTGACTATTTATGATGGCTTGGGAGAACAAATCTCATTGTGTGCCAGACTTGAAGGACCTCAGATGGCATAGTATATTGTACCATCAGGTTCATCAATTAAATATGAAATTAATTTGTCAAAAAACTTATTTTTATTTCAACAATGACACTTATTTATGGTACAAAAGATTTCTAAATCACAATCTCCCTCTCTGTGTCCTACACACCCCCACACCCCCCCCACCCCCCCCCCCCCCCCAAAAAAAAAAAAAAAAAAAAACTCCATTATCGGAGGATTTCATCAAACTTTGGCCGATACTTTTTCCTTTTGAAATGGAAAGATTGTGAGAAGTTATTTGTTGAAATTGTTGGTACATGAGTTTTTCTTGTAAGATTGTTGGTAGCATAACTTTTAGGGATTCTGGTTTGACGTTTGAAGAGCAGTCTGTATTACTCCGCTAGTAGCATATGTTTTTCAAACCTTTTTAGAAAACCTAGATATCTTTTTTCCCAAAAATATAATCTGGATGTCTTTGGAATAACCATTAATGACTATTGAGACTTTTTGAGACCATTCTTTCCTGCCCTAATTTGAAGTGAGCATTTCACAAACTCTAAGCAGCTGCAATTCTATCATTAGTCATGCAGAAATGAACTTCATGAGTGCAAGAGAATTTGTAAACCAAAGGAGATGGATTTCCAAAGTGTATTCTGTCTGATGGAAAGTAAAGGTTCCTCAAACTCCAGGTTGGAGAAAAATCCTAAAAGTTAGATAGATAGTGAGATTAATTATCAAACTCCAGGTTGATGATGTTTCTATTATCTTTTCATGGAATGACAACTGGCATCTGGATGACCATTTGTACTCAAGTATGGACATGGAGCAGTGTATGATGCTGCCAGTTCTGCCACTGCCAAATTGTCGGCTATTATTAGTCATCAAACATGGTCATGGTTACCTACTAGATCTGAAGATCTTTTAAGTATGCAGATCATGCTGCCAAAGGTTGTTATTGGTGAATTGGATTGGTGACTTGGGTTCATACAAAATCAGGTTGTTTTACATGTGCTTCATCTTGGGAACACATCAGTTGTAAGTCTCCTCTTCTCTGTGGTGAATTGATAGAAATTGATTTGGTTTCCACAATTAACTGCTAGGCATGCTTTCATCTGTTGCTTGCAATGAAGGACATGTTTCTTACAAGAGATAGATTGGCTTAAAGGGAGGAGGGGGGGGGGGGGGGGGGGGGTGTTTAGTGTGTTGTGCCCACTATGCAGAGAGGCCATTTTTTCTTTGAGTGCCCTGCTTCAAAACGAATTCAGAGAATGATCATGGGTTTCAGTTTACAAGATAACCCAAAGATAAATTGGCAAAAGATGGTTGGATGGGCTGGAGGCAATTGGAAGAGGAAGAGTTAAAAAAAAGTTCTGACTTTTAAGCTTGGACTTGGTGCTACCGTTTACCATATTTGGAAGCTGAGAAATCCTGTTCTGCATAAGGGCTGCATTAATTATGAGGAACAGGTAATTTCTGCCATTTGGAAGCTAGTGAAAGCTAGAATTGAGTTTAAAAATTCATTTCATCCTACAGATTAGATCAGAGAGATTTGTTGTAGGTGGGGTTTCACTGTAAGTTTACTTTTTTTTTTTTTTTTTTTTTGCTAGGACTGTAAGTTTACTTTTAGGTATGCCGCCTGTTAGCCATTCTGTTTAGGTGAGGAGTTTGTGGTGTATTGTGTCTGCTGATGATCAGCTTGCTCTGTATTGTATTTTTTATCAGCTTTATTCAGTGAAATTCACTTGATAATCCATAAGCAAAAAACAATCTAACTGCTGAATCAGGCTTTGGTTTCACATGACTGGGTTTTGGGTTTGGTATGCTTTCAAACCTCTTTCATTCCGGATATTCTCCGGAATCCTGATTTTTTTGTATTGACTTGACTGTTCTTAGTATCCACACATCTTCATCAAAACCCTTTTTCTTTTTTTTTTTGTTATAATTTCTGGAGATATTTAAACCGGTTATGGAATGAAACGTCACTCTGAAGGTATAACAAGAACAGTAAGCAAAATTTAGACAGAATAAACTATTCTGCCATGGAAATTTGATGGTAATTTTTTTTTTTTTTTTTTTAATTTCCACATGGCATGAAAACCCAAGTGCTCTGTGACTGGAGCAAAGAGAAGCCCAGTGATTAAGATTAAGATTTGGTTTAAGTTAGTGTAATGTTTGTTGCACACACTGATGTTTTCAGATATATTAAAGGAGTGAAAATGCACGTGTGCAATAGAATTTTACCCTAGTTTAAACCACTATAAAATGTCATTATTGTGACACTGGATAACTAGACCACTGCCACTATAAAATGTCAAACTCATGTCATGTTACAATTATAGCCAACGATTAATTCAGATACCCCCTGATTAAGATCCTGTGTCTCTGATGCAATAATAATGAATTGTTGAGATTGAAAGTTATAAAAAAATCAATTTTCAATCTAAACCATTAAATGAAAAAATATTAAAAAGAAGTAAAACGTTTAAGTTAAAAATGTAAAAAAATTTGTGAAAGAAATGAGGTAGTTGCATGGTGCAATTGCACCTAATCTCAGTCCATCCCCTATTTAGTAATTTACTCTTTTTTCCTCGCGAAATACCTGTTGAGAACTGTTCAATGTTTCTGCATTAAATTAATTTTATTATTTGTCATGTTCAATGGAGGTGAAGGGTAGGAATGGAGGTGACATGTAGATACTTCTAATTGCAAAGCATTTAACACCTGAAATTTTTAGTCTCTATAAAATTGAATTTTAAAAGGACTAATAAACAACCGTTGTCACTAGTCAAAAGTTTTTTTTTTGAATAACTAGCATGTTTTGGTGTTTCAAATTGAGACATCCAAATTTCAAATGTATATTGTAATTATCTAAAAAAAATTGTTGTCATTGTCAAGAGTTTTCCCTCGTTATAGTCCTCAAGGCCAATGGGCAAAGTCCATGAATTATATAGTATATAATGGGTTTATATTGTAGTATTATAGAATATGACATAGTGATTATGCAATTACTTTTATTTATCACCTTTTTAATAATTCGACGAATCTTCATAACTATAGTGGCTTTTAGTTTCTAAAGACTAATTAAAATTTTGAGCAACCCTAATCACCTAGAATTTAATATAGTGATCATCCGTTAGCATTTCCCTTTTATTTATCACCATCTCCACAATTCAATGAATCTTCACAACTATAGCCTTATATAATGGGGCTAACACAGTCTGTATGTTCATTGTCCGAATTTTTAGGCAGATAACCTCAGAATTAGAAGTACTTCAGCTCACAATTCTCCATGGAAAACATGCTGTCCTCATTATGGGACATACTTGCAGATGGTAAATTCCATGATTGGCTGAAATCCATGATAGAAACGGGTTTGAATAAATTGTCTGACAAGATCAATGATTGGCTTGCTAGAGCAAGACACTTTTGGGACAATTTCGCTGAAAATTTGAAGGAAATAATTATTAATGCATAGCTAGCATTTGATATGGAAATCAGGAAGGTTTCAGAAAAAAATGAGCTCAGTGAAGAGGGCCTTATGCTCTTCGGCACTATCACTGAAGGAAAAACTCATTCAATTGAAACATTTGGTGGGTTCAATGGTCAAATGCATGCTTGTTGAAATTTCTTTGAAGAACTTCTTTTACATAATGAAAGAAGTTGCAAAGGTCACTTTAAAGCGGTGCAAAGAGATTAATGGCAATGGCAATACGGTTCTTAAAATTTGTGAACTTCTAATTGGTTTCTTTGAACTGCTCGTAATATTGGGGCTGGCTTAAGAATTTGAGTGAATGCGGAAAGAAAGCAGCCCACTTTGTCTATGTTGTGCTAGTTCATTTGTTGAATGCCATTTTCTAATCTTGGCATGGCCCATATTCGTCTATGGTTTTATTAGGCCATGTGTGACGAATGTCTCAACTCTCAAGGCATTTTTGAAATCGTATGCTACTGTCTTTTATGTTACCATTTTCTTGTCAAAGTTATCTTTTAGATTGAAACAATCTTTTATCTAGAAACCATGTTTTTTTTTTTAGAATCATTTGAATCCACCTTATTTTATGTTCTGAAAATTCTGTGAGAATTCAATAATTTGAAGATCCTTAATTGTTGTCTTGGCCCTAAAAAAAACTGTACTATTGCGGCGGGCCAAAACCACCGCAAAAGCCCAAAAAACCACCGCTAATGGTCCATTTGACCTTTAGCGGAGGGTGCTATTGTGGCAAATCTTCCCGTCACGGTTGCGGTGTCACTATAGATCTATTGCGGCAGGATCAAAAAGCACCGCAATAGATCTACCATTTAGCGGTGCTTTTGGTCTATTGCAATAGGCTAAAAACCGCCGCCATACGAAGTTACCATTCGGGTCAAGTGACCTTTTAGCAGTGGGCAATAAGCGCTGCTATAGGGCTTCATGTACAACAAACCCTACGTACCTTTTAGCGGCAGTTTCGCCTGCCGCTATATGTTTGAAGCTTTAGCAGCGTGCGATAAACACTGCTATAGGTCTTCAATTATATTAAAATGTTAGTCCTTCAGCAACGATTTTTGCCCGCCACTATAGGTGATTTTTTTTTACCCTCCTGGGTTCTAAACCCACATATCTATTACAAATAACCTATAATGATTTTAGCTCCACTAAGACAATAGCACAAATGTAACTAGATAACACTACAAATGTCTCCAAACTAACATTATATTAACATAGAAATATATTATCAAATACATAACATTGTCTATAACCATTATCAAAGTTCCAAAGTATTTAAACAAATCCTTCAACACTTCCAAAAAATACGGTTGTTTAAATGTAGTTTTTTGTACACAAAAAGCCATCAAAATATTATAGCATCTTCAGTATTGTAGCACCATCATTAGTAATTGTCATGTCTCCAATATCATCAACGAGCATCCGAAACCATCAACCAGAAAGCAAATCAAAATTATACCCTTTGGCAGAACTACATAGTCCAAATAAAAGCTTAGTAATGAAAAGCTTAGAAAAAACTTACAACGGCTGACCATATGAAAGGATGCTGCTTCATTGTTGTGCTGATACTAGCCACTTCATCAATTACATTCAAGTAACGGTAGTAATAAGCTAATGCCTCTCAACGCATCAGCTCAAGCATCACAAGCACAGTAGCTCACAAAACCTAACTCAATAGCAGGCAGCAACTCATCTTAGCAACTATCTCAGCAACACATATGTATCGGCATGCTTTCCATAATGATCCTAACAAAAGAACAACTTGAAATTTAAATATAATAGTATTCACCCATAATAACATTCTCATGATTTTCCCTTTAATCATTGTCACCAACTGAATCAAGAGCATTTTCTTAGAAATCCATTACTTGTCTAGCCTAATCATGAAAAATAAAATATTGTAAATGAACAATTTGAACACATAGAACTCGTAATTTTATAATAACACAACCAAAGACTCAAACTAAGAAAATACAAAGGAAGAGATAGATTGAATACCTTAGAGGAGATTCTTAGAAAGAGATTATTTATTGGAATGAATTCTTTCAAGTGCTTAGAAAAAACAGTTGTTTCCTCTCTTGTACAATTTTTTGCCTTCCAAAAACAAAATGCATTATAAATACAATTTTTTCCCTCGCCATTTTTTTCTTTAATAATCATAAACCAGTCCAAAAACAAAACTAATTTCCTATAACGAAGACCATTGCTTTCCTATAACAAATCAATTTAAATGCACTTTGTTTTAGGACATCCAGCACTTGCATTCAATAAAATGCAACATTGAATATTGAAGCAGTATGCTTAATTTCAAATCACATGGACAAAACTAATTTCAAACAATTAGTCCAATCGTAACATAGCCAAATCTCAAATAATTGTATTAGAACATAATGAATTCTTTAAGAAAAAACACACAAACATTGACATATAATTTTAAGGAGAAGAAACTAACCAGAGAAAGATTTTGAAACTCTAAGACTCATCATCATTGGACTCATCATCATTAGACTTATAAACACCATCACTAAGCTCTTCATCATCGATAAAGTCTTGTTCAAGCAATTCATCCTTACTGATCAATGGTGTATCATAAATGGTTTCTTCTTCATTAACTGGAGCCCAAGTATGGTTGTCATTTGCATCATCACATGCATCATCAGTAGTTATATTATAAGGGATATTCTCAAGATTGGTACCCATTTCATCATCATCATCATCATCATGTGAAACATTAATACCAACATCAAAAACCTCCCTAGGTTTTGTTTTGACCATTACCGCCCAATCTTTATGTTTCACATCTTCCATGTAAAACACTTGTGAAGCTTGTAATACATAAGGCTCGTCAATCAATCGATCACCCGTGTGTATCAATCGTGAAAATTTGACAAGGGGAAATCCAAACTCATCTTTTTTGAATCCTCTCCCACTAATAACGTCAACCTATTGACATTTGAATAGTACATATCAATACTTGTTAGAGTAATTTAACTTAATAATATCAATTAGTACACCATAATAAGTAGCACATAACAATGTACTTGGATCCATGAATTTGAATCTAGTGTAATGCTCACCACCGCACCCATGGATTCCTCGACATTCCTTACAGGCCGATTGAATGCAGTTTCAATAGATTTAAAATAGCGTGAGCAGAATGCTAAGCATTCCTTTGCTATTTACCCTTCTGCAATGGAGCCTTCTAGATAAGTTTTATTATGCACGTAAAACTTAAGTCTTGACAAGTACTTATTGGAAAACCTAAGATCAACAACGGGAAATTAGTGTGAAAAATAAAACCAAATTGACAAAGTTACTATATGTGTTACCTCTCTATGGGATACATCCAACGATAATGAACTAGACTAGCAACTTTGGCTTCACTAGCCAAATGCATGACTAGATGTACCATCACTGTAAAGAAATAGGGAGGGAATATTCTTTCCAACTCACACAAAGCCACTGCAATTCTCTTCCCAAGAGCCCCAAGTTCCTTCACATTTAGTACTTTGGAACTATCTCCCTAAAGAAACAAGATAAGTCAATTAAAAGCCTACTCACTTCAGGGGGCAATGACTCGCGTATTGCTATTGGAAAAAGTTGCTGCATTAAGATGTGATTATCATGACTTTTCATCCCTCTAATCTCGCGTTCTTTGAGTTTAACGCAACATGAGATGTTTGAAGAATATCTATCTAGAACTCTTACATCCTTCAAAACATGCAAACAACTATCGTTTTCACTAGCATTCATATGGTAGTAGGCATGTGGCATGCGTGTCTAATCATTTCCAACTTTTTTCAAGTGAAGTTCACTTCTTATACCCATATCTTTTAAGTCTTGACGTCCCTTCAAGTTATCATTTGTCTTGCCATCCAAGTTCAACAATATGCCGATTATATTATCGACTACATTTTTTTCAATATGCATCACGTCAAGATTGTGGCGCAACACATAGTCCTCCCAATAAAGCAAGGTGAAAAATATATTTCTCTTCTTCCACACAGTTAAGGCTTCCTCCCCTCTTTTTCTTTTATTGGGCAAATTAACTGTTTTCTTCCTTGTTAGGATATATGTAATTCACATGTTAGGAACATATGTCACTATTTTATATAATTGGCTAATCCTTTGACAAAACTCACTTTACTTGTATTTGGGTAGATCTAGGATGTGTTTAATACTTCAAGAAATCTTGTTTCAAGATCAAGTGTTAAAACCATACAAGTCTGTTCAAGATTCAAGCTGAGAAAGTGCTAGTCATTAAAACTCGATAGCTAGCCATCCATCGAGTTTGAAGAGCTGTTCCAGCCCTGTGGCTCGATAGTAGTTTGACAGATAGGGTATCTGTTGAGAATTATGAAACTCAGTTTTTCAGGACTATTTTCATTCAATCCGTGATTGTATGTTTGGGCCTTCTTTTCTCACAACTCTAAAAATATATAAGGATTGTTTTAAGGGCCGTCAAAGGTAGCAACTATGTGTGGCAAAGTTTGTTCATGCAAATTGTGACCAGAGACAGTATTTTCCCTAGTTCATCTTTCTTGTGAAGAAGTTGCTGTATTTGTACACCGTAGGGTTTTGTGACCAAGCATCTTCTCGATCTTCAGCCTGTGATGAACTGAAGAACTTTGCAGCCAACATCCTTCTCTAGTTGGTGAATTAAGTCATGTATTGGAATCCACGCAATTGGTTAGTCACGTACTGGGAGTTGTGCATTGAAAATGAGAGATTTTCATTACTGAACAAGTCCAATTGGGTATTGGGGTAAGGGTTCAACTGTAGGTTAGTATAAGGTACTGGAATTCCTTTACTTGTAACCGCTTGTTGTGATAATAGTGGATTCTCGAGAATGGTGACCTTAAAATCACTCGGTGGGGATTTTTGCCGTGTAGGTTTTCCCCATTCGTAAACAAATTACCATGTTAATTTATTTTCCACTGCATACTTAGTTTAATTAGTGATTTTTTTGTGCTACCACGCGCTTTGCATGTTAATTAACTTAATTAATTCACTTGGCTAAATTAATTGGTTAATTTATTACAAGGGGTTAATTCATTTTTGGCCTATCATTCCCAAATACACAATCGGCTAAAGCTTCTGTTTGTAACATGATTTCCCCTTCGGATACCGTAATAGGAGATGATCTCGTATCAACATGCCTATCAAATGATTGTTTTTGCTTACGGAATTTATGATCACTATCTAAGAATCGCCTATGTCCAATATAACTAAATTTCCTTCCATATCTTAACCAACGAGACTGACTATCATAGTTATAAGGGGGACATGCAAGAGCACCTTTGGTACTCCTACCTGAGATATCATTATATGCAGGAAAATCATTTATGGTCCACAATAATGTAACATGCATTTGGAATGATTTTTCGGAAGACACATCAAACATCTTTATTCCAACATCCCATAACTTCTTTAGTTCTTCTACTAGGGGTTGTAAGTACACATCTATATCGTTCTCGAGTGAGGTTGGACCAGGAATCAATAATGATAGCATGAAAGAAGACCTTTTCATGCACATCCATGGAGGGAGATTGTATGGGATAAAAATGACAAGCCATGTACTATGAGTACTACTTATATTTCCATACGGGTTGAATCCATTGGCTATTAATCTAAGCCTTACATTATGAGGCTTAGATGAGAACTCTATGTACTTAAAATCAAATGATTTCCAAGCATTAGAATCAACAAGACACCTCAGTAACCCGTCATTCACACCACCATTGGCATGCCACTTTATATGATTGGCTGTTTTAGGAGATATAAATAGTCGTTGCAATCTTGGCTTTAAGGGGAACCATCGTAGGATCTTTGCAGCTTTCTTCTTTCGGTTCTTGGAGGAAGCATTAGTGCTTTGTTGAACTTTAGACTCATTACTTTCCCATCTTGAATGGGTACAGTTTGGACAAGCTTGAAGGTTGGCATTCTCCTTCCAATATAAAATACAACCTTTAAAATAAGCATAAATCTTCTCATAGCTCAATCTCAAATCCTTAATAATCTTCTTAGCCTCATAACAATTTTTTGGCAACTTAGCATTTAAAGGAAGAAAATCAAGCAAAAATTACAACAACATGATAAATGATTTGTTGATCCAACTATTAAGACACATCATGTGGTACAAATGCACAATGGCTGACAATTTGCTAAAATACTTGCAACCTTCATAACAAGATTGATTAGCATCTTCAAGCAATTTCATAAACCGAAGTGCATCTTCACTAGGACCTTTTGCAGGATCTTCTGTGGGTTGTTACATAATAGGGACTTCTTTCATTGGCCTAGATGCAATATCTTGTATGAGGAACATGTCATGCAACATGTCACGAAGATCGGCATACTCTATCAGGTTTTCTTGGACATGACTATTAGGAATTTCAGAAGAAGTCTGTGCAGATGATAATTCCCCATTAAAAACCCAAGGGTTATAATCCCTACAAATCCCTTTTGACACTAAGTGAGCCTATACGACATCTATAGGCCACGAATTTGTATGCACATATTTTCTACACGGACATGAAATCGTTCCATCTGGGTGTGCATAGTTAGATGCAAAATTCAGAAACTATTGGACTTCATCTAAATATTCTCGCGACCTTCTTTTCGTAATTTTCATCCAAATCCTATCCATTGCTATAAAGTGGTTTACAAGAAATACCTATAATGTAATTTCATGAAAGCACGAAGCAAGAGTTAACACACATTTTATTTACACAATTTCACTTTAATTTAAGAAACATATCATCTTTAATCATTCACTTTCAGCTATGTTCTGAAGAAAATAATCATATTAAACGTGTAGAGAAGTTATCAACACATTTGGTAACTATAACATCATTACCAACAATAGCCTAAAATGAATTAATTAAATAAAAAAAACTCAACAAGAATCATCCAATATTATACAAAGTAGTCAACACTTCCAATATTAGCTAAAACTACCTTATTATTCCATGCAAACCACCTGCTTGCCCCAATTCAACAACCCACCACAACCACAGAGAGAGAGAGAGAGAGAGAGAGAGAGAGAGAGAGAGAGTACCTTAATTATTTCACCAACTTCATTTACTTTGCCAGCAATTGGTTGTATCTATATTGCTACTCTGCATATATATAGTTGTAGGGGTCAAAGGCCCAATTCGAAATGCTGGGCCGTGGGCCTGTCCGAGAAGACACGTTTGCCTAAGGACAGTAAATTACGAGGAATGTGCATAGCTTAACTCCTCGTGAAGGTATAGCCAATATGAGGGTAGAGAAGAGTGGTTCGAGGAGTATTACCTCTTCAGATGATCAGAGGGGCAGCCAAGATGAACGCTCCAGTATTTATCCTGATATTTCAGGGGATTCTTCTGGTATATGTAAGCAAATAAGACAGGTGGAAGCAATGTGATATTATGTAAAAAGCTGTTGCCACCACATTTATTATCATGCAGCTAACCCTATGGCCGCATTAATAAGGAAGGGATGTCTGGAACAGTGATTCCCAACCTTTACAGCTGCCATGGAAAGACTTTAAGGGAAGGCTGATGGGACAAGTATCAAGAAGCATGACCTATCTGGCACGTGAGAAGAACTGGTATATAAATAGAGCAGGAGGCGAGGAAAATAGAGTATTGAAGAATCTGGAGAGGAAAAGGAGAGGCAATTGAAAGAAAAGGAGAGAGACCAAGTTATAGACATTCAAAACAACTGTAATACACTCCTCCTCGGATCAAGCCGAGGACAGCTTTATAATATAATAACATCCTTCTATTTTTCTTGATTCGCTCTTACCCTATCTGGATCATTGTTAATCTCACTCTAAGCTCAGTTTTTCTGGCTCACTCTCTACAAATTCATTGCAAGGATTTTGGTTTTGTCTTAGGCCTGAGTCCATCTCACTTGGAGGCTCAATCTATTAGAACCGTGTCCTTACAATTGGCGCTGTTTGTGGGAAGAATACTAGGGCGTTGATGAGCGGAATACGTAACCATGGCTGGAGCAGGTCTTAACAGAGCGGAGTCTGATAGTTCACAACAACTCGATCATTTCTTACACCTTGAACGAGAGAGGGATCGTGAAGGAAGTGTGCATACCACACATACTGGAAGGAGTCGATGTCGAAATGAGGGAAACGAGTCTCATAGAGACACTACGAGGAACATGCAACGTGAGATTGATCATCTAAAGGAAAAGCTGCGACTTGCGAGAAGGAGGCATTGTCCATACATCTCTGACATTTCTTCTGACGATAAGGACGACTATGATTACAGGCGTTGATCACAGACACCCCCCAGCGAATCTTTTTCCCATGAAGAGGAACGTCATCATAACTGCAAAGGTAGAAACTCATCCTCTCGAGGCTTGGGGAATGATGCAATGAATAGAGCCCTCAACCAGATTTTCAGGTCACCCTTCATGCGCAAGATTGAAGGGGGAAAGCTTCCTAAACGGTTTACTCAGCCCACTTTCACCATGTACAACGGTTGAATAGATCCTGTGAAACATGTCAACCACTTCAACCAAAGGATGGCTGTCCATTCACGAAATGAAGCTCTTATGTGTAAGGTGTTTCCATCCAGTTTGGGACCGGTGGCAATGAGATGGTTTGATGGCCTTGCAGCAAACTCTATTGGATCTTTTAGAAGGCTCACTAAGACTTTTTGCTCTCAGTTTATTACAAGCAGTAGAGTCCTTCGGCCATTAGATTTTTTGTTGTCCATGTCTATGCGAGAGGGGAAGACGTTGAAAACGTACTTAGACAGGTACTGGGAGATGTTTAATGAGGTTGAAGGGAATTTTAATGATGTGGCTATAAGAACCTTCAAGGTCGGCTTGCCAGCCGAGCACGATATGAGGAAATTGCTGACCAAGAAGCTCGTGAGAAGCGTGCGTCGACTAATGGACCGTATTGATGAGTATAAGCGAGTTAAGGAGGATCAGTTGCTAAGGAAAGGAAAAGCTAAGGTTATCCCTCAAGAGAGAAGGGATTTCAGGTCGGACCGGTATAGCAACAACAAGCCACGGAGGGACTATAGTGTGCAGACAGGGTCCATTGCATCACAGGCAGTCAATGCTGTCTTCCGAGAACCAATACACCAAATTTTGGAGAAAATCCAGAATGAACAATATTTTAAATGGCCAAATAAGATGGGAGGGGATCCCATGAAGCGTAATCAGAGCCTTAACTGCCAATATCATCATGAACGAGGCCATACTACGGAAGACTGCAGAACTTTAAGGAGTCATCTGGAACAACTTGTTAGGGAAGGAAAGTTACAGCAGTTTGTGCATCGGCCCAATGGTTAGGGAGACCACATCAGGCCTGGGGCTTCAGGGATTGCTTCTTCAAGGCCCCTGTTGGGCATAATCAACGTCATCTTTGTAGCACCCGGAGGACTGGATCCTACCCTTCTAGAGTGATGTCCGTTTCTAGGGCGACTGCCAAGGACACGAGTCAGGAGTCAAAAAGGGCCAAGGTCCCGACCATACCTAAGCTTCTTGGACAAGGATATGAGAGGGACCATACAGCCACATGATGATACCATGGTAATTACCCTTAAAATAGGTGGATATGACGTTAGGAGGGTGATGGTCGATTAAGGAAGCGAGGTCGAGATCATGTATCCGGATCTGTATAAAGGGTTAGGCTTAAGACTTGAAGACCTCATAGCATATGACTCGACCCTGGTTAGCTTTGATGGGAAAATCATCATCCCTAAGGGTCAAATCAGGCTGCCTGTACAAGCAGGGTCCGAAGTGGTTGGGGTGGACTTTGTAGCCAGACCCTGGCTTCATGCCCTAGGGGCTGTTTCTTCAACTTTACATCTAAAGGTTAAATTTTCATCTAGAGGATGAGTTGAGGAAATTGTAGGAAGCCAGTTTGTAGCTAGGCAGTGCCTTATAGCTGCCATCATGCACCAGCCGGCTGTCGAGCCTACGACCTCTGTTGGTAGAGAATCATAGCAATCAAGAATCTCATTTCCACATAATGTCGTGGAATTGGACGAGGAGAAATGTGAGAGGCTGGAGAAAATTACCATTGACGGGGACCCAGAAAGATTTTTCTAGATTGGAGCTCAGTTGCCTCCTCAGGATAGGAAAGAGCTGTTGACACTCCTTAGAAAAAACATTAATGGGTTTGCCTGGAATTCTTATGAGGCCCTGGGGGTAGATCCAGAGTTAATCTGCCATCACCTAAACGTGAGTCCGACCGCTTTTCCCAAGAAGTAGCCACCTTGGTGTTCATCCAAAAAACATTCTAACACTGTTAGGGAGGAGGTGAACAAGCTCAAGCAAGCAGGGGCTATTAAAGAGGTTTTCTATCTTGAATGACTGGCAAATACAGTAGTGGTAAAGAAGAAGAATGGGAAGTGGCGTGTATATGTGGATTTCACATACTTAAACAAAGCCTGTCCGAAGGATCCCTTCCCAATGCCTCAGATTAATCAGTTAGTAGATGTAACTGTGGGGCATCCGCGACTGAGTTTTCTGGACGCCTTTCAAGGATATCACCAAATCCCCCTAGCTTTGGATGATCAAAAGAAAACAGCTTTCGTTACCCCCGTCAGGAATTATCATTATAAGGTGATGCCATTTAGGCTAAAGAATGCAGCTCCACTTACCAGCGAATGATGACAAAAATATTCAAGCCACAACTGGGGAAATGCATCGAGATCTACGTAGATGATATGGTGGTCAAAAGTAAGCTGGAATCCGAGCATGTCTGCAACCTTAGAAACATCTTTGAAATCCTAAGGAAACACAAGTTGTGACTCAATGCTTCCAAATGCTCTTTTGGCGTTGGATCGGGCAAATATTTGGGCTATATGGTTACCCATCGTGGAATTAAGGTTAATCCAGACCAGATAAGAGCGATTAATAACTTGCAACCGCCTCGGAATCTTAAAGAGGTTCAGAAGTTGACTGGGATGACTGCAACTCTAAACAGATTCATCTCCAGGTCGGCAGATAAGTGTAGGCCTTTTTTCCTATTGTTGAACAAGTGGAAGGGGTTTAAATGGATTGAAGAGTGTGTTCTGGCATTCCAACAGCTAAAAGAATATTTGTCTCTACCCCCTATCATGTCCAGCCCTACGACGAACGAGGTTCTGTTCTCCTATATCGCTGTTGCCACCCATGCAGTGAATCTGGTACTCATACGGGTCGATAATGGTGTTCAGAAACCTGTTTGCTATGTGAGTAAGTCCCTTCATGAGGCCGAGGTCCATTACTTACCACTAGAAAAGACTATCTTTGCAGTGGTTCATGTCACTTGCAAACTTCCTCACTACTTCCAATCACATACGGTTGTGGTCCTTACCCAACTCCCACTCAAATCCCTACTTCGGAATGCAGATTATATGGGAAAAATTGCAAAGTGGGGTACAATCCTAGGGGCTTTTGACATAAAGTACATGCCTCGCACATCTGTCAAGGGGAAATCTTGGCTAATCTGGTAGCCGAATTCACTGAGCCTTTGTTAGAAGAAAATGCCGAGAATGTGCACATGTATGAAAAGTCAGTTGGCTTAATCTCCGTACAAGGACCCCTATCCTGGAAGTTGTATGTGGATGGTGCGGCCAATCAAAGAGGCTCTGGAGTGGGATTAGTTTTGATATCTCCTGAGAATGTTGTCATTGAGAAATCCCTTAGACTGGACTTCTCGACCACTAATAATGAAGCTGAGTACAAAGCGTTGCTAGTTGGAATACCATGGTCAGAAGAATGGGGGGAAACACAGTGGAAGTGTTCTCGGATTCCGCACTGATCGTCGGCCAAGTTAGAGGAGAGCTAGAAGCGTGGGATGAAAGAATGCAAAAGTATCTGGGTCATGTTAAGCAATTGCAGTCACAGTTCGAGTCATTCAACCTGCTGCATATACCTTGGAGTGGGAATACACATGCAGACTCTCTAGCCACTCTTGCAACCTCCTCGGTGTAAGGTATACCTTGGCTTATCTTAGTTGAAGATTTACATAAGCATGCTGAAGTCGAAGAAGGGCCTAGCATCTATCAAATTAGAGTAGGACCAAACTGGATAGACCCTATGGTGACATACCTCAAAGATGATGTCTTACCCGTAGACAAGGCCGAAGCAGATAAGATGCGGAGAAAGGCTCCTTGGTTTTGGTTGTCGGAAGACAAGAAGTTATACAAGCGCTCTTTCTCTGGGCCCTACTTATTGTGCATGCACCCTGAGACCACAGAATTGCTCCTTGAAGAGCTGCACAAAGGAATATGTGGGAGCCACACAGGAGGCAGGTCTCTAGCTCATAAGGCTTTAACTCAAGGATACTGTTGGCCGAACATGCAAAGGGAAGCACAAGAGTATGTGAAGAAGTTTGATCAATGTCAGAGGTTTGCACCAAATATTCACCAATCGGGGGGAGTCCTTAACCCTCTGACTAGCCCATAGCCTTTCGCATAGTGGAGCTTGGATATTGTAGGCCCTTTCCCTAAGGCAGCCAGAAGTAAAAAATACCTGATTGTTGGCACAGATTAATTCATCGAGTGAATCGAAGCCGAACCATTGGCAAACATCCGGGATGTGGACGTCTAGAAATTTATATGGAAAAATATTGTTACTCAGTTCGGAGTACCTCGCACACTCATCTCGGACACTGGCCTCCAGTTTGATAGTAAAGCATTCAGGAGATATTGCTGTGAGTTAGGCATTACGAACATGTACTCCACCCCTGCATACCCACAAGGGAACGGCCAGGCTGAAGCCGTTAACAAGGTTATAGTAAGTGGCTTGAAGAAGAGGTTGGATGACGCAAAAGAGAAGTGGGTGGAAGAATTACCGTATGTTCTCTAGACCTATAGAACGACTCCTCAGAGATCTACGGAAGAGACCCCCTTTTCAATGTCTTATGGGGCTGAAGCTGTTATTCCCTTAGAGACTGGATTCCCCACGTCAGTGGGGCTTGGATATTGTAGGCCCTTTCCCTAAGGTAGCCGGAAGTAAAAAATACCTGATTGTTGGCACAGATTAATTCACCAAGTGAATCGAAGCCGAACCATTGGCAAACATCCGGGATGTGGACGTCCAGAAATTTATATGGAAAAATATTGTTACTCGGTTCGGAGTACCTCGCACACTCATCTCGGACAATGGCCTCTAGTTTGATAGTAAAGCATTCAGGAGATACTGCTGTGAGTTAGGCATTATGAACAGGTACTCCACCCCTGCATACCCACAAGGGAACGGCTAGGCTGAAGCCGTTAACAAGGTCATAGTAAGTGGCTTGAAGAAGAGATTGGATGATGCAAAGGAGAAGTGGGTGGAAGAATTACCGCATGTTCTCTGGACCTACAGAACGACTCCTCGGAGATCTAAGGAAGAGACCCCTTTTTTAATGTCTTATAGGGCTGAAGCTGTTATTCCCTTAGAGACTGGATTCCCCACGCTTAGAACGAGTTCTTTCACGTCGGCGGATAATGACATACTTTTAGAAAGGAGTTTGGATTTGCTTGCCGAACGGAGAGAAAATGCCATGGTCCAATTGGCCTGCTATCAGCATAAGCTCAAGCAAAGATATGATGCCCATGTTAAACTAAGACCACTCGTACCGGGAGACTTGGTTTTGCGAAAAGTAATGGGTGCTACAAAGAACCCGGCTTGGGGGAAGCTTGGGCCCAATTGGGAAGGGCCATATCACATCCTTTCAGCAGCTGGAATATGAGCGTTTTATTTGGAGGATTTAGAGGAAAGGGTTATCCCACATTCCTAGAATGTAAATAATCTAAGAAGGTATTATTATTAATAAAAGTTTCAATTGTTGTACTGAAGTTTTTCATACTGTCTGCTTACTAAATATTAAATAGAACCTTGGTCATGCCTGGTCTCTCGGACCACATACCTTGGGTAAATTAATACTCTAGTTCATTTTACTAAGTGTTAAACAGAACATTGGTCATGCCTGGTCTCTCGGACCAAATACCTTGGGTAAATTAATACTCTAGTTCATTTCACTAAGTGTTAAACAGAACCTTGGTCGTGCCTGGTCTCTCGGACCACATACCTTGGGTAAATTAATACTTTAGTTCATTTCACTAAGTATTAAACAGGACCTTGGTCATGCCTGATCTCTTGGATCACATGCCTTGGGTGCATTACTGCTCTACTCCATTTCACTGTGTGGGGAACAAATATTTAGTCATGTTTGCCTCCTAGAATTATATTCTTTGGGTAACTTTGTATCTCAATTGAATTTTAACACTTCAAGGATTCAAAAAAAAAAAAAAAATGAAGGAATGAACCTGAACATAATAAAAAAAAAAAGATGCGTATACGTCCATTGATTGAAATCAAAAGGTACATTATACTTCATTACAAAATGGTTACAAAATGAGAGAAACATGCGGCCCTATCTCTAAGTCTTGGCCATTGAGGGTATATGATTCTTTTTTTTCGCTCGGCTCGGCTTCCCTGGATCCGGCTTTAGCCTTTGAAGAAACAGCTTCACCGGCCTTAGTGACCTCTGCAGTCTTGGAAAAGGTGACCGCCTCCGCATCCTTACTCTCAGTCTTTGCTACCTCCTTTTCCTGACCCTTGTTCTCGACCTCGGAGGGAGCAATTACCTGCTCAACTGGGAGTGACGGAGATGAAGGAACGGTCAGAGCAACCCGAATGTGTGGATGGAAGTAAATCTTCTCGGGTTGCCTTAGCTCAGAGTTGGTGGGGACTCCTGCAAGATTCAGGGCTTCTTCCCAAGTGAATTTGTAGTAGTCCCGGCACACCTCCGACACCTCTTCTGCCAGGCTTATCTCTGTCTCTTCGATTCCACGGAGATAAGATTCGTTCTTCTCGGCCTCGGCTATCAGCTCTACATTCCGAGCAGCTTCCTTAGCCTTCTCCAGGTTGGCCTTGAGCTCCAAGACCAGCTGCTTTTGGGTCGCCAGTTCTATTTCAGTCATATGAAGTTTCTTCCTCTAGTCTTCGGCTTGGTCTTGGGCACTCTTCAGGCCAGCCACTGCACTCTTCCTTTCCGATTTCCTCAATGGCCAACTTCTTAGCCAATTCTTGCTTCTCGTGCTTGACGATCCCCAAGTTCTTCTCCACGTCTATACAAGACTGAGCCTCGACCTTGGCCTGACTACGAGCTTCCTTAACCCTGTCCTCGGCAATGTAAGCCTGCTGGGTCAACTACATGAGAAAAACAAGTGGCATGCATTAGCACAGATGAAAGTGTAACATAATTTCAAGGGAGTTAACTTTAGGGTAGAAGCTTACCATGGCCAAGTTTCTTTTCAGAGACATGAACAAGTCCGCTTGTCTCCAAGACTTTACGGTCTCCATGTCCCGAGGTAGGAGTAAAGGACGCTCTAAGGCCTCTGCGATGTAGGCCAAGTGTCCCTTTTGGAATTCCCTAATGGAAGAGTTCCAAGGGATTTGAGCGCCATCTAGCTCCAGCCGAGATGCCCAGGCTTGTATTTGGCGGACGTCCAAGGTGTTGGCGTCCTCCCTACTCTTGGATAGGGAGACCCTTCTATCCCTCTCATTTTTCTGTTGTTTGGGCCCCTTTTGTTGAGGCACCTCACTCTCTTCCGTGTCTAAGTCCACGACCTTTCTCTTCCTCTTTAGGTCCGGGATTAGAAGAAGACCGGTTATGGTTGTAGGAGGAGGAGGAGGTGAAGGAGAATTATCCTCAACTCTGGTCTTGGGAGCATCCTTGGAAGGTGCACCCTTGCTCTGTCCAGCCAGGAGATCCCTCAGCCCCTTGCTCGGCTGCAGAGACATTTTTTTTTTCTTCTTCTTCTTCTTCTTCTTCTTCTTCTTCTTCTTCTTCTATACTCTCGGAATCCGGGAGGTTGAGAGGCTTGGCTTGCACTTCTTCCTCTTCCTTAAAACGGAATTGGTCTATTTCTTTCTCCAGGAACAACCGAGAAGAGGCAGTTTCTTCCCTTTGAATAGCTGGTGGAGGGAGAGCTTGTGGGAGCTGCCACTCCATTAGGGGAAGATCTTTCTTGGCTAAGAACCCTGGCCGAGATACATCAATCCTTTGGAGTCTTGAGTCGCCCGCTCGGATCGCGTTTTTGACCTCTTGGAATTTATCTGATAAAGGTGTGAAGCCCAACACCAGATGCACGGCACGCAGCTGACCGTCTGCACTCACGAATATCTCTGATCTGAGTAACTTGTTCAAGCCTACTACGTTCATGAGACTGATCTTGGGAGCAACAAACCTTCTATCTATAATGACAGCTGAGAAACATAGAGTCAGTTATCCCTTCATATTATATCAAAATCAAATAGTTAAGCAACGAAACAAAATGAAACCTAGAATCTAAATTCTATGTTAACTCAACCTAGTCCTAAGGCATCCCACTTGGCTCCCCCTCCTTGGTCGGACAATGATGATTGTCATGCCATGCCCCGGAGACGATGACGTAGTCGTCCTTTATGCCCTTGTTGGACTTTAGAAGACACGACACCATTTTAATAATAGGGGACCTGGATTTTAAATAGTAACCCCTGTCGGATTAAGAATGACATTTGTACATATGTACGACGTCGTGTCAGGTGAGTTGCAAGCCCATCATTTGATTGAAGGCATCGACGCAACCCAAAACCCTAAATAGGTTAGGAGTGCATTGGTGCGGGCATAACCTATGATTTCTAAGGTACTTTCGTGTTACTGTGCCCATGAGAATGGTCACTCCTCCCTCTAAAAAAGCAATCACGGGAATGACCACTTCGCCGGTTTTCCTATCGGTCAAGATATTTTCTGGTGGACAATACCGAAGGCTTACTCCCTCAGGTATATCGTATTTTGCTTTAAAAAGCTCTATAGCGACAGACGAATCGACAAGATTTTTAAATCTACCCATCTAAATATGTGAAAGAATACAAAGAAGACTTCCTAATAGGAGGTAAGACAGAAACTAATAGGTCGAGGTGCTCGGCTGAGGAGAAAAGAACTTAGAAATCAAGCACTTATAGGAGTGATTGGGGTTTTTATCTCAGTAACTTCTTAGAAATCTAGAGTTTTTCATAAAAAGCTTTAGGGATAGTTAGAGCAAGGGAACGTCTGAAGGTTGAAGTGTTCGAGAGCTATGGAATGTTTAAGGGTATGTGAAATGAAAAAAATAACTCCCTCACAGCATTTTATATAGGGAGTGAAAGTGAGTGGGAGTTACCCCACTCAAAATTTCAGGGGGAAATATCAGTCATACGATCAAAATCTCGCCGTTGATAAAGAGGACAAAACGCCGCTTGGAGTAATAAATGGCGCATTGTGGTTTTCAAAGCGTCAGCAATAATTGTGAGACATGCGGGATGGCGTATTCGCGTGAGAAAATAGCAAAATTTTGTGGACTTAGCTCCTAGGGATATCAAAATCCCACCTTTCTCCTCGGATAAAGGAGAAACTCGGAATTTTGAAGGGCTATTGTAGGGGTCAAAGGCCCAATTCGAGATGCTAGGCTGTGGGCCTGTCCGAGGAGACACGTCTGCCCGAGGACAGTAAATTACAAGGAAGGTGCATAGTTTAACTCTTCGTTAAGGTATAGCCAGTACGAGGGCGAAGAAGAGTGGTCTGAGGAGTATTACCTCTTCAGATGATTAGAGGAGCAGCCAAGATGAAAGCTCCAACATTTATCCTGATATTTTAGGGGATTCTTCTGGTATATGTAAGCAAATAAGACAGGTGGAAACAATTGGATATTATGTAAAAAGCTGCTGCCACCGCATTTATTATCCTGTAGCTAACCCTATGGCGACATTAATGAGGAAGGGATGTCTGGAATAGTGATTCCCAACCTTTACAGCTGCCATGGAAAGACTTTAAGGGAAGGTTGATGGGACAAGTATCAAGAAATATGACCTATCTGGCACGTGAGAAGAATTGGTATATAAATAGAGCAGGAGGAGAGGAAAAGAGGGCATTGAAGAATCTGGAGAGGAAAAGAAGAGGCAATTGAAAAAAAAAAGAGAGAGACCAAGTTATAGACATTCAAAACAAGTGTAATACACTCCTCCTCGGATCAAGCCGAGGACAGCTTTATAATATAATAACATCCTTCTATTTCTGTTGATTCGCTCTTACCCTATCTAGATCATTGTTAATCCCACTCTAAGCTCAGTTTCTCTTGCCCACTCTCAACAAATTCATTGCAAGGATTTTGGTTTTGTCTTGAGCCTGAGTCCATCTCACTTGGGGGCCCAATCTATTAGAACCATATCCTTACAATAGTCATTATCAACAAAACTCTATCATGAACTCCACACTAATTAATAAGTAGTTTTGATGATACTATTGAAGAAGGAACAAAATTTTTTAAATAGAATACTAGATTATGTTCCTACTTTAACTCTACTTAATATATATATATATATATATATATATATATATATATATTTCAATACACAATCATAGAATTATTATCAAACTTCATGAAGTGGTATAAGACATCATTTTATCATTTAACAATACCACATTTTTGCTTCTTTACCTGAACCAAACTAATCATTTACCACAACAAAGTCGTAAACAAACCATGCTATCATAAACTTGTTCATAATATATTAACATCTTTTCTCACTAGCCTGATCAAGTGTTCTCTTTGACCTTAATATTGTCCTAGCAATGCTTTCTACGCAAATAAAGCTTCACCTAAGCCGTGCAGCCATTAATCTTAGATCCACAGTTTTAAAAGTTCCTACAATAATTTTCACCCAACATAATATTCAAAATAAAGCATGAATATACCACAAAGAACAGCTTAATCTGAATGCACAATTCTCTATTCTCTCCCTCTTTTTCATCAAGCACAGTCAATAGTTCTTTTTTGGTTCTAAACCCAATTTTCCATTTTGTTTTCATTTCCTACAACATTCCATTTTGTTCCATGCATATTAATTTGGGGTTAAAGTTATAGATTCAATACAAGTGTGTTTAATTTGGGTAAATGCTGCCTTGTTAAGTTAAGAGACTAATTATTTATTGTTTGCAATGTCAACTGATCCCTTAACAAGGACAAAAATTAGAAACCAAATACAATATGCATTGAACAAAATTTTGTGGAATCAACTTGTGAAGACCATGCAAATGGGTCCATATAATATCTAATTAAACATGTGTTAAAAAAACTAGGTCCCACATTCCAATCTTTATCATAGTATGAGTATGAGTTAACCATGCTACAATTAAAAGTAAACCATTTCAACTTGAATATAGATTATGCATCGATCTAAAATTTTCAACTTGACATATAAAAATCCAAAAGTAATCCATGGTTCTTACTTCTTATTTCTAATGTAGTAGTCAAAAGTAATTTCACGGGAGGCTAAAAAAAATCACCTTACAAAAATCACCTTAAAAAAAATCACCTATTATTTTTACAACTACCTTACATTGCAGATTGTATTGTTTGATTGTTACTTTCATATAAACTCACCATTTATTCACAGCGAACTACGTCAAAAAGTTATGACAAATGACGAGGATTATGTGCCTATGAGATAATACCTCACAACCAAAACTGCTGTACAAAAGTCAATGAAAAGTGAAACATCAACTAAGAGGATAATACTTCTCCACAACCCAATTCTAACAGAGACTATCTTGCACTGTTTTGCAGAGCTGTGTTGATCAAATTGGTCATAAAAATACTAAAAAAGGATTCAATGGAATATCTTAAAAGAAAATGGAATTAAAAAATTTCCAAATATAGGAATATATATAAATATATACTGACATTCAAAATGTGTTTTATGAATATATTTGCAATCTTAACAATGCAATCTTAACAAGAATCTCATATTAACAGTGCAATCTTAACAGTAAGAGCATAAAGAAATCCACAATTCCAAACATTAATATACTTGCTAATGTTTGCTCCAAGTGGGAGATAGCACGGTCAAAGTGAACACACAAAACAAAGTTCCCCCAACTGGTATCCAAAATAAAATTTCTGCTTTTGTGAACATAGAATTGACACAACTAACAGTCCAAATTTATGCTTTTGTGAGCATACAACAGTTTTAAAATTCCTAACACAGCAACACAAAGAACTAGAGTACAAAATAAAAATCAAAAACAAAAACCAAAACATTTTAAACAAAAACAAAAACAGAAGAACATAATAAAAGAGATTTTGTACCCGGAATGGAAATAAGGGGTTTAATACATGAGCTCCAGAAGAACATTCCTTGCACCGAGAAGGAAACCGGCAATCAATCAACCCTCTCATTTTCTCTCAATTCTTTCTCAACACACTTAGCCACTGCCTCTCACCTCTCTCACTCTCATTTTCTCTCAACTGCCCCTCACCTAGTCACCCTCACTCTCGTCACATGGTGGTTGCTGTTTGTCATGGTGGAGCACGAATCTTATGGTGGTTGCTGTTTGTCACGAAGGAGCACATGATTGTTAGATCGGAGCACGGGATTGTTAGATCGGAGAGAGATGTGATGATCAGAGGAGCTCTTGGTCGTGTTGAGGTCAAGTGAAGCCCAGAGATGGGATTGATGGCTGAAACCACCCCTGACGGAGCCTTGTTGGTCTGAGTTCTCCATTTTTTTTGGTTCTTTTTTTTTTTTGGTTCATTTCCTCTCTCAAAGTTGTGAATCTCAAGGTTTTACCTTTTTTTTTTTTTTAATTTCATTAATGAATGTTTATTATTATTTCCAATTTATTTCGTTGTTAAATGTGAGTTTGTGTTGGTGATTTTCTGTGTTTGTGATAGGATTTGTGTTGCTGTTTCTGTTCTGTTTGGGATTTTTTTTTTTTTAAGATTGGTTCGGATTGGGCCACAGATTAAGGGCTTTAGATTAGGCCCAGAAGTGGTTGGACGGGGCCCGCAGGGGCCTAGCGGGGCGGATTTGGGGTTTTAAAAAAACTCGTTTATTAAACAGGCTGGGCTTAGGTAACAGGAGAGGGCAAGCAGGTCGGGTTCAGGCATAAAAAAAACCTACCTCAAACCCAACCCGTTTCCATTCCTAACCATGAATGTGAGAGGAGACAGCATAATTCACCATACTTCAGGAGTACCTAAGAATCCAAACATGACAGCAAGATTCACTTCAAAGCTCATAAATAACCAATGGTCGTTACTCTAAAGAAAATAAGTCAATTAATCAATCTCGATCAAAGGTCAAAATTTCTAAATAGCTATTTATTTGATTAAATTATGTAGGAAAATATTGTATTAGATAGCCTTTGGCGTTACTTGAACATTGTATTCATAAATTTACTTCCAATAAAAGTTACACATTTTTAATTATTTAAGTTCATTTAGACTACAAATTATCCCTTAAGAAGTTGCAATAATCCATAGGTAACTCTAACAATATATGTTCTCTTATCATTAATTAATAGTAGGGTGATAAATACTTTTATTATACTTGTTCATTACAATTTTTATCCAGTAGTTTCTTTGAAAACCTTTAAAATAGGTTTTTATTTCTAGTATATTGTGACTTTTGGATCATTTTTTCTCCTGTATTCTTTTAAAACATATTGCATTGCTTAGAGTAAATTTGACTTTTATGAAATGAAAAATGTTAACATAAAAACTATTAGGAAACCCTGTGACCCTAACAAGAAGATATTACTTAAACCGAATGACACTTAACCAAAAAAATAATCTTTATTCTTAAACACACCTTATCATTCAATTTTATATAAGGCATGCATAAGGATACAAATTCTAATTTGTTCTAAATTCACCTTCAAAATAAGAAAATTTCTGTAGTGTATAATAATTGAAGGCTAAAAAGTTTCTAAGAAAACTTATGGTGGTGATTATGGATTTGATCATCCTTATTCTCGGAAACGTGGGAGCTAATGACCTTACTCCTACCTCTTTCCATTTCTCTTCACATCCAATCTTGACTCATCTTCCTTCTAAACTTGAAACCTTCAAATTTTCATCTCAATTCCACAGTAGCCTTAGAGAGTGGACACTAAAAAAAAATTGTTTGTTTTTATTTTCGATAATTTCTTCAAGAGAATAACTCCACTTTTCTAAAAACGAAAGTACGTAGATATAAATAAATAAATAAATAAGAAAGAAAAAGAAATAGACTGGCAGTTATTTTTATTTAAAATAATTAACTATTTGCCTTTCCTTTTTCTGACAAAATTAACTAATTAATAAATTAATTAGTTTTCTAGACTTTTGGTTTGTGCCTTCGTATAGGGTCAAAGGATGTACTAAAGCTCTAATCCCAATGTGCTTTGAGCCTCTTGTTAATTCTTAATATACTTAATTACAATTAATTATATTAATACTACTACGGAAATATAATTATACTCTAGGCTTTAGTCCCAAGACTATTATATTATTACTTGATCCCTCCACGAAATCATAGTGAAATAAATTCATAAAATGGCTATCACTTAATCACTATTTTATTCCTTAAGTCCGCAGTTTAATATTTTAATTATTCTTATGTTCTATGAAATATAATTTCATTAAATATAAATTTAGTTTTGTAACTATTTATTAAAGCAGTTGAGCCCAACACTTTGAATAACCAAATTCTCATTAGTATTTCAATGAGATATGTGTTTCATGTATTTAGAAAGAGATTATAGATTTCATCTTGAGAATAATTGTTCCCTCAATAGTATTAAGGTTTTTCCTCAATAGTATTAAGGTTTTTCCCAACATGCAATTGCCCAACATATTAAGGTTTTACTGTTAGATTAAGATCTCATTTATTATATGTCAAAGCAATAAACAATTCATGATCGGTGAAAGAATTGAGAGTCTATGAAAATAGTAGTAAAATTTATTATTTAGGTGACAATACACAATGGCCCATTTCTATTTGTCTTACATACTTATGACATACCAACATATTAATTAGAAGTCTCCACTTCCATGATCAAAGAAAAATTATCTTAGTTAATGTTTCATTGTAGTGCTAAATATCTTAATTGAGTTCATCACTGACTACAAATTAGGGTTTTGAGTTTATAAGGAACTCGTGATTTATATCTTCCGTAACTAAATTACATAAATTGCAAACATTGCACCTAATGGACTATAATATAATATTCGATTAGTTCATGTACATACAACTCATATAATTAAACATTTCAATTAATCATGTTATGTCATATAAATTAAATTAGAGCACAACTCCAAACACGTGTGTATGACTTTCTTTGTGGATAAGAAAACGTGCTTGTATGAGAAATAGAACCATGACCAACCAATACCATTTTGTTGGTTCAAGTCACTTACATTAAACCTTTACCAAACATGGTCAAGCCCTAATTGCTATATATATATATTTTTTAATCTTACTATGGATTTTGAAAATTTGTTTGGATTGGAGTGGAAGGTAAGAGTTTGAGTTGTGTTGTATAGGAAAGTGGTCCTATTTTGTAGGTAATGTTTTAATGGGAGTTAGAGTTATATTTTTACTAGATTGTCTTTTAGTTTTATTTTACTTAAACATATGGGTATACAGGTATTTTTGAACAAAAAAAAAAAAAATGAGGATCCCAAACAAGGGAAGCTCCTTAAATAGTAGTGTGTGTGTGTGTGTATATATATACACACACACACACACACACACACACACACATACACACTAAAATTTATCTATTGTTAGTGAGGTTACACAAAAAGAAATTTTTAAGAAATTAAAATTTAGGATTTGAAATTGAGTAAACTCAACGGTTGGTTTAGTGTTTGCTACTTTTTAGGAAAAAAATATATCAAATGTGCGTGAGATTTATTTAAATAGAGGGGTGAAAATTTTTAGGAAAAAAGTTTCTCTAGTAGTTTTTTTTTTTTGAATATTGTTGAATTACAATTTTAACCCCATTTTTTATTTTTTAAAATAAGAATGATCTAATTAGATTAGGGATCTCTTAATATATAACTAGCCTTATTACATGCACTTCGCACACGCGATAAGACTTTATTTATTTATTTTGAGTTTAATGTAATTTTTTAATTTGAATTTATCTATCGTTAATGAGGTTACACGGGAATAAATTTTTAAGAAATTAAAATTTAGGATTTGAAATGGAGTAAACTGCTGATTTAATGTGTGCTAGATTTTAGGGAAAAAAAATGTATTAAACGTGCATGAGATATATTTAAATAGAGAGTGTGCTAATTTTTAGGAAAAAAAGTTTCTCTAGTGTTTTTGTTTTTAATTTTCAATTTTCTTGAATTACAATTTTAATCTCATATTTTATTTTCTTAAGAATAGGGATTATTAAATTAGATTAGGGGAATTTTTGACATTTTCTTAAGTCATAACTAACTTTCTAAATCCTCTTAATATATAGAAAATATATACTACTATTTAAGGGGTTTCTCCTGTTTGAAAATGACATTTTCTTAGTTCAGCCCTAAGTTTAAGTAGAGACAAAATTAAAATATAATTCCATAAAAATACATATCTAACTCCTTAAACTTTGCCTCTAATACAGGATCACCTGTTAGTTTTCAAATCACTTTTATTCACTTATAAATTAGTTATTTATTTTTTAAAAGGCATAGACCCTTATCTTTGGTGAGAAACCCATCACTCCGTTTCTTTTCTGTTTTCATTTTGTACTTCGAAGATTGAAAATGGGTTTAATTGTTTGAGAAACATATCACTCCCATGGGTCAAGCTGGGGCCAACTTTGTGGTTGAGTCCACTACTTTTACCAAAAGGAAAAGGCTGCTGCCCATTTGAAAGTTTGCCATTTCCCTTTTATTCAGTTGTAAGAAACTGTGTTATACATCAAAAAATGTGTTTGTGTTTTAATATCATATGGGGTTGTAAAAATCTGTGCTTTTCTTAGTTTTTTAATAAAAGTTGGGTTTGTTTTCTAAATTCTATTTGTAATTTTGTGATATTAATTGACTGTACAAGAAAAATAGTACACCTTCCTTTTCTTTTTCTTTTTAAATTTTATTTATTTATTTGGAGATGATGGGAGGAAAAAACCAACACGAAACATAGTAACATTAAGAGACTACCAAACAGGTAAGAAAGCTTAAAAATTGAATTCTTCATCGTCATCCTTAGTCTCAAACAATGGAGAAAGTGGTTTGCAAGAAGTGTATCTCTCTCACTCTAAATATGATTTTTTTTTTTGTTATGGTAATGGGTTGTTAGAGGTACATTTTGTGAACAGATATGTATATTTCTCATTTGTTTTTACTTTCATGTTATTATTGGCTCCTTAGATTACTACTTGCTATTTGTAATTAAGGAAGCTTGGAAGTTATTCAACAAAATATCCCATTGGATGAGTACTTTTTTTCCCCTAATATGTTGTTTAGATTTCTATATCAATTATATTAATTGGATTTGGTAATTCACATTTTTGTTTGAATGGGTGGGAATTTTCGTGGAAAAAAGTGTTTCGTCAACCTAGTTTTTGTTTGATTATTCTTTTTTTTTTTTCATGACTTTTGTTTACTTTAACTATAATCTATTGAATTTTATAATCTATTAAATTTGGGTTTAAACATTTGGAAGTTTTGTTGCGAGTGAAATAATGTTTTGCTATAAATATCATCATACCTCCTTGATATTTCATGATTGGAAAATGTCTTTGAATTATGATGAATGAACACTATTAACCTTGACACAAAAAATAGAAGAAGAAGAGCTTAAGAGGCTTTTCTATTTTTTTGGGTAAAGATTAATAATTTGCATCTATCATAATTTAAGATTACTACATTTTTCAATTACAAAAAAACCTAGGAGTGTGATGAGTATTATGCGTTTGTGGGTAAAATAATTTTTTTATCACACCCTTAGGTTTTTTTTTGTGATTAAAAAATATACTAATCTCAAATTTTAATTGATGAAAATTATTAACCTTTACCCAAAAAAATAGAAGAACCTCTTAGCACACATTAATCGCTAGATAAGTTATTATCCTTTATTTATACTAGTATATCTATACTGTAGGGGCAAAGGGCCCAACATCAGATCCTGGGCCGTGGGTCCGTCCGAGGAGACCTATACGTCCGAAGACTACACCTCATGAAGCATTTGCCCGGCCTGATCCAATGCTGAAGTGCGAATCTCGTGGGAGAAAGCCTTGTCCGAGGAGACCTTCTGCTCGGACTATTAAAAAGGTGTTCCAAATCAGTGCACCAGCCTCAATCTTATCTCTCCCAGAGAATCCCCCGATTTGTGTTGACCGTAAGGACAGATGGCGAAAATCAGATATTAAGCAAAAAGGCTGCTACCACCGCATTTATGACCCTGCAGCTAACATCATGGCCGCATTAATGAGAAAAGACTCCTAAACAGTGACCCCCTCCTTTACAGCTGCCCCCGGAAGGGATAAGGATGAAAAAAGCCCATGCGATGGGTGAGGGCATATAAATAGAAGGAAGAGAAAAGAAAAGAGGGGAGGACGGAAGGAGAAAGAAAAAAGAGAAGCCCAAACAATATTTGTACCAATACCCTCCTCGGACAGCGCCGAAGAGAATATTGTAATCCGTAAGCATATCATCAATATACGTCTGGTCCTTACCATACTTGGGCCTTCAACCCATACAGGTCTACTCTGGTGATCTTTGATCCACCCTCTTTACAAATTCATTGTTAGGATATTAAATACATTCTGGGCCTCCAGCTCTCTTGCGAACAGGCCCAATCGCGCTATTTGTGTTCTTACAATTGGCGCCGTCTGTGGGGAGATTACGATTGTACCTGTGTGCTATAGCTTGAGTCATGGTTCGATCAGACAGGGCGGAATCAGCTGATTCTCAGCATGTTGACCACTTCTTGCACCTGGAGCGCCAGAGGGACCGTGAAGGGAGCCCACGCACTAACCGTACTGCGGGAAGTCAACGCCGGAATGACGGTGATGAGACTCATAAGACCATGCAACGCCGAATTGATTACCTTGAAAGGAAGTTGCGTCGTGCGCAGAGGAGACGCAGTCCATCCAGCAGTTCATCCTCCACGGATGATTCTTACGTTGATGATCAAGACGCTAGTTACAGACCCCGCTCCAGAACACCACCATGCGAATCTTTCTCCTACGAAGAAGAACCTCATCGTGACCGCAGGAGCCGTAATACGTACTCGAGGGGTACCGGGCATGATGCCATGACAAAGGCACTCAACCAGATTTCCAAGTCGCCCTTTACACGCGCCATCGAGGGGGGGAACCTACCTCGGCGTTTTACTCAACCCACTTTTACCGCATACAACGGACGGACTGACCCCGTAGAGCATGTGAGCCATTTCAATCAGAAAATGGCTGTCCATGCTCGGAACGAGACCCTCATGTGCAAAGTGTTCCCTTCCAGTCTGGGGCCTGCGGCCATGAGGTGGTTTGATGGTCTCGCGGCAAATTCCATCGGATCCTTTCAGGCGCTCATAAGGGCTTTCTGCTCTCGGTTTGTAACGAACACCAGGGTCCCCCGGCCATTGGATTCCTTGCTATCCATGTCTATGCGGGAAGGAGAGACGCTAAAGACCTACTCGGACAGGTACTGGGAGATGTTTAATGAGATCGAAGGAAGTTTCGATGATGTCGCTGTGAGGACATTCAAAGTCGGCTTGCCAGCCGAGCACGACCTGAGGAAGTCTCTGACCAAGAAGCCTGTGAGGAGCGTCCGCCGACTTATGGATTGCATAGACGAGTATAAGCGGGTTGAGGAGGACTAGTTACTTGGAAAGGGAAAGGCAAAGGTTGTCCCTCAGGAGAAGAGGGACTTCAGGTCGGACAGGTACAGTAATAGCAGGCCGCGGAGAGACTACAGCATGCAGTCCGGGTCTGCTACATCGCAGGCTGTTCACACCGTATTCCGAGAGCCCATTCACCAGATTCTAGAGAAAATTCATAATGAGCCATACTTCAAATGACCGAACAAGATGGGAGGAGACCCTTTGAAGCGCAACTAGAGTCTTCATTGTCAGTATCATCAAGAGCGGGGGCACACCACGGAGGATTGCAGGACGTTGAAGGGCCATTTGGAGCAACTTGCAAGAGAAGGAAAGTTGCAACAGTTCATGCACCGGCCAAATACCCAGGGAGATCATGTTAGGCCAGGGGCTTCGGGGACTGCCTCATCAAGGCCCCCTTTGGGCACGATTAACGTTATCTTCGTGGCCCCCGGAAGGACTGGATCTTGCCCCTCCAGAGTAATGTCTATCTCTGGGACATCTGTTGAGGGTGACCATCAAGAAACGAAACGGGCAAGAACGGAGGTCCGACCAGTCTTGAGCTTCTCAGACGAGGATAAGGTGGGGACGATTCAGCCCCATGACGATGCTTTGGTCATCACCCTCAGAATAGGAGGGTACGATGTGAAGAGGGTGATGGTTGACCAAGGGAGTGGAGCCGAGATCATGTATCCAGATCTATATAGGGGACTGGGCCTACGGCTTGAAGATCTGACTGCATATGAGTCGCCCCTAGTCAGCTTTGATGGGAAGACCGTCATCCCTAAGGGTCAAATTAGGCTACCCGTACAAGCAGGGTCCAAAGTAGTTGAAGTTGACTTCATTGTTGTAGATGCATATTCCCCCTATACGGCCATCGTAGCCAGACCTTGGCTTCATGCTTTGGGGGCCGTTTCCTCAATCTTACATCTAAAAGTTAAATTTCCGTCTGGGGGACGAATCGAAGAGATCATAGGAAGTCAACCTATGGCAAGGCAGTGCCTTATAGCCGCCATTTCACGTCAGCCGGATGCCGAGCCCACAACCACTTCGGTCGGGCATTAATAGCAATCAACGTTTCAGGCTCCCCCCAGAGCCGAGGATCTGTCCGAGGAGCAATGTGAAAAGTTAGAGAAAGTTGTTATCAGGGAAGATCCAGACAAGTTTTTCCAGATTGGGGATCAGCTATCCCCTCGGGAAAAGGAGGAACTGCTGGCTTTCCTTAGGAGAAATGCGGATGTGTTTGCCTGGAATTCTTATGAGGCCCCAGGAGTTGATCCCGGGTTTATTTGTCACCACCTTAATGTGAGCCCAGCTGTACTTCCCAAAAGGCAGCCACTTCGGCGCTCATCCAGGGAACATTCTGACGCTGTCAGGGATGAGGTGACAAACTCAAGGAGGCAGGGGCTATCAGGGAAGTGTTCTATCCAGAATGGCTGGCCAACACGGTGGTGGTGAAGAAAAAGAACGGGAAATGGCGCGTATGCGTGGACTTTACAGATCTAAACAGAGCATGTCCCAAGGACCCTTTTCCCATGCCACGGATTGATCAATTGGTGGATGCAACTGTAGGGCATCCACGAATGAGTTTTTTGGACGCCTTCCAAGGGTACCACCAGATCCCTCTAGCCCTGAATGATCAAGAGAAAACAGCCTTTGTGACTCCCATTAGGAACTACCACTACAAGGTGATGCCGTTTGGTCTGAAGAATGCAGGCTCCACTTACCAGAGAATGATGACCAAAATGTTTGAACCGCTACTAGGGAAATGCATTGAGATCTATATTGATGACATGGTGGTCAAGAGCACGTCCGGGACCTTGAGAACATCTTCGAGATTTTAAGGAAACACAAGTTGCGCCTCAACGCCTCGAAGTGTTCTTTCGGTGTTGGGTCAGGAAAGTTCCTGGGATATATGGTCACTCATCGGGGAATCGAAGTGAATCCCGATCAAATAAAGGCAATTAATAGTCTGCAGCCTCCTCGGAACCCAAAGGAAGTACAGAAGTTGACCGGGATGACTGTTGCTCTCAACCGGTTCATTTCCAAATCCGCAGAAAGGTGTCGGCCCTTCTTCCAGCTGCTAAATAAATGGAAGGGATTTGAATGGAATGAAGAGTGTATTCTAGCTTTCCAACAGCTAAAAGAATACTTGGCTCGGCCACCTATCATGTCTAGTCCTACTGCGGATGAAGTCCTATTTGCCTACATTGCGGTAGCCACCCATGCTGTAAGTCTAGTACTTATACGAGTTGACAATGGTGTCCAGAGGCCTGTCTACTATGTGAGTAAATCTCTTCACGAGGCAGAGGTCCGCTACCTGCCACTTGAGAAGGCTATCTTTGCGATAATTCATGCCACTCGTAAACTCCCCTATTACTTCCAGTCACATACGGTTGTTGTCCTCACCCAACTCCCGCTCAGGTCGCTGCTCCGCAGTGCTGACTATACGGGAAGGGTTGCTAAATGGGGTACCATACTGGGGGCTTTCGACATAAAGTACATGCCCCGCACCTCGATCAAGGGGCAGGTATTAGCCGACCTAGTGGCCGAGTTTGCTGAGCCTGTGTTGGAAGGGATAACTGGAACAACGCCCATGGATGAAAATTCAGTTGGTCTCATCGCTGTACAATGGTCCGAATCTTGGAAGTTAAATGTGGACGGTGCAGCCAATCAACGAGGTTCAGGTGTGGGGCTCGTTTTAATCTCTCCCGAGGACGTTGTCATCGAAAAATCCCTAAGATTAAACTTCTCGGCAACCAATAACGAGGCTGAATACGAAGCATTGTTGATCGGGGTGGCTATGGTCAAAAGAATGGGGGGCAGTATCCTAGAAGTGTTTTCAGACTCGGCTTTGGTCGTCGGTCAAATCCGAGGAGAATTAGAGGCTCGAGATGAAAGAATGCAGAAATACCTGAAGCAGGTCAAATAGCTGCAACCGCAATTCAAGTCATTCAATTTGCGACATGTTCCGCGGAGTGGTAACACGCACGCGGATTCCTTGGCTACTCTCGCAACCACTTCGGCTCAGGGGCTGCCCCGGCTTATCTTAGTAGAAGATGTCCGAAGGCATTCTGAAGCAAGTGAAGGGCCTATTATTTGTCAAGCCAGGGTAGGGTCAAGTTGGATGGACCCTATGGTGACTTATCTCCGAGAAGATATCTTGCCAGTAGACAAGACTGAAGCCAACAAGGTGAGGAGAAAGGCTCCTCAGTTTTGGCTATCAGGGGACCAGAAGTTATACAAACGTTCTCTTTCTGGACCCTATCTATTATGCGTGCACCCTGAGGCCACAGAGTTGCTCCTCGAAGAACTACACGAAGGGATTTGTGGCAGTCACACGGGAGGAAGGTCCTTAGCACACAGGGCCTTAACCCAGGGGTACTGGTGGCCAAACATGCAAAGAGAATCGCAAGCATATGTGAAAAAATGTGATCAGTGCCAGAGGTTTGCCCCAAATATACATCAACCGGGAGGAGTTTTGAATCCTCTGTCAAGTCCATGGCCTTTCGCTCAGTGGGGCCTAGACATCGTTGATCCTTTTCCTAAGGCAGTCGGTAGCAAAAAATACTTGGTCGTTGCAACAGATTACTTCACCAAGTGGGTTGAAGCCGAGCCGTTAGCCAACATTAGGGATGTGGATGTCTAGAAGTTTGTATGGAAAAATATTGTTATTCGGTTCGGGGTGCCGCATACCCTCATCTCGGACAATGGCCTTCAGTTCGACAGTAAAGCATTCAGAAAATTCTATGGTGGACTAGGCATCACTAACAGGTACTCCA
This sequence comes from Lithocarpus polystachyus, assembly GCA_033629205.1. Lineage (NCBI taxonomy): Eukaryota > Viridiplantae > Streptophyta > Magnoliopsida > Fagales > Fagaceae > Lithocarpus > Lithocarpus polystachyus. Next base: position 51,481,136 of record CM066171.1, on the reverse strand, counting down.
CCCCTACATATCCTCAAGGAAACGGCCAAGCTGAGGCAGTCAATAAAGTCATAGTAAGCGGCCTCAAGAAGAGGTTGGACGATGCCAAAGGAAAATGGATAGAGGAATTACCACATGTGCTTTGGACTTACAGGACTACTCCTCGGAGGTCTACCGGAGAAACTCCTTTTGCCCTGACGTATGGCGCTGAGGCTGTCATCCCCATAGAGACTGGGTTCCCCACACTTAGAACCAGTTCATTCTCCTCGGACAACAATGACGAACAGCTGAAGAGCAATTTGGATTTGATCGCTGAGCGTAGGGAAAATGCCGCAGTTCGATTAGCCTATTATCAACACAAGCTCAAGCAGAGTTATGATGCCAATGTCAAACTAAGACCTTTAGCCCCGGGAGATTTGGTTTTGCGAAAAGTCGTGGGCACCGCGAAGAATCCGGCTTGGGGAAAGTTAGGACCTAACTGGGAAGGCCCCTATCGTATTCTATCAGTAGCTGGGATAGGAGCTTTTTATTTAGAAGATTTGGATGAAAGGGCTGTACCACACCCCTGAAATATAAATAACCTCAAAAGGTACTACTACTAATGAAAGTTTCAATTCTCTTATTAAAATTTCTCATATTGTTTACTACTAAGTGTTAAACAGAATCTTGGTCAGGCCTGGCTCCTCGGACCACCTACCTTGGGTAAATTAACACCCCTAAGTATTAAACAGAACCTTGGTCGTGCCTGGTCCTTCGGACCACACACCTTGGGTAAATTAATACTATTAAGTGTTAAACAGAACCTTGGTCAGGCCTGGCTCCTCGGACCACCTACCTTAGGTAAATTAACACCATTAAGTATTAAACAGAACCTTAGTCATGCCTGGTCCCTCGGACCACACACCTTGGGTAAATTAATACTACTAGGTATTAAACAGAACCTTGGTCGTGCCTGGTCCCTCGGACCACACACCTTGGGTAAATTAATACTACTAAGTATTAAACAGAACCTTGGTCGTGCCTGGTCCCTCGGATCACACACCTTGGGTAAATTAATACTATTAAGTGTTAAACAGAACCTAGGTCAGGCCTGGCTCCTCGGACCACCTACCTTGGATAAATTAACACTCCTAAGTATTAAACAGAACCTTGGTCGTGCTTGGTCCCTCGGACCACACACCTTGGGTAAATTAATACTATTAAGTGTTAAACAGAACCTTGGTCAAGCCTGGCTCCTCGGACCACCTACCTTGGGTAAATTAACACCGCTAAGTATTAAACAGAACCTTGGTCGTGCCTGGTCCCTCGGACCACACACCTTGGGTAAATTAATACTACTAAGTATTAAACAGAACCTTGGTCGTGCCTGGTCCCTCGGACCACACACTTTGGGTAAATTAATACTATTAAGTGTTAAACAGAACCTTGGTCGTGCCTGGTACCTCGAACCACACACCTTGGGTAAATTAATACTACTAGGTATTAAACAGAACCTTGGTCGTGCCTGGTCCCTCGGACCACACACCTTGGGTAAATTAATACTACTAAGTGTTAAACAGAACCTTGGTCAGGCCTGGCTCCTCGGACCACCTACCTTTGGTAAAATTAACACTACTCAGTATTGAACATAACCTTGGTCGTGCCTGGTCTCCCCGACCACACACCTTGGGTAAATTAATATTACTGAGTGTTAAACAAAACCTTGGGCACCTTAACGCTCCTAAATATTAAGCGTAATCCTTGTCAGGCCTGACCTCTCGGATCAACCATTTTTGGGTGAATGATCACTTTCCCCTCATTCCTTTAAAGGTGGTACGAAATCGCAGACGAGTCTGCCCTCTCCATATTCACTTAGGCTGCACGCTCTAAGCACTTATTCTTACTTCATTTAATGAGTCAACGGTATGACAGCTAATTATGCTCACTCAAATTCCTTATCATTCGTTAAGTCAAAACCAGAATTTAAGGTTTCTATCTATAAACATAAACTTTGCGCAAATAAACAAATAGAATTGAAAACAAATGAAGTTGGGCAAAATAGTTTCATTAAATCATAGAATTGAAATACAATAGTTCCATATGCGACCTACTCGCTAAATACAAAATGAGAACTATTCGTAGAAGCAACTAAGAGCCCTAAAAGCCTAACTCTAAGCTTGTCCGGCCTGGGAAGGGATATTGCCGTCATCGCTTGGCAGGGTCGCTGAGGGAGCCGTGTCCTCGGTCCGATCAGGGTCCGCGGACACTGGTGTTTCATCCGGAGCATCCGTTTCTTTTTGAACCTCCTGAGCCGCTCCAGGAAGAATCACCGCTTGGCTCACTTGTTCCGGGGCACAAGGAGACGAGGAAGAGGGGCCAGCCGGCATCAAGGCCAGATCCGGGTGGAAATACGTCTTCCCCGGCTGCCTAAATTCTGAGTCGGCAGGGACTCCAGCCATGTTTAAAGCCTCCTCCCATGTGGATTGGCAGTAGTCCCTGCAGACTTCAGTAACCTCCTCTGCAAGCCTCTTCTCCGTCTCCTCAATGCCGCGGAGGTATGCAGCCTCCTTCTCGGCCTCTGCCGCCCTCAGCACCGCCTTGGCTTCTTTCTCAGCTTTCTCGGCCTTTTCGGCTCGGGTGCGAAGATCCAAAACCAATTGCCTCGCAGTGGCCAGCTCTATCTCCGTCATGTGAAGCTTCTTCCGCTGGTCCTCGGCTTGGTCTTGGGCATTCTGCAGCCCGGCCTCAGCACTCCTCCTTTTCCTTTCTTCAACAATTAGCTTGTTGGCCAGCTCGAGCTTCTGGTGCTGCAGCTCCCCCAGGCTCTTCTCCACTTCCTTGCGGGATTGGGTCTCGGCCCTGGCCACGTTACGGGCGTCCCTGACCCAATCCTCCGCAACGAAGACCTGCTGAGTAAGCTGCGAAAGAAGAAACACCAAATTATACCATCACAAAATGCATAACTTAGACATGAGTAAACCTTCTATATACAAAAGAGATAATGGACTCACCATGGCTAAGTCCCTCTTCATAGACATAAAGAGGTTGGCTTGCCTCCAAGACCTCACTGTGTCCATATCTCGAGGGAGAAGCAATGGACGCTCCAAGGCCTCAGCGACGTATCCTGAGTGGCCGTTTTGGAACTCCCGTATGGATGCGTTAACAGTGATCGGGGCCCCATCCACGTCCAGCCGAGGAGCCCAGACTTGTGGTAGCTGAACCTCCCGGGGGTGGAGGTCACCCCGGTGCCTTGGCGGTGAAGCCCTCCTGTCGTCCTTCCTCTGCTGCTTCCCCCCTCTTTGTTGCCGAGGAGACACTTCACCCTCCTCGGCGTCCAGGTCCACAACTTTCTTCTTCCTCTTCAGATCAGGAATAGGAAGGAGACAGATTGCAGTGGTGGGTGGAGGGGGAGGAGGGAGTTTGCCAGTCTCCTTCTCTTTAGGGGCCTCCTTCGAAGATGTCCCCTCATTCCGCCCTGCTATTAAGGCTTTTAACCCCCTTCTCGGCTGCAAAGGCATCTCTTCTATGTCTTCCGAAGTCTTGGAAAGTTGAGAGCTGAGGGGTTTGGTTTGCACTTCTTCCTCCCCTTCGAAGTGGAATTGATCTATTTCTGCCTCCAACGATGGTAGAGTCGAAGCGGAGCTTTCCCTTTGTGTAACTTCTTGGGGGGCGACTTGCTGAAGCGGCCAAGGGACTGGGGGAAGATCCTTGTTCGCCAAGAATCCCTGCCGAGATACGTCTATCCGGTTAATCCTCTTGTCCCCAGCTCGGATAGAGTCCCCGACGTCTTGGAAGCTGTCCGATATTGGAGTAAAATCCAATATCAAATGAGCGGCACGCAGCTGGCTGTCCGAGTGGGCGAATACCTCCGAGCGCAGCAGGTAATTCAACCCGTGTACGTTCACGAGATTGAGTTTGGGGGAGACGAACCGCCTATCTGTAATGATAATCAAAAGGAAAAACACGAAATCAGTCATCACACTCCTGTGGCTAAACGTATATACAGTAAAATAAAGTCAAATCTAAACCGCAAACCCTACAATTGTCTTAATCTAATCCCAAAGTACCCCACCTGGCTCCCCCTCAGTGGTTGGACAATGGTGGCCGTCATGCCACGCCCCCGAGACGATGACGTAATCGTCCTTCATGCCTTTGTTGGATTTTGGGAGGCACGATATCATTTTCACGACCGGAGATCGGGACTTCAAGTAGTACCCCCCCTCCTTCAGGGAATGACATTCGTACATGTGTACGACGTCGTGCCAGGTGAGTCTTAGGCCCATCATTTCATTAAGGGCGTCTACACACCCCAGAATCCTAAACACATTGGCAGCACATTGGTGTGGACACAATCGGTGGTTCCTAAGGTACTCCCTAGTGACGTTGCCCATAGGAATGGACATTCCCCCCTCTAAGAAGGCAATCACAGGGATAACCACATCCCCGGACCTCCTAGAGATTAAAATGTCCTCCGGTGGACAATAACGAAGGCTAACCCCCTCGGGAATATTATACTTCGCCTTAAAACGCTCTATGGCTACGGGGGTATCGACTAAATTTTTAAACCTACCCATATCGATATCTAGAGGTAAAGGTTTGCTAAGAAACTTCCCTAAAGGCAAAAATAGAGAAGAGGAAGAAGGAGGCCGAGGTACTCGACCAAGATGGAATGAACCAAAGAAGTGAATACTTACGAAAGAAGGAGGTATTGTGAGTTCGGAAATTTCTTAGAAACCTAGGAATCTTTATAAAAATCTCCTCGGAATGCCTAAAACAATGAAACGTGTATCGGTAGGAGGTACTGGAATACTGGATACTTAAACGAATGCAAAGTGAAGAAACTCACCTTCTCACGGCCTCTTATATTTATAGCATGCGAAAGTGGTGGGATCTATCCCGCTCAAAATTTCATAGGGAAATCCCAGCCGCACGATCTACCTTCAGCCGTTGATCAAGGAGACAAAGCGCCACCCAGAGTAATAAAGGATGCGCTACAACTTCCAAAGCGTCTTTGAAAAATGGAAATCTCGCGAAACGGCGCATCCACGTGGATTTGTTGGAGTGCTTGATGGGTTTCAGCCTTGTAGAAATCAAAGTCCCACCTTTCTCCTCGGATAAAAGGAAAAAACTGGAACTTTGAGGGGCTATTGTAGGGGCAAAGGGCCCAACATCAGATCCTGGGCCGTGGGTCCGTCCGAGGAGACCTATACGTCCGAAGACTACACCTCATGAAGCATTTGCCCGGCCTGATCCAATGCTGAAGTGCGAATCTCGTGGGAGAAAGCCTTGTCCGAGGAGACCTTCTGCTCGGACTATTAAAAAGGTGTCCCAAATCAATGCACCAGCCTCAATCTTATCTCTCCCAGAGAATCCCCCGATTTGTGTTGACCGTAAGGACAGATGGCGAAAATCAGATATTAAGCAAAAAGGCTGCTGCCACCGCATTTATGACCTTGCAGCTAACATCATGGCCGCATTAATGAGAAAAGACTCCTGAACAGTGACCCCCTCCTTTACAGCTGGCCTCGGAAGGGATAAGGATGAAAAAAGCCCATGCGATGGGTGAGGGCATATAAATAGAAGGAAGAGAAAAGAAAAGAGGGGAGAACGGAAGGAGAAAGAAAAAAGAGAAGCCCAAACAATATTTGTACCAATACCCTCCTCGGACAGCGCCGAAGAGAATATTGTAATCCGTAAGCATATCATCAATATACGTCTGGTCCTTACCATACTTGGGCCTTCAACCCATACAGGTTTACTTCGGTGATCTTTGATCCACCCTCTTTACAAATTCATTGTTAGGATATTAAATACATTCTGGGCCTCCAGCTCTCTTGCGAACAGGCCCAATCGCGCTATTTGTGTTCTTACATATACTATCTATAAGAGGATTCATATATTTGAACTAGACCGTTATGCGATTCAAAAATACAATCATTAATGAATGGTAACTTTTCTTAAAAATAAGGTTATAAATGTCAAATAACAAATTTCATTTTAAATTCAGAAAGAGAAATCCTAAGATTTAGGATTTTTTTTCCCTTCATTTCATTTTAAATTCAGAAAGAGAAATCCTAAGATTTAGAATTTTTTTTCCCTTCACTCTCATCATTTTATTTCCTAAAATTTAGTTTTTTTTATTCCTTTTTCATCTTAATAAAAGTAAAAGTCCCCTAATTTAAAAAATAAAAATAAAAAACTAAGAGAACTCCTAAAATTTAGCCTTCATGGAGGTAGGCAGGAATCCTAGGAGGAACATGTTGTATATAATAAGAGGGATTTCAATGCATATAGCTAATCGGCTAGTTCAATGTTTCTACTTTAAATTCATTTGAATTAATTATTGGTCATCCTCAATGGAGATGATCGGTAGGTGTGGATACTCTGGATGGATACTCACTTTTTTTTTTTTTTTTTTTTTTTTTGAGGAATGGTGAATACTCCTATTTGCAAAGCATTTAACACCTGGAATTTTTAGTTTCTTTATAGAAATCGAAATTTTGAACGACCCTAATTACCAGGAACTCATCATATCGTGATGTTGCAATTAATCTTGGGAAATGTATTGCAACTCAAAGAGTCATGACTTATTAATCACGGTCGTCACACTGTTCATGAGTTTTAATGACTATTATAGTCCTCATCATATACAGAGTTACCATATGCCAATTGACATTTACATTTGTGCAAAGTCCTTACGAATTATAGTATTATATAAAGTGTTTACACCATTATACAATGGGTTACAACATCTTTTTGTTTTTAGTATCTCAAGAATAATTTAAATTTTGAGCGACCCTAGTCACCTAGAATCTATATCATACACAATATATAATAGTAAAAGCTAAGAGTAAGTTGATTCCTACAATTAAGGTTGTTCTGCCACATAGGAATATTGACCACTAAAACTTCCGCCACATTTACATTTTAAAAAAAGAAAAGCCAGTGTGTTTTGCGTCTGTGATAGTGTTTTGCACGTCTAAATACTTGAACCCAAACACTACACCAGTTCGGTATTGTTTAATTTAAACTATTTACTTACCACCGTTTCACTAAGAATAAAACTAAGGCAGTTTGTTAAACAAAGAACTAGAGAAGGCATAGAATTGGGAGAGAGAAAATTATGAGAAATCTATCTGCCAAGCCATTAGAGAATCCTCTATATTTTTAGATTTACTCTATACGGATAACGTATCCCCTCTCTTACCCGTCTCTCTTCACCTTAGCCCGTTCTCATGCGTAGACCCAATACCCTGCAAGGGCATGACCATGGCTACCATCTCCAACCCGGCCTCACTACAACTAATTTCTTTTCCTATTGTCTTTAATTAGGTTTACTGTCAATTTAGGGATTTTGACTCCTAACCCTTTCTCCTCTTTATTATTATTATTATTATGTTGAAGTTAGGGAAGCACCTTAGGAGTTCAAATACTACCACCTAATTTGTTTTTAGGGTTTTTCAGTTTATGGGTTTTGTTTTATAGTTCTCAAGTTTCCTTTGTGTCAGGAGGAAAAGGTAGCTGAAGTTGTTTCCACTACAACAAAAGTAGACTATGGTGACGAAACTTTTCGTCACAATATGTCCTTATTTCGTCACCTAAGACATATGGTGATGAAACAACATTCGTCACCTAATCTTAGCTACCAAATGTCTTGGTGACGAATATTTTTGTCAATAACATGTCTAATTTTTTTTTAATATAAAAAATGATAGGTGGCAAAATATTTTCGTCACCTTATATTTTCAGCTCTAAATTTGAAATTTTTTTATTTGACCATATAAGGTGACAAAATATTTCGTCACTGATTTTTTTTTCTTTTTTCAATTTCAATAGAATAGTTGACGAATTATTTTGTCACCAATTTCAACTTATATTCAAAGTTCAACCTGTTGGTGACAAAAAAATTTCGTCACCATTTTTTTAAATTTATTAATGTTCTTTACATTACTTGCCATTACATTAACTTGTTCATTTCCAACCACATCCATAAAAAATTATTCATACAATCTAAAAAGTAAATAAAGAATCATTATACTATTAAAACCATTGAAGTAAGTTGTTCACAAAGTAATTACAACAATATATAGATGAATGATGTCTTCCATACATTAAAAAAAAAAAAATGAAAATGAGCTCAAGTAGCGCCACAAAAAATGCCTTTTTGCTGCCAATCTTATATCTACACAGGTATAAAGAAAAATACACCAATACCATATCTATTGGAACAAACAACTACTTGTACAACTAATCACAAGATTGTACAAATTTCAACTAAATTTGATACATTGATATTACTAACATGGATCCAAGTGAAGATCTGAATAAAGGTTAAAAACAAAGTTTGATACAAGCACATCTTATGCCCTTTGATACTTAGATCATTAACATAACATACAAAAAATGTCAAGATAACAACATGATAAACTTGAACATCATCACCACACGATTATCATGGGCAAGGGAATGATCAAGATAGTGACATTGGACTTCTATTTGCAATTCAAAGAGAATGCTTTACATGGCAGCAAAGCTTGTTATAACATTGTTGGGGAGGTTCACTTTAATTCAAAATGACCCAAGAAAAAATATTAGACATGAAATTAACACGACTTCTAAGAATAAAATGGACAAAAAACACTGAAAAGTCCAGCATAGGGAAAAACATCAAGATCTACTTTCATACTTTCACTTCCATGTCTAATATATCACTAACAATTATTTAAACAAGTCACATCAAAGAATCAAACAGAAATAAGGCTTTGAAAATTTGAATCATGGAGAACTACATTTTCCAAAGAGCTCTCTCTCTCTCTCGCTCGCTCGCTCACAGCAATAATTACAGTAAGGAAAGAAAAAGAATGGACCTTTCTAAAGGTAGTGTACTTTTGGTCCCCTTAAGAACTACAAGTTAACCTATAAAGAATAAAAAATTCTAATAACAAGTAAGAGGAAGCTTTTGTTTTTTTGATAAATAAACAATTCTAGTATATCAATAGAGAACCCCAAATCACATAACAAAATGTAACAAGCACTAACTGCACTGCATAAACAAGACCTAAACAACTAGAATCAAATAGAGACGGAGACAAAGAAATATAGTACTTCAACGGTCCGAATAAAGAAATTGTTGAGGTTCAAAATATATCAAGGAGCTAGGCCCATAAAAGCAAGAAGGACCCAGCCCACGGAAGTGAGAAAAGAAAGAAAGTTTGAGCCTTAAGATGGAAGAGGAAGGCTGGGCTTGTAAGAAGAAAAAAAATAAACCTTGGGCCTTGGAGAAGGAGGAGTAAGGAAGGTTTGGCCCAAGGGTGAAAGGAAACAATGACACATAAGAAAGTCTAAAGGGGCAGGTAAGATCTGGGCTGAAGTTTCACAAGATTCTCCTAGAGCAAATCCTCGAGAAAAGGCTGGTAAAGAACAATCAGGACACGGACAGCTCTAGACAGCGTACTCATGTAAAAAAGGGGGCACGGAGAGCGAAGGAGGTCCTATCGAAATCACTTACCTACGGCCCAAAAGGGAGTGATGGGGACGGATGGTGGTTTTGGGACCAACACCTAATGAAGGAACCTAGGACCTTAGGCAGAGCAAAGAAAATGGGCCAAGAAGGAAGGTAACCAGGAGCCTTTCTAGCTACACCATTAGCAAGAAGGAATTTGTCCCATTTGGGGGAAAGAGACAAGTTTGAGGAGTCAATGGCAAAACCTTAGAACTTTAAGGTGTCCTTTTAAAACCTTAGGGAAAGAATAAGAAGCCTTGACCTTGGAAAAGAATTTGGACTTATTCAGAAAGGATCTCCCGTAAGAGGAAAGTCAGCAAGTGGGCTTTTGGCTACCAGTCTTCAGGAAAGTGAAGCAAGAGCAGAAAGAGAAAATGACCAGCCACCCATGTTTCAGACACAAAATTGGTTCTAGTACCCAAAGCACAAAAGGAATGAGTTGTTAACATGGAAGAAACAGCACTATAAAAGGGGCCAAGCCTCAGCCAAGAGGGACATTCAACAAGAAGCATTCAAGATACAAGAAAAGAATACCAGAAAGAGAGCTGAGGGTCCAAAAATAGAGTGAAGAGAAAAGACATTGTAAGGGATCCTAGGGTGAATGTTGGAAGATACACTTAGATTCAAGGGGATTCAAACTTCACAAATCTTAGAAGCCTAAAGAGAGCTATTTAAGTCTATGATTTTTGAACTTTATTGAGCGTTGTGACATATCCCAGCAAGGTAGGACCCGATGTACTCAAATACTTAATGTAATAAAGCATAATCTCACTCTATTTAAGGATCTTTGACATTCTATTTGCACTTCTTTTATTTTATTTGTCGTTCCTTGGATATTTAATCAATGAATATATATATATATATATATATGTATGTTTATGTATGTTTGTGTTGTGGGGTTCATGTCTTGTGCATAGATTGGCTCGTAAAACAGCCCAACAAGGTCGCAATGAGTCAAGCCCAGTCTAACTAACAATCAAACACCCATCTTTGGAAGTCCAGGATCCTTCCTCAACATTGGGCCTAGGTACCATCCAAAATAGGAACCCTAGAAATCAAAAGGTTCTCAAGTAGTCGTTCTTTACTCATCTCCCATATCAATCCCCCAAAAAGAGTACCTAAACCATTTGCAACCAAACAATGTATTTAAGACCTCAAGATTCCACAGGAATATTTCCACTTTGGTCCACAAAAGTCATTGCAAAAGTAACAAATGAATTCACTACATCAATATATTGTTGACTTAGTCTGCCTCTAGGTGTCTTACCCAGTGTCATCCAACTATTATCCATATCTGATCACACATACAAGGTGATTGTTAAGTCATCAAGATAATGAAATGTCAAGCATAATGTTTTCTAACATCTAAACCTCCAATATATCATAAGCTACTATTTCATACTTACAATCTTTTAGAAGTTTGAACACGGATGAGAAAGAGACTACCTCTAGGTGTCTTACCCAGTGTCATCCAACTATTATCCATATCTGATCACACATACAAGGTGATTGTTAAGTCATCAAGATAATGAAATGTCAAGCATAATGTTTTCTAACATCTAAACCTCCAATATATCATAAGCTACTATTTCATACTTACAATCTTTTAGAAGTTTGAACACGGATGAGAAAGAGACTACCTTCAAACCAACAAGGATATGAAGATCAATCTAATACTCAGCCCTTTTGCCCTTCTAGCCTTAAAACTTTAGGTCTATGTATTTTGAGGGAATTTTTGCTGAGTTTTGGTAAGGCTTGATTTTCTAACTATTTTTGTTGAATATGGGGGTATTTATAAGGGAAATGGGTAGTTAGGGTTTGATGACATGTTTGGGCAGCTAGTTGATTAGGCCGGTTGCCCTAAAATCTCATCAAAATGTAAATTGAGTAATTTTAGGCTTTTTGTCCAGAGAGTCCATACGCCATAAATTAGGTGCGTATGCATCATATACCTGGCATATGCACTCTTTGTATGTCGGGTTTGGCTTACTTCCAGTACTTTTTTAACTAGACATATCCTTTTATTTTGGACAAAATTTATGTATAGTACCTAAGGTGCTATTCTCTTTTAAGATTCAGTCATGTGGCTACTTAACTAAAAAATACACTTCCATCCCATGAGAAAAAATCCACATTGCGAAATCATAAAAAGGGAATTTAAAGAATAGCACCTAAGTACTGCATCTAAGTCTTGCTCTTTTATTTTAAATATACAATGGCAAGTGGGAGTTGGTTTTAATTTCCACCTTTATTTAGTTAGTAAATAATGTGAAAATTTTTCATTAAAATAAAAGGAGATTCTAATTAAAAAAATACTAAAGGTAAGCCAAACCCTTGTATGCCTAGGCCAAATTAGGTCAAAATTGTATTTTGGGGTTTGGACTTTGGCTTCCTACCTATTTTCATAGTTAGGCTTGGGCTTGGACTATGTTGGGCCATGTTTAAGTTTGTCATCCTCATTAGGTTCCACTCATGATGCTGATCATTTTGGTAGCGATTTCATTTCTCGTCATTGGAACTGGGGGGATTGGATATAGGTAGGAACAAAATGGGGTGTCTACAAGAAGAAAACCTCATTTCAAAGCATCATCACACTGCCCTAGAGATTTAAAGAAAGTAAATTAAAGGAATGTGAGGAAATGAACCCAAAAAAAAAAAAAAAAAACTCGTTTTTGAGACTTTATTAACTAAAATCAATTATTAAACATTAGGGATTAAAAGCACTCAAATTGTAGATTTCAAGAACCAACAATATATTTTTTCCTCATAAAATTGGCAAAGTTTAAGGAGCCAAAATATTCAAATACTTATTTCATTCTCTCACCAAACACATACGCTTGGACCATGAGAATATAAATTCATACAAAACCTCAAATTTATTCATGAACCCAACATATTAAAATGAAGCAAGAAATTGAGCAATGTAGCTAGAATTGGAAGGTGAAGGCTTTAACATCTGGATGATTCTGAAACAGAGACATGTTTTTTTCATCCAAGCCCACCCATGCCTCAATTCCATCACCATCTTTGGTGTCAGTTAGACTAACCATTTCAACGACTTTTGGTTGATTGCTCACCCAAATAGGCTTTCCCCAACCAAAATCTACTTCAAAAAGAGGAAACCTGCACCAGCTAGTGAATTTATAGATATCTATCTCACCACTCTGAAGTTCTTCTTGGAGATTTCTCATGGAGTTAGTCACCATGGAAACCAAATCATCCCCATTTTGTGGTTTCATACAATCATCCAGCGCATCCCTTATTGAGCTTTGTAGCGAACCCACCAATTCATGCAACTCCACCTTGCTGTCACTATCTCCACCAAATCGAGCATTGGCCACCATGTATAGGTTCCCAAAAGAGTCATCTGATATTGGCAGAGCTGTCCTTCCACGTAGGTTCAATGAATGAAACAAAATAGAGGGCCTTAAGTTCCCACGTCTAGCTCTAGACACAGCAATGAGAACCTTCCATAAAAAAGCTGTCACCACCACAACTCGTGAAGGTTGGTGTTTTGTTAATGATTCAGAATCACTATCACCACCTTTGGCAATTTCTTTTAGGCTTGATATTGCTGCCCCTTTGAACACAAACCTTCTTGTGATGATTGGAACTCCAAATTTCATAGGTTGCATTGCAGGTACATTCTCTCTTGGTGGGAAAAAAGAAGCCAAGTCAAATCTTGGATGAACAACTCCATTAATCCCTTCTGCTCGGCATGCTTTAGCCCATGCATTGAGGAACGAAGTTGCTGCAATGCCATCAGCTATATTATGCGAAATGTAAAGTACCATGGCTAGCCCACCACACTCAAACATGTTGACTTGAACAAGTGCCACAGGAGTAGATGTTGATTGAATTGGACGGGGAAGAAGATGATTCAACTCCTCGAGTTTTTCTCCTTGGATAAGGTGAGCAAGTTGACCACTTACTTGGGTTTCCAAGAATTCCACCCCTTCATCATTACAATCAATCATTTGCTTGTCTTTGATGTATCTCCCAGCTACTGGGTAATACAGGGTTAGGATTTCTGAAAGTGATTCCTCCAAACGCTTGTTCCTGTGATCACCATTTTCATCCCCATTGGCAAGGTAGTACAGAATAAAGGCCGCATGTATTGGAGGCTGAAGTTGATCTATTGATGATACTTTCAAACTTCTAAGGTGAGGTGGAGTTGGAGTTGCTGGTTTTATAAACTTTCTGGACAAAATTTGAACCTTCATCCTCAACTCAAATTTGGGACCTCTCCTGCTTAATCTGCTCCAGGTTGGCTTGAATGAACTCTTTGCAGACGATTGAAGCTATATATAATCAAATAAAAGTGGTTAATCACGTAAATAAATAACTAAATAGAAAGTGATTGGTGATATAATCCTTATCATAATACATAATGATATTTTGTTGCTTAAAATATGTGCTTTCTGTCAGTTCGTTTAGACCCCTTAAACCCAACAGATTAACCTAATGAATTAGCCAAGTGATTAACTTAGGTAATTTAATTAAAACTAGGTTAACACAGATAAGCAAAAATAACAAAGCAATGGAAAAATAAATAACACAAAGATATGATGACCCAGGAAACCACACCGGTAAAAACCTGGGGAGGATTTGACCTAGCTATCCTCAAGGTAAACTGAATCCACTATGAAAGAATTGAAGTTTACACGACAAGACTTAGACCACTAACATCTTGTTGCTACCCAAGTGTAGGAAACTTACTACCATGACCCCATGATAGCTCTGAGATCCACGGACTCCTTCTTTCCGGAATTCTTCAGCAAATCCACAAGCGCACCTGCTTGTATATCTTTGTGCTCTATTGATTCTGCAACTGTATTGATCTACACAACTCTTGACATAAATCTCAAGTTTGTAAACCCTAAGTGTATGTGAAGGTAAACACCTCTAGATCTCACAATGAGATTCACAAACACAGCAAAACAGAACTCTAAAAACGTGGCTAGGGTTTTCCCTTATATACTTAGGGCAAAACATAAAACCCTATACATTAAAACGGGCTTGGGCTGAGTTAAAATTTTCTGCAGAAAAACGTTCTGCACGATTTTCGATCGATCGAGTCTAATTTTCGATCGATCGAGTCATACAGAAAGTTAAAGGTAATTCTGCATAAAAAATCGATTCCAACTTTACATTAAGACCCATACTTTGAGCAAGTCTAACACACGACTAAACATTGTTTTGATCATGGTTTGCCAACATACAAATTGAAGTTCTAAATACATTAGATCCTAATCCTTAGAACCTAACACTTTCAATTAAATTACAAGTGATACTCAGAATATTACAAGTTTTACTATATAAAATTTACAAACTGAAATATCATCAATTTTTTCTTAAAAAATGAAATTGCTAAATTTACAAAAATTTATTACAAAAATATTTATTAACTGACATGATAATAAATGTGATTAATTGTACATTAGGAGTTCAATTATATAATAAATATGTAAATTACTTTTTTAATTGATGACACTAAATTTGTAACCACAATGCCCTTTTATTCTTCTTCTTGGTAACGACAGCACAACTAGACAGAGGTAAGAGTCTGAGAGATATATACACCAAGGTCCATAATTATTGAATCCGACACTTCATATTTATAGCTACATGCAGGTTGGCCCAAGGCCTAGGCCTACAGCACCAACTACAAAAATGTCTTACCTCTTCATAAAAAGGCCACAACTTCAATATAAAAAGATACAAAATATTATGATAATAATTGAAATTGTTTTTAAAATGGTTGTGCATTATATTTGTAATCTCTAACAAGGCCTCCAAAACATTAGAACAATTGAAATCATAAATTTTTTGGAAAAACAAAATTTTTGGTTTTAAATGTGCTAGATCATCAATAAATTAATAATTTCTCCTAATAGTTAGAGATTTTGATTTTGTAAACTCCTAAATAGTAGATTGTCAACATTAGCCATTTATCTTCCACATAATCACACACCAAAAAATCTCTATCTTTCTCTTAACATGAAAAAGAAAATTATACATGCACTATTGTCTTATATCCAAGATATAAAGTAAATCTCATTTTTAACAAAATAGTGAATTTTCTTCTTTTTTTTTTCGTTTTTTTATTGTTAAATTATGCTTGAACTATGATATTTGATTCTTTATTTAAAAATAACTTTTGTTAGATTATTATTGATTCATCAAATTAACCTTGCTTAAGTTAGTATTAAATAAATTTATTTAACTAATATTTAAATATACAAGGTCTCGCTTAAATTATCACCGTAGGTCTCAAACAATATCAAGTTAGTATTGCTCTTTATGAGGCTTCAAGGTTAGTATATAACCAACATTAGAGAATCAAACTATTTTATAAAGTAAAATAACATTACTTTGAGAAAAATTAAACTATTGACACAATTTTTATTAACACTAATCATAACATTTTAGTTGAACTGTTGTAAAAAAATTTAACGTCCTAAACTTAATTATATTGTTGGAAGTTGTTTGACATTGAGGGACACTGGACACAGGACTGATGCAACATTTGCAAGCAATATCAACCGCTCTTGGCGAGGAGATGTGTAGTTTTTATAATCATATAATTTTCTCTCAAAATCTGTTAGCGAGGAAATCTTTAGAGTTCACATTAAATTAAAGCCAACCACCCAACTTTAATGAGTAGAAAATGTTGTTAACGTTATCCGTAATGAACAAAAATGCTCTTTTTAGCATTTTCATCTATCTTACTTTCCATCTCTCGATGGTGTTATTCTATGGATTATGCATTTAGAAAAATGTTAATAAAACCGATTAGTGGAACTATAGTGAACCAATTATGTTTAATATAATATTTATTAGCTTGTAAAAAATAATCATAATTCAATATAGTTATGTACAGATTAGCAGGTGGCCGAATACATAATTTGTAAAGTTATGATTTCTACGTAAAATTTAAAATGGTTGTATTCCATGATAAAAAGTATTGTAATTTCATTAATTTATTTCTTTGTATTTTGTGAAATTTAATTGTAATATGTTTAGTATTAAGTTGGTGAAGATTTCTCAAAAAGTTGATCTTGCTACTTGGCTCGCGACTAGCTCGGTACTGCAACATCCGCAAAAAGCCATGTGAGGAGCATATGAGGAAGTTTAACAGTCAACGTGTTTCGCAAGTTACTCGCGACTTGGCTAACCTGCGAGATACACTAACCAACTGAATTTTAAGTGTGACTTTCCTACCTTTCGTCCATACTATATATGACCTTATTACCCACAAAATTAAACAGAGGTTATTAGATAGAAAACTCTAGAGAGAGATTTCTACAACACCCACCTTTTAGAGAAAGCTACTCATCCTTAATTGAGAATTCCTTAGTAGTTTCTTCTCCTTCCTTCTCTTAATGTTATACCTTCAATCAGTTGCTTGGAGTTAGTCACATACTGAAATCCATGCAAAGAAAAATGTATTCTACAAAATCAAGTCTAATTGAGGATTGGAGTAAAGGTTCAACTGTACGTTGATATTTTTGGATAATTTAAGATAGTGGCAAAATTCTTTATACTTGTAACCGATTTTTCTTGATTAGTAGATTCTTGGAAATGGTGATCTAAAAATCACCTAGTGAGGTTTTTGCCTTGGGAGAAGTTTTCCTCATTCCTTAACAAATCACTGTGTCATTTAATTTCCGCTGCATATTAGTTTATTTGCAGATTTGTTGATACCTACACAATTTACATGTAATTTGACCTAATTAATCAATTTAGATAATTGAATTAATTAACCAAGGTCAATCTATAACCCAACAAATGGGAAAAGAAAATAATGGTGAGAGGGATTGTTGGCATTGTGAGAGATAGAAAGAGTGACTTACCTAATTATAGGTGTGAGTGACTTACCCATCAAGTACTACTTGATGGATACACCACACCCCACTTGTGAGCTCATGCTTATAAGCTGCGGGTAGGAGGCGTCTCTCCCCGATGTGGGATTGAGCAAATCCGTGCGGGTGGCATTGGCCTCCTCAGCCAATTCCTAAAGCGAACAATACCTTCTAAAGGAAAGATTCGTTCCTCCACAAATATATTTCCATTCCATATGCACATAACAATTATGAAAATAAAAAAATCATAAAAAAATAACTAATCTCTCTTTCAAATTTATAAAATATTATTTTTTAGAATATATAATTATATAAGTAAGATATTTCCTAAAATATATCCTAAATTTGATTTAAAATGTGTTCATTCCATTAATGTCTTCAAGGTTATATTATTGTGTTGTCATCAAACAAATGAATAGTAATAAGTATTACATTACAACATCTTGTATTCTGTGTAATATCTATTCATATTTATATGTAATTACTGTTACAGTTTACCAAACGTATCATTTAATTCAAATGTTGTTAAAATTTTACCGTCCTAAACTTAATTATATTGTTGGAAGTTGTTTAACATTGAGGGACACAGGACTGATACAACATTTGCAAGCAATATCAACCGCTCTTGGAGAGGAGTTGTGTAGTTTTTATAATCACATACTTTTCTCTCAAAATTTTTTTGACATTGAGGGATACAGGACTGATACAACATTTGCAAGCAATATCAACCGCTCTTGGCGAGGTGTTGTGTAGTTTTTATAATCACATAATTTTCTCTCAAAATTTGTTTGCGCAATCTTTAGAGCTAGCATTTTTTTTTTTTTGAGAGTTTTAACCTATGGCGTCCGCTCCTGATGATAGCTCTTTATCATCAGACCAAGACACCAATCAGTTTTTGGTGTAGGCGGAGATTGAACCCCATATCTCTTATACAACCATCAGAGACTTTACCAGTTGAACTAACTGGAACCTACTTTAGAGTTAGCATTAAATTAAAGCCAACCACCCTTCCTCCACAAATATATTTCCATTCTATATGCACATAACAATTATGAAAATAAAAAAATCATAAAAAAAAACTAATCTCTCTTTCAAATTTATAAAATATTATTTTTTAGAATATATAATTATATGAGTAAGATATTTCCTAAAATATATCCTAAATTTGATTTAAAATGTGTTAATTCCATTAATGTCTTCAAGGTTATATTATTGTGTTGTCATCAAACAAATAAATAGTAATAAGTATTACATTACAACATCTTGTATTCTGTGTAATATCTATTCATATTTCTATGTAATTACTATTACAGTTTACTAAAGGTATCCTTTAATTCAACTGTTGTTAAAATTTTAACGTCCTAAACTTAATTATATTGTTGGAAGTTGTTTGACATTGAGAGACGTCCTAAACTTAATTATATTGTTGGAAGTTGTTTGACATTGAGGGACACAGGACTGATACAACATTTGCAAGCAATATCAACCGCTCTTGGAGAGGAGTTTTGTAGTTTTTATAATCACATACTTTTCTCTCAAAATTTTTTTGACATTGAGGGATAGAGGACTGATACAACATTTGCAAGCAATATCAACCGCTCTTGGCGAGGTGTTGTGTAGTTTTTATAATCACATACTTTTCTCTCAAAATTTGTTAGCGCAATCTTTAGAGTTAGCATTAAATTAAAGCCAACCACTCAACTTTAATGAGTAGAAAATGTTGTGAACGTGTAAGAACAAATTTGAACTGAAATGTTTATTCATAATGAACTAAAATGCTCTTTTTGGCATTTTCATCTATCTTACTTTCAATCTCTCGTTGGTTTTATTTTATGGAAAATTTCTGTAAAACATACACTAATATACCCACTGTTGAACACCCACACAAAATAAACAAGTCACAATCTTCGATGGCAGTTCATTTGTTGTGTATGAGTGTGCAAGAGTGTAACAGAGAGCATGTAATAGATAAACATTTTTTTTGTCTAAATTTCAAATTGTATCCTCTAAGTTTAAAATAATAATCAGCCTTATAAAAAAAGAGTAATTATCAGCATCAATATCCATAAGATTTAATTTTGTTAATTTCATCTTTAAACATTGCTGACTGTTAACGTCGCTTGTATTTCAACGTGCACCATTTGCACCTTAGTGCCATGACGTGATATAAAGTTGGTCATGATTGAATTTCCGTCACAATACGAATCCTCGATCCTCATTACACCGACTTTTTTGGGCTCTGTGTGTATTGCAAAAACTCTGAATCTTGATTTTGTATTTGCTTATGTTTATTGTTTTCTTTATTACCATTTGTATGAATTTTGGGGGCTTCATTGCACTAACTGATATCAGATAGTGATAGCAATTTTTCCCAGTCCCGCTTTTTTCCGCGCGAATTTTTCCCACCCTGCAAAAGTAGTGGGGCAAAGATGGGCCAAGATTTTAGCTTCGCACCACGGGACGGGACGGGGATGGGTTTAAACTTTTTAGACCCATCCCGCCCTTGCCTCTCCCTATCCCCACCCCGCCCTACGTTACTAAGAGTTATAATTATAATTTTTTCAAATCCTAAAATCCTACTATTTAAACAAACATATTAATATTAGCATATTTTATTCTATCTAATATGATTCTTTGCCTTTATTTTGTTATGTGTTGTACTATAAGATTTTTTATTTTTTTTTATTTTTTTTTTATGATTGTCTTGTTAAACACTTGGATATATTATTCAATTTTTTTCTAAAAATTGATTTGATTTGATTTAATGAGATAAATTTAGTTGTAATTTCAAGTATATTTTTATTAATGAAATAAATTTTATTAAAAAAAATTATACTAGTTGTAGGGAAAAAAAAAGTAGAGTTTTACAGGGTGAGGTGGGGATTCACAGGGCCCTAAGGGGCGGGAATATGGTGAGAAAGTTTTTCCCGTTATGCGGGGCGAGGTGGGGATCGGGCAAGACAAAATCATGCCCCCCCCCCCCCCCCCCCAATTGCCATCCCTAATATCAGAGCATGGTTAAGGTTTTGATCTCAATGATAAGCACCAAGGTGGACAAGTTCTACGGCAATGGAAATTTCTCAGTTTAACTTTGGCAGAAGATGGATCTCATAATCCATCCTAATTTAATACCTTCCACCTCCAACCACTAAAAATAATAAACTCATTTGTGAAATTTGCAAGAGTAAAGGGAATAGCAATAGGAAGAGAAAGGCTTTTTTAAAGAAAGTTGTGCTTGAAACTTTGTGTGTGGAAGTGTGTCTAATACAAAGGTGGGCACTATAATATAATTTTGAGGGGTTGTTTAGGCAAAAAACCGCTTTGCACCGAGTTTGGTGGGTTGCACAATTCAACCTTTAAAAACAACACATTCGCAAAATCTCCTAGTTTTGTACATTGGTCCTAAACTCATTTTAATTTTTGATTATTGTATTGATTATTTGAATTAAAATTTTTATTCGCTCCATTCAAACTCCCAAATAAAGAAAGAAAATAATATTTTTAAATATTTTTTTTTATTCTTTTCTATTTCATTCCTTTTTCCCTACCTAAACCAACTGCAAAAGTAGTTTCCAAAAGGTATATATCTCCCCCCTAAACCAGCTGTAAAAGTAGTTTCCAAAAGGTATATATGTAGATCACTGTTGTCCAAAGAAAGAAACCTGCTGGTTTCTATATCATGATAAACATAGCTAAGGTCAACTTTAAAGAGTTATATTCCTACTGAGAGTCCAACATGCATTAAATCATACCATACGAAAAATGAGTAATGTTGGGAAAAAATATATTTAACATTTGGGGACAATGCCTATTATGATTCTAACAATATCATTTTCATTTGAGTCCAATACTGATACTATTTTTGTAGTGCACTAATCATAATTTGACATATAAATAGTTGTGATTCTTCAAGACTTGTTGAAGAAAAAATAATATATAAACTTAAATTTTAACCTAATTAAGGACCCAACATATTGAAATGCTTACTCCATTCTCTAACATAACATACATACTTACCAAGAGCCTTATAGATTAACTGATTAACACCCCATGGTGTTTCCAAAAGAGATATTCAGGATTTAAATCCTCACTCTCCCAATTATCAAACTAATTTTTTTTTTAAACATAGATACACTCATGACATGAGAAATTCAGTTGATACAACCTAAAAATTTATTCTTACTAAACCCAACATATTAAAAGGAAGCAGTAAAAACAATTAGATTTGGGAGGTAAAGGCTTTAATCTCAGGATAATTCTGAAACATAAGCATAGCTTCTTCATGCAAGCTCACCCATGCCTCAATTCCATCACCGTCTTTGGTGTCAAACATACCAATTATTTCCATAGGAATAGCTACAATGCTCACCCAAGCAGGGTTTCCCCAGCCAAAATCCGCTTCATAGAAAGGGAACCTGCACCAGCTACTGAACATATAGATATCAGTCTCACCTCTTTCACGTTCTTCACCGACCTCTCTAAAGGATTTGGTCATCATAGAAACCAAATCGTCCCCGGTTTGTGCTTTCATGCAGTCATCAACCGTATTCCTTATTGAATCATCAAGTGCATCCACCAAGTCATGCAACTCAAACTTGCTCTCGTTGTTTCCACCAAATCGAGCATTTGCCACCATGTAGAAGTTCCCAAAAGAGTTATCCGGTATTGGCAGAGCCGTCTTTCCACGCAGATTCAATGAATGAGATAAAATAGAGGCTCTCAAGTGCCCATGTCTAGCTTTAGCCACAGCAATGAGAGCCTTCCATATAAGCGCTGTTACCGCCACTACCCGTGAAGGCTGGCGTTTTGTTGATGTTTTAGAATCACAAGCACCACCTTTGGCAATGGCTTTCAGGCTTGATATTGCTTCCTTATTGAACACAAACCTTTTGGTGATGATTGGATTTGCACCAGGTCCAGGTATCTTGGGTGGCTTCATAGGCATAGTATTCTCTCTTGGTGGAAAGAAAGAAGCCAAGTCAAATCTTGGGTGAATCACTTCCTTTATCCCTTCTGCTTTGCATGCTTTAGCCCATGCATTGTAGAACGTAGTGGCTGTAATTCCATCAATTATAAAATGAGCACATTCTAGCCCAATGGCTAGCCCACCACACTCAAACATGTTGACTTGAACAAATGCCAAAGGAGTAGTTTCTGATGGCATTACATTGGGAACAAGAGAATTCAACAGCTCGGGTTTGAGTTCTCCTTGGAGAACTTGAGCAAGTTTTCCACTTACGCGGGCTTCCAAGTATTCCGCCCCCTCATCATTACAATCAACTAGTTGCTTATCTCTGATGTATCTCCCAGCTAAAGGGTAATAGAGGGTTAAGATTTCTGAAAGTGATTTCTCTAAACGCTTACTCCTTTCATCAATTTCATTTTTGTCACCATAGGCATCGTAGTACAAAATAAATGGCACATATGCTGGTGGAGCAAGTTGATCTAAGGATGATGTTTTGTAACTTCTAAGGTGAGGTGGCGTTGGAGTTGTTGGTTTTATCAACTTTCTGGATAGAATTTGAACCTCCATGCTTACCTCAACTTTGAGAGTTCTTTCAGCAGATAGTTAGGCTAAATTTAATCTTGGAATTCCATGAATAAATTCTTTGCAGATAAAAAGGAATGAAGGAAAGTCGTTGTCCTTAAGAGCGTTGGCCTCTTTATTGCTTTGTTTTTTAGGTAAGTCCGACCAATAATCGTTGTCCTTTAGAGCGTTGGCCTCTTCTATTATTATTATTATTATGGTGTAGATTTAAAACATTATAACAATAATATAATACTATAGCTATATATTTAAAATAAAACAACAATATGTTCATAAAAAAAAAAAAATAAATAAAACAACAATATAGTTTTGTCTACAAAGACATTGGGCATAATTCTTTGTTGGAGAATACCTCCCTATGATTTGCTTTGTTGTTTAGATTGGATTATATGAAAACTAAGCTCAAGCTCAAATCTATCACAACTTTTAAAAATATTTCTTTTTCTTTCTCAAATCTATCACAACTTTTAAAAGTATTTCTTTTTCTTTCTATTTTCTTTTCATTTACTCCCCCACACCACACCATGTGTCAACCATCTTTTTCATTCTTCCCATTTACTCCACCCACCACCTGTCAAGTGTCAACCATGCACCACCTCTTTTAATCAAAAGGACCTTTTATTCCTTGGCTAATAAATATCTTTTGAATTTCCTCCACGTCTCTATTGAGTCACCAACCATTCTACCCTCACTCATTTTTTCTATGGTTTTTTCTCCATCAACTTTTTCCTTCTCTTCATTGTATGTATTAATTCATCATATGTATTAATCTATAGTATCATTCTTTTCTTCTCTTCTTTCATTTTTTTTATTGTTTAAACGATGGCTTCTCTTCTTACAAATACATACTAGAAGGATCTCAAATTTTGGCCAGAATTAACCGCTACTCACCAAAATGACCGAAACTCATTGGAATAGCTCGGAATTTTTTATGAGTTGGAACAAAGAGGGTTGTCGTTCCAATTTATGATCCAATACGAGATTTTTCACCCGTTCTGGATAGAATATAAATAAATTCATAACAATGGTTTCCAGTGATACTTGAAATATTGCTAATTTTACTTCATAAGACTTGCAAATAGATGTGTCATCAATTGCAAAAAAATAATTCAAAAATTCCTTCATTTATTAGGTAGTTGAAGTTAATCAATCACATTTTTATTGTATAATTTTGTAAAGATTTTCTAATAAATTTTGTAATATATTTATCATTTTCCTTTTCTAAATGTCATTAATATTGCCTTGTACTTCCGAGATAACGGTAAAGAATCTCCATTGATGGTAGAAATAACTCACCATGCACCTAGACACGGCAAACGGGCGGATTGGGTTAGGTAAAAAATGAGTCATTTGAACAGGTCGGGTCAATTGGGTTCAGGTTGGTTAGGGTCGACCCATATTTTTTTACATGAAATTTTTTTAAAGTAAAAATATGTATTTGTTATTTGGAAAGTAATGCAGCTTTGGAAAGTAATACATCAAATTATTTGATGTAAAATACATTACTTTGAATTCATCACTCATATCAAAAAGGAGCTCAGCTAAACAAATTAATACTTGTTCAATAATTTTAAAATTATACAAATTTCAACATTACTGACCAAAAGAAAATAGCACAAAAGATAATTAAAACAAACACATAAGTTTCATTTCTATGCAATATCAACATTCCCAAAATATAAGACAATATTACTAATGCCTTATTGGATAAGTAATTTGACAAAGAATAAAAACATGTAAGAAATTTAGGTTATGTTTGGTAACAGTTTTTGTTTTCTATTTTCAAAAACTTGTTTTTGAGAATATAAAGAAAAAACAATTTTCTTGCATTTTTGAAACCAAAAACATGTTTACTAATGCCTTATTGGATAAGTAATTTGACAAAGAATAAAAACATGTAAGAAATTTAGGTTATGCTTGGTAACAGTTTTTATTTTCTATTTTCAAAAACTTGTTTTTGAGAATATAAAGAAAAAAGCAATTTTCTTACATTTTTAAAACCAAAAACATGTTTGGTTAGTTGAAATAAAAAAAAAAAAGTTTTTTGAAGAAAAAAAATAGAAAATACTAAAATATGTTGTTATTAGGATTTGAACTTTAATATTAACTCATTAAAAGAGACAGATTTATTAAATTAAATGTGTATTTTCAGTGAATTTTGAAAATTAGAAACTGAAAACAGCCTTTTGCATGTTTTCAGTTTCCTTCACAAATTGAGTTTTGAAAACATTTTTTGTTTTCTATCCATTTGAGTTGCCAAATAAGTTTTTTAGTCTAAAAAATAGAAAATTGTTTTTAGACACAGAAAATATGAGGAAAAAAATAGTTGTCAAACATACCCTTACAATATTTGAAAACTAATTTTATAATTTAATATCAATTGTGGTTGACACTCTATTTCATTTTGAGAATATACATTAAAATTTGATTGTTTAATTATTTATACATGGTCTATTGTTTGAATATTATTAGAATCATATTTTTCATGTGTTTGCATATCCTATGACAAAACACACTTTACTTGTAATTGGGTAATTCTAAGATGTTTCTAGAATATCATGAAATATGTTGAGTAATCAGGACAAGTAGTATTATTGAAAACATGAAAACTACACCAAGAAACAAGTGAAGAAAAGCTAGAAAAGTGAACCTCGACACTAGTCTCAACACTAGATACTAACATCTATTGAGAATAAAAGATCGACCTCGACACTAGCTTGACACTTCTCGATTTATTGAGATATGCAAATCCAGAATTCTCATATTACATTTTCGGCCCATGATGAGTTGGATTACTAAGGTTTCGTTCGCTAAACTCCTAGAGACTATAAAAGCTTTATTTTAAAGTTATCAAAGATATAGAAACTTAATTAGAAACCTCATACATTTTTGGAGAAGCTACTGCGTTCTTATGCGTCTTAGGATTTTGTAACCAAGAGCTTTCAGATTTTCAACGTGTGCTGAAATGAAAAACTTTGTATCAGTTGTTGGGAAGTTAGTCACGTTCTAGGATCTATGCAAAGGAATAAGTCTTTAAAAGATCAAGTCCAATCGGGGATTGGAATGAAGGTTCAATTGTAGATTGGTACTTCGGAATAGTTTAAGGTAGTGGTAAGATTTTTTGTACTTGTAATTGCTTGATTCTTAATTAGTGATTCTTGAGAGTGATGACTTGAAAATTACCTAGTAAGATTTTTTCTTGTAAGTGGTTTTCCCCATTAGTTAATAAATCATCATATCAAATTTATTTTCTACTGCATTTTAATTTATTTAGTGATTTGTGTGCGCCTCCAAGATTTTCATGTAATTTGATCTAATTAATCAACCTAGATAATTGAATTAATTAATCGGGGTCAATCTATAACCCAACAAGTGGTATTAAAGTAGGCACACTCTAATTAGGTATAATCTCTGTTGTGTGATCCATTGTCCCCCGTTAGCATGGATCGTGGACAATTATTGATTATTCCTCCATTATTTGATGAAACTAACTATGCATATTGGAAAGTACGCATGAGAGCTTTTTTGCAATCACTTTATGAAAAAGTTTGGTTAGCAATTGAAGTAAGATGGACCAAACCCACAAAGGACCCTACTACATGGGATGATGAAAAGATCAAAGTTGCAAACTTCACAATAGAGCCTTAAATGCTTTGTTTGGTGCTGTGACGAATGAAGAATTCAAGAAGATTTTGTACGTTTTTAGACCCCTTAACACAAGTTGTTTAACTTAATTATTTAGCCAAGTGATTACTTAGATAAATTATTTAATATTAGGTTAATACTATAATATCATATCATACAAATAATGCGAAAATATAAAGTACACCATGATATGATAATTTAGGAAAACCTAACAGGTAAAAAACCTGAGGAGGATTTAACCTAGCTATTCTCAAGGTAAAAACAGATCAATTATGAAAGAATTGAAATTTTTACAATAGAACTTAGGCCACTAACATCTTATTACTACCTCAAGTAGAAAATTTACTACCACAACCACGTGACTGCTCCAAATCCATGGATTACTTCTTTCTTTGATCTGCAGCAACCATAAGTTCTCCTACTTGTGACTTTGAGACTCCACTCAAAAGTTTCAGATCTTCTTTAAAGTTCTTTATGCAACAACTGAAGAGATCATCAAGTTCTTGAAGCGAATCTTGATCTTGACAACTCTATGTGTGTGTATAAAGGTAAACACCTCTAGATCTCATAGAAGATTCAACACAACACTCTCCAAAGACTTCTAAAACATAGCTAGGGTTATTCCTTTTATACTTGGAGTGAAACACAAAACCCTACACGTCATATGAGCTTGGTCTGAATTGGAATTTCTGCAAAAAAAGTTAAATATGCACGAGTTTCGATCCATCGAGTCTAATTTTTGGTTGATCAAGCCTTGCAGATTTTGTCCAATATATCCTGCAATCACTTGATTCTAATTTTACATTAAATCACACTTTGAGCAAGCCTAAACCTAGACTCTATGTTTTGATCATGGTTTGCCAATACAATACATATTGAAGTTTTGATACATTAGTTCCTAAAGTCTTAGAACCTAACAGATTTCTTCCGCTAAAATCATTAAGGAAACATGGACTATCCTTCAAATCACCTATGAAAGTAACAAAGCAATCAAGGACTCCAAGCTTCAAAGATTGACTACTAGTTTTGAGAAGATAAGGATGGAAGAGAATGAGACATTTGATGAGTTTTATGCAAAACTCAATAATATTGTAAATTTAGCCTTCAATCTAGGAGAGAAAATTCATGGACTTAAGGTTGTAAGGAAGATTCTCCAATCTCCTCTAGAAAAATTCCATGCCAAGATCACTGTTATTGAATAAGCAAATGACATTGATAAAATTCCTTAAATTGAGCTTGTAGGAAACCTTCTGACTTATGAGTTAGGAGTAGTCAAAATTGAAAAAGGTAGTAAAAGTAAGAATATGGCTTTGAAGGTTAAGGATGATGAAGATGAAGAATCATCTGATGATGAACAGACCAAGTTCAAAGCATTTATCACTAGGTAGTTCATGAAGTTCGTCAAAAATGCAAATGTGAAGATGAATGAAAAAGACCGCAGAAAATTAGGATTCTCTTCACTAGACATGCCAAAGAAAGAAACTAAGGAAGGTGGACAAAACATCAATGCTTCATCTCGTCCTAAGTGTTTTGGTTGTCAAGGGTATGGTCACATGAAGTAAGAATGTTCAACTTATCTCAAGTCTATAGGGAAAAGTAAAGCCCAAGTTGCTACCTTAAGTGATACTGAACTAGAGAGTGATTCAGATAATAGTAATTCAAATTAAACAAGTTACAGCTAAATCTAATATTCATCATGTCAAACCATTTTCAAATGTGACAATTCTATTTATATAATGTACTGTCAGTAAAATAAATAAATAAAAAGTCTATAAATACATTTTTTTTTTTTCATTTCAATGCAAAGTTTAAATTAAAAATAGAATTCAAATTTGGAATTGAGGTCTAATGGAGGATGGCTAGTTATGGAAACTTCAGTTTTGTGTCAAATAAGAATGAAAGCTATTTTAGTTTTTCATTTTTGGGTCAAATGAGAGGGGTAAAAAAGAAAGAAAGAAAGAAAGAAAGAAAGGAAATCTCCTGAAATTAATGTTTATTCCATCAGACGAGAATTTCTTAACACATTGAAATGTTTATTCCATTCTCTAATGTAAAATACATGCACAGTTGCACGCAAACGAGAAATTCAATTCACACATAACATGAAACTTTTTTCTTAGTGACCTAACATATAGAAAGGAAGCACAAAATCGAGCCACATGCCTAAATTTGGGAGGTAAAGGCTTTAATCTCAGGATAATTCTCAAACAGAAGCATAGTTTTTTCACTCAAGCTCACCCATGCTTCAACTCCATCACCATCTTTGGTGTCAAACAGACTAACTATTTCAAAGGGAATTGCTACGATGCTCATCCAAGTAGGATTTCCCCATCCAAAATCTACTTCATAAAAAGGGAACCTACACCAGCTACTGAACATATAGATATCAGTCTCACCTCTTTCTCGTTCTTCACCGACCTCTCAAGGATGTAGTTATAATGGAAACTAAATCGTCCCCATTATGTGAATTCTTGCAGTCATGAAGCGCATTTCTTATTGAATCATGAAGTGCATCCACCAATTCATGTAATTCAATCTTGCTCTCATTGTCTCCACCAAATCGAGCATTGGCCACCATGTAGAGGTTCCCAAAAGAGTTATCGGGCATTGGCAGAGCCGTCTTTCCTCGCAGGTTCAATGAATGACATAAAATAGAGGCTCTAAAGTTCCCATGTCTAGCTTTAGCTGCAGCAAGGAGAGCCTTCCATATTAATGCTGTCACTACCATTACCCGTGAAGGTTGGCGTTTTGTTAATGATTCAGAATCACAAGCACCACCTTTGGCAATGGCTTTTAGGTTTGATATTGCTGCCCCATTGAAAAAAAACTTTTGGGAAATGATTAAATCTCTTTGTTTCTTTTGGGCACCCCTGGCGTATATGATTAGTATGCTTTGTTGATTATGTCGATCGGAGATAATCAAATGCAAATAATTTCAAGTGTGAGGAAAGTATCATAGTCGGGATTTATAGTCTGAAAAGAGTAAGATAAGATTAAAAGTAGAAGTATTTTATGTGTATCTTCATCATGTTTTGGATGAATGCCTAATAGGTATCTTGTACTCTTTTTTTCGATATGTTTACAAATATTTACATGATATATATACCGAAACCTCGATATCTCAAAACCGCTCCACCGCCCCATGCTCCCCAAAGCACTTGACTCCTCTTTTCTTTTCCTAAAATAGGTGTCTTGTCCTTACTCATTATTTCAATCTATCCTATTTTCTACAACTTTTAAGGTGTTAAGAAAAACAATGTAATTTCACGACATTCAGCTCCTAGTATTAATGAAATATTCACCTAAAATTTATTAAAATGTTTCCTCATAAAAATTAGGAGAAATTAAGTTTCTCACTCTACGTGAAGAGTCTTTTCTTCTCTCACTTACAAGGGGTGTGGGCCTTATCATGGATCCCCATAACCTGGTTTGTATTATTGTCAAACATAGGAAAAGGACGATAAGTTACTTTGATATCACGTTAGCCTATACACACATGCATTGTAGTGAAACTCAAAGTTTTTGTAGAACTTGCTTAAGGAGTGCACAAGTCAGGTTGCAAAAAAAAAAAAAAAAATTCATAGAGGTAAAATACTAAAATCCCACCCAACCCATGTGGGTCGGGTTAGTCAGTTTTTCATTATTATTTTTTTCCAGATAAATCTGAGCATTGCACATCAGTAGTATTACGAACACTCTGAGTTTGAGATTTTCAAGACCCAAATTAAAGTTTCAAAATCACTACAACAACAATGTAAGACTGAAAAAATGTTAAGAAATCTGTAAAAACATCATGCATGATAAAAGTTAAATCCACATGTTTTATTGATATCCAAGATGTAACAAACTAACCATTAATAGAAGTTGTTTGACATCCAAGACATTGCTACGTTTGGAAGGACAAGATTGATTCTCACATGTAGTTCTTGTGTAGTTTTCATAACCATATGTTCTGCTGGCATCCAAGATAATACAACATTTGCACGCGATAGCGAACGAGTAGCTTACATGGAGTTCTTGGCCAAGGGTTGTGTACTTTCTATGTAATCACATGTACTTTTTTCTCTCAAAATTGGTTAACGTAACCTTTAGAGGTGACATAAATTAAGCCAACAGGCCAACTTTTATGAGGAGTAGAAAAGGTTGTTAACGTGTAAGGAAAAATTGTGCTAAAAAATGTGTATTCAAAATGAACTTTTAATTCTCGTCTGCATTTTCATCTATCTTCCTTTCCATCCCTTGATGGTTTAATTTATAAATTGAACTTATTTGACTAAATGTTTTCAAATGGTATCTTCTAAGTTAAAAGATAATTTATTTTATTTTATTTCTGAAATTTAATTTTGTTGATTTCATCTTTAAACTTTCTGAACAGTTAACAAGTTGTGTTTTTTTTTTTTTTGTTGATAATTTGATGTGTTAGAGACATATCAGCCCAATAACATAGGCCCAAGCCTAATTATACTTTGTGTGCAAGCCAAGTCTCCTACGTGTACTAGAAGTCTATTAGTCTAGGGTTTAGTCTACTATATATACACATGTTATTATTCATTGTAACACAGGTAGGGGTGTCAAACGGGTAGGTTTGGGTGGGTTTGGGGTGAGCATAATTGAGTTGGGTATATAAATCCTATTTACCCATTAAAACCCATTTAACTAATTGTTTCTAACCCAAATTCAACCCAACCCAATTATTATGGGTAAACCCCAACTTACCCAATTATTAAAATTACCAAAATGCCATTAAAACGAAAACCTCAACACTTTCTTGGATTTCCTTTTCCACTCTCTCTAGTCTCCATTCTTGGGATTAAAAAAATTCCACATAAACACATCCACATCAGCAATTATATTAAAATTCCAAAAAAAAAAAAAAATTTCTTTTCTATTTTCTCTCACTTTCTTGGCAACCAAACAGTGCAACAAATACAAAGAAAAGGCATTTCAAGCACTGCACGGTGAATCCTATCTCCCTCAAAACCATGAACGCGGTCTTCCCTTTGGCACAGATCCTCTGCACGCAACCTCGCACCAACACGTATTGTTCCTTCAACGGCTCAGCCAGCTTGCTGATCTCGGTCCAGACCCTGGTACCTGGAGCGACCTTCGACTGGAGGTCCAAAATTGGAACGTCGCCATAATTTTCGGCGAGCGGATCCTCCATCGAAAGCGACTGAATGGCGGAGGCCACGGCGGCTTCCTGGCGGCGCTTTAGCTTCTCAAGCTTCGCCGCTTCTTTCTTGGCTACTTTCTTGCTCTGAGGTTTGGAGGATTCTTGTTGTTGTTGTTGTTGTTGTTGTTGTTGTTCTGGTTATGGTTTTGGTAGTTGGGGTTTGGAGGATTCTTGTTGTTGTTGTTGTTTTGGTTCTGGTTTTGGTAGGCGAATCTATGGGTGAGTTTCAGTGTTATGTAAGTGTCATTGCCATTAAGAGGATCCTCAACGCCTTAAACTCAACAGAAAACTTGAGCATGAGTACTCCAATGGATTCCATGAGTTCTAGATGAGAGCTAGAGAGAGAAAGAGAGAGCAAGAGAGAGAGAGAAGTGTTTGGAGGCCGAGAAAATGAAGGAAAATGAAAACTTAAACACTAAAACATCTGAAGGTTTTTTTTTTAAATGGGAAGGCTTAGGTTGAATTTGGGTATATTGTTTTTGGGTTAAATGGGGCTCAATGGGTTTTTAGTTAAAACCCAATAATCGCTTGGTCTAATTAGGTTGATGCCCATTTAACCCAACTAATAATTGGGTGGGTTTGGGTTCAATTAGAATGGGTGGGTTTGGGCGGACAAATGGGTGTGGGCTTACTTTGCCACCCCTAAACACAGGATTTGTACTACACTCTAATATATTATTGATGTAGCCTTTTAGGGTTTCCTCCGTGGATGTAGGCCGTTAGACTGAACCACGTAACCCTCGTGTGCTATTGTGTTCTATACTTTATGCTTTCGCTTCCGCATCCATACTAGCATATTCAACATGGTGTATCAATGCTAATATTTAACATGGTATCAAAGCCACCTTCTTGTAGCCATGGTTTTCTGTCCTTGCAGTATATTTAAGAGCAATCTTTGTCTTTCTCGGTGTTTTTTTTCGCTGCGTTCATCTTCTTTGGCTTCCTACTGCTGCCGTCAAAATTCTCCAATATAGTCATGCCACCGTTAGAAGTCACATCAATACTGCAAGACCATTGTCTTCCTCAAACTACTGTCACAAAGTCAAACTTCATTCAAGGGATCTTCTCAACCTTATCAAATCTCAAGATTTCATCAAGTTTCCATCTTGAGTTTGAGAGGGGGTGTTAGAGACATATTAGCCCAATAGCATAGGCCTAAGCCTAATTATACTTTGTGTGCAAGTCAAGTCTCCTACTTGTACTAGAAATCTATTAGTCTAGGGTTTAGTCTACTATATATACACATATTATTATTCATTGTAACACAGGATTTGTACTACACTCTAATATATTATTGATGTAGCCCTTTAGGGTTTCCTTCATGGATGTAGGCCATTAGGCTGAACCACGAAACTCTCGTGTGTTATTGTGTTTTATACTTTATGCTTTCGCTTCCGCATCCATACTAGCATATTCAACATGGTGTATCAATGCTAATATTTAACATGATGGTTATAATGGAAATGAACATTTAAATCCTAAATGTTTCTATTAAAAAAATCAAAAAATATCAACCAATTGAGTTACAGGTAATTTATCATATTACATAAAGTGACTTGTGTTTCATGATGCACGATTTGCATCAGTACCATGCATGATATAAATTAAGTTGGACATTATTGAATTTTCTTTGCAATACCAGTCCTCATTAATTACACCAACTATGTTGGGTTCCTCAGCACATGTTGCATGCAAAACCCACTACAAAAAATTTGTCATGTCCCAACGTTTTTTTCCCAGCGTTTTTACAAAACGCCGTAATAGATACGCCTGTACCAGCGCTTTTTGAAAACACTGGTATAGCCAGCACCTATGCTGGCATTTTTCAAAAACGCTGGTATAGGTATCCCAAAAGCGCTGGGATAGGGTTACTGAATTCTCAAATAGGGAAGCCCTGTCCCGGCGCTTCTGTAAGCGCTGGAACAGGGTGATCCTATCCCAGCGCTTCCAAAAGCGCTGGGATAGGTCACTTCTCATAAGGGAATCGAGTGACCTATCCCAGAGCTTCCAAAAGCGCTGGGATAGGTCACTCCATTTCCTCACGGAGAAAGACCTGTCCCAGCGCTTTTGGAAGCGCTGGGATAGGATCACCCTGTTCCAGCGCTTCTAAAAGCGCTGGGACAGGTCACCTATAAAGAATTTTTTTTTTAAATCATAACCTTTTGCAACGAAATCATCCCATTAGCGACGGAATGAAGTCGTCGCTAAAGACCATATATATATGTGTCCGCCCTTCAGCTCCCAATCTCATAAAAAAAAAAAAAAAAAAAAAAAAAAAAAAAAAAAAAAACTTCAGCTCCCAAGAGAGAGCAACCGTCGCCGATGAGCTCACTAAACTGTCGTCGTTTTCCCTCAAATCCGTCTCCGATAAAACCAAATCGTCGCCGTTTTCCCATAAATCTGTCGCCGATCTTTACCATTCCGTCACCGATCGTCGCCGTATCCAGCATTTCGTCGCCGATTATTTGCTCACTTTTTTTGGGTACTTATCCATTTTGCTCTTTTAACTCGTTGAAAATTTTTTTTTTAATCTTTGTAGATATGGTTCTGCTCACCCTTTTTTTTAAATCTTTGTCATTTATGAGTTTTTGGGGTATTTTGGTAATTTTTAGGTTTCAGAGGTATCTTGGTCATTTAGAAGCGCTGGGACAGGTCACCTATAAAGAATTTTTTTTTTTTTTTAAATGATAACCTTTTGCGACAAAATCATCCCATTAGCGACGGAATGAAGTCGACGCTAAAGGCCATATATATGTGTCTGCCCTTCAGCTCCCAAAACTCCTTCAGCTCCCAATCTTATAAAATAAATAAATAAATAAAAAACCTTCAGCTCCCAAGAGAGAGCAATCGTCGCCGATGAGCCTCACCAACCATCGCTGATGAGCTCACCAAACCGTCACCGTTTTCCCTCAAATCCATCTCCGATAAGACCAAATGGTCGTCGTTTTCCCACAAATCTGTCGCTGATCTTCACCATTCCGTCACCGTATTCAGCATTCCGTCGCCGATCATTTGCTCACCCTTTTTGGGTACTTGTCCATTTTACTCTTTTAACTCGTTGGAATTATAACTATCAGTTTAGGGTTCATTGTAACACATAAAATTCATAGAAATATCAAGTAGAAATGTAACCTCTAAGGCTTTACATAATATGTGTAAGTAATCACTTATTGAATCTTTTGCATAAATTGCTCACTAATCACTTTTTGAGAAATTTATTGAGACTAATACCCAATTGATATGCTTAACTGAAATCAGTCATTTTGAGTGTGTTTTAATTGCTAATGTGGCACTTGGTAGTGTAATACTAGTTGTTTAGCACACTAATCCATTGTGTATTTTAATTCGTAGGATGGTGATGGTGATGGTGATTCTGCAGTGGATATCCACTCTCCCGGTGCTCAGCGCTTATCATCTGATGATATGCAGTAGGCGATACTTTAGGCACCTATTTTGGAGTAGGCGATACACAGTTAAATATAGTTAGAATGTATTCTTTTGTGTAAGACATTCTATATAGTTAGAATGTATTCTTTTGTGTAGGACATTGTACATAGTTGTTTAGAATGTATTATTTTGTATATAAAATTTTAGACATTTGGGATGTAATTATTGATATTGTTTAATTAAATATATTTAGTTTCTTGGTTTAATGTGGTATGGTATTTGCTATTGAAAAATATGAATGGTAGCTCAAATCAAGTGCACAGGTATTGGAAAATATGAATGATAGCTCAAATCAGGTGCACAGGTGCTGAAAAAATTAAAAGGTGCTCAAATCAGGTGCTGAAAAAATTAAAAAAAAAAAAAGGTCCTATCCAAAAGCGCTGGGATAGGTCCTTTTAATTTATGCTCGTCCACGGTCTACACCAGCGCTTTGTAAACGCTGGAATAGGTATACCCTATGCCAGCGTTTTCAAAAGCGCTGGGATAGGTCTTTTAAATTAACTTAATTCATGACCAATACCAGCGATTTTGAAAGCGCTGGCATAGGCAATACCTATTCTAGCGTTTTAAAAGCGCTGAGATAGGTCTTTTAAATTAACGCAATTAATGACCTATACCAGCACTTTTAAAAGTGCTGGCATAGGTAATACCTATTCTAGCGTTTACAAAGCGCTGGTATAGAGTGTCCTCCTGATATTGTCAATGAAGATGATCAAGTTGTTCAAGAGAAAGAAATTCCGGATTTCCGAAGATGGAATATCCCCAAGGTTAATATTAAACATATTTACAATACTTCTTGGCATGAGAATACTGGATTTTCTCAGTACCGAGTAAGAACTGTTGAACAAACATTTTCTATTTCCAGACACCATGAAAAATGTTGTTTGTTTTCAAAAAATAATATTAACGAATTTCTTGCTACTAAATTAAAATATTTACACATTGGTCTTGTTCAAGTTGCTGTTAAACCTCTCACAAGAAAAGGTATTAATGCTTCTGCTTTGATGTGCTTAAGAGATGCTAGATTTAGGCAATTTAAAGATAGCATTCTTGGCATGATTACTGCATCTTTGTATGATGGTCCTATTTACTTTGATGTTTACCCTGATATTTGCCTTGCTCTTGATGATCCTAATATTGTTAAAGCTTTGACTTTAAATGTATTAACTTCTGGTTATGATATGGATGAAGGTAGTAAACCTTTTGCTCTTATTTACCGTATTTACTACAGACTTGTGGGTTCCCAATTGAATCCCCGAGCTGCTCATATTAAAGATCCTTCTGGTAAAACCATGTTAATTCAATGTTCAACTTCTGATGCGAAAATTAAAGTTCCAAAAATGATTCGTTGGGAAGATGTGAACCTTCCTAAAGAATGGTTATTGGAAAACGTTTCGCCTCCTGCTAAACCTATTTACCATGAAACTGATCTCACAAATATTCAACAATATCTTGATGGAACTGTTAAGATAAGTTTTCTTGATAAGAAACCTTTAAGAATCAATGAAGGAAGACATTCCTTTGCTGGATCTGAAAGTGTTTCCAAAAGAGACCTTGATCTTGACGAATATTTACAAAAAAGTTTTGTTAAACCTGATTTAAAGCTAAAGGGTGTTTCAAGTGATAACTCCCAAATTAGCACCCCTTTTTATTCAACCAAAAATGATAAACCTGCTGAAGATGAAGAAGATACAAAATCTGTGTCTCCTGCTGCTTCTGATTTTGCTACTGTTGAACCTCCTATTTTTCAAAACCAATTAAGAGTTTTAACTGCTCTTCCTAAAAGTTTTGAAATGGATCTTGTTTACTTGGCTCAAGAAAGTCTTTCTCCCAAAAACAGAGAGATAAGAAGGTATTACAGAGATACTTTCTCTCAATCTGAAAAAGATTGTATTAAACGGAAATGGAGAGAAAAGATGATGCTATTAAAGAAAAATATTCTGTTTTATGATTTTCTTAAAAATTATTACGTTTCAAAAGATCCTATTCAACAAAATCATTTGAACATAATTAAGAAATCAAATTTTGTTAAACAAGACAAAACTGTTGTAAGGTCTAGCCATCTTCCTCTTGAGACAGTTATGATAACCTGTCAAAAGACGGAAGTGAAAGCTTCTCCTTTCAAGATTGCTGATGCTGAGACTCCTGCTTCTGGAATTATTGAACAAAACAATTTTACAAATGAGTCTTTGCATATTATTGGTCAACAGCTTGACCGTATTGAAGAAAAAATTATTGAACAAACTGTTTCTGTAAAAACTGAGAAACCTTTGATTGATTTGCCCAGTCAAAGAGAAAAAATTGCTTTTAAAACTTCTCAGTCAAAAACCCTTGACATTGTTGACAAAATGCTTTCTGATTTAAAAGTTAAATCTGAAGGTACTTCTACTTCTAATGTTGCTGTTATTTCAAAAAATGATAAAGAACCTGTTTTTGAAAATACAGATTCTGAATCATCCTCTTCTGTTGACTTAAAAAATGTTTTTGACAATGGTCTACCAGAAATTAAAAGATTTGTTGGAACTAATCCCATGTCTTTTACAAAAAACTGGTATACTAAACCTACTCCTCCTGACATGCAGTTTGAAGAAAGGATTTTCCAATCCCAATTCTCTGTTTCTGCTGATAAACTGTATGAATAGAATATTGACGGCTTTTCTAAACAGGAAATTATTAACAAAATGGGTCACATGTCTATGGTTGCCATCACTTATATGAACAATCATGACCTTGACCACCCTGAGATTGTTGAACTTCTTTCTACTGGTTTTACTGGGACTCTTCGTGGTTGGTGGGATTCGTACCTCACTGAAGACTCCAGAGAATCTATTAAACGTGCTGTTAAACTGAATGATGAAGGTCTTCCTATTTTTGATGAAAAAAGGAATTCTGGAATCCCTGATGGGGTTAACACTCTTATTCACACAATATTAAAACATTTTGTTGGAACCATTACTAATGTTTCATCTCGAGTTTCTGATTATCTGAATAATTTGAGATGTCCTACTATGTCTGATTATAGGTGGTACCATGCTGTCTTTCTTTCTAGAGTGATGCTTCGAAAAGATTGCAAGAAGCCATATTGGAAAGAAAAGTTTATTGACGGTCTGCCTCCTCTTTTTGCTCATAAGGTTTTACGTTTTTATTTACAACTTCTAGTTTCTCCTTGAGTGAGTTTTAGATAATTGAGAGCTTACCTCCTCTCCTAAACTTCCCTCAGGAACTATTACTGTTGACAATCCGGTAACCACTACCTTTGTAAGTTACCACTATTTACCTCTGTATATCCTGTAATTATTCATCTTGTACTTTGTTCATTACTTTGAATATTAATCAAGTATTTTCATATTTATCAATTATCTTGATGATATACTGCTTGGCTGGTTCTACCGCCTTATTAATTGTTTAAATTACTTTGATTATTAATTGTTTTAATGATATATTGCTTGGCTGGTTCTACCACCTTATTAATTGTTTAAATTATTTTGATTATTAATTGTTATACCGCCTCCTTAGCTGGTTCTACCTTGTTTATTATACTATCTCTGTGCTTCTGGTGCTTCCGCCCCTTGCTGCGCTTGGTTCCCCCTCCTTGCTGGTATAGGTCTTATAAATTAACTTAATTCATGACCTATACCAGCGCTTTTAAAAGCGCTGGCATAGACAGCACCTATTCCAGCGTTTAGAAAGCGCTGGTATAGGTATTGAATCAGTAACATTTAAAAGACCTATATCAGTGCTTTTGAAAACGTTGGCATAGGGCGTATGCCTTTCCCAGCGCTTTTGAAAAGCGTTGGTACAGGTCCGGCGACCCTATACCGACTATCATTGCGCGGCGGTTTGAAGCGCTGGGAAAAAAAATGTCGGGATAGGACTTTTGACCCTATCCCAGCGCTTTTGAAAACGCTGGGATAGCCCCTTTTTTTTGTAGTGACCAAGCGCCGCACACTGCAAACCTTGACTTTATGTGTTTGTTTATTGCTTCTCTATTACTATTTGTTTGAATTTAGTGACTGTCATTGCACTACACACTACAACTGATATCAAAGCTTGGTTCAAGGTTTTGATGATAAGCATCAAGGTCGATCAAAATGGACAAGTTCTACGGCAATGGCAATTTCTCTTTTTAACAAAGGTAGAAGAAGGATCTCATAATCCAATAAGGTATCCATGAGGCACTACATGGAAAAAAAGAAGCCTAAGAAGATGTGTGGTGATGACTAGAAAGTGATGGATGACAAGGCTATCAATGAATTTGTGTGAGATAATCTTAACCCCTCTATTTTATTTAAAAAAAAAAAAAACCAATTCAATACAAGGATAAGATCTTATCCTTCTACGCAAAGGTAAACAGAGGGTTTTCTTTTTTAAAATTAGTAGAGATAGGAAGGGAAAGAGTGATGGGATTTAAACTATAGACATGGATCATTAAAAATAATGTTATTATTACTGAACTATTACTTAAATCATATAAATAGAGGTATTTAACACTTTATCCCTTTTTTCTCTTATTTTTTTATCACACCCCTATGAAACAAATCCTAAAAGTAGTTTCCAAAAAGGATATATGTAGATCACTTTTTCCCAAAGAGAGAAACCTAGTTTCTCTATCATAACAAACAAAACTAAGGTTAACACTATGGAGTTATATTCCTTTTGAAAATCCAACATGCATTAAATCATACCATACGAAAAATTAGTAATATTTGGAACAAAATATATATAATTATTTTTTGTGGACATGGCCTATTGTGATTCAAGCAATGTCATTTTTACTTGAGTCCACCACTAATTCCATTTTTATTGTGCACTAATCAATAATCATAACATGACATATCAACAGTAATGAAAAATTGTATTCCAAGTCTTATTGAAAAAAAAATTATAAATAAACTCAAATTTTATACTAATTAAGGACCCATCATATTAAAATGCTTATTCCATTCTCCAATGTAATATACATACTTGTCAAGAGCCTTGTAATTTAATTGGTTGACATTTCTAGATGTTTCTATATAAGACATCTAGAGTTCAAATCTCATTCTCCCAATTATTGAATTTTTTTTTTTTAAGTAACATACATACACTCATTACACAAGAAATTAAATTCATACATAACCTGAAATTAATTCTTATTGAGAGTAGTATTTATTACATACACTCTATTACACACATATGAAAAAGAAATTAAACTATGAGTGCGGGTCATGATTTTCAAATTAAAAATCATGACTTCAAGTCACAGTTTTAGTAACTTTTTCTTGTGTGTGTCACAGCATGTGTTTAATAACTTTTATCATCTTACTAATTAAAAATAGTGTTTATTACACATACTCTATTACACACGTATTTGAACGCATGTGAAAAGACAACTAAAATTGTGGGTTGAGATCACGATTTTCAGTTAAAAATCGTAATTTCAGGTCTTAGTTTCAATTACTTTTTCGTGTACGTGTGAGTGTGTGTAACAACATATTAAAAGGAAAGCACTAAATAGAACGACACAACTAGATTTGGGAGGTAAAGGCTTTAATCTCTTGATAATTCTGAAACAGAAGCATAGCTTTTTCATGCAAGCTCACCCACGCCTCAATTCCATCACCATCTTTGGAATCAAACATACCAATTATTTCCATAGGAATAGCTACAATGCTCATCCAAGCAGGCTTTCCCCAACCAAAATCCGCTTCATAGAAAGGGAACCTGCACCAGCTACTGAACATATAGATATCAGTCTCACCTCTTTCACGTTCTTCCCCGACCTCTCTTAATGATTTAGTCAAAACAGAAACTAAATCATCCCCATTTTGTGGTTTCATGCAGTCATCAAGCCCATTTTTTATCGAATCTTCAAGTGCATTCACCAAGTCAGGCAACTCAAACTTGCTCTCATTGTCTCCCCCAAATCGAGCATTGGCCACCATGTAGAAGTTCCCAAAAGAGTTATCCGGTATTGACAGAGCCGTCTTTCCACGCAGGTTCAATGAATGACATATAGTAGAGGCTCTCAAGTGCCCATGTCTAGCTTTATTCACAGCAATGATAGCCTTCCATATAAGTGCTGTCACCACCATCACCCGTGAAGGTTGGCGTTTTGATAATGATTCAGAATCACCAGCACCACCTTTGGCAATGGCTTTCAGGCTTGATATTGCTGCCTTATTGAACACAAACCTTTTGGTGATGATTGGATTTGCACCAGGTCCAGGTTTCTTAGGTGGCACTATAGGCATAGTATTCTCTCTTGGTGGAAAGAAAGAAGCTAAGTCAAAACTTGGGTGAATCACTTCATTGACCCCTTCTGCTTTGCATGCTTTTGCCCATGCATTGAAAAATGTAGTGGCTGTAATTCCATCAATTATAAAATGAGCACATTCCAGCGCAATGGCTAGCCCACCACACTCAAACATGTTGACTTGAACAAATGCCAAAGGAGCAGTTTCCGATGGCATTACATTGGGAACAAGAGAATTCAACAGTTCGGGTTTGAGTTCTCCTTGGAGAACTTGAGCAAGCTTTCCGCTTACTTGGGCTTCCAAGTATTCCACCCCCTCATCATTACAATCAACTAGTTGCTTATCTTTGATGTATCTCCCAGCTAAAGGGTAATAGAGGGTCAAGATTTCTGAAAGTGATTTCTCCAAACGCTTGCTCCTTTCATCAGCTTCATTTTTGTTACCATTAGCATCGTAGTACAGAATAAATGGCACATATGCTGGAGGAGCAAGTTGGTCTATGGATGAGGTTTTGTAACTCTTAAGGTGAGGTGGAGTTGGAGCTGCTGGTTTTATCAACTTTCTTGATACAATTTTGACCTTCGTTCTCAACTCAACCATGTTGAACGTCTTTCAAGAGATAGGTTGGCTTTATTTAGTCTGGACTTGGTTTGAATATGCACTTTGTATACGATTGCACCTATATATATATATAAACATCTTCTACTATTGTGAGTATTATTTTGATGATTTTGTATGCTAGGTTAGGAAATTATTGGTGGGGTGGTCCATGGTGAGGCTTGTGGGAGTTGGTTTCTTTCTCGTGGGCCTCTGAATGATATTAAATTGATTTCCCAGCTAACTAATGGAGACTGTCCACTGACTGTAGCAATGACTCTCCATGCAAAGACGTTGAAGGAAAATATTTTCTTATACTCGTTTATATCTATTATGTTTCATTAATATCCATAATTGTTGTAAGAATATTCACATTTTACAACATGAAAGTAGACTTTAAAAGGGTGTAAAATACTATTGTCCCCAAAAAAAATGTGGGTCAATCACAATATTTAATAACAAAGATAAACTGCAAGGTGAATTGCTAATAACATAGATATTTTCTTTAGTCTTCACTTATATCAAAATTTCAGTATGAACTGCAAGGTGAATTGCTAATTCAATCCAACTCTTAGATGAGCTAGCATACGAGTGAGAAGTTGTTAATATAATTTTGTAAATAGTTTGTTTTGTTAATTATGTCGTTCGGAAATCATCAAATGCAATTAATCCAAAGTGTGAGGCTCGGGATTTTGCCCGAGAAGAGGAAGTCGATAAAAAAATAAGATGAAGTTAAAATTATTGTTGTTGTTATTATTATCCTATAATGTGTTTCTTTGGATGAATATTTTGCTTAATAGGTTTGAGGTATCTTATCTATTCTTTTCTTTTTTTATTTTCTTTTTCTAAATAATAGATATGGTCCTATTTTTTTTGTTAAAATAAAAAATAAAAAGAGTTAACAGGTATGGCTATTATCCCCGACCCACTTGAACCCTACTTATAATTGGAGTGAGACCACCTATGTAATAGTAGGGCTTGCCACTACTCAAATCTACAACCTCAAACTCTATCTAGCTCGAATGGAAGAGAGGGAGGGGATAGAGATGGCAATGGGGCGAGGTGGGGTTGAAGGATTGGGTCTTCGTTTCCGCCCCGCATAGTTTTGTCTTGCCCCATCTCTGCCCCACCCCACATTACGGGAAAAACTTTTTCACCCTATGCCCGCCTCTTAGGGCCTCGTGAAACCCTACCCCATCCCGTAAAACTCTACTTTTTATTAATTTGCCCTACAACTAGTACAATTTTTTTAATGAAACCTATTTCATTAATCAAAATATATTTGAAATTATAACTAAATTTATCCTATCAAATCAAATGAATTTTTAGAAAAAAAAAATTGAATAATATATTAAAGCGTTTAACAAGACAATCACAAAAAAATAAATAAATCACATACACATAACAAAATAAAGGCAAAGAACCACATTTGAGTAGAATAAAATAAGCTAATATCGATATGTTTGTTTAAATAGTAGGATTTTAGGGTATGAAAAATTTACAATTATAACCCTTAGCAACGCGGGGCGAGGTGAGTCTAAAAAGTCTAAACACATCCCCACCCCACCCCATGGTGCGAGGCTAAAATCTTGCCTCATCTCCTCCCCACCCCATGGTGCGGGGCTAAAATCTTTTCATCTCCTCCCCACCACCTCTG
Source organism: Lithocarpus polystachyus (assembly GCA_033629205.1). Lineage (NCBI taxonomy): Eukaryota > Viridiplantae > Streptophyta > Magnoliopsida > Fagales > Fagaceae > Lithocarpus > Lithocarpus polystachyus. Next base: position 51,437,508 of record CM066171.1, on the reverse strand, counting down.
CAAGGCGGGAAAAACTCACATGGAGCGAAACTGGTTAAGTGGGGCGGGATAAAATTGCCATCTCTAAGAGGAGGTAGAGTAGAGCTGGAAAAAAATTATCTGCAATTTCTTACCAACTCTACTTTACTCACTTATACATTCCCTCTGTTTAAATTGGCCAATAAAATGATGAATTACAAGAATTTCCTAATACTAAACCACCTCCATGGGATGGTGAATAGTTAGGTATCCTATCCTAAGTCATAATTTTTGCGATAACCTATATTCTGCAACTTAATTTTTAGCTGTTAAGAAAATCTACAACGCTTGAGTTGTTAAAAAAACAAAGTACAGGACAATCTTTACTATGTGTGGCTCCTAGTAACGAAATATTCACCAAAAGTTCTTTAAAATGTGCCCACATAAGTGACTATGATCTGACGGTAGCCCATACATCGTGTACTAAATACGAATACTGACTTTAGTGGCACTTGTAATTGTCGTGGTACTTGTGACTATTGGGACTCTCAGACTATATGATACCTAATTGGATTGAGAAAATATACCTTTACACTCATTTACATCCATTGTTTCACATCAATATTTATGTTTCATACAAAAATATCTGCATTTTAAATTTTTAATACATGAAAGTTGATGTTCAAAAACAGATGTGAAAAAAAAAAAAAAGAATATATATATATATATATATATATATAAAGGTATAAAAAACCTACTTAATAATACTCGCTGATTAAAGCTAATGGATACATTCAGGACGGTGACTTCCACAAGAGTTTCAAATCTTTTGTCCAACAATATTGAATATTCACGATTCAAAATATGTGAACTTTTCAATATAATTATTTAAGATTTTTGGAGTTGTATTCTTTTGATTGAAAGAGAAAATATGATCTTTAGTAAGAATATATGGCGAAATTACAAAATATATAAGCAATTAATAAATAGGTATGTAATTGTCAAATAAAATATGTTATAAATGCATTCTGATTTATTGTTCATACTAATGTATATTATTCTAGCAAAAAATTATGCTTAATTTGTTAACAAGGTTATTTTCTGTAGATTTACTTTTCGAATTTGGTATTTGTCAATGGAAGTTAAGAGAGTAATCAGGAATGTTTCTTCTTAAATGCATCCGTAGTAAGATTTTCAAAGCTACCTTTATATGAGTTGTTTGGAATTTGATTGAGGTTCATTACTATGTTCGGTATTCTCCATAGACTCAATTGATCACAAGACTACAAGTACATATTTCGTATAGTATCAAAAAAAAAAAAAAAAAAAAATTAATGCATATTTAACAACAAATTAACTCAAGAAATCAATGTAAAATATAAGCATAAAGTCAATTGATTACAAGACTACAAGTAAATATGTCAAATAATAAGTAAATAACAATAATTAATAAATGCAAATTTAACAACAAATTGACTTAAGAGATCAGTGTAAATATAAGCATCGAAACATCTAATTTGATTCCTTAAACATAAATTTAGAAAAATAAATAATTGTCATAATTATATTTTTATGATCGGTGACATATCGATTTATAAAAGTCGTGTATTTTTATCTCTCCGTCACTCATTTAATAATAGACAAGTTGTTGCATGGTTAGGTTTGGTTCACATCAAATATGTAACAAGAGAATTTGTTTGACATCCAAGACACATTGCTACATTTTGAAGGGACAATTAAGATGGAGCTCTTGGGTATTTTTCATAACCATATCTTCTGTTGACATTTAAGAGATGCAACAATTGAAAGAATAGCGACTATCGACGTAGTATCTTACATTACATAGAGCTCTGGGGCCTTGGCTAAAGGATGTGTAATTTGTATAATCACAAGTTTTTCTATCAAAACTTGTTAACGTCAAATCTTGTTGGCGTGATCTTTAATTTAGAGGTCGCATTAAATTATGCCAACTAACTTTTAAGTGGAGTAGATAAGGTTGTAAAAGTGTAAGGAAAATTTGTTCTCAAAAAAAAAAAAAAGTTTAAGGAAAATTTGAACTACAAAATGTGTTATTCATAATGAACAAAAGTACTCTTTTTTCTTTTTTTTTCTTTTTTGTATTTTGATCTATTTTACTTGCCATTTTTAGATTGTTTTATTTAATTAATAGAACTTTTTTGTCTAAATTTCTAATAATATCTTTTAAGTTTTCATATAATCATTTTTATCTCTAAGGTTTTAATTTTGTTAGTTTCATCTTTAAAACTTTGCAAATTTACCAATTAAAAAAGTACTAGAAAATATGACTTTATATAGAATAGAATAAAAGAGAAGTATACAAGTGGTTAATCCTAACTAATTTATTAAATATCCATAGTTGACCCCAAAAAATTTGGATTAAAGGTTGTGTTGTTTATGGCGAAACTAGTAGCATCATTAAAAATTATAAAATTTTAAAAGGGTTTCACATTTGAGGCTTTAAGATGAAAAAATGAGGCCTCATGCATGTGATTTGCTTTCTAATTAGGCGAAGTGCAGAAAGATTAGTTCAAATCAGTTGCAAATTGATATTCAGTACTATTAATTTTATATTATTAAATCCTGAGGTTTAAGAATTATTCAAATTAACTCTTCCATATCAATTTTATTAACCATAATTAACAAAAAAAAAATAGTCATGTGATGTGCACATATTATTTTTAAAATAATTTTGTTATAGTAAAATGATTAATTATGTGCTTACCATGCTACTCCAACATATCAAAACCTTCCTTTATCTACAAACTATAAAGTTACATCTTCAAAGTAAAACTTTTTCGTTAGATTATTCCTCATTTAAATACCTTCTAATTTATTTTAGATCTGCTATATTGTCCATTCATTTTTCGTGAATGACCTTGTCATCTAAGTTGAAATAAATTGCATTGGCAGCCTTCTCATCCATCACTTCCTTGTCATCGCCAGTAATCTTCTCATGCTTCTGTGTCCCATATAGTGCCTCATGGAGGCCTTGTTGGATTATGAGATTCTTCATTTGCCTTTATTGAAGAGAGAAATTGCCATTGCCATAGAACTTTGTCCACCTTGTTCCTTGTTATCGAGATCAAAATCTTAGCCAAGCTCTGATATCGGTGCAATGACGCTCTCAAAATTCAAACAAATAACATTAAAAGAAAACAATAGACGAGTACACACACAAAGTTAAGGTTTGGTTTACTTAGTGTGGTACTTTATTTTTGTGTTTCAAACCTCACCTCCTCTTCCTCCTATGGACCTATCTAAAAAAATAAATTAAAAAAATCTACTCCACTCTACCACATTCAAAACAGATTTTGTTGAATATTCCTTACATTCAATTTTTTATATGGGCTTTGAGTCTTCAGTAGTGATTAAACTAAAATCCATTGATGCTCACTTACACTTGTATTGTATCTCAGCAGGCTAGTCAAACTACCAAGAACATAGATAAACACCAATAAAACTGTCATTCATCAGTCTCAATATTTCAGCATTCACAATTAAGAAATCAATAATAAATCAATACCTTTATTGAGTTATTACCCCATACACACAAAAAACCATCTACCGAGTTGTTTCATCAACAAAGTTATATACAGAGAGAGAGAGAGAGAGAGAGAAATATTTAAATGAAACAAATAAAAAGTATCGAGACTAATTTAATTATTTGTAAATAATAGATGAACTAAAGTAACAAAAGTGGAGTTTTTGAACTGATTTAGCTAAAATTGCATTCAACCGGAGCAACAAAAGTGGAGTTTTTGAACTATTTTAGCTAAAATTACATTCAACCTGATGCTATTGCTCATATGTTAGAATTCCAGTATATCATCCTGATAGTTATCATTGCCACTGAGCTCTCACTGATTCACTTCTGCAGTCATTTTGTGTTCACTTATGCCCGTGCTAGAGGAAAAGGAAAGGAGGACCTGGGGGGTCGAAAATTTTTCACTTTTGGCACATTAAAAATTCAAATTTATCTCAAAAAAATTCAAATGTAATGAAATTGGAACGAGGGCATTAAATATATTTCCTTGTGAAAGCTAATCTCCTAGCGATGCGTCATTTTTGTTAGCCCAAAAAAAATTCATGGCTGTCTTCCACAAACAAATATGTTACATGTGGGCACATTGGTGGTGAGGTCAAGTACACAACTGAAACATGAAAAAGTAAAAAAACAAAAACAAAAACAAGACAAAAACAAAAACAAAGACAAAAACAAAAAAAAAAAAAAAAAAAAAAACCTGAATTCCAATAGCATATCAAGAGTAAACATGTTACAATTGGTTTAGATTACATAAATCAAAATTATACATTTATAAAATACAACCAAAACACTACTTCTACAAATTGGATTATGAAATAATCCGCAAAAGAAGGGAGGGGAAAAAGAAAGAGGAATTCTATCTAAGTTTTTAGACACCTAGGACCTATGTAATCACAAGTATGCATCACTTACAAAGGTTGAGGAGCTCATCCTCTAGTATTTAAATTTTCCCTCAAACCCAGACACTCTTCTTCCTACTTGCTACACCGTTTAAAAAAAAAAAAAAATCAATATTACAACACACGCCTTTTATAGACATCGATCACCAAATCAATGGAGCTCCATTATCACTTGCATTATATATGACACAAAGAGTCATCTTGGTTTTCTGTTACTGTTTCTTCCTATTGCTGCACTCACATAGAAAATGAATATTAGATAATATCAACTTTATCCTCTATGACCACTTCACAATTTTTGTTCTACTGACACTGTTAAATTTCATATTGCTGAATGATATTGAAAAGTAATACAACTAAAGCTGATATCATGATACTTCCCAATTGAATGTATAAAATTATGGCAATACACCAACATATTATTGCACCAAAAATGTTACAACATATTATTACCAGCATCACTTATCCACAATTTTGACAAAGATCTATTTCATTGATAGATGCTCCAAGTTAATACATCCAAGATTGACTTCATTGCAGTACATCATTATTCAAAGAAACTATTCTATTTTGAGCTACTGGGTAATTATGGCACTGGTGCCTTCTCTTAACCACACAAAAGAGCAAAGAATTTGAAAGCTGCCAACATTGTGCAACATAAATATCTACGAAAATGACGTCCCAAATTATGTGAATTGGATTGGGTAAAGTGCATTGTGCGGCTCTATACTAAGTCCCATATCGGGTGTTTAATAGGTCAAACTAGACTTTATAAGTGATTACGAGAAACCCTAATTGTAACTTGACTGGCCCTTTTAGAGTATAGTGCATATATGCCTAGTGTTCTACTCGAGTCATAAGATATGGTATCAGAACCAACTTGTTAGTGCCATGTGGCTGGGGGCACTATAATACAACATAGGACTTAATGAGAACGTCATGAATTTAAGTGGAAGAGATTGTGATACCCTTAATTATGTGGCTTAGATTGGGTAAGTGTGTTGTGCAAGTGCATGCTGAGTTTTACATCAGGTTTTTACTAGGTCAAATGCTATCTAAACAATGACGTGAAGGCTCAATTGTAACTTGACAAGTTCTTTTGGGGGTATAGCATGTGCTACTAATGCTTTCCTTGGGTTGTGATACAAATATACAGAGCCAAAGAGATTATATAGGGAACACAAATACGAAAAGAAATGGCATGCATAGTACATGCCTAGTTCGAAGTTACGATGCAGAAGTACTTACTCTAAATGCCAAGGCTATCTATGGCAAAGAAGGTCTTGCTCTATGGACTCAAATTCTTTAAGATTGTCGACTACATTTTGAACTTTCTTGGATATCTGTTCACTATGCTCTTCAACCATTTTCATGAATGCATTTAGCTGTTCTTGGTATGTTGCACACAACCGTTTCTTATTCCGCAGCTCTGCAGTCAATTCCTGGATTTTTTTATCCTTTTCATCCTACAAAAATAGTGAAAAAAAATTACTTAAATAATCAATAATCAATACCATCACTAGTTTGGTAAAAGCACCCGTGAAATACAATCATTTTATTGTCCAATTAAGGTGATTTCCCACTCAAGAATGCCACCTGTAATACTGTATGTAGACTAGTATGTAGGTAACTGATATGCATGAATACATTTTTTTTTATTAAGTATTTATCAAAATGGATATACGCATTCACACACAAAATGAGTAAAGGACGCTAAAGCTTTTGGACAATATATACATAAATGTCCGTAAACATTCATAAATGCCCAATGGTGTCAAAAATAAAAACTTAAACAAGGGATAATATTCAGCCTTCCTAAATAGGAAATCCCTAGGAGATACAGGAACTAAGGGGTGAATACAGAGATTTTAACGCATTCCCCAAATGTAGAAGCGATCTGTCCACTAGTCAAACAGTTCAAAAATTCAGTTCAAGAAGTTAGATGAATTAAAAAATTAATGTTAGTTTTTTATTCCTTTTGCCAAGGGTAAGATAGAGGGATCGAACCCCTAACACAAACCCCACAGAGGGTACGGAATGCCATCAGGCATCAGGCAATTGGCAAATAATTATGGACAATATGCATAAAGCATGAGAAAATATCTGACATACATTTTTTTTTTTTATTGGTGAGTTTCAGATAGGATAGAAAGGAGAAAAAAATTAATGTGGCCAACCCAATCTAATCTATAGAAGATCCATAACCGACCCCATTTTGGGACTAAGACTTTGTTATTGTTGTTGTTGTGAGTTTCACACAGCCCCAGTGAATTTTGAAATCTTGACCTCACCCTTCATCTATTCTTATGTGAGAAGGAAGTACATTTGAGCTAGAGGTAACTGGTATATCTGATATCCATATACCACACTTGTGTTAAAGATACTTGGAATGAACTGTTTGCACACAACAAATCTTTCTCCATTTATCATATATGTAACCAGGGTATCTCTATGCATTTGAGTATCACACTCAGAAACTTGACCAATTCACACTTCCAACTGTAGTCCAGAAAAGGTATAAAGGTACTGAACAAGTGTGCCCTGTAAGTTTGAGGCTCAACAAGGTTTCTTGCCAGTCCAACACTGAAATGTGAAAGCATTAGTAGTAGTTTTTCCTTGAAGTTCCCCCTGTATTGTAAAATATGCACAAGTGTGAGATATCCATCAGAATCATCCCAAATCCATATGGGAATGATTCTCTGCTAGGACACTTGTTTTTTTTTTTTTTTTTGAAAAGTGATTCTCTGCTAGGACACTTACATTTTGTCCTAGAGAATTACAATACTTGGCAAGTCTCAGGAGGAAGTCTATAATTGCAACAATGCCTCCAAAAAGCAAAATATTCCCTTTTGGTCATCTTTATTGATCTTTTCAATGTAGGACATCCCAGAGCTTCACAGGGAAAGAGCTAGATTAGACACAGGAAACCTCTAATACCAAATCTGATGTTGGACATATTCCTAAAAGCAAGATCCTACACAAGTCTTTATAGAAAAGCCAGTTGGGGTGCCTGAACAATGCCTAGATAACACAAGGCTGCATTACAGAAGCAACTACATAATAGTTCTCACAAACGGCCAGTTGGGTTGCCTGTGATAATACTACTATCCCCTTGATATTTTTTATAAGTAATAAATAGTTCATTAAAAATGGGTAAAACTTTGGTACATGGAGAGTATACAAGAGCCCCACCAAAAAGTTAACATCTAAAATTACATAGACCAAGAAAATCAATAAAAGAAGTATACTCTACATTCCCAATATTTCTTAATCATTTTAAGAATAATCTCAAAAAGAAAAATCACAAATTAAGCACCAAGGTCTCCACATTAGGCAAAATGGAATAGCGTTCCACACATCAAAATTCTAACATCTCTTAAATACTCCTCCCCAACATGCTAACAACTCCTTCACAGAACTTGGCATTACCAAATGAACTTCAAATAAGGCAAAAGCCAATGACCAAAGTTCTCTTGCTATGGCACAATGTGGAAAAAGATTACTGATTGTCACCCTAGAAGCCTTACACATACAACACCAATCAACAATAGAAATGTCATGCCTACAAATCTACAGTTAATATTAGCCATGAGCTGATGTCCAAAGCCCATATGAAAACTACCTTCCTTGGAGTCTTTGTCTTCCATATTGCTTTCCAATGAAAATATAATCGACAGATTCTCAATGTCCATTGATAAAGTGTGAACCTAAAGAACACTGACTCCTAACCAACATTTCCCAGAAACTTTCTGAACCAGTACTCTAATTAAATCCTAAGGCTCTGTCTTGGTGACCAACCAGTTTGACTCAGACCATCTAGTTCAAGAGTATGTGGAAAATCATCTCATGGTCCTAACCCTCCATTGCTCATGCTAATATGGTATTATTAGGCCTCCTTCAGTAATTAGCCCTCATTTGGACCAACACCTTTGCCAACCATGATAACATGGTTATATTTAAGAACTAACGTATTAGGTAGGAGTGCAATGCATTATTTGCCTATAATAAATCACTTCTATCCATGAGTAAAGCTAATGAAACCACTGACATGGACTGTGTTAAATAACTCCAATTAAGATTGCTCACTTTCATGTTTAGGCAAGGCCCAAATGACAAAGGGCCTCCAGTCAGAACAGGATTACATAGTTGCACAGTGGAAATTCCAAATATATATATTTGAGCCAAAACCTTTAGAAACAATTTGCCTTCTTTTAGGGGAAAAAGTTGAAAAAAAAAAACTTTTTTTTTCTAGTAACTAAATTAATCAATAAAAAGAACTAAGGGGATAAAACATAGTTTGGTTTGCCAAACCATACAATTAAAACAGGAAAATCTAGCGGGCTCCCCCAAAAATGTTCCAGGGGAACATCCTTCAAGGGCTACTTTCTACCAAAATATCTCAATAGTCAACAACTCTCCCCTTACCCATAAAATCCTCATGCCTTTAAAGGAAATTAAAATATTGAGCAAAAAGACTTCTGAAATGCAATCTAGCAATTTTTTCTTAGTACCCCTTCCCTCTTGATAAATAAGAATTTTGGAAGAATAGCTTTTAAATATTCCCCATAGAAAAGTCCAGTTTGTTTATATGGATAACTCCATTTAAAAATCTAAAATTGCTGATGGAAAAACAATATTAGATACACCAAAAAAAAAAATCAAGATTTGTGGTCAAATTTTAAAGTGGGGGATTTCTTGGAACCTCTCATAGGTTGCTTTAGTTATTATTGAGTCATAGAATTAAGTTTTTTGAGTTTGAAAATTGCTAGTTCAGTTTTAATTAGAGGCCCATGAGTTTTATTTTGTGTTTTGAGTCTTTTCCCTATTTTGTTTAGAAGTTCTTGAGTACTTTTATTTTGCTATTAGTAATCCTGATCTTTCTAACAATGGGTTATTTTTTCTAGGAAAAGGGTAGGATTAAAGGCTTTATTGTGGTCAATAACATTCATATTGAGATTGATTTTTATAAAATTAACAGCTTATCTTAAGCTTTGAGAGTGCAATTACCTTCTCCTCTCCTACCTAATTGTAATTACTTAGAATAACCTAGGTGTCATTGCTGAGTGTTTTATCTTTCTTTATTTTACATTCTTTTCATTACCAAAACCCATAAATGTCAAATCGTACACAAGAACCCTTCAAGAACTCATCAATAAATCTAAATTAGGGATGAATTCCTAAAGATCCTACATCAAAATTGGTATCAAATCCCATCAAAGCTTCTGTCCCACGTCAGTTACTATATCTGCACTCACTGAAAGTTTTGATTATTAACCTTGCCTAAGGCATTGTTCAAGTGTCCACTCCCCCAAACAGTTCTATAGTAATTCACAAGTGCTCAAATTACTAAAGTAATCACCTAAAGCAGAGTCCACTGGGTCATGTCTACTATTCAGAAAATATATATATATATATATATATCCAATTCTTTGTTTCAGTTATAAGTAAATCATAGAATTTGTTAGCAAATTCATGCAACAGAGTTTTTGCATAAACGAGAAAGCTGACTATTTTGGGTCTTAAGTTTTGGAACTTACGCCAAATGTATTCTTTTTAGTCACTTCTTGTCAATCTAGCATAAAAGTACTTCTTTTTTTATGAGTACATGTATCATTGTATCAAATGAATTATACTTTGAAATTTGAATGGGTTTGCCAGTAATGGCTTTTCACAATGTAGATAATGTATTCTACAAAATCTACATAAGGTTGTTTATCTTGTTTTGGTGAAAATTCAACCATAGTAAATGAGCCCCACTTAATTTGGAGCCTTGCAATTATATAACATTCCAAATAAACTCCTCAAAGAATTCCATATTTAACATTCCAAATAAACTCCCCAAAGAATTCCATATCTATTCCAATTGAATACTCTTTGCCTTCTATATGCATATAAGTTTGCGTTCTCTCTCCAGGGCTTAACTATATTTCCATTTAATGCTCCCAATTCTTCTTAAAAATAAGAACACAATAGATATATTGTGGGCTAAAAATTGTATAAGCCCAAATATAAAGAATATGATCTAAAACATTAAGGGGACAACATAAATAGTCATTATAATGGATGTGGAGAAGTAAATAAACCCAAAGCAAAGATATAGATTTATTGAACAGGTAATGGAGTGACAAAACGGTAAAAATACTGCAGCAAAAAATTATATAAGAGATAAGAAAACTCACCATTGTTTGGCGAGCTTCACGTGGGGACACCACAAGTGGATGATTATGGTCCTTTACAAATTTTGTGATCACCCATTTTCCAGACTTATCATATTTTACATGAATCATTGCCTTACAACCTTCCCTTGTGCTCGGCCGTGGCTTTCTAACTGGCCCAAACTTACCACGAATGCTAACACAGTGGCCCTCCTTATTACATCCAAGCCGGCGAGCAAGAATCTTCCCATCTCTTTCAGAGCGACGGCAAGACATCACTCGCATAACGAATCCTAGCCGCCGTGCATACTCATCATAGAATATCTTGGCAGAATCTTCAGATTCAAATTCCATACCCTCATATGGTTCTAGAACTGTATCTCCTTCATATGCAGCCAACTCAGCTCCAGCAGAACTCTCCACTCTGGCCCCCTCATCAGAATCCACTGCCACACAACATTATTTGCCCTTTGCTTTCAAATATGAAAGTTTCATCATCTTGTAAAATAAGCTAAGTCATTCAAGAACAAAACAAAAGCAGTAGCATTCTAGTTCATCGCCAACAAAACTGAGGATAGAATTAAAATTTATGAGGTTTCAAATTTTATGCTTCTCATTCTTACAAAACAAGAACAAACAAACGACACAATACCAAAAACAGAAACTCAAGCTTTGTATTAAACCAAGTAGCCATATAATGAGTAACTGGTAATTCTTTTCTAGGGAGCAACCAACCAGAGCATATATAAGGCAAAATTTCATCTCTCTCTTTTCCTTTCCAGCATTTAATTGATCAAACTTGGTGAGCACAAAAAAAATTGCAGACGCATAAATTTCAAATATCAAGGCAAACATGTATCCCAGCTGATTACTCAGTTGTGGTAACCAACACATCAAAAATCACATAAAAGTAGCAGTAAAAACAACAAACAAACTATAAAAATAAAAAAATAAAAACCCATAAATTTAGAATCTTTAGCACTGTATAAGCAGTAGCAAGCTAACTCTTCTTCAATAGCAATACAAAAAATGGGCATAAAGCATGTGAATAATTACTCCCACAACAAATCCCAAAGCCCAAATAAGCAAAACCCATTAAAATTAAAGCCTTTCACATTACAAAATTCACAGTATTTACCAATGAACTTTTGAGTGGCTGATTCAGAGAGAGACAAATGGAGCAGAGAAATGGGAAAAGGAAATTAAGGGGTTGCATCAGATGGAGAAATAAGTAATGGGTACTCTTTGAAATTGGGAAATAGTAGAAAAAGGGTGAGTGACTTACTTGGTTTATAGAGTGTGAAAGACGAGGATCTTCGTGTGTTGTGAAAAGGGTGGCACAGACAAGAGTCACAGAGAGACAGAGACTGGCTGCCTCGTGAGTTTCCAACTTTTGAAGGTTGTTTGTTTAAAAACGGTGTTGGATATATGGGGGTGGGGGGGGGGGGGTGGGGGGAGAGGAGATTTTCAGATTTTGGGCCTTTTTTTGAGTGGTGTGATAGTATGGACTTGAGTCTAAGGATATCTAAGGTTGGATACCCACTTGTGTGCAGCCACGTGTCAAAATATTTTTTTTTTTTTTAAATGTGCCACGACTTTTATCGTAATCCTGACCTAATTGTATGCGACTAACAGTCCATTACTTTCATGTTGACTTATCACTTGTTCTTAACCATTTACACTCACAGTCAACTACATCAAGGTTGTGTCCACAGATTTTCCCGCTACAAATTATTCTCATTTGTCCTTCTGTTGTAATTTAATTATCACCAAGAGCCTTATACTTTAATTGGTATTTCTTGTTATTTTTTATTTTTTTTATTAAAAAAATCTCACATTTCTAATTATCAATTATCAAAAAAATCCTTTTATTTTTTCTCAATATCTAAAACATTTTTCATAATTTCTTTCAAATGTTGAGATAAAAAGTTTATAGAAGATAAAGTGATGTCATTAATATGTTTGTGTGAAAATAAATAATGATACATTGTGAAAATATTGTAGCAAATATTCCGTATGTAATATTACAAGTTTTTTCCAACTTTGTACTACTTTTTAGTTTTTAGAGCAATGTTGGATATGAGTGTGCAAACTATCACCGGAGCCGACAACACCGACCCTCCCGCACCGCCATTGGCACTGACCAACAGAGCTGATTCCGGAGATCGGAACGGGAATGGAGCTCCGATGCCGATGCGGTGAGGACATCAGAGACGCAATACACGCACTGAATAGAGCCGAACCGAACCGATACAAACAGAGAAAAAAATTTTCAGTTCAAATCAGGGGTACGGCGTCGTTTAGGTGTGTATCTATTTTAAATTTTTTTAGTAAAACGTCATTGTATTGGGTTATTAAAAAAAAAAAAAAAAGGGGCATCGTTTTATGTAGGTTTTCAGACACATACCTCAGTGCCTCACTATAATTTCATTCTATTCACCTGGGGACCCTTAACTCTCTCTCTCTCTCTTGCTCTTGCCCCAGTTGCCTCGCCTCTAGCCTCTCACTCACGGTCTCGTCAACTTGAGCCACGCCTCGCAGCAGCAGCAACAGCTCCCCACGGCAAACCACGATAAGCCATCAGCCCCTTTCTTTTGGTTTTAATGGAAACGGAGTAAGAGAGATTGTGTTGGACTGTTTGTAGTTGTGCGTGAGAGTGTGACTATGTGAGTTGTTGACTTGTTGTTGTTCAATGTTCAGTAGGGAAGTGAGTTAGAGACTTAGAGTTAGAGATGGAGATTGGACAAAGGAGTGAAGGACTGAAAGGAGTGCGTGCGGGTGACCAGGGGCGGAGTCAGGGGGGGTCGAGGGGGGGGCACTTGACCCCCTTGACTCCACCCAAAAAAAGTTCATAAGTGCCATCCTGCAGAAGTAAGCAAAACTTTATTAAATGCTTAACCTGTTTGCCCACTCTGATAAAAAGAAAAAAACAAAATGCAGTCCCCAAAATAGTTCTAAAAAAGAAAAGGTAAAAATGTTACACAGCATTGACTATTGCTACATCATTATGGTTTTAAAAAGAAACTTTTATCAAGTCCCAGATTTAAGCATGCCACTACTATTCATGAAAAGTTTATCCCAACTTTCTTTTCTTTTTTATTTCATAAATTTTTAATTGATGGTGGGTCTTATATCTTAATATTTTATAGAAAATAAATTTTTTTTTTTAACTAACTAATGTCCTTGTACATTGGTACTATAGTCTCAGACCCTAAACCTCCACTTATCTTCTTTCTCCTCCATCTCTTAGACATTTCAATTTTAAACTCTAGCCTAGGTTTCTACTACGAACCCAAATTTAAATATTTTGAAGAATAGAGAACAAAAAATTTTAATTGTACAAATTATTTAAAAGCAATAGACATGTCTACAACTTTAGATATCTAAATTTTAAAGAATCAAATTAGATATCTAAACTTTATGTAATTATATTAATCTCTTACTTTAATTGTTTGTAACTATGAATTGGTTATTTTTGTTTCGATATGAAATATATATTTGTACTTAATTGAAATTATGAAAGGTGCTAAGTATAATAATGAGTCCAAATCAAGTTCCTATATACAATTGTTTTTGTTTTTGTCTTTTTAAAATAGTAATTAAATCTTGCCCCTCCTAAATTGAAATTCTGGCTCCGCCACCGCGTGTGACTATGTGAGTGTGTTGACTCAGTTAATAACTTATTTATGCGTGTGAGTATGAGTTGTGTGAGTGTGACTGTGTGAGTTGTTTGTAGTTATTTATTTATTGGGTTTTTATTTAGTTAGTTTTAGTTAGTTATTTATTTATTTAATTTAGTTTTTGGTGTGTTGACTTAGTTAAGTTAATTTATTTAGTTAGTTTTTAGTTATTTATTTATTTAGTCAGTTGACTCAGTTTAGTTAATTTATTTAGACTCCGTTTGGGAGTTTATTATGGAATGGAATGGAATGATTATAAGGGAATGGGAAGGAAAGGAATGAAATGGAATGTATTTAAGTAAGGGAAATGAATAGAAAAGAATGGAATGGAATGGAATTAAGTAACCTTGATTGGATATTTTAAAATGAAGAAATGGAAAGGAATGAAAATGAATTGCATGTAAGTAATCTTGTTTGAGAGTAACATTGAGGGAATGGAATAGAATTATTTTATGAAAATATTACTATTAAACCCTTATTTTAAAATAAAATGTTGAATATATAAGGATATTTTGGGAGTTTTAGTAAAAATTTCATTAAACCTAAATTTATTTCCTCCCATTCCTCCTAATATTGAGGGGAATAAAAATTTGAAATTTTGAGGGAAAAGGGGGGAATGAGCATTCCCTCCTAACCATTCAATTTCCTCTCACTTAAACTCCCAAACAAGGGAATGAACCTTCCATTCCCTCCGTTAAAACTCCCAAACAAGGGGAGGGAAGAATATTCTAAACGGACCCTTAGTTAGTTTTTAGTTATTTATTTATTTAGTCAGTTGACTGAGTCTACTAACTACAAAGTAGTAACAAGTAAGCACTAACACTTTTTTTTTTCTTCAGTATTTTAATTTTTGAGGGAGACGAGATTGAGAGAGTGAGAGAGTTCACACTTTCAATCCTTCACCGAGAGGTAATCACTAAACACTCACAATATTTAACATTATGATTTTAAATTTTTAGTACTTAGTAACAACTGCTTTAAGTTTATATATAATTATATATATAATTAGCTTTTATTTTATATTTATTCAAAATAAATATAAAATAAAAGCTAATTCTCTAATTCTGAATTGCTGTTAATATTAATGACATGAATTTTTGAGTAATGACTAATGATTAATAATTGTTAGTTTGTTATTGTTGCCTTGGTGTAACTAAACTGATTAGTTATTGCTATTATTATGTGATCATTATGGATCATTATCTGAAATTTTGCACATGTTAGAAATTTTGGACCATTATGTGATCATTATGAAATGAAAAATACATTGACACTTTTGCTTCTGTTTTATGTTTGACTAGGTTGGCATAGGTTTCATAAATTATTTGGCACAGGTTTCTTGAAAAGGTTGTGTAAGGACACAAATTTAGGATAGGGCCTACGAACGGAGCAGCTGGAGGCCCAGACTGTGTATAGTATCTTTAAAATGAATTTGTAAAGAGAGTGGGCTGAAAAATACTCGATTGAACACGTATGGGTTGAAAGCCCAAGTATGATTATGATCAGATTTGTATTGATAAGATATTTGAGTGTTACAATGTACTGCTCGGCATATTCCGAGGAGTGTGCTTATGCAAATACTATGAATACTTCTCTTTATCTCTCCTTTAATCTCTCTCCCGGTTCCTCCCCTTCCTCTGTTTCTTCCTCCTTCTATTTATATGCCCTTCCTCTACTACGTGGGTTTTTCTTGATACTTGTCCCATCAACCCCCATCTGGAGTCTTCATTTGGCAGCTGCAAAGGATGGAGTCACTGTTTAGGTGTCCTTTCCCATTAATGCGGCCATGATGTTAGCTGCAGGATCATAAATGCGGTGGCAGCAGCCTTTTGCTTAATATCTGATCTTCGTCACCTGTCCTTTTTGTCCATATAAATCGGGGGGGAGGGGTTCTCCGGGGGAGCCAGGATTGACGTTGGAGCACTCATTCGGGTCACCCTTTTGACAATCCGAACGGGCAAGCCTCCTCGGACTAGTCCTTCTTCCGCGTGACTTGCACTTCAGAATCGAATTGGGCTGGACAAACTCCTCAAGATTTTGTTGTCCTCGGATGTATAGGTCTCCTCGGATAGGCCCACAGCCCAAGATTTGGTATTGGGCCTTTTACCCCTACAATAGCCCCTCAAAATTCCGGTTTTTCTCTCTCATCCGAGGAGAAAGGCGGGATTTTGACTTCTACAGGGGTGAAACTCATCAAACCCATTAACTAATCCACGTGGAGGCGCTGTTTCATGAGACTTTCAATTTCCAAGGACGCTTCGGAAATTGTAGCGCATCATTTATAGCTCTGGGTGGCGCTTTGTCTCCTTGATCAACGGCGGGATGCAGATCGTGTGGCTGAGATTTCTTCGTGAATTTTCCAGCGGGATAACTCCCACTCATTTTCCTCCACTATATAAGGGGCTTTGAAGGAGCGGTTTGACTCATTTGATACATTAGAGTTCTCGAGCATCCTAGCCCTACTATATCACCCGTACTAATACCTTCCGAGCACATTTTCACGAAGTAATTTAGATTTTTCAGAAGTCACCGAACCAAAAATACCTACTGATCTTGTAAGTACTTGGTTTCCAAGTCTCTTTTCTTCTCGGCTGAGCACCTCGGCCATTGTCTTGTTACATTTCTTCGCCTTAGGAGAGTCTCGTAGCACCCTTTTAGACATCGATATGGGTAGGTTTAGAAGTTTAGTTGATACCCCCGTGGCCATAGAGCTTTTTAAGGCAAAGTATAACATTCCCGAGGGGGTTAGCCTTCGTTACCGTCCATCGGAGAATATTTTGACCTCTAGGAGGACCGGTGAGGTGGTCATTCCTGTAATCGCCTTTTTAGAGGGGGGAATGACCATTCCTATGGGCAGCGTTACTAAGGAGTATCTTAGGAATCACAGACTGTGCCCGCACCAATGTGCCGCTAATATGTTTAGGGTCTTGGGTTGTGTAGATGCCCTTAACGAGATGATGGGTCTACAGCTTACCTGGCATGACGTTGTACATATGTACGAATGTCATTCCTTGAAGGAGGGGGGGTATTACTTGAAGTCCCGATCTCCTGTTGTGAGGATGATATCGTGCCTTCCGAAGTCCAACAAGGGCATGAAGGATGATTACGTCATCGTCTCCGGGGCATGGCATGACGGTCATCATTGTCCGACCACGGAGGGGGAGCCAGGTGGGGTATTCTAGGACTAGATTAAGATAATCATAGGGATTGTGGTTTAGATTTCACTTTATTTTACTGCATATGCATTTGATTTAAAGGTTTGATGACTAACTTTGTGTTTTTCTTTCGATTGTGACTGCAGATAGACAGTTTGTCGCCCCCAAGCTCAGTCTTGTGAACGTGCTCGGCCTAAACCATCTACTACGATCCGAGGTGTTTACTCACTCAGACGGCCAGCTGCGCGCCGTTCATCTGATATTAGATTTCGCTCCGATATTAGATAGTTTCCAAGAAGTCGGGGATTCCATCCGAGCGGGGGACAAGAGACTTCGCCGGATAGACGTTTCTCGGCCTGGTTTCTTGGCAAGGTCTGGCCACAATGGCCGTGTAGGGGGAGTACGCATCCACAACGATGAAGTCCACCTCGACCACTTCAGACCCTGCTTGTACGGGCAACCTTATTTGACCCTTGGGGATGATGGTCTTTCCATCAAAGCTGACTAGGGGCGAATCATACGCGATCAAATCTTCAAGCCGTAGGCCTAGTCCCCTGTACAGGTCTGGATACATGATCTCAGCTCCACTCCCTTGATCAACCATCACCCTCTTCACATTGTACCCTCCTATTCTGAGGGTGATGACCAAAGCGTCGTCATGGGGCAGTATTGTCCCCACTTTATCCTCGTCCGAGAAGCTCAAGGTTGGTCGTGCCACCATTCTTGCCCGTTTTGTCTCTTGATTGGTGTCCTCGGCGGATGTCCTGGAAATGGACATTACTCTGGAGGGGCAGGATCCAGTTCTCCCGGGGGCCACGAAGATAACGTTAATCGTGCCCAAAGGGGGCCTTGATGAGGCGGTCCCCGAAGCCCCTGGCCTAATATGATCTCCCTGGTTATTTGGCCGATAAATGAACTGCTACAACTTTCCTTCCCTCGCAAGTTATTCCAAATGGCTCTTCAACGTCCTGCAATCCTCGGTGGTGTGCCCTCGCTCCTGATGATATTGGCAATGAAGGCTCTGGTTGCACTTCATGGGGTCTCCGCCCATCTTGTTTGGCCACTTGAAGTATGGCTCGTTCTGAATTTTCTCCAGAATCTGGTGAATTGGCTCTCGGAATACGGCATGGACTACTTGCGATACAGCAGACCCGGACTGCACACTATAGTCTCTCCGCAGCTTGCTATTGCTATACCTGTCCGACCTGAAGTCCCTTCTCTCCTGAGGGACAACCTTTGCCTTTCCCATTCCAAGCAGCTGGTCCTCCTCGACTCGCTTATACTCGTCGATACGATCCATTAGTCGGCGCACACTTCTCACAGGCTTCTTGGTTAAAGACTTCCTCAGGTCGTGCTCGGCTGGTAAGCCGACCTTGAAGGTTCTCACAACCACATCATCGAAACTCTCTTCGATCTCGTTAAACATCTCCCAATACCTGTCTGAGTACGTTTTCAGCGTCTCCCCCTCTCGCATAGACATGGACAGCAAGGAGTCCAGTGGCCGAGGGACCCTGGTGTTCATCACGAACCGAGAGCAGAAAGCCCTGGTGAGAGCCCTAAAGGACCCAATGGAGTCTGCCGCGAGGCCATCAAACCACCTCATGGCCACAGGCCCCAAACTGGAAGGGAACACTTTGCACATGAGAGTCTCGTTCCGAGAATGGACAGCCATTTTCTGATTGAAATGGCTCACGTGCTCCACGGGGTCAGTTTGTCCATTATATGCTGTGAAGGTAGGTTGGGTAAAACGCCGAGGAAGGCTCCCTCCCTCGATGCCGCGTGTAAAGGGCGACCTGGAAATTTGGTTAAGTGCCCTTGTCATGGCATCACTCCCAGTATCCCTTGAGTACGTGTTTCTACTCCTGCGGTGATGGTGATGCTCTTCCTCGTGGGAGAAAGACTTACTTGGAGGTGTCCTGGAGCGGCGTCTATAACTGGCATCGTCATCATTATCGTAAGAATCATCCGTGATGGATGGACTGCTAGACGGACTGCGCCTCCTTTGCGCGCGGCGCAACTTCTTCTTGAGGTGATCGATTTTGCGTTGCATGCCCTCATGAGACTCGTCACTATCATTCCGGCGTCGACTCCTCGCAGTATGGTTTGTGTGCACGCTCCCTTCACGGTCTCTCTGACGCTCAAGATGCAAAAAGTGGTCAATATGCTGAGAGCCACCTGACTCCACTCTATCTAATCTAACCGTGGTTCAAGCTGTAACTTGTAGATGCAATAGTAATCTTCCCACAGACGGCGCCAATTGTAAGGACACAAATTTAGAATAGGGCCTACGAACGGAGCAGCTGGAGGCCCAGACTGTGTATAGTATCCTTAAAATGAATTTGTAAAGAGAGTGGGCTGAAGAATACTCGATTGAACACGTATGGGTTGAAAGCCCAAATATGATTATGATCAGATTTGTATTGATAAGATATTTGAGTGTTACAATGTACTGCTCGGCATATTTCGAGGAGTGTGCTTATGCAAATACTATGAATACTTCTCTTTATCTCTCCCTTAATCTCTCTCTCGGTTCCTCCCCTTCCTCTGTTTCTTCCTCCTTCTATTTATATGCCTTTCCTCTACTACGTGGGTTTTTCTTGATACTTGTCTCATCAACCCCCATTTGGAGTCTTCATTTGGCAGCTGCAAAGGATGGAGTCACTGTTTAGGTGTCCTTTCCCATTAATGCGGCCATGATGTTAGCTGCAGGATCATAAATGCGGTGGCAGCAGCCTCTTGCTTAATATCTGATCTTCGCCACCTGTCCTTTTTGTCCATATAAATCGGGGGGGGGGGGGGGTTCTCCGGGGGAGCCAGGATTGACATTGGAGCACTCATCCGGGTCACCCTTTTGACAATCCGAACGGGCAAGCCTCCTCGGACTAGTCCTTCTTCCGCGTGACTTGCACTTCAGAATCAAATTGGGCTGGACAAACTCCTCAAGATTTTGTTGTCCTCGGATGTATAGGTCTCTTCGGATAGGCCCACGGCCCAAGATCTGGTATTGGGCCTTTTACCCCTACAAGTTGATATATTGATATTGGGCTTGAAAGCCCAATTTTTTTATTATTAAAAAAATAGTTTTTTTTTAATATTTCAAACCGACCAAACCGACTAAACCGCACCGCAAAAAACTGCACCACTATAGGTCGGAAAACCTACCCTAGTCGGTGTGCATCAGTTCCAATTATGAAAAAACCGATCTCTATCGGTTCGGTAATAAATTTGGAAAAAAACCGTTCTTACCGACCCGTGCACACCCTATTCAAAAGCTAAAATAAAATTCTCAAATGAACAAATGGCCAAAGAAATAATTTCTTTAAAATTAGAAAAACAAATATTTGCACCAGAAGAATGAATATCATATGATTTAATAATTAAAGGCTTGTAGGGTGTGGGGGGTAAGGGCCGAGGTTCAAGTCTCCATGAGGGAGCTCTACACACATATACACTTAGGTAAGGCTAGAGTAAAAATTCTATCTTGTACAAAAAAAATAACAATAAAGGAATTAATAATTTAGAATTTAAGAATTTAATGTCACAAGATAAAAAGAGAGTATTAGTTCACAACAATAGCATTAGAAGATTCAAGAATGAATTATTCCAACTAAATATTATGACAAAATATCTAAAAGATTTCATCAAACTAGTGGATCTAGATTAAACATTGAATATAAGCTTTCAAATGCGAATATATGTAAATATCTAATAATGGAATATGTCTCAAAACTACTTTCGTATTAGTCAAAGACTTAACTTTAAAAGTAGTATTAAGAAATCCACTTATGGCCTTACTTTATCCTTTTCAAACATCAGAAGAAGAAATTAGTACATAGAAATTTTAGGACAAAAGTAGGGATAGCAATTTTTGGCCGACCCACAGGTACCCGGCCCGATCCGACCCTAATAGGTCGGATTTTACCCGGCCCGATAAAAAATAGGGTGGGTTTGGGTTTTTAAAAAAAAAACCCGAAACGGGTCCAGGTTGGGTCCGAATTTTAATAAAACTCAGCCCGAACACGACCCAACCTGACCCAGTTATATACTTAAGTACTAAAATGCCCTCGTATATATATATATATATATATATATATATTGTTATAAACCCTATCTCCTATCATTTCACATTTTTCAGCCGCCCCCCTTTCCTCTCCCTCTCTCTCTCACTCTCCTCTCCCACTCTCACTCACTCACTCTCCCTTCCTCTGACCACCACAGCCACAACCGAGCCTCACTCACTCTCCTCTCTTCTCACCGCGACAACCCTAACAAAGCCCAAAAAACCCGTACACAGGTGATGCAGGTGCAGCATCATCCGATGGAGATTTCGTACTCAACATTTCCTTCATCCTCTGATCGAAACCCGTACTGTTCCTCAGCGAATTCAAAGCCACCAAACCCCCAAACAACTTGTCGTTGAAGAATATCTGTTGTAATTATTTTTATTTAAACATGTATATTCAATGATTTCTGTGTTTGGGATTTTGGGTTTGTGAATCGTGATTTTGTGGCTCTGTTTGGTTACCGAGAAAGTGTGAGAAAAAAGAGGAATTGTTAGAGTTTTGATAGATTCTTTAGCTCTGTTCCATTTTTTGCTTTTTGGAATAGTTTGATTGAGTAAAATTTCCTTGAGTTTGGAGTTAATTATTCGTTGCTTTGATTCAATTCTCATGTATTTTTTTGGTTTTTAGTTTGATTTTGAGGTTTTTGAATAATTTTAATTTCTAAACTGTGGTTAGATTTTCATTAGGGCTCTGTTTAGGCTTCAATTCTTCTTCTTCTTCTTCTTCTTCTTCTTCTTCTTCTTCTTCTTCTTCGGTTGGGCCGCAGATTGGGCCCAAATCCGATTGGCCTAAACGGGGCCGCGGGACCTGCGGGGCCCGACGGGGCGGCTTTGGGCCCTGGAAAAAAAAAATTCGTATAATAAACGAGCCGAGTTCGGGCTGCGGGTCCAGGCCCGCGGGTTGGGTCCGGGTATGAAAAAACCCAGCCCGAATCCAACCCGTTGTCATTCCTAGACAAAAGGAATTATTCAAATTTATTGTACACCCAACAATAAAAGAAGTGAAACGGTTAAGAGAAATATCAATTTTTAAAGAAAAAAACATCATTACAATGTGATGGTGCAAACACAGTAATAATAAAAATAATACAAAGATAAACTAAATAATACTTCTGAATATTATTAATTTGAAGAGAAAAAAAAAAAAAATACACAATACTCCACCAGAAAGAACACCCTGATTAATTAGGTCCATTATTCTGATGTAGTGAGTGTTATAAGATTAATTGTTGAATTTTAACCTCTCCTTGTGCACATATCTAGCCTAATATCTGAATCAATACGTATTAACCCATTAATCACTAAAATTAAAAGGAATAAAATAATCTCTCTCCTTTTCAATGTGGAATTAAACATCTTTACTAACTCTCCATCTTCCATATTAATTCCCACATCTTTACATTTATGTTGTAATATAATTTAATTTTAATTATAAATATTAAAATGCTCCAACACAATGGAAAGAAATAATAAAAAAGAAAAACAATTGATGTATTAACAGCAAGAAGAAAAATATAAAATAATTTAAGAGCAATTAAAAGATCCCGTATGCCTTTTGGCACATGAAAAAACATATGGTGCAATATACCCACTAAAGCCAGACAAATTCAATTGAACCAGGAATTATTGGAATATTGCAAAAACGAAATCAAAGATTTATTAGACAAAGGATTAATTAGGAAACATTTTTTTTAATATATATACAAGATAAAAATTCTACTCTACGTACCCTAATCTAAGTATATATGTGTGTGAAGTTTCTTCCTGAAGACTTGAACTCTGACCCTTACCTCCCACCTTACAAGCATTTATACTTATGGAATAACCATCGCACTAAGGGTACGCAATGATAATTAGGAAAAGTTAATCACCATGAAGTTGTTCTGCTATTTATGTCCAGAAAAATGTTGAATTAGAAATTGATTAGTAATAAACTATAAGCCCTTAAATCAAGCTTTGAAATGGTTTAGATGCCCCATCCCCAATAGAAAGATTTATTATCAAGATTGCATAAAGCCACATTTTTCTTTTTCCAAATTTGATATGAAGTATGGATTTTGGAAAATTCAAATTGTTGAAGATTATAAGTATAAGACTGCCTTTACAATTCCATTTGGACATTTTCAATGGAAAGTTATGCCTTTTGGATTAAAAAATGCCCCTATTGAATTCCAAAATATAATAAATGATATATTTACCCCATTTATAGATTTCTCAATTGTCTACATTGATGATATATATTAGTCTTTTTGGAATTAGTTAATCAACATTAGAAACATTTAAATTCGTTTGTTCAAGTCATAAAGAACAATGGGTTAGTTGTATCACCAACTAAAATAAACAGATCAATTCAATTTGCTGATAAATTTCTAGATGAAATTAAAGATATAAGTCAACTTCAAAGCTTTTTAGGAAGTTTGAATTATGTATCAGATTGTTATAAGAATTTGGGGAAAATATGTAGACCTTTTTTCAAAGGTCAGAGAAAAATCATCCTCCTTAGTCCAGTCAACATAATGAGATTATTAGAAAACTCAAAAAACATGTCAAATTCCTTCCATGCTTAGGTCTTCCATCCCCATATTCTTCAAAATTGTTGAAACTGATAACTCTAAGCTTGGCTATGGACTATGGAGGTATTCTATAAAAAATAAAAAAAAAATAAAATAAAACAGAATAAAAAATAAAAAGAGCAAATATTATGCTTTCATTCTAGGTGTCTAGAATGCTGCACAACAAAAATATAGTATAATCAAAAAATAAGTTTTGTCAAAAAAAAAATTTTTTATCTCAAAATTTCAAGATGATCTTTTAAACCAAAAATTTTAGTTGTTTTATTCAAAGATGTTGAAAATTTAGCTTCAAAACAAATTTTTGCAAGATGCATGGCAAGCAATTTTAAGTTCCTTTGAATTTGAAATTGAATACATAAAAGGAAAATCAAACTGTATTCCTAATTTCTTAAACAGAGAAATTTTACAAGGAAAATAAGCTCTTTAAATAAGTCCTCTTAAAAAAAATTAGCCCCAATAATTTGAAGACTAGCAAGGATTCAAGAGTATCAATTTCTTTGAATTATTTTTAGTAAATGCATTGTTATTAGTTCAATTATTTCCAAACAGTACATGAGTATCATTTTATTTCAAGAATCAGAATCATTTTGTATCAGTTCTACAATTATTCTACATCAAGACAAATTTTCTTCTACAAAAGTATCAGACCCCATGACACGCAAGAACCAGCCTTATTTCTTCGAATCTGAATTATTCAATTTAGTATCAAGCATCAGCTATCCAATGGAAAAAGGATCAAAATTATTCAAGATTTTCGCTATTTAATATTATAAAAGAATCAAAATTATTCAAGCTTTCAACTGTGTGATATTAGCTTTGTAAAAGTATCAGTTCTCTTTTTATTTTTGTGAGGATAAGTATTATTGAAGTTTTTAACTTTTTGAAGTCCCAGACTCCTAGTATCAAAAACTATTGAAGACAACCCAGTGGGGTTGGCCAAAAGGTTGGGCACTTGGTCTCAAAGTGGCTATCTTGGGTTTGACTAGGAGCTCCCTAGATCAAGTCCAGGCACCAGCACTTTGAAAAAACTCCCTGGGCTAGCGATTTACCCCGCTATAGGCCCACCCATCATGAACTGTGATTAGTCTCTGGTTGAAAGCTTTAAGGAAACACGGTGGGAAACCAAAAAAAAAAAAAACTATTGAAGACTTTTCACATCAGTATTTGGACATATTAGAAAATTGTCTTCTAATAGTTAGAGCATTAGCATTGAGAATGCTATATGCCATATGTAGAGTGCATTTAGCATTTTTGCTCAAAATCACCCCAACATCTGGAATGCTAAAGGCCAAGTATTGCAAATTTTTTTGCAATACTGCTACAGTGCAATTCTACCTTTAGAATTGCACTGTAGCAGTATTGTAAAAATAATAAAAATATTTTATCTGAAATTTCTCTCTCCTCTCTCTCATTATTGCCGTTCTCTTCTCTTTCCTCCTTCTCTCTTTCTCATCTCATCTGCTCTCTCCTTTCTTCAAACCCAAACCCGTCCTCCGTCCAACATCAACATCACACATCTCATTTTTTCTAGTGGGTTGCGATCCGGGTTGTGTTGTGTTCTGGGTTTTTTTTTTTTTTTTTTTTGCTGTGACCGGTGCTCAGATTTTTTTTTTTTTTTTTTGCTTAAAGGAAGAGGTGCTCAGATTGGTGATGGGTTTGGTGGAGATTGGTATGGACCACTGGGTTTGGTGGAGATCAGCGTGTGTGGGTCATTGGGTTTGGTGGAGATCGGCGTGTGTGGGTCACTGGGTCTGGTGGAGATCGGCATGCGTCCGACGTAGCGGAGATCGGTGGGTGGCGAGATTGGTGGAGCATTGGTGGCTGTGGCATTGTGTGATCGGCGTTGTGGTGGTATATGTGATCGGCATGTTCTGGGTTTTTTTTTTTTTTTTTTTTTTTTTTTTTTTTTTTTTCTGGGTTTGCTGGTATATGTGATCGGTGTTGTGGTGGCTGTGGCGTTGTGAACGGCGTGATGGTTTTTTTTTTTTTTTTTTTTTTTTTTTTTTTTTTTTTCTGCTGGTGGTGGGATCAGCATTGTGGTGGCGGTGGCTTTCTGGGGTTGCTGGTATATATGTCTGTGTTTGGCATTGGAAGCATGCCGAAGTCTAAAAAAGAGTGGCAATTGGAAAGAAATAATAAAGAAAGAATGAAAAATAATATTTTAATAAAAATAGAGTTTTGGAATGCTGAAAGTATGGTAAAATGGTATGGTATAATGATAAAGTAGGTGTTTGAAATGGTAAAATAGAGCAAAATTGAAATTTTCCAATACTAATGCTCTTACTATGTTGTATTAGTGCATTGTTCATTTGTTACTGTGTAGTAACTGTTCACGCAAAGAATATGAAATTATTAGTGATAGTTATTGTGTAGTACTGTTTACTACGTACTATGCAAAACTATTTACTTTTCCTAAATTATTCTGAATTTACTATTTTTTTTTTGTTTGTTGCTTTTTCACTTTTGTATGCTTTTATATATATATATATATATATATATATATATATATATAAAAGTGTGCGCGCGAGAGAAAATTATACATACTCCAAGAGCATTGATACCTTGTCTCACTTGAAGGGTGAGCTCCATGATGGGTCCCATATGTAGAGCTCACCCCTCGTGTGAGAGGAATATGACCAATGCTCTATAAGAGTATGTAATAATTTCCCCTATACATATGGCATTCGTATTAATGCAGACTCAAAAAAAAAAAAAAAAAAAAAAGAAAGAAAGAAAGAAAGAAAGAAAGAAAGAAAGAAGAAAGACTGAATAATTAAGCTCCAAAATCCAAATAGACTTTGGATAAGTTCCTACACGGCCAAATAAACTCTCTCAGTCCCTTATTAGCCCCCGAAAAACCCTTCCTTGCATTAGAAAAAATAATTCTTGTATCAAAAAATTATCTTTGTATTATATTCAAGAATTTGAATGCATGCTAGAGTTTAAAGTACTATTCAAGTAAGTTTTTAAGCTTTCAAAAATAGATTTTCATTATCAGTTTTTATATATTGTACCATTATTCTATTCTTGCAGTGCACTTCTTTCTTAATATCGATCCGTATTATTCTCTTCATCCACTCACTCATATTTCATGTCTTGGGTTGTATATGATATCCGTATTGTTCTCTTCATCCATATATCAAGTTCTAGTTTTCTTTTTCTTTTTTATGGTGTTTATTACGCATCCTATAGTCTCACACACATACTCAAACTGCACATAAATTGTGACTTGAAGAAATTGTGACTTCAAGTCATAACTTATGTGCAGTTTGAGCGTAATAGTTTCTTATTAAAAAAAAATGGGGTTGGTTATATATAGTTGTAGTTGTTAAGCACATGCATTTTGTATTTAATTACTTGTCACAAAGCTCAGTTTAAGCAAGGAAGTCATTTTACTCATTCTGTTTCTTTCTCTCTCTCTCTTTCTTTCTTTAGCTCGGTTTAAGAAAAGAACTCTCTCTAAATTTAGGTGAGCATGAAAATTCAAATCGTATCAAAAAAGTTGATAAAACCAGCAACTCCAACTCCACCTCACCTTAATAGTTTCAAAGCATCATCCATAGACCAGCTTGCTCCTCAAGCATATGTGCCATTTATTGTTTACTACCATGCCAATGGGGACAAAAATGAAAATGATGGGAGGAGGAAGCGTTTGCAGAAATCACTTTCAGAAATCTTAACCCTCTATTACCCTTTGGCTGGTAGATACATCAAAGATAAGCAACTAGTTGACTGTAATGATGAGGGGGTGGAATACTTGGAAGCCCAAGTAAGTGGCAAGCTTGCTCAACTTCTCCAAGGAGAACTCAAACCCGAGCTGTTGAATCCTCTTGTTCCGAATGCAATGCCATCTGCAACTACTCCTTTAGCATTTGTTCAAGTCAACATGTTTGATTGCAGTGGCCTAGCCATTGCGCTGCTCTTTGCGCATTTCATAGCCGATGGAATTTCAGCGACTACGTTTTTCAATGCATGGGCTACATCATGCAAAGCTGCAAGGATCAATGAAGTGATTCACCCAAGATTCGACCTGGCTTCTTTCTTCCCACCAAAAGAAAATGTTATGCCTGCAAAGCCCCCTAAGAATCCTGGAGCTCCGATCATCACGAGAAGGTTTGTGTTCAATGGGGCTGCAATAACAAGCCTAAAAGCCATTGCCAAAGGTGGTGCTTGTGATTCTGATCAATTATTAACAAAACGCCAACCTTCACGGGTAATGGTAGTGACAGCATTAATATGGAAGGCTCTCATTGCTGTGGCACAAGCTAAACATGGGCACTTAAGGGCCTCTATTTTGTGTCATTCATTGAACCTGCGCAGAAGGACAGCTCTGCCAATACCAGATAACTCTTTTGGAAATTTCTACATGGTGGCCAGTGCTCGATTTAGTGGAGATAGAGAAAGCAATGTGGAGTTCCATGAATTGGTGGGTTCACTTCGTGATTCAATAAGGAATGTGCTTGATGACTGTAAAAAACCACAAAATGGGGATGATTTGGTTTCCATGATGACTAACTCCTTGAGAGAGGTTGATGCTTGAAAGAGTTGAGACCGATATATTTATGTTTACTAGCTGGTGCCGATTCTCTCTGTATGAAGCGGATTTTGGTTGGGGAAAGCCTACTTGGTTGAGCAGTATAGCCGTTCCTATAGAAATGGTTGGTCTGCATGACACCAAAGATGGTGATGGAATTGATGCATGGGTGAGTTTGCACGAAAAAGCTATGCTTCTATTTCAGAATTATCCACAGATTAAAGCCTTTACCTCCCAAATCTAGATGCGTGCTCAATTTAGTGCTCACTTTTAATCATGATTTTTAGACCCAGACTATTCAAAGAACTGTTAAAGAGAAAGGTTCATAGTTTTAAAAGGTTCGACTGATGTCGAATCATGATGACGTCATAATTAATTTAATAATTAAATAAAATAAATATAAAGATATTAAATTTGTAAATATTAACAAATTTGACTAAAATAATTTTAAAAATTGAAACAAATTTTCAAATAAAAGATTATTACTTATTCTTATTATACGGTACATTCGACTAAGTAAGAATAAATTTCAAGTAATGTATTTATTACATTTCTTATGGTCTAAACATATATGTATGTTAGGTGAGAGAATGGCACAAACATTTCAGTAATTAATTAGTATGAATTTGTGTTTAGTAAGATTTTTCTTATGGTCCGAGTTTAATTAGCATGTTGGAATTTGGATTCTCATGGGATATACAACTCTGGAAGATTGACCTTAATTATTTGATTAGCATTTCTTAACAATGACGGCTTGTCTGGTTCAAATATAAATATATTGTATTTGATTTATTTCACTGTGAACTATATTGCTAGCAATCCTTCTCTTCGTCTTTTCCTAATACACCGAAATTTTCACACCCAGACTTTTGTATTTATGGGGGCCTAGTGAGATGCATGATTGTGAGTGAAAAAATCTATTCTTTTTTTTTTTTTTTTTTTTGGTTGGTGCAAGAACTGCTCAAAACAAAAGGGGTGCTTAATTATTTGACCTAGTGTGTTACACACACGGTGTGTTTTTACCCACCATGTGTAACACACTCGAGCTTTTTTCCAAAAGAAAACTACTTTTAGTCTTTCCACTCGACGCAAAACACAAAGAAATAGCCAAAGGACTAGTCTATTGAATTCTTCATCAACGAAGAATAGAAATTGTTAACGTGTATAGTGTTATGGGCTTTAAGCCCAACTAGTTTACTTGTAGAGTACACTAGATTACTTGTACAGCACACATTTTGTACTGCATTCATATGCCTTCTATATAAAGGCACTCTCATGTATATTCCTAACTGAGAAATACAATACAATTATTCAGTATTTTTGACATGATATCAGAGCCATTACTCTAATTCTCTGGTGTGCCGCTCTTAAGCAGTCTTGTCTTCTTGGGTGTCATCCATTGCGGTCGCCGTTGTGTGCAGCACCATTGCCTCCACCGCAACTCTAGTACATCAAAGACCACTGCCTTGCCGCCGCCACCACTTCCACTTCTCCGATTAGACCACAGATTGTACCATCAAAAAGTAATCACTCTGATCTACATTTCTGTGAAAAATCATCTTCATCGGACCTCTCACGCTCCTTCACGCGCCGCTACAATTTTCAGCAGTAAGTTCACGCGCCTCCATGCGCCGCCTCTACTCCTCACGTGCTGCCATGTGCCTCCACGCGCCAGAACACCAGCCGCTAACGTCATTGTTCACGCCACGTCAGCCCTAGTGACGTCATCAGGCCACGTCATCCTGTCAGCACCGCATCACCTCCGCTGACCGTTGACCTTGACCGTTGACTTTGACCGTTGACTTTTTGCAATCAGGTGCTCCTTCCCAGTTTTTCGTGTAGATTTCATTTTTGCAGTCTATTTTGGCATATTTTGCTTCTAAATGAAGAATAAGGACAAGTTTTCTTCCTTTTGCAACAATCATCGCCGAAAATCCAACAAAAGTTTTTGCAGTTTTTGCAATTTTTGCAAACGTTTTGGCCATAATATTGAGACTTACTATCAACACAACAAATCAAATGTTTCATTTGCAGCTGCTACTGTTGTTACCACTGAGAGTGTCCAACCAATAGCTCCTGTCACTGCACAGTCTCAATCTTCTGGATCCACTTTCACCATTTCCAGAAATGACCTTATAAACATCATCGCTAATGTCATTTGTATGGTTGGTAATACATCTTATTCCTCTTCTCTCTCAGCTTTATCTGGTATGTCTCCTTCCTCTTGGCTTATGGATTCTGCTTGTTGCAATCACATGACACCTCACTCATCCTTATTTTCTAAACTTCAACCTGCACCACACCCTCTTAATATTCGTACAGCAAATGGTTCCACAATGTCTGGTCATAATATAGGTTCTGTTTCGACCTCCAACCTCTCAGTTCCTGGGGTCTTTAATGTTCTTGACCTTTCTTTCAATTTATTTTCTGTGGGACAATTAGCTGAGTTGGGTTATCGCATTATCTTTGATTATTTTAGATGTATTGTGCAGGATTCGAGGACGGGGCAGGAGCTTGGGACCGGTCCCAGAGTTGGACACATGTTTCCCGTGGACAACCTTCGTCTTCCACTTGTTGCTCCTATTTCTGTTGCTGCAGCTGCTGCAGTTTCTTCTATTCCTTCCCTTGCACTTTGGCATGCCCAACTTGGTCACGCATTTTCCACTCGGGTACAACACTTAGCTTCTAGAGGTTTGTTAGGCTCAGTGTCCACAGAAAATTTTGATTGTGTTTCATGTCAATTAAGAAAACAACCAGTTTTGCCGTTCAATACTAGTGAATCAGTGTCCACTGATATCTTTGACCTAATTCATTCTGATGTTTGGGGACCTTCCTCTGTTTCTAGTATTGGTGGGTCTCGATATTTTGTTGTCTTTGTTGATGATTATTCCCGTTATAGCTAGATTTTTCATATAAAACATCGTTCAGAATTATTGCAAGTATATTCTAATTTTGCAAAAATGGTTGAAACTCAATTTTCCAAACGTATCAAAATTTTTCGATCTGATAATACTCTTGAGTACACTCAATATGCTTTTCAAGCTGTTTTGCATTCCTATGGCACTGTTCATCAGCTAACTTGTCCAGGTACCTCTCAGCAAAATGGTAGAGCCGAACGAAAACTTCGTCATATTCTTGACACTGTTCGTGCTCTCCTTCTCTCTGCCAAAGTTCCTGCTCCTTTTTGGGGCGAAGCTGCACTTCATGCTGTTCATGCTATTAATCGCATTCCCAGTCCTGTCATCCAAAATCAAACTCCATATGAACGCCTTTTTGGGTCATCTCCAGATTATCATCACCTTCGCTCCTTCGGTTCTGCCTGTTTCATTCTTCTTCAGCCACATGAGCATAACAAACTTGAACCTCGGTCAAGGCTTTGTTGTTTTCTTGGCTATGGCGAAACTCAAAAGGGGTATCGGTGTTATGACCCTGTTTCTCATCGTCTTCGTGTCTCCCGTAATGTTATCTTTTGGGAACATCGCCTCTTTATCGAGCTCTCTCACTTCCGTGCCTCCCTATCTTCCTCCTCTGTCTTAGATCTTTTTCTAGATGAGACACATATTCCTTCTGTAGCTCCTTCTGATCCTCCTGTAGTTGCTCCTGATTCTCATGTAGACTTCTCTGTCCAACCACCAGATATCATTGATCGCTTTCCTAGTTCACCCTTTAATGAACAGGTGGAAGATGAACAGGTTGAAGACGAGCAACACAACCCTAACCTTGAGCTTAGGTCCCCTACTCCTACTCTGCCTGAAGATCTTGCACAAGACATTCCACCTCATCACTCAACTCGGGTAAGATCCATTCTTGCACATTTACTTGACTATCATTGTTACACTGCCCTTACTACACTGCACGAGCCTCACACCTATCGTGAGGCTTCCACTAACCCTTTATGGCAGATTGCAATGAAAGAGGAACTTGATGCATTATCTAAAAACCATACTTGGGATTTGGTGACTCTCCCCCCTGGAAAATATGTGGTTAGTTGTAAGTGGACCTACAAGATTAAGACTCGCTCTGATGGGTCCATTGAGCGCTACAAAGCTCGTCTTGTTGCAAAAGGCTTTACACAGGAGTATGGGATTGATTATGAGAAGACCTTTGCTCCGGTTGCACGTATCTCATCTGTTCGTGCTCTCTTAGCTGTTGCTGCTGCCAGTAAATGGGACCTTTTCCAGATGGATGTTAAAAATGCATTCCTTAATGGGGATTTAAGTGAAGAAGTTTACATGCAACCTCCTCCTGGTCTCTCTGTTGAATCAAACAAGGTTTGTCACCTTCGACGTGCACTTTATGGCCTTAAACAAGCTCCACGAGCTTGGTTTGCCAAATTCAACTCTACCATCTCTCACTTGGGTTACATGGCCAGTCATTATGATTCTGCCTTATTTCTTCGTCGCACTAACAAAGGCACTATTTTACTTCTCCTGTATGTGGATGATATGATCATAACTGGTGATGACCTCAGTGGCATTCAAGAACTCAAGGATTTTCTCAGTCAGCAATTTGAGATGAAAGATCTTGGACATTTCAGCTACTTCTTGGGTCTTGAAATCACTCATTTTACAGATGGACTTTATATTACTCAAGCCAAGTATGCCTCTGAACTCTTGTCTCGAGCTGGACTCACTGATGGTAAGACTGTTGATATTCCAATTGAGCTTAATGCGCATCTGACTCCCTCAGGAGGGAACCATTGTCTAATTCCTCTCTTTACAGACGCTTCGTTGGTAGCTTAGTTTATCTCACTATTACTCGTCCAGACATTTCCTATGCTGTTCACCAGGTGAGCCAGTATCTGTCTACTCCATGATCGACTCACTATGCTGCTGTTCTGCACATTCTTCGATACCTAAAAGGCACTCTTTTTCATGGTCTCTTCTACTCTGCTCAGTCTCTTCTTGTTCTCCGTGCATTTTCTGATGCTGATTGGGCAGGAGATCCCACTGATCGCAGGTCTACCACTAGTTATTGCTTTCTTCTTGGTTCTTCTCTGATTTCTTGGCGAAGTAAGAAACAAACTCATGTGGCCCGCTCCAGTACTGAAGCTGAATATCGTGCCCTTGCTGATATCACATCTGAGCTCCTTTGGCTACGATGGCTTCTTAAGGACTTAGGTGTGTCCACATCCTCTGCTACTCCTCTTTATTGTGACAACCAGAGTGTCATTCATATTGCTCACAATGATGTCTTCCATAAATGGACTAAACACATCGAGATTGATTGTCATTTTATCTGTTTTCATCTTGTCCATGGTGCTCTCCAGCTCTTCTCCATCTCCTCCAAAGATCAACTTGCAGATATCTTCACCAAGTCACATCCTAAAGGACGTCTTCGTGATTTAGTTGACAACCTCAAGCTAGTCTCACATCCACCTTGAGTTTGAGGGGGGCTGTTAACGTGTATAGTGTTATGGGCTTTAGGCCCAACTAGTTTACTTGTAGAGCATACTAAATTACTTGTACAACACACATCTTGTACTGCACTCATATGCCTCCTATATAAAGGCACTCCCATGTATATTCCTAACTGAGAAATATAATACAATTATTCAGTATTTCTGACAAAAATAATAAAGCTGCAAAATTATTCTTATCTGTTGATGAGAGACGTTTCACATTTGAGGTGAGAAATGAAGGTCCAAATTGTATCAAGAAAGTTGGTAAAACCATTGACTCCAACCCCACCTCACCTTAGGAGTTTCAAAACATCATCGATAGACCAACTTGCTCCTCAAGCATATGTGCCCATTTTTTTGTACTACCATGCCAACAATGGAGACGAAATTGATGGAAAGAGGAAGCGCTTGGAGAAATCACTTTCAGAAAGCTTAACCCTCTATCACCCTTTAGCTAGGAGATATATCAATGATAATCAATTAGTTGATTGTAATGATGAGGGGTTGGAATACTTGGAAGCCCAAGTAAGTAGTCAGCTTGCTCAACTTCTCCAAGAAGTGATCAAACTTGAGCTGTTGAATAATCTTGCTCCCTTTACAATGGTATCATCAAATACTCCTTTAGCACTTGTTCAAGTCAACATGTTTGAGTGCGGTGGTCTAGCAATTTGGTTTCTCTTTTCGCATATTTTAGCTGATGGAATTGCAGCCACTACATTCCTCAATGCATGGGCTACAGCATGTTGTATAGCAGGGATCAACGGAGTGATTCGCCCGAGTTTCAACCTAGCTCCTTTTTTCCCACCAAAAGAGAATATAGTTGTTGTGCGCCCCAAGAATCTAGGAGCTCTAATCATCACCAGAAGGTTTGTGTTCAATGGGGCAGCAATCACAAGCCTAAAAGCCATTGCCAAAGGTGGTGCTTGTGATTCTGAATCATTAACAAAACAACAACTTCACGGGTAATGGTGGTGACAGCATTAATATGGAAGGCTCTCATTGCTGTGGAACAAGCTAAACATGGGCTCTTGAGGCCCTCTATTCTGTGTCATTCATTGAGCCTGTGAAGGATGGCTCTGCCAATACCAGAGAACTCATTTGGGAATCTCTACATGATGGCCAATGCTCGATTTGGTGGAGAGTGTGGAGACAGTGAAAGCAAGATGGAGTTGCATGAATTGGTGGGCTTGCTTGATGATTCACTAAGGAATGCTCTTGCTGACTACAAGAAACCCCAAAGCGGGGATGATTTGGTTCCATGATCACCAACTCCTCAAGAGAAATCAGTGAAGAACTTGAAAGAGGTGAGACTGATGTCTTTTTTTTTTTTCCAGTAGCTGGTGTCGGTTCCCTCTGTATGAAGTGGATTTTGGTTGGGGAAAACCTATTTGGGTGAGCAGTAGACCTAAACCTGTGGAAATAGTTAATCTAATGGACACAAAGATGGTGATGGAATTGAGGCATGGGTGCACCTGAATGAAAAAGACATGCTTCTGTTTCAAACTCACCGGACATTATAGCCTTCACCTCCCACCAAATCTAGCTGAATCTCTCAATTTGATTTCTGTAAGAATAAATTTCAGTATATGTTTTTGTTAAAGTTTCTTATGGTCTGAGTATTGTATGTTAGGTGAGCAAAAGGACCAAGCATTTTAGAATGTTGGGTTCTTAATTAATTAGTATGAATTTCTGCCTAGTATTTATGCATGTTGGAATTTCAATTTTCAAAGGGAAAATAACTCTGCAAGATTGACCATAATTAGTTATTTATGTTTAGTTTTTTTAAACTAAGATGGCTCGTGTGATTCAGATAGAAACCAATTATTGCATATGATTTTTTTTTCACGCCCATCACTTTTGTATTGATTGAGGGATGGTGAGATAGAATGATTCTGAGTGAGAAATTTTATTCCTTTTTTTGGGTTCCAGCACTGCTCAAAAGTAAACTACTTTTAGGACTAGTCCTTTGAATTCTTCATCAATGAAGAATAGAAATGGAGCTGCAAAATTATTCCATTCTTGTAGTCATATTATGATCAATGCTAGCTCTTCTTGGCCTTGAAATATTTTTGTCTAGCCTGCATTTGTGCAAAAACTTGAAAAATTAACACTACAAAAAATATGAGTTATAACAGTGGTCTTTTTTGTAGCACTTACAAAAAATGCTACTATAATGGGTTTATTGTAGCAGATTTTCAAATGCTACTATAAATCTCTTTGTAGCAGCGGTATTTTTTTAACCGCTATAATATACTTTTTTTTTTTTACAGTGGTTTCCCAACTGCTACAATACACTTTATTTTTTGTGCTTCTATAGGTGATTTCTAAATACAAAACTACAAATTTTTTTTTTTTTTTTTGCAACGGTTTCCCCACTGCTACAACATACTTTATTTTTTGTGCTTCTATAGGTGTTTTCTAAATACAAAACTACAAAGTTTAGTCTTTCTTCTTTTTTTTTTTTTTCATACTCCAATGTAGAAAATTAATACCTTAATGAGATCATCATACACCTAAAATACTCAAAATGACACAAATAGCCCTAGAATTATAAAATGACCAAATTATCTCTAGAATGTCCATAACTAGAGAACTATTTTTTAAATTTTCAAAATGAACAATATATCCCTAGACCTCAAAATTTACAAAATAAATTAGGAATGATTACAATGAACAAAAAAAAAAAAAAAAAAAAAACCCTAAAATCACTAAATGATAAAAATACCCCCCAAACCATTGTATTACTGTTATCTACTGGTTTAAATTGTGAAGATGTTTATCCTCAGCAATCTTAGTGTGGTGTCAAACACCTATTGAGAAGACCATAATTTCCTAACTCATTTTAGTGACATGTAATATATGTGTGTGTGTGTGTGTGTGTGTGTGTGTGTGTGTGTGTGTGTGTGTGTGTGTGTGTGAGGAGGGGGGGGGGACTAACATTTTTGTATTTATTCTATGTGATTAGAAAGATTACTAATAAAATAAATATGTTTATTTTGTTATATTATTTATTTTAAGCATAATGAAATTTTAATATCATTTTTCTAAGATTTATATTAGAAACAATTGAATTTTTTTTTATATGTGAGAAACAATTGATTTGAAATATGGTATTCTTGCTCAAATTAAGTTGGTTTTGCAACAACTAAAACAATGTCCTACAAAAAGGAAAAAAATAAATTTAGTTACACACAATCAAGAATGTAAAAAAAAAAAAATAATAATTAAATGATATTTGCATTTTCTTTATTAGGCATGAAACATGCTTGTCTATATTAGCTACTATATCATGCAATTTTCAATTTTGTAAACACACACACACACACACATATATATATAGTATAATCAAATCACTACAATAT
Source organism: Lithocarpus polystachyus (assembly GCA_033629205.1). NCBI lineage: Eukaryota > Viridiplantae > Streptophyta > Magnoliopsida > Fagales > Fagaceae > Lithocarpus > Lithocarpus polystachyus. The sequence goes on along the minus strand of CM066171.1, from coordinate 51,400,163 downwards.
TCTTACTGTCTTTCTATTTTGTATATAAAATAACTAAATATTACAATTTTTTTACTGGAAAAATTATTGAAATAATTTTTTTTATACATCGATTGTTAGGGTGGGGGATTTGAACCTTGAACGTCTCTGTTAGAAATGTGGCAACCAGTTAAGTTACAAGATTCTTGGCTAAAATTATTGAAATATTGGAAAAAAATAATAATAAGTTTCCCCACCCATCATGCGGGAACTCAGCTAGCACTAAAGAAATGAGAAGAGCATAAATTTCAAGCTATTGGACCAGGTATAATGCAATTTATATATTAGTCTAATAAAAATTTTGGAAAATAAAACGGCTCATACACCTTGGCAAAAAGGTTAGTCCTAGTAACTGAGAAAATATTGTTTTAAATCCACAATTTAAAAACTCACACTAACAAAGTAAATATTGCAAGCAATGTCATTGTTTCAAATCCCAAATAGTCACTAGACACATTACAATAAAAACAATATAGACTGGTACTCAAGCAATGACAAACTAATTAGGCAAGCTACAATGAAAAATATTCTCCCTTGAAAGCATTAATCACCAAGAATCACTAAAACAATGAAACACGTTCCCTCTTGTGACTAGTAATCTTCTTCAAACTCAGAATCATCCATAAAATTCTCTTCATCAAGTGGAAGTAGTGCATCGACTATGGTTCCATCCACATCATTTCGAGCCCAATTTAGGTCGTCATTCACATTATTAGGTGGATTTTCAATCATTGTATCATATGGCTCATTATCACAATAAATGTCTACATCATTATCACTCAAATCACCATTACCAACGTCGAACACATCCCTTGGTTTTGTTTTGACAACAACAAGCCAATCCTTGTCTCTTTCATCTTCAACATAATATACTTGTGAAGCTTGAGATGCCAAAATAAATGGGTCATCTGTCATTCTCTTCCCAACATGTATTAAATGTGAAAAATTGACATGGGGAACCCAAATTCATCTATCTTATATCCCCTACCTGTATTAACGTCAACCCAATCACATTTGAATAATATGTATCTCAAATTATCATAATAATTCAATTCAATTATGTCAGACAGAACACCATAATAAGTCATGCCTCCTTCTGTTGTTACACTGACTCTACTGTTTTGAGTTTTCTTATTTTCCTCGTAATCTTTAGTTCGAAATTTAGTACCATTGACAACATATCGTTTCATCCATCTAGCTTCAGTATTGGGTCCTTTAGCAAGCCATCTAACTTTATTAGAAAGTTTCACCTTCTCAGTATTACTCATGGCCACAACCTAAAATTATATATGATATATCAATATGAGCGAAGTAACCCTTATACTACTTCTATTGTATGCAAAAAAATTATTAGTAATGAATTACTTACATAATTTCAAAACCAGTCACAAAACTCTTCTATATGGATCTTATTAATAACTACTTCTGGTACGCGACGTGGACGTATTCTACTCTTTATTCGTTCCTTGTGTAACCTATATAAACAAATGTAGCATGTGTTATTATTAAGAGTTAACATTTGATTAACATACTTAAATATGAATCATATCTATCAATATTACTTACTCGCGAAATGGAACAATTTCATTGCTATTGAATAGAACATAACGATGTGCTTGTACCCATTCAGTTGAATCAAGTTGAATATTCGACATTGCTCCTGTAGCATCATCAACATTTCTAATGGATCTATTGAATACTGTCTCAACGGATTCCAAATATCGTGAGCAGAATATTAAGCACTCTTCTGCAATGTATCCTTCAGCAATAAAGGCCTCTGGATGAGCTCTATTACACACATAAGACTTAAGTCTTAAGAGATACCTATTTAGAAACAGAAGATCAATAGTGGAATAATGGGTATCATTGAAAATTTTAAATAATTATGACTTACCTCTCAATGGGATACATCCACCGATAATGGACTAGTTCAGCAATTTTTGCTTCAATGGCCAAATGGATGACTAAATGAACCATAACAGTAAAGAAAGAAGGAGGGAATATTTTTTCCAATTCACATAATGTCATTGCAATTTGAGACTCAAGTTTCTCAAGATCTTCTACTTGTAGGACTTTGGAACATACTTCTCTGAAGTAACAAGATAAATCTTTTAAAGCCATACTGACTTTCTTCGGTAAAGCTCCTCTTATTGCTATTGGAAGAAATTGCTGCATTATAATGTGACTATCATGACTCTTCAAACCAGAAATTTTGCGTTGTTTAAGTTGGATACAACGTGAAATGTTTGAAGCATAGCCATCTGGAACTCTTATTTTCTTCAAAACTCTCAAGAAACTATCCTTTTCTTTTGGAACCATTGTAAAACAAGATCGTGGCATATATGTCTTATCATCTCCCCTCTTTTCTGGGTGAAGTGTATGTCTTATACCCATATCTTTTAGGTCAAGACGTGCCTTCAAGTTATCCTTAGTCTTGCGTGGCAATTCTAGCACTGTGCCAAGTACATTATCTGTAACATTTTTTTCTATATGCATCACATCAAGATTATGCCGCAACATGTGATTCTCCCAATAAGGCAATTCAAAAAATATACTTCTCTTCTTCCATCCTTTTGGTTCTTGGTCTACGTCTTCCTTTCTCTTTCTCTTTCTTTTTTGGACTTTGGTCTTTTTCTTCCCAAAAATACAATTAATGCCTTCAGTTTGCACCATGATGTCAATGCCAGGTGGTATAACAAGAGCTTTTTCCATTTCCTCGGTCCCATCAAAAAATTTTCTATCTTTACGGAAGCTGTGATCTTCTTCCAAGAATCGTCGATGACCCATATAACAATATTTCCATCCATATTTTAACCACTGAGATCGAGTATTAAAATTACAAGAAGGACACGCAAAGGCCCCTTTAGTGCTCCAACCAGATAAATCACCATATGCAGGAAAATCATTTATCGTCCACATCAATGCTGCATGCATCTTGAAATTCTCATTCGAAGACACGTCATAAGTTGATATTCCATCATCCCACAATTCCTTCAATTCTTCTATTAAAGGTTGTAAATACACATCTATATCATTTAAAGGTGAACTTAGCCCAGGTATAAGCAAGGATAACATGAAAGAAGATCTTTTCATGCACATCCAAGGAGGTAGATTGTATGGAATCAAAACGACCGGCCACATACTATGACTAGTACTCATATTCCCAAAAGGATTAAATCCGTCAGCTGCTAATCCAAGTCTAACATTGCGAGGGTCAGATGAGAAATCTGCATAATGATTGTCAAATGTTTTCCAAGCAAGAGAATCGGCGGGATGTCTTATTATTCCGTCATATGTGTGACCCTCAGCATGCCATTTCATTGAAGAAGCTGTTTTAGGAGACATAAACAACCTTTGTAGTCTTGGCTTTAAAGGAAACCAACGCAAAACTTTAGCAGCTTTTTTCTTTCTTGTCCTGAGTGAAGCATTCATCAAATTATCCTTATCTTTCCTACTATTCTCCTTACCTTTCCCATTATTCTCCTTATCATTTCTACTATTCTTCTTATCATTCTCATTTGTTGCCCACCTGGAAGTATGATAGACTTTACACTCTTCATCATTGGCATTCTCTTTCCAAAATAACATAGAATCATTTATACATGCATCAATCTTCTCATAACCAAGTCCTAAATCCTTAATAATTTTTTTAGCCTCATATGTGTCTTTCGGTAACTTCGCATCCAAAGGAAGCATATCTTTCAAAATCTCGAGCAACATTGTAAAAGACTTATTGCTCCGGCCATTAAGACACTTTAACTGATATAAATGCACAATGGCAGACAACTTGCTAAAATTCTTGCACCCTTCATACAAATGTTGATTAGCATCTTTAAGTAAACTGTAAAACCTTTGCACATCTTGATTAGGACCTTGCCTAGATTGTTGCACATTTGGGACTTCTTTTGGTGGTTCTGAAGAATTATTATTATCTCCAGATTCATTCATTATGTGGCCACACAATAAATCATGCATCATATTAGGTATATCACCATATTCAGTGGAAATGTCTTGTGAATTCAAGAATTCTTGTGCATTCAAGGTCTCTTGGACATGACTTGTACTAGTTTCACAAGAAGTTGTTGCAGTAGTCAAGGGTTCTCCATGCAAAAACCAACATTCATAACCATTGCAAAATCCAAAAGATACTAAGTGATCCCGTACAGTGTTGACAGCCAGCATAGTTGAATTCACACAGTTTTCACAAGGACATGAAATCATCCCATCCATAGTCTTTACTTTGGATGCAAACTTCAAAAAGTCATTAATCCCTTGTACATACTCTTTTGAATGCCTAGGTTTTTTCATCCAACTCTTATCCATTGGTATCAACTGCTCTACAAGAAAAATTAAATCAAGCTGAAATTAAATTAATAAGGCCATAAACAAAAACATTAAATAACAAACTTGCACCATTATCAGGCCTACCTCCTTTAAATGTAGGAACATGATAAATCCTTGCCCAAAAAATTACCAACTTGCACCATAAATTACTATCTAAGTTTGGTTTGGTTTAATCTAGACTGCCAAATAATTTTTCTTTGTTGACCTACCTAGGTGAATTGGAATATATTAAACTAGTCACTAGCCCATGCAACTAGAATGTATTACAATTAATGTAAAATAAGTACTCTCTAAAATAAATACTTAATACACTTTTTTCTACATATTTTATAACACTAATAGTCATGTAAATTTTCAAACATATTGATAAGTAAAAGTATTGAGATTTTTTTTTTTTTACTTTATAATTCAATAGTTCTAACGGGTGGATATTTTAACATAAAAAGCTAACCAAAGCTGTCCTCATGAAAAAATCAATCTGTTATAAGTATACATCAAAGCACCGTCCAAAAAAATTGGTTTTTTTTTTTTTTTTTTTTTTTTTTTTGAGAAAAACTGCGTTCAGTTTTATTGGGTTTGAATTCTAAACAATGAAAAGGAACCATAAACAGTCACAGACACAAAATAAAATAAAATCTTTACAAAACAAATATAGAGAAAGACATTAGCTTTGTATAGAAACGTTAAACCCAAGATCCACACACACAAAAAAATAATAAATAAAAAAACACCAATAATAAACAAAATTGAAATAAACAACCAAGGAAGAAGCTAAAGCTGTAATCAAAATATGCTAAAACTATTTCAAAAACAAAAGCGTGAATGAGAGAATATTTACCTCGATGGAGAGATCAGAACTCCCAAAACGAAAGAGAGATTGAGAGTGCTTAGTATATATGTATATAGAGAGGCATGCAACGTCCCAAAGAGAGAGGGATTTATATTTATATTTGGTTTTGGCTTTGACTTTGTACAAGTCTGTGGCTCTAATCTTGGATTGTTGTTGTTCGTGTACAGCGACAAGGTCACAAGCATGAACCGACCTTCTCTAATATATAAATATGTGATGTGATATGGCTTAGTTAGTGGTAGAATTCTATCGTGTGAGAATATATATATATATATATATATATATATATATATATATATATTTATATTGGCAACGTCCCGAAAAGCGTGATTAATTGCACCACATTAAATCCTAGTCCCATTAATATTAGGATTGGGCCAAATCCAATTAGTACTTGGATTGTTGTTGTTTGTGTATAGGAAGGTCACAAGCATGAACCGACTTTCTCTAGTATAAAAATATGTGATGTTATATAGCTTTAGTTAAGTGTGAATACACTAGGTGCTCTCTCCTTATTTTCACAATACTTGAATATTAACTTTTGGCTTCTATTTTCAAAAGAAGATTGCCAACTTTTGAAGAACAAATTAATCTTCTTGCTTATATGGGTGTCGTTTTATCTAAAAAAATTAAGTATGCTACCAATTTTTAAATCTTTAAATTAACTTGTACCATAATACTATTATAACTTGTAACTATTAAATACATAGAGAAACACATGTTAATGACTTTAAAGCAACAACACATCTTGTACTAGACACATGACTCAAAAATAATAAGTTTGCAACTTTTCATTAGAGAAATTAACCTTCTTTACTCATTCTGACCATAAAGAGAGTTGTTAATCAATTGGTAATCTTTGAGCAAAAATATAGCATACGCAAAAGTCCTCTTTGAACTTGTGCTTGTTTCTTGACAAAATCAACTAATAACGTAATAAAGGAGAATAGGATAAAATCAAATATTTATGTATTAGGATCAATCAGACCCATATCTAAATTTCATTTTTTAAGAAACAGTTTCACTAGAGTTGAGGCATGATGAAACCAACTAATAACGAAAATCATAATTCCAAGCTATTGGACCACATATAATGCTATTTATGTATTAGTCTAATAAAAAATTTGAAAATAAAATGACATAACCTAAGAAAATATTGTTTCAAATTCAGAATTTAAAAACTCACACGGACAAAGTAATTGCAGACAATAATATAGTTTAAAATCCAAAATAAATAGTGATCTAGACACGTAACAATAAAAACAATATAGTTTGGTACCTAAGCAAACATAAACTAATTAGGCAAGCGACAATAAAAACAAAGTCCATAATATTCTCCTTTGAAAGCATTAACACCAAGAATCACTACAACAGTGAAATATGCTTCCTCTTTATTGCTCCAATGCTCCCTCTTTATTTCTCCAATATATTGTCATCTTTCCTGTACTATTAGAAACAATATATCTCCATTAGACAAAGTATGTTCCCATTTACAATACTTCTATTGAATAACATTTGAAAATATCAAGTGGTTTTCTTTCTGCTTAGAATCCTAAATCAAAAATTAAAAAATTAAAAATAAAAAAGTTGATCAATTATCAATTAGAAAGAAATACAATAAAATAAAATAAAATAAAACTTACTTCAGTTTTCCATTTCACCAGTTGCAGCAAAGGATGCCATGGAGATTGTTGATGAGGAGAACCACTAGCCACATCTTTATCCTAAATTATGAAGTAAAACAATAATATAAAGATATAATATAACATAATTTAGTAATCCTAACAAAACATGTAAAGCATAAAGAATATATCACATATTTATAACCTGTAAATCAGTATTAGCAGGGAGTTGAATATGCTGCATAACCATTGCCAACTTATCTTCTAAGGTTGATACTTTATCTGTCAAGCGACGTATCTTATCATCTTTCAACCTCTCTTCTTCACTAGCTATCCTTATCCCTCCATAACAACTATTTTTTGAGCCACTTCGGTTAGAAGGAGTTGGCCCGAATCCTAAACCCCGCACACGACCAGGTTTCTCTTTACCCATTACCTTAGAAAACGCATCTGTGGAAGACCATGCTATACTTCCATTTGCACCTTCAGGCAAGTCACTAGCTTCTTGACTCATTAACTCCTTCAGTTTGTCCTACGAATCGGGATAATAATTATAAATTTTGTTTTTAAAAAAAATGGAGAATGGTAGAAATAAAGTTCTTATACTAAAAAAATATGACGACACATACAATTTTCTCACTTGCATCCTCATTAACAGGCATCCCATCCTTTTTTTTGTGAAGCTTTACATATAGCTTCCCTCGATTTGGTGCAAACCCCATCTTTTTTGAACTGCATCACAAATATATTAATTATTTTAATGGATGCAAATGAATGTAAGCAAAATACACAAACTATTTCCAAGTACTAACTTTGTAATTACCATATCAAAGGCATGTTGTGCATAAGATTTTGATCCTGTAGTGTGTACATCTTTTTTCATTTTACTGGCTTTCTTACCAGCCTTACTACGTTCCTACATTCAACATAAAAACACACTGACTAAAATTAAAGTTAATTCACTTTTCTTTTCATTTGTATTTATGAATAAGTGTTCTACCAAAGCATTAGATGCCATAATGTATAAGATAATGATATTTATACCAGTCCATCTCTACTAAACCAAAAGTTTACAAGTGTAGCAAAATCTTGGCGATTCACTGTACTTGGGGCCTCCGCTACTATCCCTGCCGCAGTTTTTGACTCATCATAATGCTTTGCTTTCAAGGCGCACTTCCAATTCCTCCACTTTTCACCCAAACCCTTTAAAGTCAGGCGTTTGATGATCTTTCTTTCTTCCTCATTTTTGGAAATGTGAAATTTTGACTGAATCACAAAAAAAAAAAAAAAAAAAAAATGTAACCACATGAAAGAAACATTTAAAATTTTAGAAATAAATATAGCTTTTGGTACTAGAATTTTAATACCTCAATAATAGTCCAACATTTCTCTTTGTAGTCATTAGGCACTTTACGCCAATTAAGATAATTAATTGGACATAAGTTAGGCTTTCTTGCAATAGTGCCCACAAATCGATTAAAAATAACACCTTCACGTTCAACTGGCTGAAAACGGCCATTAAAAAATAACTCAACCTTTTTCCCATCAGTTAAATTTCATATCTCAGTCATACGTGTTATCCCACGTATGCTACGTACACCTGCATGACTATTTATAACAAAAAAAAAAAAAAAAACAAAACAAAACAAAAAATGTGGTCAACAACAAAAGCATACTCTTAATTAAAATTTTCTTGTGAAAAATGATTACAATAAAACATTTTTATTTAATTTCATAATACCTGTAATTTGAACTTCTATTTCTGTAGATTCCTCATCTGCTTGAGGTCGAGGCACTAATAGGGCACTTGATCGATTAGCTGATGAGCCAAGTGATTGATCAAGAGGTAGTGTGTCTTGTGACTGATTAGGCCTTAATGACCCATGTGATGGGTCTTGTGGCTGTGGCTCAATTTCAGCATGAACTATACGAATCCGTTTCTTTCCCATATCTATTTAGAAAAATATCAATATAGATAATTATCAACACAAATCACATATTCATTATACTTCAATCCAACAAGGAATGTATAGCAATAACGCAAACCTAACAAATAATTTATCACCCTATAAGAATGCTTTTTCAGATAATTTGTATTGTGGCGTTACATAGAACTGATACTAATCATGGTTTTTGTGTACACAACAAGTTTTCATGCGGGATGGTGAAAGAAACAACTTAGCATATTTCTCAAGACCATAAAATATGGAGTATGAAAAAAAATTGATTATGTTTTCAACATACTCAATTTTTTCAGCCTTAAAATTAACTTGTACCATATTTCTGTCATAACTTCAGGAACAATTAGTCCAAAATCCTATAAAAATAAAATAATTTATAATGACCAATATAAAAATCTAATAATATGATAGTTTGTTATTTTGATTAAAATTACTCATTAAAAAAAATAATAACGTAACCATGGCAGGAAATTTAGTCTCGGCCCCAATCAAGTATTGTTCACTTTAGGATGGGCAGGGTCATCCCTTACTCCCACCCTCACGAATTTGCTCAATCCTACATTGGGAAGAGACACCCCTCACCTTTCCTTAGACTCAAGGCTTATAAGGCAAGGGTGGGAGGCGTCTTTCCTTGATGTGGGATTGAGCAAATACATGCGGGTGGGTGCAAGGGTCGACCCTGCCCATCCCAAAGTGAACAATACCTGATTGGGGAAAGATTTGTTCCTTTCATAAAAAGGCGCCTCTTAAGAGAGAGGTGATAAACAATCCCGCCTCCCCCACCAAATGCAATTTTTGAGACTAGCTCACTTGATGAGTGCAACCACATGTAGTTTAGTACTACACATGATTGGTACACCCTTTCTTAGGCTCAAGGTTTATAAGGCAAGGGTAGGAGGCGTCTCTTCCTGATGTGAAATTGAGCAAATCCGTGCGGGTGGGAGCAAGGGTTGACCCTGCCTATCCTAAAGCGGACAATACCTAATTGGGGAAAGATTCGTTCCTCCCACAGTAACTATATGGAGGTGGGCAAATTCCATTGTTCAAAATCCATTGTCCTTATTGTTGAGTTGTTGCCATGGGTTTCGACCATACTAAGGCCAAGTGCAACATGGCGAGATCTAGGCTTTTTATTTTTATAATATAACAAATTAAGTTAAGAGACACCTAACTACTAACATTGACATTGGTCTAAAGGCTAGGGCCAAAAAACTTCCAATATAACTAATGAAGTCTTCAAATTATAAACCAAAACTTTAAGTGCATTATTGAGAAGCAAATGAAATTATTAATGTGGGTGTTGGGGGGGGGGGGGGAGGAAAAATCAAAGAGGATTGGGCCTAGGTTAAGCACAAAGAGGCCCAATTACGTATTAAGTAAAGGGAATGGGCTCAAACCAAGCATTTTGGCCCAAAGGTCAAGGGAATTAGCCCAGAGAAGACCTGTTTGAAAACAAACCATCATCTAGAATTTCGATAAGACCAACCCGAGGAAGGTTTGAACCAAAAGCCTGTGTCGAGGAAGAGGACAGGCTCAAAAATGTAAACAGGCAAATGAAGGCTATCAGGCTACACCTAGGATACTATCTGGCTGAGTAACAATAATTTCCCCAAGTGAAGGTTGGAGGAAGCTTACTTAGAAAGTAACCATCTCCTTCACAATAAATGCACTGCACCAACTAATCATGCCGCATTTATGGTTAAATGACTCTCTTGAATAGTGTTTTGACAACTTGTTACCTTCACATCTTACTCTCAAAAGGAGGGGAAAGGGAAGATGGGGACAAGTATCCCACCTGAAGAACCATCCACCCTACAAGTGGATGGCTGAGATGGCAGCGATCGACCTCTGAATGGGAAAAGATATATTATATTAAGAGATGGAAAAAAATTAAGTCTAGAGATAGATTATTGTAATAAACACTTGAATATTATCATCTTGTACTTGAATATTATAAACACTTGAAGATTAAGGCTGCGTTTATTTCAATGTAAATCGAATTTCGAGTGTAAAATGAATGCAGGGGAAAGTGGATTCCCGTAAGGAAAATGAAATCTAGGTGTTTGATTCTGCAATGAAAAATAGTCCGGAAAACGATTTTCGGTGTTTAGTAATATTCTAAAAATACTATTTTCCTACAAATTTTTTACATTTTCTCAGCCATTTTCTCAGCATCCAAACAAATTTTATTACAAAAAATTTCAAAATATACACTTAACACAACCAAAAATCAAAATAAAAACATTGAGGGAAAGGAAGAAATAGTGAGATCGGAGGGAGAAAGAGTGACAGAGTAAGGGACAAAGATAGATTGGGAAAGAGAGAGATCAAAGTGAATGGAGGACGGCGGCGGCCAGATCGGGTGGGTTTGGGGGTGGAGTGGAGTGGGCTGGTGGTCGATGGCGGCCAGATCGGCGACGTTGAGCAAGAGGGAGAATAAGCTCGATCTTCGGTGGTGACGTTCTAGATGGCGGTGCCGATGAGCTTTCGGCGGCGTCAATGAGCTTCCAGTGGCGACTATGGGTGTGATTTCGATGCTGAGGTACGATCTCGGTGGTGCTACAGGCCGCGTGATCTGGGCGGTACTTCAGGTGGCACAAATCTCGCCAGTGCTGGGGTGCAACGAGATCAGTGCGATCTGGGGTTGGGGGCGGTGGTGCGATCTAGGGTTGCTTCTGGTGCTCGGTCTCTCTCTTCTATTTTCTTGGGGTGGAAATCATTTGAAGGTAAAATAAAACCTGAAATTCATTTCCGACTTGCTGGGGTTACTTTACGGTCAACGCGGAAATTGATTTCCGTTTGACCCAATTTTTTGTGCTTACCAAACATATAGGTTGGTGTAAAATGATTTCTTGAAATCCTTTTCAGCCAAAACAAATGCAGCCTAAGTCTAGAGTTAGATTTTGTGATCACCCTCGGGTATTGGGTTGAGGCTAAATAGGTTTGGGACATATTCGGGTTAACACGGTTAACCTGTTTAATAAACAGGTCATGTTTGTGTTCAATATACGAACCTATCTAACCTGTTTAACCCATTTAGCTTTTAAAGTTATTAATTATTTTGATATTATTGCTTAATTTATGGTAATTTTTATATGTTTATTACTATATTTATGGTTGTAATTGTATTTTAATTTTATATATATGAGAATTGATAAAAATTATATAGGTTAGGTATGACCTGTTAATCAAATAGATTATTAAAAACGGCTCCTTTGCATTGACTTTTACATGACTTGTTAATTAAACGAGTTAAATGTGTCGGGTCGGGTTAACTTGTTTAATAAACAGGTCATGTTTGGGTTGAGGATTCCTGACATGTTTACTAAACAAGTCGGGTTTGGGTTAACCCATATAACCTAATACTCATGGCTCGACAAAACACGAATCCGACCTGCAAACACGAATTGCCACCTTCTGTACAAATTACCAATCTTGATTAAAAATATAAAGAAATAAAAAAATTTTAAAAAATAATTTTATATTATAAAAATATAGAATAATAAAACATATAAAAAAATTAAAATTAAAATATTAATCCTTCAAGAATATTGGTTATATCGAGAATGGCTAAGTTTCTTTCAACTATAAAACATAATGATTAATGCTAAATATATTATTTATAATAAAAAATTTATATATAAGCTTATGTATTTTATATTTTTATTAATTAGTAGGTGTCATAAACTATTTTAATTTTTCAAATTCTTTAAATTATAGTTAATATTAATAGATTTCCAATTTTGTAACAAAGCTAGTGTTTAGTCCATTGGCTATTATTTTGGACACTTACCTTAAGAAGGTGGGTTCTAACCCTGCCAATTGCACGCCAAAAAAAAAAACCCTGCCAACCCTTCCAATTGCACGCCAAAAAAAAAATAAAAAAACCCTGCCCGGAAAGTTTTTCAATTTCTTTTTTATTTTTTTGCCTCCCAAATAAACATGTGTGCTGGAAGTTCTTTTACGTGTTTTTTTTCCCCTCCCAAATGAACGTGTCTTTTTTATTTCCTTTTTTTTTTTTCCCTCCCAAATAAACGTGTGTTGGAAAGTGAAATTCAAGTCCCTTTTTTTTCTCCCAAATAAACGTATTTTTTAACTTCCTTTTTTTTTTCTTTTAATCAACCCCCTGAATCCCCTCTCGATCTCTTTGTCTCCCACTTCATTAATTTTCTTAATCTCCAATATTTTTTTTACAATTTTCTCGGAGAATTTGCTATTTGCTATTTCCTCCAAATCTAAGAGAGTGGAGACTGAAGAGTGATTGAATGTATGGTTTTTAACCATTACTCCCCAGGTAAACATCAAGATTTTTAAACTATTATGCATTTTTTTATTAAATAAATAAATATATTATATAGCATATAAATAAAATAAAATAATTTCAATTAGTTATTTGATTAGGATTTTTTTGTATTTCTTGATCTATTAGGATTTAGCATTTTTTTTTTAAATAAGATGAGTAATGACTGAATTGAGGCTTAGTTTCGACTTTGAATATGTGCATGTGATTCTTAAATTTCATGAATATATACTAATTTAATCAAATATTAGTGAAAATTAATCTTTTTTTAGGATTAATTACTAAATTTTTTTGTAAAAAAAAAAAAAAAAAACCAAAATGTCTTATGAATATGATCACAGCTACCTATGAATATGATTACTTATGTTTTTAGTCCTTGTAGCACGTAACACTTAATTAAAAGTTTGATTGTGGTGTTCACCACTTTTTTGTGCATAAACAAATTTAAGTTGTCTTTTGACGGTTATTTCTAGCCTACTAAACATGAAAGCCGTAAGTTTAATCAATTTATAAAGATTGTTGCAATGAAGCCTCACTTATGTCCTATTAATGTTGTTAGTTGGCGTACAATGCCAAATGACTACAAAGAAAATTGTTGGAATAAAATGACTACAAAGAAAATTGTTGGAATATAATTGAGGTATTAAAATTTTAGTAACATATATTATACTTCTTTCCAGAATTTCAATGCTTCTACATAGATTTTTTTTTTTTTTTTTAATAGAAAGAATGCTTCTACATAGTGGTTATGGTTTTTTTTTTTAATTATTATATGTATTTGTGTTTCAGTCAAATTTTGACATCCCCCAAGGTGAGATTGCAAGAGAGATAATCAAGCGTCATAATTTAAAGAGATTGGGTGATCAATGGAGGAATTGGAAGCATGCTTTGAAAGAAAAGCACTTTGATAAGTCAAAAATTGCAACACAAATAGTGGTTGAGGCTCCAAATATAGTAAATCGCCAAGATTATGCTAAGCTTGTTGACACTTGGTTTAGAGGTAATACAATAAAAATAATGCTCATGAGAAGATATGTATTTGTCATCATTTTTTTTCCAATAGCCATTTGATATATTCTCTAAGATTTGCCTATATATACAGTTTTCACTAATGCAAATATATGGTTTATTGTATTCCAGGAAACTAAGACAATACATTGGAATATAAAGGGAGACCAAGTTTCATGCTGGAGTGACTTTTGGCATACTTCAAAGGGAATATTTATAGTCCTAGTTTTTATTGTAGGTTGTCTACAATTATTTTATCATTGTCTTATCTTAAGTACCAAAAAATATTGTTTATACTTTTATTTAGCTATTTGTGATTTAAAACTTCGAATTGTAAAGTTTTATTTCTTCATTTGGATCAATATTATTAACTATTTGCAATTATGTTATTACTTTGATTTTTGGAATTGTGGCTATTAATAACATTCCAAACATGTTATATTACTAATTTTCAGGGAAAAATTTAATTAAAAAAATATTTTTGTAATATTCAATAATGTTTATACCTTCGGTAACAGTTTTTATAACTGCTCCTATATGGAACCTATAGTAGCGGTTGTTTTTTGATGCAATAACTAATTTATAACAAAGTGTACGAATGGGAACTAGCGGTTTTTTAATTTTATAAAAGTGTTTAATAAAACTGTTGTTAAAGAATATCTAGTAGCAATTCACAAAATCGCTGTTTAAAATAATTCATGCTAGAAATAAGGGAAGGGTATACAAACATTTTTAATTTTGTTTAATAGCGGTTTATAGAACTGCTGCTAAAGAATCTATTACAGCTATTACATAACCGATGGTATAAATAATTAATTTCAAAAAGAATGGCCTTATGTACTAGCGGTTTTTTTTAATTCTCTAGCAGCAGTTCTATGAATTGCTGCTAAATAATCTATAGGAGCGGTCACATAACTGTTGGTACAAATAATTAATTCCGAAAGGAAGAGCCGTGTTTATTAGCGGTTTTTAATTCTCTAGTAGCGGTTCTATGAACTGCTACTAAAAAATCTATAGCAGCAGTTACATAACCGTTGGTATAAATAATTAATTCCAAAAGATAAAGTTGTATGTACTAGTGGTTTTCAATTCTCTAGCAGCAGTTTATAGAACAGCTGCTATAGATGTTTTCAATACCAGCGATTCCTAAAACCGCTGCTACAACTTATAGTAACTTATAGCGACGGCAACTTAACATCGGTTATTCAAGTTGTAGCAGTGGTTTAGAAAAGCGCTGGTATAAACCTATATGACTTTTAGCAGCATTTTTTAATAGTTTTAGTAGTGGTTACAACTGCTGTTAAAAATCAAGTTTTTTGTAGTGTAAAAATAGTCACCTGCTCTTCAAGACCATGCTATATGATTTTATTTTATTTTTGATGAGAATCAACAAGCTTTCAAGGATCCATTGCAAGTTCCAGTTGGGCCTATTACTAGAGCAAGATCCAAGAAGATTAAAGAAGCACTTAATGGGCTGATTCAAGAGATTTGGGCTGATTTTATCGCAGGACATTCCAGGTGGGGCCCAAAGGAAGATAAAGGCATAATAAATTTAATCCAAGCTATTGAGGGCTGATCTGACTTAATTGGGCGCTATTTATGGCATGGAATTATGGCTGATTGACTTTCCAGCTCTAAATCAGTTAATAGATACTTTTCCTAATTTAGATCTTCTAATTTTGGACCAGATCTTCCTTAATTTTAGGCTTTTATTATTTAGAACGTTTTTTAGGGTTTTTCCTATTTTGGATCTGCTATTTTCAGACCAAATCAGTTTTTAATTAGGGTTTTATTATTTAGTACGTTTTTTAGGTTTTCTACATTTAGCCATGCCTTATAAATAGCATGCACTCATTGTAATAGAGGAGATTATTGAATAAAAATTAGAAAATGTGAGGCTTTGCTCTTCTCTTTGGTTCTTCAAGAACTGTGAACTTATCAAGGATTCTTCCTTGTGGCGTTCAAACTTATACCTTTGGTTCGTGATTCCTTTATAATCATTGGGTCAAGGTCTGTTACTTATACCTTTAGTTTGTGATTCCTTTATAATCATTGGGTCAAGGTCTGTTACTTATACCTTTGGTTCGCGTTTCTCTTATAAACGTTGGGTCAAGGTTTCTATCAAAAATCTGAATTTTAGCTTTCTTGGGCAATATTCCAATATTGTTTGTTGGGTCTCAAAGCGAGTCGATTGAGGTTCGCATCAATTTTATTTTTATATGGCTTTAACTCAAACATTTTTCATTATTCCCAATCTCATATATACAATCAAACACCCCTTTTCTCCAAATCAATTTCATCAACGGATCTGAGTAGTGATTCCTTAATTTAGGCATATGATTTGAAGTCTCAATCCAAAATTAACAAGTTATTTGAAAATTATTGTGTAGGTATAATTAGAACAGTTTGAGATGGACAAAGTGGGTTGTTAAAAAATAACCGTATTGCAAGAACAAAAATGTGGTAAAAGATTTTATATATATATATATATATATATATTGGTGGGATTGCCCATTGAATCTTCCAAACTTTTCCTCATGCTTTTTTTTAAGTAGTTTTAAGAAAAATCAAACCCAATTGACTAAAATAGGAAAGTATAAAGGCTATTACAAATTTTATTACAAAATGTTTACAATTTAACAATGAATGTAAATGTTAGACTTCAATAACCTAATAAATAAATTTTATTAAAAAAATTAAAAATAAATATTGGAATTATTTTTGAAAAATATTAAATATATATATTACAAATTTTATCACAAAAATTTTATAAACTGATATGACAAAAATATGATTGGTGACACTTAAACAACATAATAAATTAATATTTGGTTTACTTTTTTATAATTAGTGACACAGAAAAAATTTTAATTTTTCTAGTTTTATTATTATTATTATTATTTTTTTTTTTTTTTGTGATTGTGTTGTATCATTTGTAAGATTTATAGATTTATATAGCAAAATTTATAGAATCCATAACATCACTCCCCTCTTTTCCATGAAGTGGTTGTTTTACATGAAAATATTGGTCCATTCATGTCTTTTCTTTGCCTCTCTGTCCATATATGCTTCTTTTTCAATTATATATAATATAAGGATTTGAAAGGCACAACTCACATGGAGAAGAACAGGTACGACCAAAATTGGAGAAAAAAAAGGGACTGAGAGTCCACGTGTCATGAATCATGATTGGCTCCCTGTTTCTTCTTTCCATTTCTCAATTATTGGAGCATTCAGGATCATCACCTCCAAATAATGCACGAAAAAGTTGATTCCACTTATAATTGTGTTGTCTACTTTTTGTTGTGTTGCTCCCCCAGTTTAAAGTTATTGTACAACAATAGTTCAATATGACCATGTGACCATGTCTATGTACACAAAATTTTTACAATTATTAGAGTGGTAGGTTGTGAATGATAGACAACAAAATAATGTCAATAGTAAACTTATATAAAAATTAATAATAACGTATCGCATCAATATTTAATTTAATGAAATTGATATGTCTGTAGTGTTGTTGCTTTCTTTATTCTCACAACGATTGAAAATTGTGTGATATTTTTTTATATTGTAGTTGTTGCTTTCGTATAACAATAAAAATTAACAACAACCTCGAAATTTTACTAATAAATGAAAATATTGCTGTATCTAGTGTCCAAATATATTCCAAAGCCACCATGCTTACCCCCAAGGAGTACTATAGCATGGTTTTAACTTGAGGCATGATTAGCCACGTGAGACATGTCTAGAAAAGAGAGAGTTGTGCGTTGTGTCACCTAGCTCTCTATCCAAAGTTCAAGATGGTGCTTAAAGTTATTGAACATTAGAATCTCTTTATGCATTACAAAGTCACTTATTATTAGATGATTAGCAAAACTATAAACTAACACATGAATTGTGCTCTCCTTATTTTGCAAGCTAAGGCATTGGCCTTTCTATTGGTCTTACAAGTTGCTGTTGCGGAGAACTAGATGTAGGTTGTCATAGAAGGTGATGTTAAAGTTTATTTTGATGGTTTGAATGGAATGAGAGAGAGAGTCAGTTGACTAGTCTATTAGCACTATTATTTATAATTCATTTGAACTTAAAAACTTTTTTTTCTCTAGTTGTAAGTTTAGTTGGCTTAGGATAAAGCTAAATTCTGCAGCCCACATTATTACCAAGCTTGCCGTTATGCTTAAAAGTCATTGTTGTTGTAATAAGCATGAAGCCCCTAAAGTCATCCATGATGCTTGCAAGGTTAATCGCATCATTGTAGGAGCTTCTATTTGATTTAATCACATCATCATTTTACATGAACCAAAATCCATCCATTTAAATAAATTTGTTTGCTAGGGAGTAAAATCAATCACTTTATATTTTATAGTTATATTTTATAGAAATTGATAGTGATCACGTTAAATTTATTAGAAACTAAAAAAATGATTATTTTTTTAGGGGGTTTAACTTATACTTATTTGCTAAAAGATTTTTTTTTTTTTTTTTGGTCTTAATTGACATATAATCTAATTTTTTTTTTTTAAGAAATAAACTAGCCTTTTGTCATTCATTTTAGTGTGCATTTGAGATTAATTTGAGATTAAATTATATGTCAGCTTTTTTCTTTTTTTTTACTGTGGGTCCTATAAAAAGGAGCGGTCTTTTTGGTAGCTTATTTTCCATTTGGTTTTGTTTGAGTTTCACTGTTAAGTTTTTTATCAAAAAGTCAATACAATTAACTAAATGCTGATTTCACGTTATTATTTCTCTTAAATTACGTATTGGGATTTTGTAATACTTCTTTTCTCAACCTATTCTTTGCAAAAGAAATTAATCAACTTATTTTATTTAGTTTTAAGCTTTTATCTATCTTACTTGCAATAAAAAGTTTTCAAAAAAAAAATTAAAAATAAGTTATTTTTAAATAGACACTTTTTTTTTTTGAGAAAATTTCTAACTAGACATTTAATATTACCAAAAATTATATCTTTTATTAAAGACCATATAAATAAGTTAACAACTGCCAAAAACGACAATTTTATAACTTTTTTTTTAGATAAATTTTATAACTAAAATTTTACTACTGAAGTGAAGTGTGAATTTTTTTTGGGAGAAAAGAAAATGTAAAAAAAAAAAAAAAAAGGCTACGTGGCATTCATGAGGTACTGCGTTACAGTCTTTTATATATACGAGTTGCAACATACACGGGATAGTTAAATAAAAATTAAAAGTACTTATTTTACTTAAATGTATATGACTTAAATTTTAAAAATGTATAATTTAAAAATGAATGAAAATAACTAATTTCTTCAATATAATGATTTAGAAAAATTCTTTTTCTTTCATATCATTAGTTTCACATAACACATTTCGACGTGGGCTATTCTATGGTGATAACTTTACATAATATTCAACTGCAATTATATCTACTATCTACTACCAATCTAATCTATGTTATCTTGATAGTAGATCTACAAATTGCATTCTCGTATTCTTAGAGTTTGCCACATTATTGTTATTATCTATATATAATATAAAACTGAAAATTTTAACTTTTTGAAAGACTTACATTAGAATTAGGAATAAAAAATAATTTTTTTTTTAAATTAGACCTCACGTTAGTTATTTTTTTTTTTTAAGGCTCACTTTAGGTTAAAAAAAAAAAAGACTCACGTGAAAAAAAAAAGAGACTTCTATTAGGATTAAGGAAAAAAGAGAGACTCTTATTAGGACTCTCTCACTATTTAGTTTAACAAATTTTAATTTTTTATAAATCAAAATGATGAGGAAAAAAGAGGGAGAGAGACTCCTGTTAGGACTCTCTCATTATTTAGTTTTAAAAATTAAAAAAAATTATAAATTAAAATGATGATGTGAAAAATTGTGAGAGTTTTAGAGGTTTCGGTTATATATATATATTCACGTTAGGTTTTTTTTTTTTTTTTTTTTTTTTAAGGGCTCACTTTAGGTTAAAAAAAAAACTCATGTGAAAAAAAAAAAAAAAAAAGACTCCTATTAGGATTAACGAAAAAAGAGAGAAACTCCTATTAGGACTCTCTCACTATTTAATTTAACAAATTAAAATTTTTTATAAATTAAAATGATGAGGAAAAAAGAGGGAGAGAGACTCCTATTAGGACTCTTTCACTATTTAGTTTTAAAAATTAAAAAAATTATAAATTAAAATGATGATGTGGAAAATTGTGGGAGTTTCAAAGGTTTCGGTTTTTAATATATATATAGACTAGTGTTGGTTGCACGTGCAAGACACGTGCTGCCCCAGTAGTGAAAAAATTAATAGATTTTGTGTGTGAAACCGTGAATTTTGGCTCATCTAATTTGACTATATTAAAAAAAAAAGTCTAAGAATACAACAAAATATCACAATATTTTCACAATATCTTCATTTTTAGGATCCGAATAGATATTTTTTTTATTTGAGAAAAATACTACATTCATAACATTTTTAAAACAAATTCTAAATGACAAGTTGTTATTGGTTTTAAAATGATAACATTGTTATTGTTATTCTCAAAACATTATTTTCAGTTGTGGTTAGTCACAATCTCATATTTACTATTTTATTTCGACTTACAAAAAATTGATACCTCAATATTTGTAAAAATATTATGAAATTTATTATGTCAGTATAACAATATATATGTCAGCTTACATAAATATTTAAAAGAAAAAAAAAAAAACAAAAACCGATTACTGGGAAAAAAAAAGTTTAGGCATTGTAGAAATTAATATTAAAATGTTGTGGACTTAGCATTTTTTTATTTAATCTATAAGAAACTGAGATTTCAATAATTGTAAAAATATTGTGATAATAATAAGTGTTATAACATTTTCTCAAAACATTTATTTTCAGTTGTAGTTGGTTATAGTCTCATATTTTATTATTTTATTTTGACTTGTAAGAAATTGACTCGTCAATAATTGTGAAATTTGTTGTGTCAGTATAACAATATATATGTTAGCTTACATAAACATTTCAAAGAAAAAAAAAAAAAAACACAAACTAATTACTGGAAAAAAAAAAAATCTTTAGGCATTGTAGCTATAGTGCCAATTGAATAAATCAAAAGCATTGTAGCTCCAATGCTATTCATCAATAATAGCTTACCTATGATTTGTTATGAAATTAATGTTAAAATGTTGTGGAATTAGCATTTTTTTTTAATTTGATATATAAGAAACTATGATCTCAACAATTGTGAAAATATTGTGATAACAATAAGCGTTGTAACATTTTCTCAAAACATTTATTTTCATTTGTGGTTAGTCACAGTCTCATATTTTATTTTTTTATTTTGAGTTGTAAGAAATTGATACCTCAATAATTGTGAAAATATTGTGAAATTTGTTGTGTCAGTATAACAATATATATGTCAGCTTATATAAATATTTAATAGGAAAAAAAAACACAAACCGATTACTAAAAAAAAAAAAAAAAAACTTTAGGCACCGTAGAAATTAATGTTAAAATTTTGTGGATTTAGCATTTTTTTTATTTGATTTATAAGAAACTGAGATCTCAATAATTATGAAAATATTGTGATAACAATAAGTGTTGTAACATTTTTTCAAAACATTTATTTTCAGTTGTGGTTGGCTACAATCTCATATTTTATTAATTTATTTCGACTGGTAAGAAATTGATACGTCAATGATTGTGAAAATATTGTGAAATTTGTTGTGTCAGTATAATAATATAAATGCCAGCTTACATCAATATTTAAAAGAAAAAAAAAAAACACAATCGATTACTGAAAAAAAAAGTGACTCACAAACCATAATTGTGAAAATATTGTGAAATTTATTGTGTCAGTATAACAATATAAATGTTAGCTTATATCAATATTTAAAAGAAATAAAAACACAAACCGATTACTGGAAAAAAAAAAAAAAAAAAAAAAAAAAAAAGTGACTCACGAAAATGGCACTGTAGATGAACAGTGCCAAAACACTGGATTTACAGTGCGAAAGCACTATAACGGCATTGTCAAAATATTTATTTTCAATTGTGGTTGGCTACATGCTCATATTTTATTATTTTATTTCGACTTGTAAGAAATTGACATGTCAATAATTGTAAAAATATTGTGAAATTTATTGTGTCAGTATAACAATATAAATGTCAGTTTACATCAATATTTGAAAGAAAAAAAAAACACAAACCGATTACTGGAAAGAAAAAAAAGACTAAGTAAACCATAATTGTGAAAATATTGTGAAATTTATTGTATCAGTATAACCATATAAATGTCAGCTTATATCAATATTTAAAATAAAAACAATAACACAAACCGATTAATGAAAAGAAAAAAAAAATGACTCACCAAAACGGTACTGTAGATGAACAGTGCAAAAGCACTACAGCGGCATAGCCGCTTTTATATATAAAAATTTTGTTATATTAATATAACAATATAAATGTCAGTTTACATCAATATTTAAAAAAAAAAAAAAAAAAAACACAAACCGATTACTAGAAAAAAAAAAAGTGACTAACTAAATCATAATTGTAAAAATATTGTGAAATTTATTGTGTCAGTAAAATAATATAAATGTCAGTTTACATCAATATTTAAAAGAAAAAAAAAACATAAACCAATTACTGAAAAAAAAAAAAAGAAAAAAAAAGTGACTCACGAAAACAGCACTGTAGATAAACAGTGAATAACACTACATGAATAATACAAAATCACTGTTATGTAAAAATTTTTTGTGTAATATAAATGCTAGTTTACATCAATATTTAAAAAAAAAAAAAACACAAACCAATTACTGAAAAAAAAATATGACTAACGAAACCATAATTGTGAAAATATTGTGAAATTTAATTTGTCAGTATAACATCATTTAAAAGAAAAAAAAAACACACACACACACACACACACACAAACCAAATACTGAAGAAAAAAAAAAGTGACTCACAAAACCATAATTGTGAAAATATTGTGAAATTTATTGTGTCAGTATAACATCATTTAAAAGAAAAAAAACACACACACACAAACCGAATACTAAAAAAAAAAAAAAAAAAAAAAAAAAAAACGACTCACGAAACTAAGTTACTGTACCCACTACAGTGCAACAACATTAAGTGCACAGTATCGAAGCACTGTAGCGGCATTGCCGCTTTTTATATAAAGATATATATATATATATATATATATATTATTTTACAGTCTTTTTAACTGGAAAGCAAAAGTTGATCCTCTTTGAAGCCAAATCACATTCACACCCAAAAATATACAAAGCAAAGCAAAAACCTCAAAATTTCCAGTAAGTCTAATTTCTCCACTACTTTTTAAAACACATCTTTTACTCTCTTAAAATTCTACTATTTACAAAACTGTTCCTTCCTGTTTTTTTTTTTTTTTTTTTTTTATTTAAGTGATTTAGAATTCTGAGATTTAATGTTAGCCGTTGATCACAACTCACTTTGGCTGTGTTTCTCTGCGGTTTGTAATTCTGATTTGGGTACTTAGCCAAAATGATGAATAGGGTTTTTCTCACTTTTTTTTGGGTAGTGTCTGAGAAGTACTAAATTCAACAATGGCAGAAAAATGAAATTTGTTAGCAGAAAACAAATGGGTTTTGTCAAATTATGAATATGGATCTAATGAGGCTTTTTTTTTAATATATATAGTTTATTAAAAAAAATCAAAAAGGAGAGTTTGTGCTTAAACTGGCAACTTGAGAAACGATATTGGTAAGGGCTATTTCTTTTTGTTTTGGCCTGCAATCAAATACAATCTCTTTTTTTGGTTTTTTTATTTTGAATATACGCTACTTTTTTTTCTTTTTCTTTTTCTAATGGGATTACACTACTTGGTTTGTTTTTTTTTTTTTTTTTTTTTTTACAGAAATTTATGTTACACTTTATTTTTGAGGAAATTGTGCTACTTAATTAATTTCTTTTGTTTACGTTACATTTTATTTTTATTACATTTTCTTTTGTTTCATAAAATTTGCGTTACATTTCATTTCATTTTGTTTTTTTTTTTTTTTTGTTTCATAAAATTTACATTACATTCCATTTTGTTTCATAAATTAAAAATGTAATTGGTTTCTCTTTTTTTGGTTTTTTTTAATCCCTTCTTTAAAAAAAAAAAAAATCACTTTCCTTACTCACGTTTTCTTCTCTAAAAAAAAATTCTCACATTTTTTTTTCCTTTCAAATGTCTTCTTTATTTTGAAAAAAAAAATAAAAAAGAGAGACTCCTACTATAAAACCACTACTATAGCTTCTCCATCCATATCCTTAAATTTTGGATTAAACTGTTAGCCTTTTACCCTAAAATAAAATAGGTAGTTGCAAAATTTTAAATTTAAGCTTTTATTTAAACTACATTTTAGAATTAAACAAAGAATGATAACGGCTAAAAAAGAACAACAACAACAACAACACCCAAAAAAAAAAAAAACACGTTTTCTTCTCTAAAAAAAAAATTTCTAACGTTTTTCTTTTTCTTTTTTTCAAATCTCTTCTTTATTTTGGGGGGAAAAAAAAGAGACTACTAATATAAAACCACTACTATAACTTCTCCATCCATATCCTTAAATTTAACCCTAACTCTTTTATCTCTCTTAAGTTGCCGTATATGCACAAATTTATTGGATTGCATTGAAGAGGCATTGGAATGAAATATTACATAAGTTCAGGTGAGAGATTTTATAAGAATTATTTTATAATTTAAACCTCACATGAAGTGGTTGTCATCTAAGAAATTGTTGTAAAAAAATTTCTTTTGTAACAAAATTTATATTTATCATTTGTAAAATTCTATGTAAAATTCAATTTTAAATTTAAGCTCTTATTAACTTTTGTTATGGATGTGTAGTAAGTAGCTAACTTTTAGGTTTAAAAAACTAAAATTTTGGATTAAACAATTAGCCTTTTACCATAGAAAAAGGTAGTTGCAAAATTTTAAATTTAAGCTTTTATTTACTTCTTTTATGGATGTGTAGTAAGTGGCTAATTTATAGGATTAAAAAACTACATTTTAGGATTAAACAAAAAATAATAACTGCCAAAAAAGAACAACAACAACACCAAAAAAAAAAAAAAAAAACGTGGATGCAGCATCTGAAGTTTCTTCCATCTTCCCAGCAAAAAAAAAAAAAAAAAAAAACAGTTTCTTCCATCTATTCCAAGTAATGTAACATTCCCTCCATTGAAAAAAAAAAAAAAAAAGCCTCAAAACCACGTTCAGATCCTATCAAAAAAAAAAAAAAAAAACCAGACCACGTTCAGATCCTATCAAAAAATAGAAAGAAAGAGACCACGCTCATATCAAAGAGTATCGGATAACAACTTCTAAAAAAGCTAAAGCAGTTATAACATCAAATATTACCCACACATTATGGATGGCGCTACGAGAAACTACTAAAAAAAGAGGGTTAAAAGAACGACACCACTAAAAAGAAAAAAAAGTGGATGCATATCTGGAGCCTATTCTTAACACACACACACACACACACACACACACACACACACACACACACACAAAAGAAGAAGAAGAAGAAGAAGAAGAAATTTGAGTCTTTTACTGTAAAAAAAAATTGGTAGTTGCTAGATTTTAAATTATCAACAATCTAGAAAATAAAGTTTCTGTACAATGTTGAATTTCAATACAAAATATAAATGATTAAGTCAATCCAAATTCCTATAGACATAAAGCAATAATAGACAAACTGCAACTAATCATGTTCATTGAATGCCATTAACTATTGCATATTTGCATCTACAAGTAATATAAACTACTTATTTGACTTCAAGAGCCTAACTATTTATCTCTCTCATAAAAAAAAATGCTAATTAAACTAGCCTCTGAGCACGCGCTCACGCGCGTGCTCAAAGGCTCTTCTATTGTTTTGGAAAAGGTTAATTTAGAACATTTATTATAATTTGGAATTACTACATTTTCAAATCACAAAAAAACCTAAGGGTGAGATGAAAAATTATTTCACCTGTAAACATATAATATTCATCACACCCTTAGGTTTTTTTGTGATTTGAAAATGTAGTAATCCCAAATTATAATAAATGCTTTAAATTAACCTTTACCAAAAAAATAGAAAAGCCTTTGAGCACGCGCGTGAGCGCGTGCTCAAAGGTCTGAGATGATGATCATTAGTATCTTCAACGTCCCCTTTCAAACGACAGGGGGAGGAATCCACCAGGAGCTTGCCGCGCTAAAAGAGAAACGAAGGAGTAGGTAACGGTTTGGTGAATAAATTAGCAAGATTATCCTTGCCAGATACAAACCAAATGCCCAAATAATGACGCAAAACCTTCTCGTCAACATAGTGATAATCGACTTCAATATGTTTGGTGTGAGAATGGAAGACAGGATTAGTAGTGAGAGCAAGCGTAGAGACATTGTCACACCACAAAACAGGTATGTAAGGAAGAAAGATGCGCAACTCCTTGAAAAGAATGCGAAGACAAGAAATCTCAGCAGCAGTGGAAGCCAATGCGTGATATTCAACTTCTGTGGAAGAACGAGAGATAGTGGGTTGTTTCTTAGAGGACCAAGATACAGGGCTTGGACTAAGAAACACTAGCAGGCCAGAAGTGGAACGACGGTCTGAAGGATCTCTAGCCCAGTTTGCATCGGAGAAAGCAGTAAGAAAAAGAGGGCCAGGAGTAAAGGAGATCCCATGGTGAAGAGTTCCACAAAGGTAGCGCAAAACATTGGCAGCCTCAAAATGAACAGTAGTAGGAAAAGACATGAATTGACACAATTGATGCACACTGAAAGCAAGATCACGCCTTGTGAAAGTCAAGTATTGAAGGGCACCCATCATGCTGCGATACTCAGTAGGATTAGAAAGAGCAAGCCCTTCATGAAGAACCAATCTCACAGAAGGACAACATGGAGTCTTAGTGGGTTTTGCATTCTCCATGTCGAACCTGTGGAGAATGTCTAAAGCATATTTAGTCTGTGTAAGAGTGAGACCAAACTGAGACCTGGTGGTCTGAATTCCAAGAAAATAGTGAAGAGGAACAAGGTCCTTGAGCTCAAAAGCAGTACTAAGAGCAGCAATGAGAGATGTGATATGAGAGGATCTATTACCAGTGATGATGATATCATCAACATAGAGCAATAGGTAGATGATGGTGCCATGAGCATGATATATAAACAAGGAGCTGTCAGCCACGGAAGCCACAAAACCAAGGTGCAAGAGATGAAAGGTAAACCTTTCAAACCACGCCCGTGGGGCTTGCTTAAGACCAAATTATAATTTGTGCAATTTGCACACATAATGGGGATGAGCTGCATCAACATAACCTGGTGGCTGCTGCATGAATACTTCTTCTTTGAGATGCCCATGGAGAAAGGCATTAGAAACATCTAATTGCCTTAAGAACCAATTACAACTCACAGCAATAGCAAGGACCAATCTTACAGTGGCTAGCTTGATGACAGGACTAAAGGTCTCAAAGTAATCAGTACCTGGATGCTGATGAAAACCTTTAGCCACAAGCCTAGCTTTGTAACGAGAAATAGACCCATCAATGTTTAACTTGAGCTTGTACACCCACTTACACCCAACCAGATTAGCATGAGAAGGAGTGGGAACCAGAGACCATGTATTTTGCCTTTGTAAAGCCTGAAATTCAGCATCCATAGCCTTACACCATTAAGGACATTGAGAGGCAACTTTATAGGAGGGTGGTTCTGTGTATGTATAACCAAGGCCAATTTTGTAACAAAACTTAGACTTAGGTTTGGTAATGCCACTCTTGCACGTGGTTTGCATAGGATGATGAGTGGTGGGAGGAAGAGAAAGAGGTAAGGAACCAATAGGAGAGGAGGTAGGCAAATCATCAGTAGAAAGATTAGGAGTAGTGGATTGGGAGAGAACCTAAGATGAGGAGTTGGTACAATATGGTATGGAAGAAGGAATGCCAGGTTGAGGATAAGAAACATTGAGAGAGGGTGACTGAGTAGGAAGATGTGAAAGTGGAGAATTGGACAGATTTGAGGAAGGAGGAATGTAAGGACCAAGGAGAGAAGGATGATTGGAAGAATGAAGGAAGAGCAGATTGGATAACCACAAAAAGGCAGATAAATCTGAGAGTGAAGTATAAGTAGGACTATGGGAGGTGGAAGACAACTAAGAAAAATGAAATTTGGTCTCATTAAACCACACATGTTTGGAGGTGTAAAGAAAGGAAGACTTAGGGTCAAGACATAGGTAACCCTTATATGTAGGAGAGTACCCCATAAAAACACATTCTTTAGTCTTAGGCTCAAGTTTATGAGAATTATAGACACTGAGGTTGGGGTAACAAGCACAGCCAAAGACCCTAAGTTGAGACAGATCAGGTTTAGCAGAATAAAGCTTGAACCATGAGGAGACACATTGCAAGACAAGTGTTGGGAGCAAATTCACAAGAGTTACTGTAGTAAGGACTGCATAAGACCAGTTGTATGTGGCATAGAGGCTTGAGACCTCATAGTGATTGTGGTTTCAATTAAATGTCTGTGTTTCCTTTCAACCAGGGGGACAAGAAATTTGAAGGATAATACCATGTTGTTGAAGATAAGTTTTAAATGCAAAAGAGGTATATTCACCCCCACCATTAGACCTTAAGGTTCTGTTTTTGGTTGAATATTGAGTTTCCTCCATGGCTTTAAACAATACAAATTTAGAAAAAACTTCAAATTTAGCTTTGAGCAGATAAATCCAAGTGAAACGTGTGAAATGATCAACAAACAGCACATAGTATTTATAACCATCAATAGAAGTCACTGGAGTAGGACCCCAGACATCTGAATGCACTAATTCAAAGGGAAAAGAAGCTTGGAATTGAGATTTGGGAAAAGGGAGATTGTGCATTTTACCATGTAAACGAGGAATACAATTGTGAATGTCTGAAGCACAATTATTGAATACAGATTTTGCATTTGAAAAAAGAAGCTTAAGAACTTGATCATTGGGATGACCAAGTCTCATATGCCATAGAATTTTATTGAAACCAGTACAAGAGTTAGGCTTGACAGCATTATTACAAACTCTAGAAGCTAAAACAAGATGTGGAGCCTTTTGAGGATAGATGGGGCAGACTCCATCTTCACACTTGCCTTGATATAGAACTTTCCCTTGGCCAAAGCCTGGATTGAAAGAACATGTTCATCAAAATAACACCAACAATGGTTGTCATGAAAAATTTTATGAACAGAGGCAAGATTTGATGAAATGGAAGGAACCCTAAGTACATTCTTTAGTTGAAGAGTTGAAAAGGAAGAAGGAAAAAGAGAATTACCTGTATAAGTAATAGGTAAGGCCTGACCATTCCCTACAGTGAGATGATCAGAACCCGTGTAAGGCTTTGGAAAGCTGAGTTGATTCAAACTAGAGGTCACATGGTTTGTGGCTGCACTATCAGCTAGCCATGGTTGATCTGGTGCAAGGCATGAATTAGAAGCAGTGACCATTGCAGCCAATTTGGTAGGTGGATGCTTACCCTGATAAGCATAAACCATACTGTGATAGCAATCAATTGCTATGTGTCCAGATTTACCACAGATTTGGCAAGTTGTTCTCTTTGGTCTTGAACTTGTAGCAGTAGAATTGGACTGATTCTGTTGGAAAGGAGAGAACTAAACAGGGTAAGAATGAGATGACCGATTACTTGGACCTTTTCCTCCTCTTTCACCTCTATTGTTGTAGTTCCCTCTACCTCTTCCTCTGTTAAACTGATTGAAATTACCATTAGACTTGTTATTAGTAGTAGCTGCCATTGTAAAGATTTGATCATTATTATCAAGAGTCTCATTGAATGACTCTTCTCCAGCATTCAGTAAGGTAGAGAGTTCATCAAAACTCAAAAGGGTGCTTTTGGTCCTTATAGCTAACTTGAAAGCATTATATTCTTTTGGTAGACCTTTGATTGTAATATGAAGAAGCTCTTCATCATCAATGATCACACCTACAGCTAGTAGTTTATTTCTAACTACTTTAATCATTTGCAAATACACATCAATAGAATCTACTCCTATCTTGATATTATGTAATTCACCTTTAAGATTTAGAATATGTGAACAAGAAATTGAAGAAAACTTGTTTTCCAGAACCTTCCAAACCTCCATAGCTGTGGAGCATCCCACTGTAAGTGCTAGGACTGAAGGTGACAAGGTGGAGCTCATAAATTGAGTAAAGCCTTTTCTTTGGACCTCCAGAGCAAATAATCTGGATTCAACACCAATGTATAAGCTCCAGAAAGATCTCGCAAGAATTTCTCAGGGATCAATTGTGGATCTTCCAACAATTCAAAGAGAGAATAGGTCTCTAACACCATTGTGATTTGATGTTTCCAAACAATATAATTGGTATTGTCCAACTTGACTGTCATCATATTGGACATATTGGAGAGAAGTAGCAGTGGTTGATTCATTATATTCACTGAACTTGAAGAAGTTGAAGCTGCCACAGAAGCAGTTTGAGCTGGAGCTGAAGTCGCCGTTGATGGAGCTTGAATAGGACTCTCTGGCTCTAATACCCTGAAGAAAAACTAAGCTTGATATAATTTTGCTATTTAAGCAAGTAAGAAAGTAAAGCAACACTGAAACTAACAAAGAGCAGAGAAATTAAAGAAGAAGAAAAGAGAGTCTGAGAGAGAGAGAGAGAGAGAGAGAGAGAGAGAGAGAGAGAGAGCAAAGATTGAAACTGTGAAATCTTGCATAAATGAAATCTGTAGAGTACAAGTGTTTATATAGTACAAAGATCAGACTAAGCCTCATATCTTTCCACATTATGCGGATCAAGCTCGTGACTCAAGGAAACAGAACTCAACTGATTGTAACTGAATTACATGCCAAAACCTCTAATTGAACTGGACTTAGATCAGTGACCACACGACACCGTTTCAAGCTTAAAACTCTGATACACATTAGAGAAGTAATACGGTGCATATTAATAAATAGAAGTAAGTGAAACGGTGCGTTTCATGCATTTCATTATAATCATCTTCAACCTCTGGTGGCTGTCTGGTGCAATCCCTAATTCAATCTCATCATATTTCAGTGGCTTGGCTTGCTTCAATCTGGGCTTAGGTCTGAGATGATGATCATCACTATCTTCAACAGAACATATTAACAGTAAGCACTAAATTGAGCACGCATCTAGATTTGGGAGGTAAAGGCTTTAATCTGTGGATAATTCTGAAATAGAAGCATAGCTTTTTTGTGCAAACTCACCCATGCTTCAATTCCATCACCATCTTTGGTGTCATTCAGACCAACCATTTCTATAGGGACAGCTATACTGCTCAACCAAGTAGGCTTTCCCCAACCAAAATCCGCTTCATACACAGGGAATCGGCACCAGCTAGTGAACATAAATATATCGGTCTCACCTCTTTCAAGTTCTTCATCAACCTCTCTCAAGGAATTAGTCATCATGGAAACCAAATCATCCCCATTTTGTGGTTTTTTACAGTCATCAAGCACATTCCTTATTGAATCATGAAGTGAACCCACCAATTCATGGAACTCCACATTGCTTTCTCTATCTCCACTAAGTCGAGCACTGGCCACCATGTAGAAATTTCCAAAAGAGTTATCTGGTATTGGCAGAGCTGTCCTTCTGCGCAGGTTCAATGAATGACACAAAATAGAGGCCCTTAAGTGCCCGTGTTTAGCTTGTGCCACAGCAATGGGAGCCTTCCATATTAATGCTGTCACTACCATTACCCGTGAAGGTTGGCGTTTTGTTGATAATTGATCAGAATCACAAGCACCACCATTGGCAATGGCTTTTAGGCTCGTTATTGCAGCCACATTGAACACAAACCTTCTCGTGATGATCGGAGCTCCAGGATTCTTAGGGGGCTTTGCAGGCATAACATTTTCTTTTGGTGGGAAGAAAGAAGCCAGGTCGAATCTTGGGTGAATCACTTCATTGATCCTTGCAGCTTTGCATGATGTAGCCCATGCATTGAAAAACGTAGTCGCTGAAAATCCATCGGCTATGAAATGCGCAAAGAGCAGCGCAATGGCTAGGCCACTGCAATCAAACATGTTGACTTGAACAAATGCTAAAGGAGTAGTTGCAGATGGCATTGCATTCGGAAAAAGAGGATTGAACAGCTCGGGTTTGAGTTCTCCTTGGAGAAGTTGAGCAAGCTTGCCACTTACTTGGGCTTCCAAGTATTCCACCCCCTCATCATTACAGTCAACTAGTTGCTTATCTTTGATGTATCTACCAGCCAAAGGGTAATAGAGGGTTAAGATTTCTGAAAGTGATTTCTGCAAACGCTTCCTCCTCCCATCATTTTCATTTTTGTCCCCATTGGCATGGTAGTAAACAATAAATGGCACATATGCTTGAGGAGCAAGCTGGTCTATGGATGATGTTTTGAAACTATTAAGGTGAGGTGGAGTTGGAGTTGCTGGTTTTATCAACTTTTTTGATATGATTTGAACTTCCATGCTCACCTAAATTTAGAGAGAGTTCTTTTCTTAAACCGAGCTAAAGAAAGAAAGAGAGAGAGAGAGAAAGAAACAGAATGAGTAAAATGACTTCCTTGCTTAAACTGAGCTTTGAGACAAGCAATTAAATACAAAATGCATGTGCTTAACAACTACAACAATATATAACCAACCCCATTTTTTTTAATAAGAAACTATTACGCTCAAACTGCACATAAGTTATGACTTGAAGTCACAATTTATGTGCAGTTTGAGTATGTGTGTGAGACTGTAGGATGTGTAATAAACACCATAAAAAAAAAAAAAAAAAAAAAAAAAAAAAAAAAAAAAAAAACTAGAACTTGATATATGAATGAAGAGAACAATACGGATATCATATACAACCCAAGAAATGAAACACGAGTGAGTGGATGAAGAGAATAATACGGATTGATATTAAGAAAGAAGTGCACTGCAAAAATAGAATAATGGTACAATATATAAAAACTGATAATGAAAATCTATTTTTGAAAGCTTAAAAACTTACTTGAATAGTACTTTAAACTCTAGCATGCATTCAAATTCTTGAATATAATACAAAGATAATTTTTTGATACAAGAATTATTTTTTCTAATACAAGGAAGGGTTTTTCGGGGGCTAATAAGGGACTGAGAAAGTTTATTTGGCCATGTAGGAACTTATCCAAAGTCTATTTGGATTTTGGAGCTTAATTATTCAGTCTTTCTTCTTCCTCTTTCTTTTTCTTTTTTTTTTTTTTTTTTTTTTTTGGAGCCTGCATTAATACGAATGCCATATGTATAGGGAAAATTATTACATATTCTTATAAAGCATTGGTCATTCCTCTCACACGAGGGGTGAGCTGTACATGTAGTCCCCATCATGTGGCTCACCCCTCAAGTGAGACAAGGTATCAATGCTCCCAGAGGGCCAAAATGGCCAAATACTATTATTTTACAAAATAATTTGCAAAAAAACACTGTTTCCGAACTAAATGGCAATCTATCACTTTTTTGCATACTCGAGTTTACTGTTCACGAGTTTCCCCTTTTCTATTCCACGCTGGCGCTGGCTGACATGGCACTGGGCATTAAAAAAATAATACTTGGTACTCGAGTCTGAGAGACTCGAGTACTGTACAAACAATACCCGAGTCCTACAAACTCGGGTATCAATCTGTGATGCCGCAAAATTTTTGAAATTTTTTCCCGTTGGTACTCTAGTCTGGGGAACTCGAGTATTACACATGCTATTTCCAGTTTTCTACCAAATTTGCTATAGCCCCCTGTTACATGACTGCTATTTACACTCACTGCTATACACTTCCAATTGGACATTCAAACCTAACTAACAAGTATTAAAACCTTATCAATTTTGATATTGAGATAGGTCAAATCTCAACACCACAAATGCAATATTGCTTCTCACAATTCATTTGGCTAGGAGACTTAATTCCTTTTAATATAGCCCATTAGCCACACATTGACATCCACCAGATCAGTCATGCAATATAGATTGTTTCTTAAACCATATTCGTCATCAACAATAATTTAGTCACATATACAATGTTGAAAAAGTATAATAAGTTAATATGGGTGTCCACATTGAGAGGAACTTCAAGAAAGATTGTATTGTTTGCTTCCACAAATGACATTTTGCATCAAAAGAACGATACTAAAATCTGTTACATGATGCAGTTTTCAGGGTGCACCCCCAATCACTTGTGCAGCAAGGGAACATCTTCTCCCTGGCTCTGTTACTTAAGACATATCTTGCCCTTAAAGAAGGAAATAAGTGCCTTCCAGGGTAGCATCTACCCCATCCCAACACCTTCAGATTTTTGTCGACCTTGTCCACGTCCACCTGCCCCACAAAGAGAATCCATTAGTCATCCTAAAAAGATTGCTAATCCTCCCTCAACCTGTCATTAAAAATGTGTGCAGGTGCACAATGCATAGAAAAGAGACGCATTTAGTGGTGAACAATGGATCTACTCAATGTGAAAACTCATTTCAGGAGAATTTAAAATAATCCTATAAACTGTCTTTTTTTTTTTTTTTTTGGTACCTCGAGTGTAAAGCCTCAAGCTTATTTTAAAAGGAATTCTCTAACTCTCAACTCTCAAGGTTGTTTACTTTTTATAAAGCTAAAATCCAACTCCCTCTTCTAAACTATATATTTCCTAGCTTCAATTTTTAGGTGAGACTAATGACAGTTTATAAAGCTAAAATCAACTCCTTCTTATAAACTACATTTTTCCTAGCTTCAGTTCAACACAACTCTTTTTTTAAAAAAAAGGGGGGGGGCTAAATAAAGAATTTTATTTAAGAAGACAAAGAACAAAACAACAAATAAAATAAAACAAAAAACTCACTTAGTGAGGTAGGGAGAGAAGCCAATTGCAACAAAATGACAACTTTTTATGGGCTGCAAACTTGGCCTAAAAATAGGCACTTTAGTTTGCCCTCTTGAGCCTTGACCTAACAGAAGAAACGATTATTAAAATTATAACTAAAGAACTTGGGATCAGAACAGAGATTTTGTATGATCCAAGGCATGTCATCATATTCACCCTTTAGAGCATTACAAAAAGAAAAAAAAAAACTTTTGCATAACCCTCTATGACTATGACTTTTTGTATGCATCCTATAGGGAAAGTAGGTTATAGTATAAATGCCATATTTGGTCCTTAAAATTTGATCCAATTTTTCTTAAGTTTTAAAAATGCATAATTGAATGGCATATAGCATGCATTTTGGTCTAATGGCTAATATCATACATTTTGTTTCAAGTTGCATTTAGAAGGATGCCATAGTTCAAACTTAGCGTACCTAGTCCGCGAGACCACCACTCGTCGGTACCTCGTTCCGCTTAGGGCATGTTCTTCTGTTATGCCCCTCTTGGTCACACAACCCGCATTGCACCTTCCGCCCCCCCTCCTTCCATGGTGTGGTTCTCGACCGTTCCCCGCTCTCGTCCATCTCATTCCTAATTCGTGTTGAGACGGGGCGACCTTTCTCTCGAATCAATCGGGGGTTAGGGAGGACCTTTCGAGTTTCATCAGGATCCGGCCATGATAATCTATCTTTCAACGCAGAGAAAACGGGAGCAGAGCTCCGAAACAATGCGTCCACACTATAGCATGGGTCAATGTATTGCTCTGCATCATGTCGATACCTAATACAAACTGTAATGACATGTGAACACAGTATCTTGTACAGTTTCCATTTCTGACATGTGCAAGTTCTTTGCAGCAGATTAACTCCATGCGTGTGATCCCCATGTCCAGTAGTCCCTGGATTATGCGGTGTATCTACTTGATATGCTTGTTGTTGCGCGCTCAATCTTGTCACCCTGTGATGCTCCGCCTTCGCCTTATTTCTCATGAAGATAATCAAGGCATACTGACACCATTTTTTTCCTGAATTCAACTGCTCTATACTCTTGTTGCGACGATCATCGAAGTAAGAATTCAATTTGAACCATGTATATTTCACCATTGCCGTAATGGGCAGGCTACGAACACCCTTTAGAACACCATTGAAGCACTCGGAGACGTTTGTAGTCATCGCCCCATAACGGTAACCCTTGTCAAAAGTTAAAGCCCATTTCTCTTTGGGCACATCCTTCAGATATTGGTACGCATCCCGGTTGACATTCTCAATTAAATCGAAGGTGGCATTGAACTTTCACTCCTGGGTAGCACTTGCTGCCCT
The DNA here is from genome assembly GCA_033629205.1 of Lithocarpus polystachyus. NCBI lineage: Eukaryota > Viridiplantae > Streptophyta > Magnoliopsida > Fagales > Fagaceae > Lithocarpus > Lithocarpus polystachyus. Next base: position 51,363,909 of record CM066171.1, on the reverse strand, counting down.
CCATATTAGATTCTTTTAAGTTTCGTTTTTCCATCTAGTGTTAACGTTACTGCATAGATGACGAAGGCAGTAACGATGTTCTGTCATGGGAGACTGTAAAAAGTCTCGATTAGTGTCTCTAAAGATAGCTTGTATCCCAGGGTGTCTGTCAGATATGACACACAGGTGTCTGCGGCCAGTAACATACCTTCTTATACAAGCCAAGAACCAACCCCAAGTCTCTGTGCTCTCACCCTCGACAACGGCGAAGACTAGTGGATAAATCTTATTATTAGCATCTGTCGCCATTGCAATCATAAAATTCCCTTTATATTTTCCATAGAGGTGAGTTGCATCAATGCTAATAACAGGCCTACAATGCTTGAACCCAAGAATACATAAACGAAACGCCCAAAATACGGATTTGAATGTACAGGTTCCCCGTTTGTAATTTTCGTCCACTACTAACTTATACTTTGTACCCGGACTTGCATTCTTAAGCCCTACCAAAAAACGCGGCAACTCTGCATAAGACTCCTTAAAATCTCCGTATATAGCTGCAACGGCCTTTTGTTTGGCATCCCATACCTTGTATGTGAACCAAAACGATTACATTAGAAATGAATACAAGTAAAATAATTATAGTTGAATTTTCTTTCAAGACTTGTAAGCCTATAAGATGAAGATAATATTTCTTTCTCTTTATTCCTTTTTTTCTTTTCAATTTCAGTTTTCATAATGGAAGGTATATATGGGTTTTGGGAAAAAAATATCATGCTTATACTTCACAGAAGACTGATGTCTCTACATTGTATTGAAAAAATAATGCAAGTTAAAGAATACCTTGTAGTGAGATACTTCGTGTTTTAAGTCTGCTAAAGCAACTTGGCGTAAGTTCTTTACCTCATAATGTGTTTAATTGAAAGTAGTTAGAAATGTTGATAAATCTATATTGCTCAAAAGGTTTATGCTTACATCCACGAGTTATGCCATTATCTATGTCAAATGATATGGATTATAATCACTCTCAATACAAACCCAAATCCCGTTACACCTAAATGTTTCTTGGTGTTTCTAAACAAGACATCTAGAGTTTAATTTCCACATTCCCAACTATCAAATTATGTAGTTATATACCACACTAACTCACAAATTTAACACTTTCATAGACCAAAACTTTAATACACATCATGATGTTTGATAAACCTACATTTCTATATAGGTTTATTTTAATACACATCATGATGTTTGATAAACCTACATTCCTATATTTGGTCCAAACCCATCAAATTGCTCAAAAGTTCAAAACCCATCACTAAATTCCTCTTCCTTGGAAATGCCATAACTCCAAATATACTTACCGAGAAAAGCCACCACTCCAAATGTTCACCTTTATTTGGTATACAAAATCAACTTAGAAATTATATATAGAATTTCCAACTAACTTTCACTAAAACAAAAACAAATAAAATCAACAAAAACGAAAAAAAAAAAATAGAAAGACTTTGAAAAAGAGGCAAAAGAGAAGAGGTATTCTCGGCCTCAATGACTGATTGCACACATGAAATGTTCATTAAAAAAAAAAAAAAAAAAAACAATTCAAACATTACACCACAAAGACCCACAAATACCCACAACTAACCCTAACCCCCCAATGCTCAAACAAATATTGAGATAAGGAGACATACCTTGGTGATTCCAAACTCAAAATGCAGAACGAGACAGAGTGTGAGCTGGGAGAGTACAGACCGAGACCGAGACTGCGAGGGAGACCGAGACCGAGACCGAGACTGAGAATAAGAGCGAGACGGAAACTGAGAGCCAGAGCAAGACCGAGAGGGAGATTGAGAGCGTGTGGGGAGAGTTTAGCGAGATTGAGAGAGTGAGACGGAGATTGAGAAAGGGAGAGTGATGAGAGAGACCGTGTTTAAGTGAAAGTGAAAGTGAGTTTGAGAGAGTGTTTTAAGTGTGAGATTTATGTCAGAGTTTAATGGATACTCGAGTCTGGGGAGCTCGAGTACTGTGTTAACAGTACTCGAGCTCCCAAGACTCGAGTACCAATGGGCAAGAATTTCAAAAAAAGGGGGGGCAATACAGATTGATACCCGAGTTTCCTGGGCTCGGGTATGATTTTTACAGTACTCGAGTCTGAGAAACTCGAGTACCAAGTATTATTTTTTTAATGCCCAGTGCCATGTCAGCCAGCGCTAGCGTGGAATAGAAAATGGGGAACTCGTGAACAGTAAACTCAAGTATGCAAAAAAGTGGTAGATTGCCATTTAGTTCGGAAACAGTGTTTTTTTGCAAATTATTTTCTAAAATAATGGTATTTGGCCATTTTGGCCGCTCCCAGAGTATGTATAATTTTCTCACACACACACACACACATAGAGAGAGAGAGAGAGAGAGAGAGAGAGAGAGAGAGAGAGAGCGAGAGAGAGAGAGAGAGAGAGAGGCATACAAAAGTGAAAAAGCCAAAAAAAAAAATAGTAAATTCAGAATAATTCAGGAAAAGTAAATAGTTTTGCATAGTACGTAATAAACAGTGCTACACAATAACTATCACTAATAATTTCGTATTCTTTGCGTGAACAGTTACTATACGGTAACAAATGAACAATGCACTAGTACAACATAGTAACTATTAGAAGACAATTTCTAATATGTCCAAATACTGATGTGAAAAGTCTTCAATAGTTTTTGATACTAGAGTCTGGGACTTCAAAAAGTAAAAAATTTCAATAATACTTATCCTCACAAAAATAAAAAGAGAATTGATACTTTTGCAAAGCTAACATCAAACAGTAGAAAGCTTGAATAATTTTGATTCTTTTATAATATTAAATAGTGAAAATCTTGAATAATTTTGATTCTTTTTCTGATACTAAATTGAATAATTCAGATTCGAAGAGATAAGGTTGGTTCTTGCGTGTCATGGGGTCTGATACTTTTGTAGAAGAAAATTTGTCTTGATGTAGAATAATTGTAGAACTGATACTAAAAATAATTCAAAGAAATTGATATTCTTGAATCCTTGCTAGTCTTCAAATTATTGGGGCTAATCTATATATATAATAATAGGTAAAGCAGAGAGAAAATCCAATTAGATTTCAAATTGGAATTAAATTAGAGTCTAATTTTATGCCATATATCCCATTTAATTTAAGTTTTTAAATTTTTGTGCCAAGTGAAAATAAAAAATGAAATTTGAAGTAGCAATATTTTTCAACTCTATGAAATAATAGGAAAGGTAGGAAAAGACTAACAGCGGAGGAGTGACCGGCGGCGCCGACGGTACAATCGACGAAAGAGCGGAGGGGTTTGGAGGAGAAGACGTCTACTACTTCGCCAAGCATCACAGGTATATGCGGCGCGGCGGCGCCACCGTCACCGACGTAGCACTGGATTGCGTGTTCATCCAGAGCTTTGTCAGAGCGAGTCCTCCTCTTCTCCTTCTCCGCCACTGAATTCTTCGCTGCTGCAGTTACCACTACTTCCGCTTTCTGCTTCTTTTTGTTACTCTTCGAAGCACGAGTAGTAATGTTACGACTGCGAGTGAAAGTGAAACTGAGACTAGTTCTTGTGGCGGCGGCGGTGAGGTAGCGAAGACGGAACGACGGTGAGAGTGATGAGAGAAAGAAGAGCTTTGCGGTTGACGATTTCGCCATTTATTGTTTGTGTGTTGTAAATCTCCAGCCTATTAACAAACTTCAGCTTTGTCCCGTCACCCATTCACCCCGTCGATATGTATAGATTATGCTGCCGGGACTTGCAGGGGAGTTGGTTGAGGGTGACGAATATAAGAGGACCGTCGTCCATTACCGCGCCGTCGCCCAGGTAGAGGATGACGGCGCCTTCAAAACGGTACCTTCCCCATCAATTTATATAACAAAATTTATAGAATCCATAACATCACTCCCCTCTTTTTCCATGAAGTGGTTGTTTTACATGAAAATATTGGTCCATTCATGTCTTTTCTTTGCCTCTCATTCCATATATGCTTCTTTTTCAATTATATATAATATAAGGATTTGAAAGTCACAACTCACATGGAGAAGAACAGGTACGACCAAAATTGGAGAAAAAAAAGGGACTGAGAGTCCACGTGTCATGAATCATGGTTGGCTCCCTGTTTCTTCTTTCCATTTCTCAATTATTGGAGCATTCAGGATCATCACCTCCAAATAATGCACGAAAAAGTTGATTCCACTTATAATTGTGTTGTCTACTTTTTGTTGTGTTGGCCCCCCAATTTAAAGTTATTGTACAACAATAGTTCAATATGACTATGTGACCATGTCTATGTACACAAAATTTTTACAACTATTAGAGTGGTAAGTTGTGAATGATAGACAACAAAATAATGTCAATAGTAAACTTATATAAAAATTAATAATAACGTATCGCATCAATATTTAATTTAATGAAATTGAAATGTCTGTAGTGTTGTTGCTTTCTTTATTCTCACAATGATTGAAAATTGTGTGATATTTTTTTATATTGTAGTTGTTGCTTTCTTATAACAATAAAAATTAACAAAAACCTCGAAATTTTACTAATAAATGAAAATATTGCTGTATCTAGTGTCCAAATATATTCTAAAGCCACCATGCTTACCCCCAAGGAGTACTATAGCATGATTTTTAACTTGAGGCATGATTAGCCACGTGAGACGTGTCTAGAAAAGAGAGAGTTGTGCGTTGTGTCACCTAGCTCTCTATCCAAAGTTCAAGACGGTGCTTAAAGTTATTGAACATTAGAATCTCTTTATGCATTACAAAGTCACTTATTATTAGATGATTAGCAAAACTATAAACTAACACATGAATTGTGCTCTCCTTATTTTGCAAGCTAAGGCATTGGCCTTTCTATTGGTCTTACAAGTTGCTGTTGCGGAGAACTAGATGTAGGTTGTCATAGAAGGTGATGTTAAAGTTTATTTTGATGGTTTGAATGGAATGAGAGAGAGAGTCAGTTGACTAGTCTATTAGCACTATTATTTATAATTCATTTGAACTTAAAAACTTTTTTTTCTCTAGTTGTAAGTTTAGTTGGCTTAGGATAAAGCTAAATTCTGCAGCCCACATTATTACCAAGCTTGCCGTTATGCTTAAAAGTCATTGTTGTTGTAATAAGCATGAAGCCCCTAAAGTCATCCATGATGCTTGCAAGGTTAATCGCATCATTGTAGGAGCTTCTATTTGATTTAATCACATCATCATTTTACATGAACCAAAATCCATCCATTTAAATAAATTTGTTTGCTAGGGAGTAAAATCAATCACTTTATATTTTATAGTTATATTTTATAGAAATTGATAGTGATCACGTTAAATTTATTAGAAACTAAAAAAATGATTATTTTTTTAGGGGGTTTAACTTATACTTATTTGCTAAAAGATTTTTTTTTTTTTTTTGGTCTTAATTGACATATAATCTAATTTTTTGTTTTTTTTTTTTTTTTAGAAATAAACTAGCCTTTTGTCATTCATTTTAGTGTGCATTTGAGATTAATTTGAGATTAAATTATATGTCGGCTTTTTTCTTTTTTTTTACTGTGGGTCCTATAAAAAGGAGCGGTCTTTTTGGTAGCTTATTTTCCATTTGGTTTTGTTTGTGAGTTTCACTGTTAAGTTTTTTATCAAAAAGTCAATACAATTAACTAAATGCTGATTTCACGTTATTATTTCTCTTAAATTACGTATTGGGATTTTGTAATACTTCTTTTCTCAACCTATTCTTTGCAAAAGAAATTAATCAACTTATTTTATTTAGTTTTAAGCTTTTATCTATCTTACTTGCAATAAAAAGTTTTCAAAAAAAAAATTAAAAATAAGTTATTTTTAAATAGACACTTTTTTTTTTTTGAGAAAATTTCTAACTAGACATTTAATATTACCAAAAATTATATCTTTTATTAAAGACCATATAAATAAGTTAACTGCTGCCAAAAACGACAATTTTATAACTTTTTTTTTAGATGAATTTTATAACTAAAATTTTACTGCTGAAGTGAAGTGTGAATTTTTTTTGGGAGAAAAGAAAATGTAAAAAAAAAAAAAAAAAAAAAAAAAAGGCTACGTGGCATTCATGAGGTACTGCGTTACAGTCTTTTATATATACGAGTTGCAACATACACGGGATAATTAAATAAAAATTAAAAGTACTTATTTTACTTAAAGGTATATGACTTAAATTTTAAAAATGTATAATTTAAAAATGAATGAAAATAACTAATTTCTTCAATATAATGATTTAGAAAAATTCTTTTTCTTTCATATCATTAGTTTCACATAACACATTTCGACGTGGGCTATTCTATGGTGATAACTTTACATAATATTCAACTGCAATTATATCTACTATCTACTACCAATCTAATCTATGTTATCTTGATAGTAGATCTACAAATTGCATTCTCGTATTCTTAGAGCTTGCGACATTATTGTTATTATCTATATATAATATAAAACTGAAAATTTTAACTTTTTGAAAGACTTACATTAGAATTAGGAATAAAAAATAATTTTTTTTTTTAAATTAGACCTCACGTTAGTTCTTTTTTTTTTTTTTTTTTAAGGCTCACTTTAGGTTAAAAAAAAAAAAGACTCACGTGAAAAAAAAAAAAAAAAGAGACTTCTATTAGGATTAAGGAAAAAAGAGAGAGACTCCTATTAGGACTCTCTCACTATTTAGTTTAACAAATTTTAATTTTTTATAAATTAAAATGATGAAGAAAAAAGAGAGAGAGAGACTCCTGTTAGGACTCTCTCATTATTTAGTTTTAAAAATTAAAAAAAATTATAAATTAAAATGATGATGTGAAAAATTGTGAGAGTTTTAGAGGCTTCGGTTATATATATATATATATATATATATATAGATAATAATATCTATATATAATATAAAATGGAAAATTTTAACTTTTTGAAAAATTTACGTTAGAATTAGGATTAAAAAAAATAAATTTTTTTTTAAATTAGACCTCACGTTAGGTTTTTTTTTTTTTTTTAAGGGCTCACTTTAGGTTAAAAAAAAAACTCATGTGAAAAAAAAAAAAAAAAAAAGAGACTCCTATTAGGATTAAGGAAAAGAGAGAGAAACTCCTATTAGGACTCTCTCACTATTTAATTTAACAAATTAAAATTTTTTATAAATTAAAATGATGAGGAAAAAAGAGGGAGAGAGATTCCTATTAGGACTCTTTCACTATTTAGTTTTAAAAATTAAAAAAATTATAAATTAAAATGATGATGTGGAAAATTGTGGGAGTTTCAGAGGTTTCGGTTTTTAATATATATATAGACTAGTGTTGGCTGCACGTGCAAGACACGTGCTGCCCCAGTAGTGAAAAAATTAATAGATTTTGTGTGTGAAACCGTGAATTTTGTCTCATCTAATTTAACTATATTAAAAAAAAGTCTAAGAATACAACAAAATATCACAATATTTTCATAATATCTTCATTTTTAGGATCCGAATAGATATTTTTTTTTATTTGAGAAAAATGCTACATTCATAACATTTTTAAAACAAATTCTAAATGACAAGTTGTTATTGGTTTTAAAATGATAACATTGTTATTGTTATTCTCAAAACATTATTTTCAGTTGTGGTTAGTCACAATCTCATATTTACTATTTTATTTCGACTTGTAAAAAATTGATACTTCAATATTTGTAAAAATATTATGAAATTTGTTATGTCAGTATAACAATATATATGTCAGCTTACATAAATATTTAAAAGAAAAAAAAACACAAACCGATTACTGGGAAAAAAAAAGTTTAGGCATTGTAGAAATTAATGTTAAAATGTTGTGGACTTAGCATTTTTTTATTTAATCTATAAGAAACTGAGATCTCAACAATTGTAAAAATATTGTGATAATAATAAGTGTTATAACATTTTCTCAAAACATTTATTTTCAGTTGTAGTTGGTTATAGTCTCATATTTTATTGTTTTATTTTGACTTGTAAGAAATTGACTCGTCAATAATTGTGAAATTTGTTGTGTCAGTATAACAATATATATGTTAGCTTACATAAACATTTCAAAGAAAAAAAAAAACACAAACTGATTACTGGAAAAAAAAAAAATCTTTTGGCATTGTAGCTATAGTGCCAATTGAATAAATCAAAAGCATTGTAGCTCCAATGCTATTCATCAATAATAGCTTACCTATGATTTGTTATGAAATTAATGTTAAAATGTTGTGGAATTAGCATTTTTTTTTTTGATATATAAGAAACCATGATCTCAACAATTGTGAAAATATTGTGATAACAATAAGCGTTGTAACATTTTCTCAAAACATTTATTTTCATTTGTGGTTGGTCACAGTCTCATATTTTATTTTTTTATTTTGAGTTGTAAGAAATTGATACCTCAATAATTGTGAAAATATTGTGAAATTTGTTGTGTCAGTATAACAATATATATGTCAGCTTATATAAATATTTAATAGGAAAAAAAAAACACAAACCGATTACTAAAAAAAAAAAAAAAAAACTTTAGGGACCGTAGAAATTAATGTTAAAATTTTGTGGACTTAGCATTTTTTTTATTTGATTTATAAGAAACTGAGATCTCAATAATTATGAAAATATTGTGATAACAATAAGTGTTGTAACATTTTTTCAAAACATTTATTTTCAGTTGTGGTTGGCTACAATCTCATATTTTATTAATTTATTTCGACTGGTAAGAAATTGATACGTCAATAATTGTGAAATTTGTTGTGTCAGTATAATAATATAAATGCCAGCTTACATCAATATTTAAAAGAAAAAAAAAAACACAATCGATTACTGAAAAAAAAAAGTGACTCACAAACCATAATTGTGAAAATATTGTGAAATTTATTATGTCAGTATAACAATATAAATGTTAGCTTATATCAATATTTAAAAGAAATAAAAACACAAACCGATTACTGGAAAAAAAAAAAAAAAAAAAAAAAAAGTGACTCACGAAAATGGCACTGTAGATGAACAGTGCCAAAACACTGGATTTACAGTGCGAAAGCACTGGATTTACAGTGCGAAAGCACTATAACGGCATTGTCAAAATATTTATTTTCAGTTGTGGTTGGCTACATGCTCATATTTTATTATTTTATTTCGACTTGTAAGAAATTGACATGTCAATAATTGTAAAAATATTGTGAAATATATTGTATCAGTATAACAATATAAATGTCAGTTTACATCAATATTTGAAAGAAAAAAAAAAAACACAAACCGATTACTGGAAAGAAAAAAAAGACTAAGTAAACCATAATTGTGAAAATATTGTGAAATTTATTGTATCAGTATAACCATATAAATGTCAGCTTATATCAATATTTAAAATAAAAACAATAACACAAACCGATTAATGAAAAGAAAAAAAAAAAAAAACGACTCACCAAAACGGTACTGTAGATGAACAGTGCAAAAGCACTACAGCGGCATAGCCGCTTTTATATATAAAAAATTTGTTATATTAATATAACAATATAAATGTCAGCTTACATCAATATTTAAAAAAAAAAAAAAAAAACACAAACCGATTACTAGAAAAAAAAAGTGACTAACTAAATAATAATTGTAAAAATATTGTGAAATTTATTATGTCAGTAAAATAATATAAATGTCAGCTTACATCAATATTTAAAAGAAAAAAAAACATAAACCAATTACTGAAAAAAAAAAAAAAAAAAAAAAAAAAAAGTGACTCACGAAAACAGCACTGTAGATGAACAGTGAATAACACTACATGAATAATACAAAAACACTGTTATATAAAAATTTTTGTGTAATATAAATGCTAGTTTACATCAATATTTAAAAAAAAAAAAAACACAAACCAATTACTGAAAAAAAAATATGACTAACGAAACCATAATTGTGAAAATATTGTGAAATTTAATTTGTCAGTATAACATCATTTAAAAGAAAAAAAAAAACACACACACACACACAAACCAAATACTGAAGAAAAAAAAGTGACTCACGAAACCATAATTGTGAAATTTATTGTGTCAATATAACATCATTTAAAAGAAAAAAACACACACACACAAACCGAATACTAAAAAAAAAAAAAAAAAGAGACTCACGAAACCAAGTTACTGTACCCGCTACAGTGCAACAACATTAAGTGCACAGTATCGAAGTACTGTAGCGGCATTGCCGCTTTTTATATAAAGATATATATATATATATATATATATTATTTTACAGTCTTTTTAACTGGAAAGCAAAAGTTGATCCTCTTTGAAGCCAAATCACATTCACACCCAAAAATATACAAAGCAAAGCAAAAACCTCAAAATTTCCAGTAAGTCTAATTTCTCCACTACTTTTTAAAACACATCTTTTACTCTCTTAAAATTCTACTATTTACAAAACTGTTCCTTCCTGTTTTTTTTATTTAAGTGATTTAGAATTCTGAGATTTAATGTTAGCAGTTGATCACAACTCACTTCATAGGCTGTGTTTCTCTGCGGTTTGTAATTCTGATTTGGGTACTTAGCCAAAATGATGAATAGGGTTTTTCTCACTTTTTTTTGGGTAGTGTCTGAGAAGTACTAAATTCAACAATGGCAGAAAAATGAAATTTGTTAGCAGAAAACAAATGGGTTTTGTCAAATTATGAATATGGATCTAATGAGGCTTTTTTTTTAATATATATAGTTTATTAAAAAAATTCAAAAAGGAGAGTTTGTGCTTAAACTGGCAACTTGAGAAACGATATTGGTAAGGGCTATATCTTTTTGTTTTGGCCTGCAATCAAATACAATCTCTTTTTTTGGTTTTTTTATTCTGAATATACGCTACTTTTTTTTCTTTTTCTTTTTCTAATGGGATTACACTACTTGGTTTGTTTTTTTTTTTTTTTTTTTTTTACAGAAATTTATGTTACACTTTATTTTTGAGGAAATTATGCTACTTAATTAATTTCTTTTGTTTACGTTACATTTTATTTTTATTACATTTTCTTTTGTTTCATAAAATTTGCATTACATTTCATTTTGTTTTGTTTTTTTTTTTTTTGTTTCATAAAATTTACATTACATTCCATTTGTTTCATAAATTAAAAATGTAATTGGTTTCTCTTTTTTTGGTTTTTTTAATCCCTTCTTTAAAAAAAAAAAAAAATCACTTTCCTTACACACGTTTTCTTCTCTAAAAAAAAATTCTCACATTTTTTTTTCCTTTCAAATGTCTTCTTTATTTTGGAAAAAAAAATAAAAAAGAGAGACTCCTACTATAAAACCACTACTATAGCTTCTCCATCCATATCCTTAAATTTTGGATTAAACTGTTAGCCTTTTACCCTAAAATAAAACAGGTAGTTGCAAAATTTTAAATTTAAGCTTTTATTTAAACTACATTTTAGAATTAAACAAAGAATGATAACGGCTAAAAAAGAACAACAACAACAACAACACCCAAAAAAAAAAAAACACGTTTTCTTCTCTAAAAAAAATTTTTTAACGTTTTTCTTTTTCTTTTTTTCAAATCTCTTCTTTATTTTGGGGGGAAAAAAAGAGACTACTAATATAAAACCACTACTATAACTTTTCCATCCATATCCTTAAATTTAACCCTAACTCTTTTATCTCTCTTAAGTTGCCGTATATGCACAAATTTATTGGATTGCATTGAAGAGGCATTGGAATGAAATATTACATAAGTTCGGGTGAGAGATTTTATAAGAATTATTTTATAATTTAAACCTCACATGAAGTGGTTGTTATCTAAGAAATTGTTGTAAAAAAATTTCTTTTGTAACAAAAATTATATTTATCATTTGTATAATTCTATGTAAAATTCAATTTTAAATTTAAGCTCTTATTAACTTTTGTTATGGATGTGTAGTAAGTAGCTAACTTTTAGGTTTAAAAAACTAAAATTTTGGATTAAACAATTAGCCTTTTACCATAGAAAAAGGTAGTTGCAAAATTTTAAATTTAAGCTTTTATTTACTTCTTTTATGGATGTGTAGTAAGTGGCTAATTTATAGGATTAAAAAACTACATTTTAGAATTAAACAAAAAATGATATCTGCCAAAAAAGAACAACAACAACACCAAAAAAAAAAACGTGGATGCAGCATCTGAAGTTTCTTCCATCTTCCCAGCAAAAAAAAAAAAAAAAGCAGTTTCTTCCATCTATTCCAAGTAATGTAACATTCCCTCCATTGAAAAAAAAAAGCCTCAAATCCACGTTCAGATCCTATCAAAAAAAAAAAAAAAAAACCAGACCACATTCAGATCCTATCAAAAAATAGAAAGAAAGAGACCACGCTCATATCAAAGAGTATCGGATAACAACTTCTAAAAAAGCTAAAGCAGTTATAACATCAAATATTACCCACACATTGTGGATGGCGCTACGAGATTGGTGACACTTAAACAACATAATAAATTAATATTTGATTTACTTTTTTATAATCAGTGACACGAAAAATTTTTAATTTTTCTAGTATTATTATTATTTTTTTAATTTTTATTTTTTTGTGATTGCGTCGTATCATTTGTAAGATTTATAGATTTATGATAATGCCAAGAATCAACTCAGTAAGCCGCAGGGTCTTCACGCGTTCCGAGTAAGCCTGCACAAGTAGAAAGAACCTCAAAGGGAGGTACCGGTGTGGTATCGGCCAACGACCCTCCGAAGGTTAAGTTAGTATTTGCTCGCAACTCTAGAGTGCCAGAGTCGGGTTGAATTACGCGTACCTTTGTTCATGAGGGTCGAGGGTATTTATAGTGGTGTAGAGTTGGGGCCTTTGGCGTATTCGAGAAGATAACCTCTGATCGGAACCATACCCTAATGCATGTTCTTTACGAAATTCTTTCCTGACTAGAGCCATCCCCTGTTGCGTGGGGCACAAGTTATCTATTCTCGACAACGCGTACGTCACAAGACATGTTGATTCCTTCAGCTTTGTCCCGTCACCCATTCACCCCGTCGATATGTATAGATTATGCTGCCGGGACCTGCAGGGGAGTTGGTTGAGGGTGACGGATATAAGAGGACCGTCGTCCATTACCGCGCCGTCGCCCAGGTAGAGGGTGACGGCGCCTTCAAAACGGTACCTTCCCCATCAGTTGCCCCCTACTCCTTAATCCCGTCGGTCTCATCTGACGGATTGGGGAGTACAGCGTGTGGCAGGCAAGGCATTAATGGCTAGTCACCTCGAGCAGCCCTAGTGTCAGGACACGTGTCCTTGGCCGACTGGCAGGTAGCTGGACGGGAGGGTCGCTTCGTCTTCTGCGCCTCAAACCACCTATATATATGCTCCGTTTTTCCTCATTTCTCTTCTTTTATTCCAATTCCGCTGATCAGAGAGAAACCGTCAACTCAGAGATTACAATTGCCTTTTGGTTCTCGTCCGCTGGTTGATACCGTTAGCTTCATAAGCACTTCTATTACAACTTGGTGAGTTACTTTTCTTTGCTCTTAATCTTTGATTTAATTGCATACTGAGCTTTAGGAAAAAGTTTCTGGGAAGGCCGTCACTCAGGTTCTTAGACCAACCCCGTCACTTGTAGGTAGTAAGATGCCTAGGGAGACATCGAGTGAACAGTCGTCAGTCCGCGATGGGGCGGGCTACGACGAGGTCTTTTAATCGGGCCATGAGCCAGGGGATGACTCCTCTTGGTCGTCAGAGGAAGAATCGTCGGCACAATTTTGTGAGGAGGAGGTAGAGGACAAGGGCGGAGTAATAAGGAAAGGTGGAGATGACAACCAAGCGAGGGAGAGTGGGAGCGACGGGAGTTCGTCGGGGGATGAAGACTTGGAGAGCACGTCGGGAGGCTCGGGGGACGACCGTCCTTTCATCCACCCTAAAGAGTGGACGGTCAACCACTTTTTGCCTTCGATGACGGATAAGGTTTTCAACTCGTTGCGGGCTCGCTACCAAATCCCAGACGATATCCCGATCCGTCTTCCCTTGGAGAGGGAGAGGTGTTACTCCGGGAAGACCGCGGGCGTTGGCATGTATGATGCCATGTTCGCGGCAGGGTTGAGGTTGCCTCTGATAGCGCTCCACCGTTAGCTGGCAAACTACCTCGGGCTGTCCATCAGCCAGATTACCCCCAATGCCTGGAGGGTGTTTATTGGTTCTGAGATATTGTAGGGGAGTCTAAGTGGGGGGCACCGTCAATTAACCCTTGACGAGTTCTTTTGGTGTTACCGTCTACACCACATCGCCTCGTCCCAGGAGATTTACCATTTCTCCGCGAGGAAGAAGGAGCTGAGACTGGTATCCGATATGCCCGACTCCAACAGGAACTGGAAGGGCCGGTACTTTTTTGTGGAGGGGACAAACTGGGTGTGCCGTGAGGAGGAGTGGGAGTCGATTCCTCACGGATTTGACAACACTTGGGCTTTTGTCAGGGAGTCAGGTCGTCGCCGTCAGCCTTGCTCATTGGTTTACTTTAATTCGAGGTTCTAACCCGTCTGCTTTACTTTTCTTTTTTTCAGCTTTTGCCCGTCCGGTGATCTCAGAGGAGCAAGAAGCCTTTATCCTCAAGGTGACAGAGATCCCTTTGGAGGAAAGGAAGTGCCGCAACCTCATCACACCTGACGCCCTCCACGCCTACTGTGGGGGACCAGAGCCAACAGAGGAAGCGCGTCGTCTAGACAAGTTATCCAGTCAACGTAAGTTCAATTAACCCGTTCAATCCCGTCATCTTTACTTAGCATTTTTACATTTGGTCTTTGTCTTGCAGAGATGGAGTCCACCAAGCTGAGGACTCAAATCAAGGCCGCCGCTGCCCGTAAGAAAGAGGAAGGGAAGGGTAAGGAGGGGGCGTCTACGTCCCTCCCAAAGGTCGTCGACAAGGGCGCGCCTAAGAGAAAAGGCGACGGGACGGAGGGCCGCCCATCAAAGAAATTGACTGTCACCCCCGAGGATCGCTCCACGAAACCTCCGTCACCCAAACACAGGGCCAGCAAGGGGTTGATGTCGACCCAAGGTCCCGTCATCCCAGAAGACGGGCGCTGCATCCTTACCCACAAAGGGTATGCCTTGGAGAGGTTGGACTCCATACTGGGGACGAGGGAAGATGATTCTTGTGTCAGCTAGTCAGTGCAAGAGTTGGGGGACTCAGGTCTCTTCGATCTCGCCAGGGTACGTACATTTTTTATTACTCGCTCCGTCTGCTTTTTGTGATACTGTGCTAACGGAAGTTTTGTTCCACAGGCAATGGTTTGCATGAGGGCCATGCAAGTAAAAGGGGCGAAGAATGAGGAGCTGCTGGCCCGTCAGAAAAAGCGCATCACAAATCTTTCTGACGGGTTGGACCAGTACAAGGAGGCTTGCCGGACTTTGAACGGGGAAATAAAAGAGCTGAAAGACAAGCTTGAAGAAGCAACCCGTCAGCTAGAGAAGGAAACGGAGGCTAAAGTGACGGCAGAAAAGGAGCTGTCGTCTCTCTTGGGCCAGGTGGAGACGGCGAAGGCTGACGCCGTTGCTGAATTCAAGACGACCCAAACATTCATCAATGCCTGCGCCGAGTACTATGGTGACGGGTTTGAGGACTGCCTTAAGCAGGTGAAGTCCCTCTTCCCCCACCTTAACTTGTCGAGGGTGTCTATGGATGATCCGGTGCCGTCAACTCCGGTGGGCGACACCGTCATGGTGGTAGACGACAGTCTCAGCGAGTCTGGGATGCAGTTGAAGGAAGAAGGTGTTGTCCTCGCTCAGCCTGCTCTTGATCCGTCTGGCGCTCAAGCGGTCCCGTCGTCCGATCCTTCTGGCTTCGAAGGCTTTCCTGCAGTCCAAGATCCCCTTCAAGGCGACAAGACCGTGCCTGACGCCCCCGTTGCTTGATCCTTGTAGAATTTTCCTTTTCTTTTTCTCTTCTCTTTTGTAATTGGTGCCCCGTCATTTTGAGGGCTTTTGTAAGAACAATATTCTTGTAATACACTAATTTATCTTTATCGTTTGCAATGTGTTGTTTTCGTTCAAAGACTTATGTATGATTTACTTCTCGTTGCTTCATGGTAGCCCTACTTAGGACTTTTGATGCTTTTTGCACTAAATTACGACCTTCCAACGGGGTCGTCTGCCTTGGATCATGCCTTCGCAAGCTTTAAGATTACTTCAGGGTGTGGCCGTCAACTTGCGTTTAATGGGCTCGCGCCTTTTTATCGAATTAAGGTAGAATTACACCCTTTGGTTAGGATTGTCTTTTTATGCCGTCAGCTTAAGGATCGCCAGCTTATAAGCTTGACAAGTTTTTATGTAACACCCGTCTCATTTAAATTTAATTTAATTACTTCTAGAGAGTAGATTTGATAAATTGCTTAATTATTTTGGAGGAGATAATTATTTTATATTGTGATTTTTGCTATGATAATAATATTAATATTAATGGGTTTAGTGGAAAAAATGTGTGGGTCTTAGAAGTTTTTTTATTTTAGTGTAGTGGGCTTCTAAATTTTCAGCCCAACTGAAATTAGCCTTATCATGGAATAGGCTTCTAAACTTTCAGCCCAAGTGCAACAGCCTTATAATGAAAGAAAGTTAGGGTTTCTCAAAAAAAAAAAAAGAAAAGGGGGCTGTGCACTTCAGGGCAGCCAGCAACTTCATTTGGTTTTTTTGAGGTAAGCATCATTCTAGGAAAGCTTTCTTTTTCTTTTTGCTGGAATTTCAATGATGTTTGCTGGAATTTCAATAATATCAAGCATATATAGATTGCTGAAATTTTGTGTTGCTGGAAAATAATGTTAACAATATATATATATATATATTAAATTTCGAATCAAGGAATCAATTTTATAATATCAATTGATGGCCGAATATATATATATATATATATATATATAAATATTAAATTGAAGTTTCATCTAATAGTTCACGGGTTTGGCCGAATTGAATGAATGGGATTGATTTATACAAATTGTGGCGTAGGAAATTTGACATCTGAGAGCCTTTATATATATAAACACTTAGGGATCTTGTAATTGAACCTCCTTGTTATTCACGAAGTAACATCTCTTAGAGTAGGCGGCAATGTTTGTCTTGGCTTGTGTTGCATCTGATGACTAAGTGTTCCTATATATATATATACCTAGATTTATAAGTATATGATGGATGATTCAATTCAGCTTGGCCGAATTTGTTTTAGCTAGGATTTAATACATGGCTTGGCCGAATATATATATTTATATATATACTACATCAATAGTTCATGGGTTAATTCAATTGGTTTGCCGATTACATATATATATATATATATATGTATATTAGATGTTAGCGTTAGGGTTAGTATTAAATTTGCTGGAATTTAATAATAACAATTGTATAGAATTGCACTTGTGGGCAGCGTTACAATTAAATATAAGTTATGCGTATAGTTTTTGCAGGTGGCTGATTTTGTTAGTTTAGGGGTTGACCGAATTGAAAAGGTTTGCAATTGTGGGTAGCTTTACAATTAAATATATGGGTATTTTAGATGTTAGTTTAGGGAATTGTTTTATCAAGAGGACTGTGTGATTATTAAGAACCTGCCCTTATTGAATTGTTTAATTATCATTTAGGTTCTAGTTGACGTTGTTTCGAGCAATTGAAGTGAAGCTTGGTTTAGCCACTAGAGGTAAGTAGACTTCAGCACATGACGTCTTTCAGGACATATATATTTATATATATATACACGTGGTAAAAATACATATTTATCTATATATGTATATAATTGCAAAGATGAAGTTCCAAAAACTTATACTATTGTTAGTGCTTTGCACATACTCGAATTTTATTATCTATTGTATGTTATTATGAAATTGTATTTGTCAAGAATTGTTTCAAATGGTCAACTAGACAGTCTGCAACCTTTGCCAATACAGGGTTAAGTGTTGGTCTTCGGCCGAAGTAGTGTTAGTGTGGTGTGGTGCAGTGTTATTGTTGCTCTTCGGAGCTAGTGTTGCCTCTTTGAGGTTAGTGTTATTGTTCCCATGGGAAATCACCCACCGAGTGTTTAGCAGCTTTTGTCTATGTTTGACTAATATTTTTTCATATTGGATTACTGTTTAATTGCTACTGTTCTTTCAGGTGGAAAATTGTTTATTTTCATAATAAAGTGTTTCTACCTACTTTGGTGCATATTGGCATATTAATGTGGTTATTATTGTATTAATGTTTACAGCGTTATAGTGATATATTTTATTTTAACAGCTTTATGGAATAAATTATATTACAGTTTAAACTAATTGTAATTGTATTGTGAGGACTATATTTTGTCAAAAATATTATCGTTTTGTTTTGGAAGACATCCTCATGTTGTAGTCTCTTATTGAGCCTTTAGCTCACCCCTTTTTCCATCCTTTCAGATTAGAGGCTTGGAGTGTATTTTGGTGGTAGATCAGTGAAGCCTTAGATTGATGACTGCGTTTGGAGCTTGGATAGTTGCTGAGTTGTTTTAGTAAAATTGTTTCAGGGCTATGAGATTTTTTTTTTTTTATGGATATTTAAGGAAATCCGTTGATGAAATAAGAAGTTTATTTGAGGTTTTAATTACGCTCTGTTCCATTATATTAGTGCTGATTATTTCTAAGACAGGTTATGCATCTAAATCCTTCTTAAGGGTTTGGGTTGTTACATTTTATGCCTTGTAGATTCTTTTTGTTGGCTTCCAAACCGTCAGCTTTTATGCTTGACGATTTTATGCCTTGTAGGTTTTAGAATCGTTGGCTTCTAAGCCGTCAGTTTTGGTGCTCGACGCTTTTATGCCTTGTAGTTTTTTAGAATTGTTGGCTTCTAAGCCGTCAGCTTTGGTGCTCGACGCTTTTATGCCTTGTAGTTTTTTAGAACGTTGGCTTCTAAGCCGTCAGCTTTGTTGCTCGACGCTTTTATGCCTTGTGGATTTTTGGAACGTTGGTCTCTAAGTCGTCAGCTTCTAGCTTGACGCTTTTATGCCTTGTAGATTTTTAGACGTTGGCTTCTAAGCCGTCAGCTTTGAGGCTTGACGCTTTTATGCCTTGTAGACTTTAGGATGTTGGCTTCTAAGCCGTCAGCTTTGAGGCTTGACGCTTTTATGCCTCGTAGATTTTAGATATGGGCTTCTAAGCCGTCAGCTTTTGTGCTTGACGCTTTTATGCCTCGTAGATTTTAGATGTTGGCTTCTAAGCCGTCAGCTTTTTGCCTGACGCTTTTATGCCTTGTAGATTTTAGGTATTGGCTTCTAAGCCGTTAGCTTTTGTGCTTGACGCTTTTATGCCTCGTAGATTTTAGATATGGGTTTCTAAGCCGTCAGCTTTTGTGCTTGACGCTTTTATGCCTCGTAGATTTTAGATGTTGTCGCTTTGGTATACCTGTTTTAAGATCCAAACACAGTACAAGAGAGATTGAATAAACTTCTGAGCCTTGCATCAATTTTAAGAAGGGAAAAAGATGCCCATTGGGTTCTCAGGATACATTTAGGCAAATTACAAGCAGGAACTACCGCTCTTTTCTTATTGGTAGTACTTTCGTAGGTGCTCGGCATTCCATGGATGGGGTAGTGTCTGTCCTTCCAGCGTTTCCAAGTGGTAGGTGCCTCTTCGATGCCACGACGTGATTCGATAGGGTCCTTCCCAGTTGGGGCCGAGCTTTCCTTGGGCAGGGTCTCTGGTGGCGCCCATGACTCTTCTTAAAACAAGGTCTCCGACTTGGAAGTCCCTGTGCTTGACCCGGGAGTTGTAGTGCTTGGCCATGCGATCTTGGTACCGCGCGAGTCTTTGTTCAGCTACTGCTCTGTCTTCGTCAATTAGATCCAGCCGTAGGTGCAATGCCTCATCATTCCTGCCTTCGTCGTGGGCGTTCACCCGGTAGGTCGAGAGTCCTACTTCGGCCGGGATGACTACTTCGCTTCCGTAGGTTAGCCGGAATGGAGTTTCTCCTGTTGGGGCCCTTGCCGTCGTCCTATACGCCCAAAGTACGCTGGGTAGTTCCTCAGGCCATATTCCCTTTGCCCCCTCGAGCCGAGTCTTGATAATCTTAAGCAAGGATCGGTTCGTTACTTCGACTTGACCGTTGGCTTGGGGGTGGGCAGGGGAGGAGTAGTGATTTTTTATCCCCAGCTGTGAGCAGAATTCTCGGAAGGGGCCGTTGTCGAATAGTTTGCCATTGTCCGAGACTAGGACCCTGGGGATCCCGAACCTGCATATAATGGACTTCCAAACAAAGCTCCGCACATTCTTCTCTGTAATGGTAGCCAGAGCTTCAGCTTCTACCCACTTTGTAAAGTAGTCTATGCCTACAATCAGGAACTTCAGCTGCCGCATAGCCGTTGGGAAGGGTCCCATAATGTCTAGTCCCTATTAAGCAAACGGCCATGGGGCTGTCATGGGTGTCAGCTCTTCGGGCGGCTGTCTGACGATGTTGCTGAACCTTTGGCATTTGTCGCAAGCTTTGACGTAGGCTTGGGCTTCTTTTTGCATAGTGGGCCAGTAATACCCCGCCCGAATCAGCTTGTGCACCAGTGATCGTAATCCTGAGTGGTTTCCGCAGACCCCCTCGTGGACTTCCCTCATGAAATAATCTGCTTCCTCGGGGCCCAAACACCTCAGGTACGAGCGAGAAAAACCCCTTTTATATAGGACGTCCTTCATTAATACGAACCTTGCGGCTCGGACCTTCAGCTTTCTGCGGCTTCTTTCTCGTCTTGCAAGGCGCCATCCTTTAGATAGGAGACTAGTGGCGTGGTCCAATTACCCTCGGAGCCTATTTCCTGCACACTGACAAGGTCTATTAGTGGCGACACTTGCACAAAAGAAAGCACATTGTTGGGGGCAGTCACGTGTTCTGAAGACGCGGCTTTGGCAAGGCGGTCGGCTTGCTCATTTTCTTCTCTAGGTATTTGGATTACCTCTGCCTTCAGCTCATCTACTCTTCTCCTCGCTTGATCAAGATACTTCCTCATTTTGTCGCCTTTACACTCGTAGTCTCCGCTTACTTGGTTGACGACGACCTGGGAGTCGCAGTAGACTACTACTTTTGTGGCCCTTGCCGCTTTGGTGAGATCGATCCCAGCTATCAACGCTTCGTATTCCGCCTCATTATTGGTGGTGGGGAAATCCAGGCGAACCATGCATTCGATCTGATCTCCCTCGGGGGAGCGGAGTACAACACCTACCTCCCTGGCCCGCCTAGTCGACGATCCGTCCGAATGTAAGGTCCATAAAAGGTGCTTGTCTGCCCCCTGGTCTTCGTCGTTTATGAATTCGGCGATAAAATCAGCGACACCTTGCCCCTTGATGGCGGTGCGCGGGCTGTACCTGATGTCAAACTCAGTCAGTTCGATCGCCCATAAGGCCAGGCGACCGGCCGCTTCGGGGTTGTGCATTGCCCGTCGCAAGAGTTTGTCGGTTAAGACAACTATCGTATGAGCTTGAAAATACGGCTTAAGCTTGCGGGCCACAGTGATCAGGGCGAAGGCGAGTTTCTCCATAGGCGGGTATCTTCCTTCTGCTCCGCGAAACGCCCGGCTGGCGTAATACACAGGCTTCTGGACCTTGTCTTCCTCCTTGGTCAAGGCCACGCTGATTGCTGCCGGGGAGACAGCCAGGTATAGGAATAATGCCTCCCCCGGCTGCGCGGGACTAAACAACGGAGGTGAAGAGAGATACACCTTCAGTTCTTCGAACGCTTTTTGGCATTCGTCCGTCCACTCGAAGGCTTTCTTCAGCGTACGGAAGAAGGGAAGGCACTTGTCTGTCGCCCTTGACACGAACCGGTTTAGGGCGGCGACTTTCCCATTCAAGCTTTGTACCTCTTTCGTGTTTTTCGGGGGGGCCATCTCCATTATGGCTCCGATCTTATCTGGGTTGGCCTCGATGCCCCTTTGAGACACCATGAAGCCTAGAAATTTTCCCGCCGCCACTCCAAACACGCACTTTGTCGAGTTGAGCTTCATGTTATAGGAACGAAGGGTGTCGAATGTTTCTTCGAGGTCCTTCAGGTTGTCTTCCTTCCTTCTGCTTTTTACTAACATGTCATCGACATACACTTGGACGTTCCTCCCTATCTGGTCGGCGAACATCTTGTTCATGAGCCTCTGATATGTGGCGCCCGCATTCTTCAGTCCGAACGGCATCACCTTGTAACAGAAAGGCCCTGGCTGGTAACAAACGAGGTCTTCTCCTGATCTGCCACATCCATCCGTATCTGATTGTACCTCGAGAAGGCGTCCATGAAGCTTAGCAGCTGGTGCCGGGCCGTAGAGTCTACCAGTGTGTCGACTCGAGGGAGGGGGTAGCTGTCCTTGGGGCACGCCTTATTCAGATCCGTGAAGTCTACACACATCCACCACTTCCCGCTAGCTTTCTTGACCATCACCACATTGGCTAGCCAGTCGGGGTAGTACACTTCCCGAATGAATCCTGCTTCTCGCAACTTGCCGACCTCCTCGGCTACCGCTCTGTCTCGCTCTGGGGCGAACACCCTCTTCTTTTGTCGTACGGGCGTGTAGGTGGGCGACACGTTCAGCCTGTGTACCATGACGGGCGGGTCGATGCCTAACATGTCCTCATGACTCCAGGCGAATACATCTTGATTTTTCTTGAGGAAGGCCGCGAGCGCCTGGCGAGCCGCGGGGCGGCTGAGAGCGCCTATCCTGGTGGTTCTGTCAGGCCGGGACTCGTCTAATATTATTTCTTCCAGCTCCTCCACAGGTTCTGCCCCCGCTCTCTGCTCAATGTTCATTGCTTGTAGTTGGCTGTCCATCTCTACCATCGCGACGTAGCATTCTCGCACGGCTACCTGGTCTCCCCATAGCTCCCCCACGCCATGCTCAGTGGGGAACTTGACCTTTAAGGCATAGGTCGAGGTTGCAGCCTTCCAAGCATTGAAGGTGGGTCGTCCTATGATTGCGTTGTAGGCGGAGGAGCAATCAACGACGAGGAAGGTAACATCCCTAGTGACCTGCCGAGAGTACTCCCCGACAGTGACAGGCAATGTAACCGAGCCGAGGGGGTATACTCTCGTCCCTCCGAACCCGGTGAGCGGGGCCTTTGTGGGGACCAAGCGTTCGTTGTCGATCCGCATCTGTTGGAACGCCGGATAGTAGAGGATATCCGCGGAGCTTCCGTTGTCGATTAAGACCCGGTATGTGTTATAGTCTCCTATCCGGATGTTGACGACGAGGGCGTCGTCGTGCCGATGATGAAGGCGTTGGGCATCCTCTTCTGTGAACTCCATAGTGGGGCTATTGATTCGTAGCTTTTTCTTGACAAGGCTCGCGGCCTGAACATTCTGAACTGCTTTGAGATAGGATTTCAGAGCCTTCTTTGTTGAACCGACGGCTGGTGCACTTCCAACAATCATTCTTATGTCCCCTATAGGTGGCCTGGGACGCTCGTTGTCCCGGCGGGGAACCTGTTCCTGTCGGGGTGCTTCTGTTCTTTCTCGGCTGACGAACCTCTGTAACTTCCCTTTCCTAATCAGGGCTTCAATCTGCTGCTTCAAATCGTAACAGTCAGCGGTTTCGTGACCGTGGTCTCGGTGGAAGCGGCAATATTTGTCTTTGGGGCGTTTGTCTGGGTTCCCCTTCAGCTTTCCTGGAAACGTCAAGGACCCGTCGTCCTTGATCTGCATCAGGACTTGATCGATCGGGGCTGTCAACGCGGTGAAGCTTGTGAACTTCCCAGCAGGGGGTTTCGGGCGTCTATTGTCTCGGCCTTCTCCTGTCCTGGGTACCTTTTGCCCCTTGTCCTGTCGTGCTTCCTCTTGTCTCTCCCTTTTCTTGGGAGGCTTCTCTTCCCAGGCCAGTAATGCATCTTCCACGTTCATGTACTTTGTTGCCCTATAAAATACGTCCGACATAGTCTTCGGGTCATTCTTGTATAGAGAGAACAAGAATTTACCCTTCCTTAGCCCGTTGGTGAACGCAGCGACCTGTATTTTATCGTCCGCTTCATCGATCAAAAGTGCCTCTTTGTTGAAGCGGGCTATGTAGAACCTGAGCGTCTCATCCTCCCGCTGCCTAATGTTCATCAAGCACGCGGTGGATTTTTTATATCTGTGCCCCCCGATCAAATGTGTAGCGAATTGAGCACTCAGCTCCCTGAAGGAACCGATAGAGCCGGGCGTCAGCCTGCTGAACCAGGTCCTTGCGGAGCCTTTTAGCGTCGCCGGGAAGGCCCGGCACATAATTTCGTCCGGTACGCCGTGCAAGTGCATCAATGTCTTGAAGGATTCCAAGTGGTCTAGTGGATCCTTGGAACTGTCGTAGCTTTCTATCTGAGGCATGCGGAACTTTGGCGGTGTGGAGAACAAAATGACGGGTGCGGTGAAGGGAGAGTCTGTGCGGTGGACGAGGTCGCTGGACACTCGTCCCTTGAGGGCGTTCATCATAAAGTCCATACGCTCCCTCATCAACCGCATCTCCTCAGCAACACTAAGCGGAACGTTGTCGGCGGCCGACGGACGGCTCGTCCCTTGCCCTTCAGGTCGGCTCAATGTGTTGCTTCCTTCTGGGCCTCCATGATCCCTCTCCTGGGCACTGTTTTCCTCATTTTCTCCCTGGTTGTCAACCGTCGCGTTCCTCCGCAATAGCTGTTCTTCCAAATCATTGTTACGTTTTGTGAGGCGTTCCACCGCGGCCGCCAGAGTCTGGACTTGTCTCTCGAGGGCCGTGGTGCGTTGTTCGTTGTCTTGATCGTTCATGGTGGTAACCCTTGAACGCGTGAGTACCATGCAACTCTTTGTCCGGAAAGCACAGAACACTGCCTACGTACGTGTGCTTTCCCACAGACGGCGCCAACTGATGATGCTAAGAATCAATTCAGTAAGCCGCAGGGTTTTTGCGCGTTCCGAGTAAGCCTGCACAAGTAGAAAGAACCTCAAAGGGAGGTACCGATGTGGTACCGGCCAACGACCCTCCGAAGGTTAAGTTAGTATTTGCTCGCAACTCTAGAGTGCCAGAGTCGAGTTGAATTACGCGTACCTTTGTTCATGAGGGTCGAGGGTATTTATAGTAGTGTAGAGTTGGGGCCTTTGGCGTGTTCGAGGAGATAACCTCTGATCGGAACCATACCCTAATGCGTGTTCTTTACGGAATTCTTTCCTGACTGGAGCCATCCCCTGTTGCGTGGGGCGCAAGTTATCTATTCTCGACAACGCGTACGTCACAAGACATGTTGATTCCTTCAGCTTTGTCCCGTCACCCATTCACCCCGTCGATATGTATAGATTATGCTGCCGAGACTTGCAGGGGAGTTGGTTAAGGGTGACGGATATAAGAGGACCGTCGTCCATTACCGTGCCGTCGCCCAGGTAGAGGATGACGGCGCCTTCAAAACGGTACCTTCCCCATCAATTTATATAACAAAATTTATAGAATCCATAACATCACTCCCCTCTTTTTCCATGAAGTGGTTGTTTTACATGAAAATATTGGTCCATTCATGTCTTTTCTTTGCCTCTCATTCCATATATGCTTCTTTTTCAATTATATATAATATAAGGATTTGAAAGTCACAACTCACATGGAGAAGAACAGGTACGACCAAAATTGGAGAAAAAAAAGGGGCTGAGAGTCCAAGTGTCATGAATCATGGTTGGCTCCCTGTTTCTTCTTTCCATTTCTCAATTATTGGAGCATTCAGGATCATCACCTCCAAATAATGCACGAAAAAGTTGATTCCACTTATAATTGTGTTGTCTACTTTTTGTTGTGTTGGCCCCCCAATTTAAAGTTATTGTACAACAATAGTTCAATATGACTATGTGACCATGTCTATGTACACAAAATTTTTACAACTATTAGAGCGGTAAGTTTTGAATGATAGACAACAAAATAATGTCAATAGTAAACTTATATAAAAATTAATAATAACGTATCGCATCAATATTTAATTTAATGAAATTGAAATGTCTGTAGTGTTGTTGCTTTCTTTATTCTCACAATGATTGAAAATTGTGTGATATTTTTTTATATTGTAGTTGTTGCTTTCTTATAACAATAAAAATTAACAAAAACCTCGAAATTTTACTAATAAATGAAAATATTGCTGTATCTAGTGTCCAAATATATTCTAAAGCCACCATGCTTACCCCCAAGGAGTACTATAGCATGGTTTTTAACTTGAGGCATGATTAGCCACGTGAGACATGTCTAGAAAAGAGAGAGTTGTGCGTTGTGTCACCTAGCTCTCTATCCAAAGTTCAAGATGGTGCTTAAAGTTATTGAACATTAGAATCTCTTTATGCATTACAAAGTCACTTATTATTAGATGATTAGCAAAACTATAAACTAACACATGAATTGTGCTCTCCTTATTTTGCAAGCTAAGGCATTGGCCTTTCTATTGGTCTTACAAGTTGCTGTTGCGGAGAACTAGATGTAGGTTGCCATAGAAGGTGATGTTAAAGTTTATTTTGATGGTTTGAATGGAATGAGAGAGAGAGTCAGTTGACTAGTCTATTAGCACTATTATTTATAATTCATTTGAACTTAAAAACTTTTTTTTCTCTAGTTGTAAGTTTAGTTGGCTTAGGATAAAGCTAAATTCTGCGGCCCACATTATTACCAAGCTTGCCGTTATGCTTAAAAGTCATTGTTGTTGTAATAAGCATGAAGCCCCTAAAGTCATCCATGATGCTTGCAAGGTTAATCGCATCATTGTAGGAGCTTCTATTTGATTTAATCACATCATCATTTTACATGAACCAAAATCCATCCATTTAAATAAATTTGTTTGCTAGGGAGTAAAATCAATCGCTTTATATTTTATAGTTATATTTTATAGAAATTGATAGTGATCACGTTAAATTTATTAGAAACTAAAAAAAATGATTATTTTTTTAGGGGGTTTAACTTATACTTATTTGCTAAAAGATTTTTTTTTTTTTGGTCTTAATCGACATATAATCTAATTTTTAGTTTTTTTTGTTTTTTAAGAAATAAACTAGCCTTTAGTCATACATTTTAGTGTGCATTTGAGATTAATTTGAGATTAAATTATATGTCAGCTTTTTCTTTTTTTCACTGTGGGTCCTGTAAAAAGGAGCAGTATTTTTGGTAGCTTATTTTCCATCTGGTTTTGTTTGTGAGTTCCACTGTTAAGTTTTTTATCAAAAAGTCAATATAATTAACTAAATGCTGATTTCACGTTATTATTTCTCTTAAATTACGTATTGGAATTTTGTAATACCTCTTTTCTCAACCTATTTTTTGCAAAAGAAATTAATCAACTTATTTTATTTAGTTTTAAACTTTTATTTATCTTACTTGTAATAAAAAGTTTTCAAAAAAAATTAAAAATAAGTTATTTTTAAATAGACACTTTTTTTTTTGGGAAAATTTCTAAATAGACATTTAATATTACCTAAAATTATATCTTTTATTAAAGACCATATAAATAAGTTAACTACTGCCAAAAACGACAATTTTATAACTTCTTTTTTTTAGATGAATTTTATAACTAAAATTTTACTGCTGAAGTGAAGTGTGAATTTTTTTGGGAGAAAAGAAAATGTAAAAAAAAAAAAAAAAAAAAGGCTACGTGGCATTCATGAGGTACTGCGTTACAGTCTTTTTTTTTTTTTTTTTTTTTTTTTTTTTTTTTTTTATTTTACAGTCTTTTTAACTGGAAAGCAAAAGTTGATCCTCTTTGAAGCCAAATCACATTCACACCCAACAATATACAAAGCAAAGCAAAAACCTCAAAATTTCCAGTAAGTCTAATTTCTCCACTACTTTTTAAAACACATCTTTTACTCTCTTAAAATTCTACTATTTACAAAACTGTTCCTTCCTGTTTATTTTTTTTTTATTTAAGTGATTTAGAATTCTGAGATTTAATGTTAGCCGTTGATCACAACTCACTTCATAGGCTGTATTTCTCTGCGGTTTGTAATTCTGATTTGGGTACTTAGCCAAAATGATGAATAGGGTTTTTCTCACTCTTTTTTGGGTAGTGTCTGAGAAGTACTAAATTCAACAATGGCAGAAAAATGAAATTTGTTAGCAGAAAACATATGGGTTTTGTCAATTATGAATATGGGTCTAATGAGGCTTTTTTTTTAATATATATAGTTTATTTGAAAATTTTGGGTCTTACTTGAATTTTTTAATTGTAATTTTTCTAATTTAGTTCGAAGTTTGTCAATGGTCTATTTGATTGTTAAGAAAATGAAGGGACAGTGAACAAAAGTGAAACGAAAAGCATGACCTTAATGGGTGTGTTTGGTTCCATTTTTAGATGTGAAAATAGGTTTGGAGGAGAATTTATTTGTCTAAGGGCAAAGGGTGTAGGCTTACCTGTGAATTGGACTATTGGAGGATAGTTTTTACTCCAATCCAACAAGGAGTTTTGGGAGTGCGGCAATTGTTGTCGTTTAACTAAGCTTTATGAGGTAAATGGTTATGGTGATTTGTTACATAGAGGGATGCTTTTTGGAGGAAAGTAATGGCATGTAGGTACGGTATTGATTGGGGGGATGGGTGTTCAAAGGTGGTCCGAGGATGATATGGAGTCTGTTTATGGTCGTTCAGGTTGGAATTATTTTGCTAGGTTTGTGTCTTTTTTGGCCAATGCTCGTTTTTGGCTTGATTGTGGTGTAGGGATGGGGTTCTGAAGGATGTGTTTCCCAACTCTGTTTAGCATTGCCCAGGATAAGGGGATTACTAATGCGGAGTATTTGAGTTGGAGAGATAGTTACGTGGTTTGGGATGTTACTTTTGTGAGATTCTTATATGATTTGGGAATTGGAAGGGATGCTCACTTTTATGGAACTTACCTACTCAATAAGAACGAAGAGGGATGTGGAAGATAAGTTGTATAAACAGCCTACTAAGAGTAGTTTATTTGAGGTTAAGTCTTTTTATAGAGTTCTTACCAATGGAGGTTTCCAGACTTTTCCCTGGAAGAGTATATGGAGCGTCAAACTTCCACTCAAGACTTCCTTTTTTACTTGGACTGCTGTTATGGGTAGGATCCTCACGATTGATGATCTTTGCCATCATAAGGGTTGTGTGATTGAGTGGTGTTATATGCGTAAGAAGGTTTGGGAGACTGTCTATCATTTGTTTTTACTGTGATTATGCTAGTGAGCTGTGGTCCCTTGTTTTCTATCTCTACTGGGTATAGTTTCAGTGGGTTATGCCTCAAGGATCATTGATGTGTTGGCCTGCTGGAAGGGATGGTTCACTAGAAGGGGTTTTGGTGATGCGTGGTGTGCGGTACCTTTGTGCCTGATGTGGTTGATTTGGAAGAAGTGTAACTGTAAAGCATTTGAAGGTGTTGAGAGGCCTTTGACGTAGTTGAAATTGTTCTTTTTAAGGGCTTTGTATTAGTGGATTGCTGTGTTACCAACCCATTCCTTATTTACTTTCCTTGCATTCATTGATAGCTGTTCTTTTTCTTGATTTTGTTGCTCTCTTAGACAACATCTCTTGTGTGCTGAGGATCTTGTTAAATAAAATTTTTCTTCTTCATCAAAAAAAGGTTGGAAGTTTATTGTGGAAAACATTTTGTAAAAATTAAGTGAAGGGTTTTTTTTTTTTTCATTCAAGAGAGAGCATGAAATTGACATATGCTATAATATGTTTGTTGTTTATCATGGCATTTGAAAAGATCATAACATGCCAGACCAAAATTCCAAACTAGAAAGGGTGAAAAGAACTACATAAAACATAAAACTCAACTTAATTGTAAGTTTTTACATTTTCTAGACAAAGATCAGTTGAACTTCCATTGTAGAACTACATAACAAAAATGCGAAAGATGTCTAATTTCTTTACCTTTTTCCTGTTCTCACTTGAGCTATGTATGCTACTTTGGACTTAGCAAACATTCAACATCTGCATTGACTATACGTCTCTGTGTATTAATTTTTTCTTTGGATCAATTTCTACAAGCTTATTGCTAGATTAATTGAGATTTATGAGTTCCATCATTTGATCTGGTTCATCATTTTCTCAAGTTATTGTATACTTGTATGTCATAGGTTCTTTGCATAAGTAGAAAAGTTAGATAGGGTTGAGGGCGTGGTTGGCAGTTGCCTTAATTTATGGTGTTAACCAGCTTTGTGGTGCTACAGTGGATATCGAAGTGGATGATGGAAATGGGAGATTAGAAACTTCTGCTGCAGGGGAACAAAGTACATGTGATGTTGACACAAATCAAGAACCATATGTGGGTATGGATTTTGAATCAGAAGAAGCTGCCAGAGCATTCTATAATAAGTATGCCAAACAAGAAGGATTTTTAACACGTGTATTATCATCCCGGAAGTCTGAGCGTGATAGGTCAATCGTCTCCCGTGGACTTGGATGTAGAGGGGGTTCTGTTAACCGAAAGCAAGATGGGCAGCGAGAGGTTTGCACGGCAATGATTCTGTTGAAGAGAGAGAAGTCAGGGAGATGGGTGGTTAGGAAATTTGTGAGGGATCACAATCATCCATTGGTGGTTCAATTGCAAAAGAGTCGTCGAATAATTGTAAGCTTGTCTTGCTTTAAAATAATTGCACCTGTTTACCCTTTGTATTGGATTTTACTCGGCAGAAAAAATTGCTCCTGTAATTTTTCTTGGATAATTCCAAAATTATATTTAGCATAAGATTATTTAGTCCTTGTAAAGCTTATTTGAACTTATAAATCTGATTTTGATCCATACGTGATATGGAAACTCATCATTAATTTCATTCTTGAAAATGTTATGGCTCTATCTTTTAACCTGCAAGTGAATCCCAAGTTGTAGACTTGTAACACAATTGGCTAGGGATTATGACTTATGAAGTGGAGGTTATTGGTTCAATCTCCCCTTCCTCTCCTCCTCCCCTGAGGCCAAAACAAATTTAAATTATAATAATTATAAATAAAAAACCTCCTCCTGTAATTTTTCTTGGGTAATTGCAAAATTGTATTTAGCATATGATTATTTAGTCCTTTTAATGCTTTTTTTTTTTTTTTTTTTTGTAATAAGTTAGTCCTTTTAAAGCTTATTCAAAGTTATAAATCTGATTTTGATCTGTACCATGACATGGAAACTCTTGTCATTAATTTCATTCTTGAAAATGTTATGGCTTTATCTTTAACCCACAAACGAATCACAAGTTGTAGACTTGTGGCACAATTAGCTAGGGATTATGACTTATGAAGCGGAGGTTTTTGGTTTAATATTCCCTTCCCCTCCTCCTCCCCTAAGGCTAAAACTTAAAGAATAATTATTAAAAATCATTGACTAGCAGGGAATTATGTTTTTATCATAGGAACAATAGTTATTTCACAGTTATTTCTTTGATTTCTAGTGCCCTTTAAGGTCATATGACTCAAAAAGATGTTGCCTGCTGTTGCCACTGTTTTGCATGAGGGAATATAATAGTTTCACCTTCTTGGTAAACACCAAGTGTCCTACGAAATTTTGAGAAACCCATAGTTGTATCATGACTTGCAATAGAGGTCGAACCTTGGTGCGGTGGCAAGTGCCTTCCACCAAAAGTGACACATCACGGGTTTGAGTGTAAGAATCGACTTCTGCAAAAAACAAAAGAGGGGGGGGTTGTCTAAGGCAGCCTACTAGCCACCTCTCCCAGACCCTACAAAAAATGGGAGCTTTGTGCACTAGATATGACTTTTATGATGGACAACATCTTTTATTATGTGTGTTATCGGTCAAAAATTGAATGTAGGAAACATGCAGCCTTGAATGTCTGTGGTAACTGCCGTAAAGCAAATCTCACAGTCCAATGGTTCTTCAATAGGGTTTTCTTACGGGTATCAAGAATTGTCATTTTTGGTTATTCCAAACCACCCCCCCCCCCCACCCCCCCCCTCCCCACCCTTCCCCCTCTCCCTTTCTCTTCTTCTTCCCCTTCTTTTCAGCAACACAAAAAAGGCAAATGCACCATCTATGTGAGGTTGATTTGAAGTGTTCGCAATTGAATTTTTATGTTATATTTTTTTAGAAAGATATACTTTTATATGCAGCAATGGGATGCAATATTCAAAATTTAATTTAATTTAACTTATATTTATCCTGACCACTTATGGTCCTGTTACATTTACATTCTTTTCATTATGTAGGAATGTATTTTCTGTCGAATTTGGGGCGCATTTGGTCATCTTTACCTTCTATGGCGACCTTTTTTCTGATACATGCTGATGTCAATGAAAACTGTTATGTTCTTAATTATATTCATTAATAATTTTCAACCGTATCTGTCATGAAATAGGTTTCTCATTTTTTTTAATATTATACATGCTGATGTCAATGAAAACATGCACAGCTGAAACTCTGAAGAGATGCATGGCCCTTCCACAAAAGACCCAGCTCATTGCTTTCGTCTTATCTTTGCATTTTTTTTTTCCCAAAAGATTTCAAGTATCTATGATCAACCTAGCTTAAAACCAATGACTGTGATGTATTTATCAAAAAAAACCAATGACTTTGATGGGATTTTTCATTTAATTTAGGAGATTATCTTCTACTTGCACGGTTAATATGATATGCCCTGTACTTTTTTTTTTCCTTGTACATTTCCATCTCACTAATATGTTTTTATTATTGTTTTCTATTTTCTAGGATGAGAAGGATAGGAAAATTCAGGAATTAGCCGCAGAACTGCGAGTTAAGAAGCGATTAAGTGCAGCATATCGAGAACAGCTACTTAAACTAATGAAAGATGTTGAAGACCATAATGAGCACCTAAGAACAAAAGTAGAATTAGTTTTTGACAATTTAAGGGAGTTTGAAGCTAAAAGGAAAGAAGTTTCTGACCATAAATAACTTCAGCATATAGTGTGAGTACCATCTCTCAGATTGTTAGTTGTATTTTCACTTATGTGGCCTCAGTTTGGTTTGCATCAAGATTATTATTTTTCCGAAATTATAAAAATGGGTATATGTATTGGTAAAGAATCCATTTATAAAGAGTTTCTAGATTTTGTGTTGGTCATCAACCTATTGCTACTCCCTTCTTTTCCCCCAGGCTTGGGACAGGATGTGTAGAAAATATAGGACACAAAGCACTAACACAGGTGAAATTTCATCCGTTATGCTCTGTAGTTGAAAATGTTGAACTATTAAGAAGTTTCATAAAATGAGCATAGCTTGAGAAAATCCAGATGGATGTGTGGAACAGTAGGAAGGATAAGTCAAGGAATCATTTCTATAAAGGTAGGGATGACTTCTACCGAGGAGAGCTGTTTAAGATGGTTTGAGCATGTACATTGCAGACCAACCTAATAAATTAGTAGAAGAGCAAAATTTAATTCAAGTTGATGGAGTTAAAAGTGGTAGAGAGATGCATGAAATAACATGGGCAGAAGTAATGAAGAATGATATGTTAAGTAGGGAGGTGAGAGTATGATTTTTGATAGAATAAAATGATGAAAAGAATGACTGTTTGGCTGATGAGAATCCATAACGTTCACTCCAATCTAATTTGGATTAAGCTTGATTGAATACAACAATGGGTGCATGTGAATATCCCAGGGAAATTGAATGACTACTGTTTTTTACATAGTATATAAATTACAAAATAAAAGATTGTAATGGAGCATTGAAAAATAGGATTCATCACCAAAAGTGATGGCTTTGGATCAGTTCTAGACATTCGAAATGTCACTGCATCATTCAATCACCTTCGTTCACAATGATGGCTGCTTGTTCCTATCATGGTTCCTTTCATATGGTGGAATTTGACCAAATAAATTGCTAAATTTAAAGGGAGATAGAGGGATTTTTTTTCTTCTGCATTTTAGAAGGGGCTTGGTCTGAGCCATACGTTGTCCATGAAATATTACCATTATATATCACCTAGCATGTAATTAGAAAATGAAGTAGTTTACATATTACCCCCTTAAACTATACCCCTTTTTAAAATTATCCCCTAAACTATGAGAATGCACACTATACCCCCCTAAACTATGAGTCATTTTACACTTTCTCCATAAACTATAAGAATGCACACTTAGTTCTCTAAACTATTACCCATGGGATGGTATGTAAAGTGTCACGCAAGTAATAGTTTAGGGGGGTAAAGTGTGCATTCTCATAATTTAAGGGGGTAAGTGTAAAAGGGCTATAATTTAAGAGGAGTAAAGTGTAATTTTTTTTAGAAAATGATCTAGCTTATGTGATATTTGCAGGTAAGATGTTTTTTTTTTCCTAAATGTTTAGTTGACTTCTCTCAAAGATTTGGGAATAAATTGTCTTCATTTATTTTAGGTAATGGAAAAGGATTACGCTTATTAGTTTACTTCACTTTGTTATTTCTTTCCCTTTTTTCTCCTTGCTCTTTTGGTTATTTTTTCCTACTTTCACTGAAAAAACTTGGCAATTGGTCTTCTGTGTGCCATACAACTTTTCTGTTCCTTTTTAGGACTGGGATGAGTAGACCATCTTGACCTTAGTGTCATGAAAGTAACCTTGAGGCAGTCATCATGTGTCTTCATTTCTCTATCTGATCCAATTTCTAACTCTTGTCACATGGATGTGCAGGAGTCACCAACATAGAGCTGCATAGCTAATTGTATCTGTGTACTAAGCAAGCATCTACAGGGCTCCTATAGAGATAGTGGCGGAATTTTTGTTGACATAAGAGCTCACAGTGGTGTTTCTAGATTGTTTATTTTTCAAGTAGGAAAAGGTAGCTAATTGTAAGCCTTTGTAGTTATGCATAGGCGTATTTGTAAAGAGACCTACACAGCGGCGAATTTCATCAATCTTGTTAACATGTAAAAATGGAATTGATCATTACAATAATATACATATATAAATGTTTGGTGATAGAAGTAAAAGACCTTGACAGGATATGGTAGTCGTGGTTGGAAAAGAATATTTCTCTTTTCACTTTGCTGCTTTTATGGTTAAAGTTATTCTCTGTTTGGTTCACTAGTGCTTGGTTAAGTGGTGGATTGCATTATTAGTCATCTCAGAATTCAACTTGGTGATAAGAGGGACTGAGGGAGAGGCTCATTGACTTTTTCTCTCTGATTTTTGGATTTTCATTTAGGACCCTGTTATCAATCAATAATGATGATCAACATACGAAGATAATCCAATTATCTGAACTTTAATTTGGGATTAATTATTAATTTCTTGGATTTGGTTTACTTTCAATACCTTTTTAACTGGGGGTGTTTTTTTGTTTTAAATACATAATAGCAAGTGGTAGTGAGTTTTAATTTTCACTTTTTATTTAGTTAGTGGGTAATGTGACGATTTTTCATTAAAACAAAAAAAGACTCTTGTTAAAAAAATACTGGAGGTAAGTCAAACCTTAATTTCTTGGATTGAATCAAAGGTTGCAGTGAGACAGGTTGTGGGTCACCTTCTCCCATGCTCAGGTGATGGTAGTGATATTGTAGGGGGAAGAGAAAGATAGGCAAAGAAGAGTTAGATTGTTACAAAGATTGACATTACTCTTTCTTTTTCTTTTATTTTTTTAATTTTTAGAGTTTAGATGATTTTTTAGATGACATACACCTTTTAGATAAAGATTGAAATCCAAATAAAGAAATAAATCAGATTTGCCGCATGTCATCACCGGGAGATCTTATTTATTTCTTTATTTGGATGACGATTTGCCGCATGTCATCCAAATAAAGATTGAATCAAAGCTTATAGTGAGACTTGCGGCATGTAATTTTAGTTTGGCCCTCTCCCATTGACATAAATCTTAGGGATAGATCTTTAGGTGTATTACATTAGATTTCCCAGTTTAATTTAAACACATAATTATATTAATCACTAAAGCAAAAATAATTTTTTCTAAGGATAATTAAATTCAATATGATTGCACTAAAGAAATTTATTCTTTTATTTTTATCAAAAATAGAAAAGGAATGTATTTAAGTTTTACCCTTATCCTAAATATAAGTATACTTTTATTTAGTTTTTTTTTTCAAAAAAAAAAAAATAATTATCCCATGATTCTAAAAAGATATGGTGATAAATGAACCAAACCATTTATGAACCATTAGAATTAGGCTTGGAAAAAATAGTTATTTATGGCTGTTTGTTTAGTAGAGGAGTCAAGCTCAAGCTCAAGTTTAGGCTCAATTAGTAAGTGAGCTACGCTCAAATATTATAATGTATTCAAGAAGAAACTTGTGTGTATAAAATTGAATCTAAATATATATAATATTACTTAGATATAATATCATGAATATGAAATTGGATCTAAATATATATAATATTTAATATTGGATTGTGTAAATTTATAAATAAGTTCCTAAGATATCAAATTAGTATTGGTAATTTATTGATCATATAAATAGTTTATTTTGTACTAAATTTTTTTTCAAATTACAAAGTTAATAAATCTAGTTTTATAGGTTCGTAAAAAAAACTATTATATTTAAGTAATTCAAATAATACAATTTCAATTGTAATTTATTTATTAATTATAAAAATAGATTTGTGAAGAGATAGAAAATTTTAATAGTGGTGTTTACTAGCTATGGAATAAAATATATTTATCAGCCAGCTCATCAATAAATTTGAGTTTTTTTTACAATCAAATAAACTAAAAAATTTGAACATATAAACTCCACTCATATTGAGAAAAAAGGGTAAAATATAATTGACACTCTTAAAGTTTGGGTTAATAACAGTTAGGCTTAAAATTTTTCAAAACTGATCAACTTTGTCTTTAAATCCAAGGGATAGATGCACTTTTAGTCTCTACATTTTGACCATATTTCTATTTTAGTTCCTACATTTTCACTTCACCACTTTTAGCCCCTAAACCAATTAACGCGTGTTATTTTCGTCCTTTCTGCTAGTCAACATACGAAAATATCTGAGGTGGCTAACAAAGGAATTAAAATATTATTAAAAATCCACCGTGGCACTCATCACCCATGCCACATGGGTTTCTCGCCCCTTTATTTCACACGTGACCATCACTTCAACCACTTATGGCGCGTGTGAACCCCTAAATTAGTCCACTTTCTCTTTCTGTGAACCCTCGCTTAGACCACCTCTCTCTCAAACTGAGATAGCCATCAAACCACCATTGCTCTCAAACCACCATAGCAAATAACATCAACCATCTCCCACAACCCAAAAATGCAAATACCCAAACCCATCCCCACCATGTGCAAATAAACAAATCCATCTAAGATTTTCTTGTGGTGAATCCATCTCAGTTTCTAAAGCCAAACCCAACTCCAATCTAATTGCCAAACACACAAAGATTCCTAAAGCGAAACCTAACTCCATTTTTCTTGAAATATTAGAGAAAAGAAAAGCAATGAGACATTTATCTCTGTGAACTGAAACTAAACACACAGGTATTAGCTCTCTGTCTGTCTATGTCCTTATATATAGCTTTATATTATACGTAAGGGCCACAATGTTGTTTTGTATATTGATTGTTTGGTTTTTGACTTTATTTTGTTTAGTGACTTTTGACTGTTTGTTGGTCCTTGTCTAGGTATGTATTTGTTTGTGGCTTCCAATGTGGACCTTGTTTTCCCCTGTTGAAGATAGTGATATTTGCCTAACATAATTATATTTCAAATGGTTGATTCTATGTCTGATGTATATTGTCAAATATGTGTGGGAAAAGCATATTGGTGATGAATTGGTGATACTGAATTAGTGGGCCAAAATGCTGAGTCATTATGAAAGTGAGTTTATGATATATAATGTTAACATGTGTTTGTTTGTGGATTACTATGCATATGTCTGTTTTTTATGACATTGTTGTTTAATATGTGTTTATTTGTGCTTTCCAATGTGGTCCCTTTGTTCCCCTGCTGAAGATAATGTGCATTTTTAATATTTTTATAATTCAAAATAGCTAAGATGGACTGTTGAATGATGAGTGCTGATTTTTTATATAATGTTATATAATGTGTGCTAATTTGTTAACTAATGAGTATTGTTTTGAAATGTAGTCAATATTATTTAAATGGTTTATATGTGTTTTGCATGCAACATGGATGACCTATTTAGTTTGTCTGCACATCATGGTGGGTATTTTACTGATAACCCTTGAAAATATGTGGGAGGTAAAGTGGATGTAGTGGAAAATTATGACCATGATAGGTGGTCCAAGACAAAGATTGAGGGTATATACAGGGACTTTGGATACACCTTTGTGAGCAGGCTTTGGTATAAAATTCCTGGTAAGGATCAAGGGAAAGCTAATTTCCATTTGATACTTGATGATCATGATGCCATGTTCATGGCAAATTTAGTGATGGGTCATGAAGAAGGTCATGTGTTTGTAGAGCACCCAATGGATGGATCCTATACCAGTGGATGAAGGTAAGGATATTGGGGAAGATGTGCAGCCATTGGCAGTGAAGCAAAACCTTTCAGGTTATTATGATGATGATGGCAATAATGATGATAGTAGTGAAGATGCTGACAATGATAAGGATGGAGTTTACAGCTTTTATGGTAGTAATGATATGTATGTTAGTGATGAAGATCATAACAATGATAACGAGGATTCCATTAAACTAGATGCTAAACAAGCCTACTCTAAGAGAGAAGGTAAAACACCAATTATTAAGGAGGTTGATGATGATGATGTTGTTAAGGTTGATGCTGAAGAGGTGTACTCTAGGAGAGCAAGTAAGGAACATATGACTCAGCACCCGTCTGAGGACAAGGCTGTAGCTGATAGCAGTGACAGTGGAGGAAGTGATAGTGGAGGAAGTGGCCTAGAGGATGAAGATATTGTGAATCCAGATGAAAGGGAGTTTTGAGGACAGAAGTGATAGTTGGGATGGTAATGATGATGATGAGGATGTTGCTGAACTAGTACAAATGGGTGTTAGTGAAATGAACTCTAATTATGAGAGTGAAGAGTTGCACAATCTTGAGGAATCTTCATCTAACGATGATATTGGGGATGATAGTGATGATAACTCTGAGGATAAACTAAAAACAACTGTGGGAAAGGGAAGGGGATAGAAACCTGAGCAACAGAGGACAGAAACCTAAGCAAAAGTGGATCTTCCCAGTGTTTAAGCTAACTGCTAAGGTTGAATATATCAGATTTGAGAAAGATATGTTGTTCACAACACCTAAGCAATTCAAAGAAGTTATAATTAATTATGCAGTTCATGGTGGCTGGGGGATCAGATTTGCAAAAAATGATTTGTAAAGGGTAAGAGCAATTTGCCAAGAAAACTACAAGTTTGTAACCTATCTAACAAAGGTGCCAAGAGAGAAGAGCTACCAACTAAGAACACTGAATTTGGATCACACATGCTCTAGGAGTTATAAGAATTCAAGGTGCACTTTTTCATACGTTGGGAAGAAGTTGATGAAAAATGTGAAAAGACAACCTAACATGAAACTAAGAGACATTCAAGATGTACATAAGAAGTTTACACTAAATAGAAGTGCAGGAACAGCCAACAAGGCTAGGGAGAAGGCAAGAGAATATGTTGATGGAGTTTACACACAGCAGTACAATCAGCTTTAGGAGTATTATGAGGAGTTCAGGATGGCTAGCCCTAGCACTACTATAAGGTACATACCTTCAATGAAGGTGATTTGGCTGCTAAGATGGACTTGGTCTGTGGGGTTCCTTATTTTGAGAGGTTGTACATATGCCTCGAGGGTTGCAAGAAAGGGTTTCTGGCTGGATGCAGGCCAATCATTGGCTTGGATGTCTACTATTTGAAGACCAAGTTAGGTGGGCAATTAATTACAGCAGTTGCTAGAGATCCAAATGAAGAGTACTTCCCACTTGCATATGCTATAGTGGAGGCTGAAACTAAAGACTCCTCAACTTGGTTCATAAATTTGCTACTTGCAGAAATAAGTCAGAACACAAGATGGACATTTATATCAGACCAGCAGAAGGTATGTAGCTTTATTACCATATTGTAGTATAGTGTTACTAAAACCACATATTAAAAACTATATGCATTACCATATTGGATTTATAGAGTTACCAACACCACATATTTTCTTGTTATACTAATAGGGGTTGGTGCAGACTTTCATTGATAATCAGCCACAATATGAGCATAAAATCTGCTACAGACACCTCTACAACAATTTCAAGAAGAACCGTCCTGATGTTCTGATCAAAGACTTGTTTTGGAAAGCAGTCAAATCTACTTATAAAACTGAGTTTGATAGGGTGATGGATGAACTGAAGGAAATTGATGAGGATGCACACAATCGGCTGTAAGCTCATTCGACCACCATATGGGCCAGACACATGTTCAGTGAGAATGGATTGATTAATACAGTACTGAACAACATGTGTGAGAGTTTTAACAACAGGATATTGAAGTTCAGATCTAAGCCTATAATTACTCTGGTATGAATCTTGTGCTTTCTATAACAGTTAGTTAGATACATTGTTTGATTAACAGTTTGTGTGTGATTGCAGCTGGAGTCCATCAAGTCATATCTTATAACCAGGTTTCAAGAGAACAGACAAATGATCATGAAAGTGCAATCAGAGATATGCCCTAAAGTGCTTAAGAGGTTGCATATATAAGGGAAAGATTGCATGCAGTAGGTGGCTTGCTTGTTGGGCAGGTCATACACAGTTTGAGGTTAAATATGGACTACAAAACTTCATTGTAGACTTGGCCAAAGCACACTGTAGCTGCAGGAAGTGAGATATAGCTGGCATACCATGTGTCCATGCAATTTCCTACATATTTTTCAACAGGCAAGATGTTGAGCAGTATGTGCACAGGTGTTTACATGTCTTCACATACAAGACCTGTTATGAGCCAATAATTACACCTATCAATTAGCAAAATATGTGAAGGCCTAGTGGTGTATAACCTGTTTAGCCTTCTATCAGAAGAAGACCACATGGCAAGCCCAAGAGGAAGAGAGCAAAGGAGCCTAATGAACCAACAGGTAGGAGAGTTGGCCTGTGGTAAATTAGGACACAATAAAAGAAGTTGCAAGGGTGAGATTGGAGGAAACTCTTCACTACCATGCACCACAAACAGAACCAATGCATCCAATAAGGTAACATTCTAACATATCTGTCAAGTAAATGCTTTTACATATTACATATGAAGAAATGTGGATTCTTGTTTGTAGACCAGCAAATCCAGAAACTCTTCCAACATCAATCAGTCAATAGAACAAGCTCAGCCACACCATTTGCATCATTCCAATCCAGCATGCACAGTTGCAATCCAGGTGCACCACCTCAGCCATGGACAAGCTCTTCTAGTCCATTTGCACCATACCAGACCAACATGCACAGCTCATCCAGTCCAAGTACACCATACCAGTACACCATGCATAGCTTCACTCCTAGTGCACCATTTCAGTCATGGGCAAGCTCTTCCAAACCATTTGAACCATAATAGACCAGCATGCACAACTCATCCAGCTCAAGTGCACCATACCAGTACACCATGTACAGCTCCGTCACATCTTTTCCACCACCTCAGTCTAGCATGCACAGCTCCAGTCCAAGTGCACACCAGACCAAAATGAGCTAATTCAGCCCCCAAGTGCACCACCTCAAGCCTCCACAGGATCATTCAATCCAGTTCAGGCCAATAGAAGCTCATTCTTTCAAAATTATGCAAATCAATCCAACTCCAATCCAATTGCACCACCCAACTTAGGCAGCAGTCCAACTCCATGACTAAGGAGGAAAATGATGATCACATTAGAGACCTTGAATGCTTCCAAGAATGCATCTAGATACATGGGGACTATCAAGTTTACTGGGAGTCAATCATCAATGCACGGTCCAAAGAAATGAATAGCTTGTTGTTTTCAGTTTTTTTGATGAATGACTTGTGTTTTGTATAATTATAGTTAAGCTCGTCACTATTATAGTTAAAAAATACCATGTTGTTTAGGTTAAGATTGGCAGTTGAACAATGCCCTTTTGTTGATTTAAACATATTTCTTTTGTCTTGCTTTGGTAATGATAATTATGAAAATGTTTGGGTTAAGATTGGCAGTATGTTAATTAAGATGTTGAGTTTGTTATTTTCTTCTGTCTTGTTTTATACGTGTATACTAGTTCCTGACTAGGAAATATGTTACTTGATTGACTTGGAATATGTTATCTGTTAATGCCAATTTTCTTTGTTGCTTTGACTTGGAACTATATTACATGGTTCAACAGGGATAATTCTCTACAGCTTTTTGTTTCTTCATTCATTGTTCAATTAAATATTCAATTCTCATATTCTTGGTTGCTGTTGTACTTATTGATAACAGAACTAATGCCCCAAATAATGCCATAACAAGTAGCACAACAACAGTAGAAGCACACAGCAGTAGCACGCAACATCCTACTATTTCAAATTTCCAATTCATTGAAAAATGATTATTAAACTATCACACTATCACACTTCTAGTCCACACATCCACACATTTAAGGAGAAAGGTATTCATTTATTTCAAAACAGAAAGAGTACAAAATAAACAGCGGTGTGTCATTGCTAATAACTAATCCTATCAAAATTGAGCACACTGCCAGCCCTATATACATTAACACTGCAACCCTACATACACTACCAACCACAGTAACCCACACAAGTTATTTCCACCCCCTACCTAATCAAACACAGAACTACACATATCACCACTAACAATGCCACAACCACAACTAAAAACTTCTTTCTCTTCTTGCAGTTTGTAACCTCAGCCTCAAGTGTGATGATCATTTTCCTTTGCTGTGGGATAAGCACCTTACCATGATCACATATCTCATCATCATGCCATTGGAAGAACCTACACTTTCACCCCACCTGAAATGCAAATAATGCTCTGAAAAGTGAAAATTCGTAAACTATTGTAGCAACAAATTGAAACAACATACTGAAATTAATGTACTAAAACCCACTCAAAAAATTTATTGAAATTGACATCCTAGTAGTTTGGACAACCATAGAACCTTCTGCCAGGATTGTTTGCTGCCCACGACACAACTAGGACATGTTTTTTATTACAGTAGCACCTCATTAGTGCTCTCCTCCTCACGCTAGAACTTTTTGAAGAGCTTGCTTCCATTCTGGTCTAGAGCTTCGAAGATTGTTTTGATCGTGATTTGGGGAGATGAGGCTTACCTGTGTGGGTGGAGGTCCAAGCTCGAATTTTGCGAATTTAGGGTTTCTAGTACTAATTTAGGGGATTTTGGGTTTCTGGTATTGATTTGGGGGATTTATGTGGTAGTGATAGTCACACGTGAAATAAAGGGGCGGGAAACCCATGTGACATGGGTGATGTGTGCCACGGTAGATTTTTAATAATATTTTAATTCCTCCGTTAGTCACCTCAAATATTTTTGTCTGTTGACTAGTAGAAAGTACAAAAATAACACGCGTTAATTGGTTTAGAGATTAAAAATGGTGAAGTGAAAATGTAAGAACCAAAATAGAAATAGGGTCAAAATGTAAAGATTAAAATTACATTTACGCCTAAACCCAATTAGATCCCAAAACTATTACTCATTTTCTACTTTTTCTCACTGTGATTAGGAACCAAATCGGTCATTTTTTAGAAGCTCAAACCTGTCTAAACCTGTCTAAATGTTAACTATATTTTACCATAAAATTAAACAAACAATGTTAAATATTTAATTTAATAATATTATTTATAGCTTTCATACGAACCACAACAACGATAAATATTCCTTTTTATAGGCAAATATACATCGTTCAACTTCAACCACTTGTCTTGTCTCCCTTATGTTTTTGACAAAAAAAAAAAAATAATAATAAAATGTTTGTAAC
The DNA here is from genome assembly GCA_033629205.1 of Lithocarpus polystachyus. Classification (NCBI taxonomy): domain Eukaryota; kingdom Viridiplantae; phylum Streptophyta; class Magnoliopsida; order Fagales; family Fagaceae; genus Lithocarpus; species Lithocarpus polystachyus. The sequence goes on along the minus strand of CM066171.1, from coordinate 51,320,299 downwards.
TTCCTTTACCAGAGCAACTGAAAACTGTCTCTCTACGAAGTACTAACTAGGACTCCTAGTCCCTAGGAGTTTGGTCGAGGTGGAGGAGAAGCTAAAGTGACTTTAAGCCTAAAACTTCAAGTTAGTACTTTTCTTTCTTTATTTTCTTATCACAATATTCTTCTTTCTCTTCCTGATTATTTTTTTCTTCCTTTCTATATATGATATCTATACATAAACTATATAGTTTCCATTGTTATTTCTTCATTCAAATAACTAATTCCTTATTTAAAAATCCAAAATTTTCATTTTTTCTTTGTTTCAATTACATTCCCAATTGAGTAAAGTTTTAAGCTTTATGTCTTGGTTGTGGTGGTTTTTTTTGTTTGTTGTTGTTCTATTTTCTCAACCCCTCGGTTTGGTTTCTGAGAAAGGTGAGGAAAAGAAAAAGAAGTGAGCTTTTGAAGCTTGGGATTTGTTTTCTTCTGGTTAAAGCGATTTTTAGGTGACCCAATTGATAAAAATGTAATAAGATTTGACAAATAACAGTGGAATGTAAAAATAAGGCCCTGTTTGGTCACAAAGAAAAAATTGAGGAAACGTTGAAGGTGTGAAAGTTTGGATTTGTATTGGTAATTTGGTATGTTGGAACATAAAAGCTCAACTGAATTCAGTCAAATATAGTTGTTTGAGGCTTAGTTCTGTTAGATTTTTATCCTCTTACTTGGTATTGAGAGACAGTGGGAAAGGGAAAGGTTTTATTTTTCTTTCCCCTTCTCTTTTCTCTCTTGGTGTCCAGATGGGAATTTGATGTTGAAATTATTGCAAATTTGTTACTTTTTGATAGATTTTTCTAATTTATTAGGACTGGACGTGTACCATTGTATATGTTGGTTGGTTCATCTTGACTGAGTAATGTAATATCTATTCTAGGTCTGTACTAAATGTTTGATTAGCTAAACATTTTTTGGGATCCTTTTATTTAGGGTAAAGTACACTTCTTCTTGCCTGAATACTTGTGCTCACGGGCAGCTACTTGCAGAGTTGCTCCCTTGGAAAATGCAATTTTAAATTTTAAAAACTAGTGTGAGTGAGAGCTCTAGCTCAATTAGTAGCTCCTCCCCTTGTAAAACCGGAAAATTATTAGGAATTCCCAAAATACAATGGCATGGTCCTCTCTCCTATCACATTCAAAGTAAGCTCTAGCATCAATTTGAGAGGAAGGAGCACCATGTCATCCTACTCTGGGAATGCCTAATAATTACTTTGTAAAAGTAAGGTGGAATGTCAGGTCGTGGGTTCAAGATCCACTGGTTTGTGTGTAATCACCAATCGAATAATAATAATAATAATAATAATAATAATAATAATAATAATAATGAAAACTGTTTGGCTGTATGCTGCATTATGTGTGAACCGCTAATGCCTATTAGACTCAGTTGAAATGGGAACAACAATATCCTACCTGTTAGTAGGATATTAGAGCTCACTGCTCAGTGTTATGTCAAGTACCATTGAAACATGTACAGATAATATATATATATATATATATATTTATTTATTTATTTATGTAAATATGTATGTGTGTGTCTAATCAAAGGCCAATTGCCTTCTGGGTCTGTCTAGATGCCTGCCTCAACTATAACTGCTTCTGCCTTTTGATGTTCAGCAAATGATAAACTTATCCTATTGTCTAGCAGTGGATACAGAGCCCCTTGCAGAAGACAAAAATGTAATAGCAGACAGTTCTATAGGAGGTGAATCAGGTATATATGAAGTTGATGCTAATCAAGAACCATATGAGGGTATGCTGTTTGAATCTGAAGAAGCTGCCAAAGCATTTTATGATGAATATGCTAAGCGGCTAGGATTTTTAACACGAATTGTATCATCCCGAAAGTCAGAGCGTGATGGATCTATCATTTCTCGACGCCTTGCATGTAATAAAGAGGGATTTAATGTCAACAGTCAAAGGAGAGGGCAGGTCCGAATTAGAAAGCGAGAGAGCAAAAGGGAAGGTTGCATGGCAATGTTTTTGGTGAAGAGGGAGAAGCCTGGGAGATGGGTTGTCACAAAATTTGTGAGGGATCATAATCATCCTCTAGTTATTTCCTCAGAAAAGGGTCGACCAACTCCAGTAAGTTTCCTTAAAGTTGGTTATATAATTGCTTTTAGCCTTTTATTTACATGCTCTCTCATTCCTCGTCTCATTTTTTTAAGTGTGTGTGTGTGTATTGCTATGATCTTTCAACTTGAAGACAGTAACCCACAAAATTGAACAGAAAGATCTTTTGGGATTTTTGTTTGTTATCTGAACAATGCAAAAAATTTTAACTATATTCATTTGTAAGCATCCCAGTATTGGGAAGGAAATGAAGGAAAAAGAAACCAGGGCCTTGGACCATAGGTTATAATTGCTTGTTAGTTTTGATAATTTTTCATTGAGCGTAACTTAATAAAAAAATTTTGGGATCTTTATAAGTAATAGTTGTTAGGGATGCTAGCTTTTTACTCTTTTAACCTCTTTTGATTTTCAATGAAGAATGGAAAGAACAATATTTGGTCTTTGGTCTTCTTGTGTTTTGTGGTGAAACGTTCCCTTATGATTGTGTGTACAGAATATGGCAGTTCAATGGCTCCAATTTGTTTAATTCAAGTTTTAAGTGCAATATGATGTAAAATAAAGGTGCATTATTTGATGGAACATCCTATTTAAAATTTAAATTAAATTAAATAAATAAATAAGTATTAATAAATAAATAAATAAAAGAAGAAAGAAAGAAGAAAAGATTTTATAAGGTTAGCTATTTGGTATTTGTCCATTGTGTTACATCTTGATCAATATTGAAATCATTGGCTAGAATGATGTAAAATCTGTTGGCATTTCACTACTCTGTCTTTAATACTTCCTTCACTGAATAATTGGAAGCAATCTCAATTTTCCTGATCCTTCCAGTGTGTTCTTTTAGCCCATCATGAGTTGTGTCTGTTATAACAATTGCATAAGTTTTAGTTTTTGCTCCTTTTTGTTGCAATGAAATTAACATTATTTTGATGAGAAATTTGTTTGGATCATTGTGGAGGGGCGAGATGTTCCAATTCCAAACTCCTAAAATGAGGGAATTTTTCATTTGGATAATATTTTATTTGAGGTGGTTTTAAAATTGGATTAGAGGTCATTAGTTGAAGTTAGCATAATAAAATCAACTTCAATTGGCTTCAATAAAAAAATAAAGAAATAAAATCAGCTGCCACAGTCTCTTGCATGTCCTTAAGATGCTTTATTAAAAAGGAACCTGAATTTGCTGCTGAGAGAGGTGCTTTGTAAAATTAAGATTTGATTATAAACCAGACAATAGATATAGTTGATTGTGCTTTTACTTTCTGCTCTATATTTTTGCTTGTCTTGTGTCTTGGTGATTGCATCTAATTCTTCTGCTCATTTCCTTATATTTTTACGTGCTTGACTTTAGATCTTAATTGATCTAACTTATGTATGAAACATTTCTTTCTTTCATCAATCTTTTGTCATAGAGTATAACTTTGCAGCAGAAATGGTAAGAACAATATTTGGTCTGATTTTGGACGTGACTCTTGGTAAGAAAGTTATAGCCAGCACAGCACTGTTTGAGCTTTTTGATTGATGTTTGTGTGTAGTCTTATAATGTATATGATTCATTAGATACTGGGTTACATGCTCTGGAGGCCAATTCTTGGCATTCATCTACTATCTTGGTTCTGAATGACCCGAATGATATATGAATTTTGACGTCATGTCATAGGATACTTACAAAAAAAATGTCACATCATAGGATGAGAAAGATAGGAGAATTCGAGAGCTATCTTCTGAGCTGCATCGTGCAAATCAGCATTTGGCATCCTGTCGAGAACAGCTGCATACATTTATGACATATGTTGAAGAACACACTGAATGCTTATCAAGAACAGTTGAAGATGTAGTTCACAGGATCAGGGAAGTTGAATCTGAAGACCCAAAGCCTAGTCAATACTCTTAGGATCTGACATTTTATTATAAAACCTCTGTATATAATCTGTTCATATTATTGCAAAAAGAACAAAAACTTGCTGTTGTTTATAGAGGCAAGAATCAACTAACTTCTTACAACTGTATAACCGACTTCATTGCAGCACGTTAACCACTGATTTGCTATGACCGCGCTTCTGTGCTCTAGTTTATGTAGATAATTTATAGGCTTCTACAGTAGTTTTTAGAAGATGCATTTTTGTATTTTGTTTTGGCCTATACATTTCAATCTCTAAATACAGATCAATTAAGTACTACTTATTTGCACTATTTCAAACCGAATTATTACATTTTTGTTGGTGTACAGCTACAACCAAAGGCTTCTTCATGACAAAGTAGTCACGATATTTTCCTGCATAAATTATGAATAACAGAATAAGCCACTGGGATGAAATACTTGTTGGCAATGCTCATAACCTAAAAGCAGCATTTTTACTAGGAGGATCATCTTGGGCTAGGGGTAGGCAAAATGCAAAGTAACATGCTCATGGCAATGAGGAGAAAAGGCTATATCCACAGAGAGAGAGAGAGAGAGAGAGAGAGGTCTCAATGAATTTACCAATTGTAAATATACCCAGAGCTAAGCGTGAGAGGTACAGGTCGGATATTATCAACTTGAGGCCCAACCAACATGTAACTTTGCAAGTGAGGTTCAGTAAGCATTCTTGAATTATTCTTTTGAAAGCAATATTATAAGAAATTGATTGTCTTCATTCTAAACATCAAGTATATGCTATCAAGTGGGATTCAGTTCTTATCAAAAAAAAAAAAAAAAAAAAAAGTGAGTTCAGTTAAATCAATTCAGCAGAAGAAATTTATTATAGTCAAAAAAGGGGAATCTTGTCTCCATCACTAAACTTAACGGTAAAAATAATCATCATCAAATAGATACTTTTATTTATAAATATATATATATATATATATAAAAAAAGTAGGATTTTACTAATGTGTGCCTTAATTAAGGACACACAATAGCATATCATTTTTGAAAAAGTTTTATTGGAAATTTAAAAAGTTGATACTTTTTCAATTTTCGATAAAAAATTTTTCAAAAACGAATTTGTTATTCTAAAAAGTATAAGCTACCAAGGAAAAACCCCCTCGACTAACTCCAAAAATAATATAAATATTTAAATTATTAGTTATATTGAGATCACATAATTTGTTATAACTTTTGTCACAATTTGTTAAAATTATTAACTATATGTGATGGAGGATCATTTTCACCCCCAAAAAAAAAAATGTTTTCACTTTTCCTCTGTCACTCGCAAAAGTGACAAAAATTGAGACATAAAAGTTGTATACCTACCTTAGAATTCCCTTTTATTATTTAGGATGATAAATCTTAAGTATATTTTTTTCAATATTACTTTTTTACATTTTTATTTTTTTGTGTGTTCTAATAAGTATTACTATTTATTCAAAAAAAGAAAATAAGGATGTTTATCTCACATTAGTTGTGTGTGTCTAGTATCTGCTATTTATAACCCGTATCTACAACTACAAAGGTTAAGTCATTTTGTAACCACCCTTTTGTCGCCAAGTTTAAAACACCATCTCAAAAAAAAGTACATCATGCTTAAATCCAAATATTTTTGTTGAAGTCTTAAAAAAAATTTCAATCCTTCTAAAACATCATTTACAACAATTTGTTGAAGTGATCAACATTAATTAATAGATAATCACTTATTCATAGACTTATTATTTTTTCTACGCATCATCCACAGTGGATAACATCGAAATTGTGGCAAGTCCTCGGACACAAAAATTGTGTCCCTAGATTTTCTCAAATCATTTTGAGTGACTGAAGTCTGAAACCTTAAAATTAAACTTACCTAGGATTCTGATTATTTGTGCAGGTTCCCATTTATTCATTATTAACTGTACTAATGTTGTTTTTCACTTTTTGAGGTTGTGCAAGTACTTTACCGACCGTACAAATAGTCATCGCAGAAGGACCAAAATATGTCAACCCCTTTTCTGTGATGCTTCCACTTCCACTCTGCTTCAACTTGGAGCTCAACACTGAAAAGAACCTTGCCAAATTCCAACCCCCACTGAGTTAGCTCACCAAATTTATCTACTCCTGTGGTTTCCAATATTTTCATTCTCATTTTCTGCTTCTTACTGTTACTGAAAGTGTTTGCTACACTTGGAAGATGGATTTAGAAGTTGGAACCTCACATTCTTGATCTTTTACATCGAAATGTGGCGCCTTTTGCCTTGAAGACATCAAACTCAGTGGTATGGTTTTGTCACTTTTTAGTCTATAGTAAACATATAATTCCTTGTTGAAATTTTTAATGGAAGGTTTGTTTGTGAACCCAATTTTAATATTTAGAGTGAGATACATAAAAGTAAAGATGGAAAGATTGGAGAAGAACCCACTTCGTGGATCCGCATGAATCTTACTTGAGTTGAAAATTTTTGGGAAAATATTGATATCTTCATTGTTTAGAATGGGAAAGCTGGTCTGTAGTTAAAGAAATTCTGGATTTTGATTGAAATTGGGTCATGTGAGTAATATTAGATAATGTAAATAGATTATGGATTTTATACTTGATTCAGTCAACGTGTGGAGTGAGCTGAATGTACTGGTATTTGTTAACACGGATAAGTGTTGTTTTGGCACATACATTGCGTATATAGGTACAAAAAATCCCCAAAAGTTTGCACATTTACTAATTACTATAATGTAAATAGGCTGTCTGTAGACATATGTGAACAAGGCATATAGAGTAAGAACATGATAATAGTTCAAAAAACTACTTATTGATACATTGTTTAACAAAAAGGATAATATCCTTATTTATTTATTTGGATTGATATGATAGGATTGGAAACCTATGGTATCCACTCTATGATGATCACTCTTGACCATTAGACGAAGGCACCAATTGGTTTCTTTTTGGTGTAGGCGAGGTTTGAACTCAAACCCCTTATTTGATGACAAAAGACTTTGCCAATTAAACTAGCTAGAATCAACAATAATAACTTTGTTAGTCAAAGGCCATTGTTACTTAATAAAAGTGAACACTTAAATAAGTGTCAGATTAGACATCATTAACCATAATTGTGATGACACATGTCTGACATGGCAAGTCTTTTGAGGGAGGAATGTCCAATATATCTTAGTAACATGTAATGGCATGAAGACAACAAAGACCTTGAGCCCATCAGCTTTCATTGTCTGCATGCATAAAGACATCGATTAGGCACCCTTCATCTAATGAGAAATGACTTCCATTTAGCTCAACTAGTGTGACATAAAGTATCTCGAATATGCTTACATTAATAGTCACTTGATTTCCATATTCTACATTAAACATGTCAAAAGGTTGGATAGTTTTCTAAGATGTATAATTAGAAATCATCTGATAAGGTTTTTCCTTGCATTTGATCACCCATATAAGAGAAGGTAGCTGTCTTGTTGCCATTGATTTATTTCTATGTGTATCTGGTTTCATAAAATTTGAGGGTTATCAATAATTTACTTGAATCTTTAACTTGTCTCATATTCTGGAGGGTGCAGTGGAAGTATTAACTACCGCACCTTCTTTTCTGCTGTATATGTTTTAGGATTTTTCTCTTTGATGTTGCTTAATTCCATAAACTTTTCAATTTATGGTAGGCTGATAATGGCAAGCCCCTCTGGTCATGGATATAAATCAAACAGAAATTACAGGCAGTGGCTAACTGAAACTTTTGATGGTCATGAAACAGCAGATGATGAGTTATCAGATAATCTGGATGGAAATGATAACATAATTCAACCATCTCTTCAGGCTTTTTCTTTAACTTCGGAACCTTTAGAACCATTTATTGGCATGGAGTTTGAATCAGCCGAGGATGCTAGAGAATTTTATGAGATGTATGGTAGGCGTATGGGATTTACCATACGAAATAATCGTACACGCCGTTCACTTAAAGATAACTCAATAATTGGTCGGGAATTTGTTTGCTCTAAAGAAGGTTTTCGTATAAAAAAGTATGAAAATAAAGAAAAAAGAGTTCTTCCATCACGTCCAGCCACTAGAGAGGGATGCAATGCAATGATGAGGATAGCTACAAAGGATGGGGGAAAGTGGGCTGTATATGGTTTTGTGCAAGAACATAATCATGAGCTGAATCCTAGCAAAATTCCACCTCGAAGATCACATAGATTAGCATTCAGTGAGGTATGCTTGTGGATTATGTCTATAGAAGAGTTTGCTTATTGTTTTTGTCTATATTGTTTCCCATGAGTTCTTGAGAAAAGAAATGCTAATTTCATCACTACATGACATATTTGACATCTAAAACTGGGTAGAATGGAATTAAATGGACCGGAAAATGTTCATGTATTGAAAGATTTAAATGCAAAGAATGTTTAGGTCATGGGAATGACTGGGGATGAGTGGTAAGGCAAAATGAAAACAAAGGAATCTCTACATTATCAAATCTAGGAGCAGCATGAAGGATAAGTTCAAAAGGCAAGTAATAATGGCTTGGCCAAATGCATGAAGAGTAGTGGCTGCTCAAGTGAGATGATATATGTGTGCTATCACAAATGGGTAGACGTTTGCACATTTGTATAGCACCATTACAAGCATATATTAGAGTCACCCACCCAACAAAGGCTTCTTTAAGTGCAAATAATTGATGTTGAGTACCCATAGTCTCCTTGGGAGTTAGAAATACCCCTTTTAAGGTGGGCTTGGGGCTTACAACTATAAGGCTTTTATCTACTCCTCTCCTTCTCCTTAGCAAACAACAACAACAACAAAAATAAAAATAAAAAGCACTTATAATCTCCATCCCACCCTTCCAATGGTATGCATGCACCTTTCCTATGGTTATATATTGCATATTGCTAACTTTTGCTTCATGATGGTGGGAGGTTTTGTTTGCCTGCATGTTGTTATCCGCTTATTCAGCAATTCATATGATTCTTAAGGTCATTTTACGTTTAGTGGGCATGGAATAATATCCATCCAGATGATATTTTATGATGCCCGTAGTTCAAAGCTGATTTGATCTTAGATTCTAGTTGCCTAAAAAATTGATTGCTTAAAAGTTATGACATGAACAATAAAAGGGATGAAATGACTTGGGGAAATTGCTATTTTTGGTTTAAACTGGTGACTATCTTCTCCCTTCTTGTGTGCTTCTGGTTGGATGCTCAGGAACCATTTACTACCCATTTTCTTGTTTGTTCATAAGTTGGTTGGATTTGGTCACCAGATTAGACAAAGTTCAAGATGTGCTTGGTTGGACTAATCAAGTTGTGAGCTCAACCCCCAATAAATATCTTGTCATGCACCTTTTTGTTCAAGTCACCTCTCTTGAATTAGTAATTTCTGTAGTTTTCTATAAGCTTGAGTTCCACAGGGTCTACTCTATCTAATTTCTCTCTTTGCAGGATGAGAAAGATTTAGAAATACGAGAACTAACAACAGAGCTTCATCGTGAGAAAAAGAAATCTGCAGCTTATCAGCAGCAACTACAGTTGGTTTTGAAATATGTTGAGGAGTATACTCAGAGGCTGTCATTAAAAGTTGAAGTGGTTGAAAACAATATGACAGAACTTGAATCTGAGGAGCAAGACAGTGCACAATCTGACTAGAGTGTTATTTGAACCATATCTATTATTAAACATGACCTGCATATACTTTCTCTTATTAAATGGATAAGTTCCTTTGACAACTTCAGATTCTCTTTATAATCTTTCTGCCTCTATGGCTGGCTGGCTGGCTAGTGGCTACATTCTATTAAGGTCTGCGGAAGTTATTTTATAATGCTTTCCAGGCAAGCTTATGATTCACCTAGGAACCTTTTGCTTAAATAGTAAACTTTACAGAGCAGTTATTGTATGTTCTTGTAAGCATTCTAATAGTAGATGTGCTTCCATTACTCACTGCAATTTTTGTGCAAGATCTTGGTGCCACTCTAATGTTGAAGATTGTTTTTGTTCTTGAGGTATAGGCATCAATAACATTTAAAAAATATAAAGCTAGAGAAGAGTTCCCCTTGGTCCCCCTATCAAATGCTCCAGAAGAGTACATGCTCAAGCACTATGTTTTTACAATAGCTTCAATGGTTCGGATAAGGCTGTGTTGAGTTTTAAGCTGAAAAGAGATCCCGTATCTAATCTGAATTCTGAGATTAAAATTATCAGATTGAGTAATTTTTTGAGATTTGTATTGTCCCATTTTTCTTTTAATAATTAGTGTAGAGTGATGGACACACGTCTTATTAAGTTTCAGACTACTAGACATTGAATTTTTGGAATGACCAGTAGCAATCCTTTTGGCGACTGGCACCAGTTGTTTTCTTGAAGTTGCTTGTATGAATCACACGGTTGCTTTCTATATATTCCTTCTTGCAGTCAACTGCGTGATTCATATATAAGCATATTTTAATTTCAGGTAGATTCTTGTTTCCTGTTCAGTTTGTTTTCATTTGGGTATTGGATAATTTTTACACCAGATATATTTCGGGCAAGTACTTATCTGTGCAGACTCTGCTGAATTACTGATGCATACTATGGCGAGCATGATTAGATCTTCATACTAATGGGATCCTAGTTCTAAGAATATATGTTAAATGCATGTCGATGCACTCCTTCACTTCCTTTAATGCTTCCACAGGTAGTAGCTTCTCAGCTATGGATGCATTGTCATTGCAGTATGGCTCTAATCCAAGACTTGAGATGACTTATGTGTGATGTGCTAGAACAAAACAAGGGAAAGCATTTTGTACATTTTCATCCATGCAGGTGCATGACATCCGCTTTCTCTTTTCTTTTTCATTTCGTTTTTCCTTTGTTTGCTTTCCCCACACCTGCAATAGAAGAACTGAAACTGGATGACCAGCAGAGTCTGCAAGTTGTTGATCCCCTGAGCATTTGCGTCGAGAAACATGTGTCTCTGTAATTCTTGAGTTGTATACTTCATTTTACCTCGTTGTTTTGTGCCAAATAAATACAACCTAAGTGGAGGAGAGTTCTTAGATGGCCAAAAAGTGGGGGTTTACCTTGATAGCTTTTTCATTTGATTAATTTGCTTTTGAATTAGGTGCTTTTGAATTAGGTACCCTGATTAGATCTTTTAAAATAAATTTGGCTGCAAATGCATGGTCAACAACATTTTAAAAAATGGTTCTTTCATAAATTTATAGCTGCAACATTGATTGAAACTGATCTTGAAAATGTGAAAAGAGGGGAATTCATTCAAATGATATATTTTTATTTGTTAGAATAATAGTTAAATAATTAAATTAATTATTTCTTAACAATTAAAATTTTTTACGCAATTGATAATTTATTATGGTATCAAAATAAATAGCCATAAATGGTTGGTCATAACAAAACATTTGAAAGAGAATGAGATGATAGTTTTTTCGATAGAACAAATATCGGAATGGTGGACTTGCCTTGCTACTTTCTTATTTATTCCCCTGTCAATTCTTTCTACAGTCTAATGTCTAGCCCTCCTAATTCCTAACAAACATTTCTTTCATCTAAGAACTGCAGAGGTCCAAAAAGTCCAAACCAACCATTACAAAACATATTTGAGCATAAAAAATTCAAAAGGTTAGCTTTCGTTTGCTCTACCTAATGTTTTTCCACCACTGACTTGAAATTCAAGAAACTACTTATTCAATCAGTGGATGAGATGCTACATAAAATCAATAAAAGTGACAGCCACACGGCTTAGTATATAATCATATTAAAATAGTCATTAAAAAATTAATAATTTTGAAATGGGATTAATGCTTTTTAAACCCAACTGAAGAAAAAAAATCAATAAAAGTGACGCCACACATATTAGAAAAAAATTATATACAAAAAAAGTAGTAATCATATTGAAATGTATCTAATTTCTTTAAACCCAATTGAAGAAATCTTCAATTATATGTTAGGTGGAGCATGTATTTTAATGATTATAAATCATGTAATTTAAAAGTATACATATTGTTGGGCTTTGTGAAGACCAGTTTATATTTGATCCGGTTGACAACCTAACCCGATCCGAATAATGTTGTGTGGTTTTTAATAGAAGATTTTCTGAGGCTTAGTCAATAGAGCGGAGGCTTGGGCCGATAAGCCCAAGCCGGAATTTTTTGGGCCCTTTTTGTAGCTCCTGTGCGCAGGATATAAAAATTATTTTTTTTTTTTTTTTTTTGTGATTAGGGTTTTTTCTTGTTGTAGTTTTTGAGAGAGCAAAAAAAAAAACATTGTAGCCACACTCTGTATTTTTCCCTGATAATAGTAAAATCCCTGCAACTCCGTGGACGTAGGCAAATTGCCGAACCCTGTAAATATTGTCTTGTGCATGTAATTATTTTTTTTTTTTGCGTGTGTTTTCTCTATTTTTTGTTTTCTCACAGGTTGGGAATTTCAGGTTAAATTCCCTACAACTAGTATCAGAGCAAGGTTAGGTTTGAGTGGGAGTAATGGCAGAGGAAGCAGGAAAGGCGTCTAGAATAGAAAAGTTTGATGGCACAGACTTTGGATTTTGGAGGATGCAAATCGAGGATTATCTTTATGGGAAGAAGTTGCATCTGCCGCTTCTAGGGGAAAAACCTGAGACTATGAAGGCTGAAGAATGGGCTCTTCTTGACAGACAGGTCCTAGGAGTTATCAGGTTAACTCTGTCTAGGTCTGTTGCACACAATGTCGTAAAGAAGAAGACTACAGCAGATCTGATGAAGGCACTGTCTGGTATGTATGAAAAGCCATCAGCAAACAATAAGGTGCATTTGATGAAGAAACTGTTCAATCTGAAGATGGCAGAGAATGCATCAGTAGCACAACATCTGAATGAATTTAACACTATCACAAATCAATTGTCGTCTGTAGAAATTGATTTTGATGATGAGATTCGTGCACTGATCGTTTTGGCTTCTTTACCAAACAGTTGGGAGGCCATGAGGATGGCAGTAAGCAATTCTACAGGGAAGGAAAAGCTAAAGTACAATGACATACGAGATTTAATTCTGGCTGAGGAGATTCACAGAAGAGATGCAGGTGAAACCTCAGGATCTGGTTTTGCCCTAAACCTTGAGACAAGAGACAGAGGTAATGACAGAAATTCAAATCGGGGCAGATCAAAATCCAGAAATTCTAATCGGAACAGAAGTAAATCTAGATCAAGCCAACAAGTACAATGCTGGAACTGTGGGAAAACAGGTCACTTTAGGAGGCAATGTAAAAGTCCTAAGAAGAAGAATAAAGATGATTCTGCTAATGCTGTAACAGAAGAGATACAGAATGCATTACTTCTTGTAGTAGGCAGTCCACTTGATGATTGGGTTTTAGATTCAAGAGCTTCATTTCATACCACTCCACATCGAGAAATCATACAGAATTATGTTACTGGTGATTTTGGTAAGGTGTATTTGGCTGATGGTACAGCCTTGGATGTTGTGGGTGTGGGAAACGTCTGTATATTGTTGCCCAATGGGTCTGTTTGGTTACTGGAGAAGGTTCAACATATTTCTGACCAGAGGAGGAATCTAATTTCTGTTGGACAACTTGATGATGAAAGGCATGCAATACTATTTGTTGGTGGTACTTGGAAGGTTACAAAGGGAGCCAGAGTATTGGCTCGTGGAAAGAAGACTGGTACTCTACATATGACCTCAAGTCCAAGAGACACAATTGCAGTTGCTGAAGCAAGTACTGATATAAGCCTATGACATCGCAGACTTGGTCACATAAGTGAGAAAGGGATGAAGATGATGTTGTTAAAAGGGAAACTACCAGAATTGAAGTCCGTTGATTTTGACATGTGTGAAAGCTGCATCTTGGGAAAGCAGAAAAGGGTGAGCTTCTTGAAAACTGGCAGGACACCGAAGGCTAAAAAATTGGAGTTAGTGCACACTAATTTGTGGGGGCCTTCACCGGTTGCATCCCTTGGAGGTTCAAGGTACTATATCACGTTCATCGATGACTCAAGCAAAAAGGTATGGGTTTATTTTCTGAAAAATAAATCTGATGTATTTGAAACTTTTAAAAAGTGGAAGGCCATGGTTGAGACAGAAACAGGTTTGAAAGTAAAATGTTTGAGGTCAGATAATGGAGGAGAGTGCATAAATGGAGGGTTCAGTGAGTATTGTGCTGCACAAGAAATTAAGATGGAGAAGACCATTCCTGAGACACCACAGCAGAATAGTTTGGCTGAGCGCATGAACAAAACTTTTAATGAGCGTGCTAGGAGCATGAGGTTGCATGCTAGACTACCAAAAACTTTCTAGGCTGATGCTGTTAGCACTGCAGCTTACCTGATAAACCGAGGGCCATCAGTTCCCATGGAGTTCAGACTTCCTGAGGAGGTTTGGAGTGGTAAAAAGGTAAAATTTTCACATTTAAAAGTTTTTGGTTGTGTTTCTTATGTTCATATTGATTCTGATGCTCGTAGTAAACTTGATGCAAAGTCTAAAATATGTTTTTTCATTGGCTATAGTGATGAGAAATTTGGCTATAGGTTTTGGGATGAACAAAACAGGAAAATCATCAGAAGTAGAAATGTGATATTTAATAAACAGGTTATGTACAAGGACAGGTCAACTGTAGTGTCAGATGTTACAGAGATAGATCAAAAGAAATTTGAGTTTGTCAACTTAGATGAATTGACTGAAAGTACTGTCTAGAAAAGCGATGAAGAGGATAAGGAGAATGAAGATTCACAAGTAGATCAGAGTACACCTGTAGCTGAAGTTCGTAGATCTTCCAAGACTATTAGATCTCCACAACGTTATTCACCCACTCTAAATTATCTCCTGTTAACTGATGGTGATGAGCCAGAGTGTTCTGAAGAAGTCTTGCAGGATGAAAATTCAAGCAAGTGGGAGTTAGCCATGAAGGATGAGATGGATTCCTTGTTAAGGAATCAAACATGAGAATTGACTAAATTGCCAGTAGGAAAGAAGGCTTTGCACAACAAGTGGGTATACAGAATAAAGAATGAGCATGATGGTAGCAAACGTTACAAGGCCAGATTAGTTGTTAAAGGGTTCCAGCAGAAGCAAGGCATTGACTACGCAGAGATATTTTCTCCAGTTGTGAAGATGTCAACAATCAGATTGGTACTGGGAATGGTGGCTGCAAAAAATTTACATCTTGAGCAGTTAGATGTGAAGACGGCATTCCTTCATGGTGACTTGGAGGAAGACATTTACATGATTCAGCCTGAAGGATTCATTGTTCAGGGACAAGAGAATCTAGTCTGCAAACTGAGAAAGAGCTTGTATGGCCTAAAACAAGCTCCTAGACAGTGGTACAAGAAATTTGACAGCTTTATGCACAAAATTAGGTTCAAGACATGTGAAGCTGATCATTGTTGCTATGTTAAGTTCTTTGACAATTCTTATATCATTTTACTGTTGTATGTGGATGATATGCTCATTGCAAGGTCTAGCATTGAGGAGATTAATGATCTGAAGAAGCAATTGTCAAAACAGTTTGCAATGAAGGATTTGGGAGCTGCAAAGCAAATCCTTGGTATGAGAATCATTAGAGACAAGGCTAATGGTACATTGAAGCTTTCACAGTCAGAGTATGTGAAGAAAGTTCTCAACAGGTTCAACATGAATGAAGCTAAACCAGTGAGCACACCCTTGGGTAGTCATTTCAAACTAAGTAAGGAACAGTCACCGAAGACGAAAGAAGAAAGGGACCATATGAGCAAGGTACCTTATGCCTCAGCTATTGGCAGCTTGATGTATGCTATGGTGTGTACAAGGCCAGACATTGCACATGCAGTGGGAGTTGTGAGCAGATTCATGAGTAGGCCTGGAAAGCAGCATTGGGAGGCAGTTAAGTGGTTTCTGAGATATCTGAGGGGTTCATCAGATACATGTCTTTGCTACACAAGTTCAAGTTTGCAACTGCAAGGTTATGTAGATGCTGATTTTGCTGGTGATATTGATAGTAGAAAAAGTACTACTGGGTTTGTATTTACTTTGGGTGGTACAGCTATATCATGGGCTTCAAATGTACAAAAGATTGTTACTTTGTCTACTATAGAAGCTGAGTATGTTGCAGCAACAGAAGCTGGAAAGGAGATGATTTGGTTACATGGTTTCTTAGATGAATTGGGTAAGAATCAGGAGATGGGCATTCTACACAGTGACAGTCAGAGTGCAATTTTTATTGCTAAAAATTCGGCTTTTCATTCAAAGTCGAAGCATATACAGACGAAATACCACTTTATCCGTTACCTTGTTGAAGATAAGCTGGTAATACTTGAGAAGATTTGTGGATCTAAGAACCCGGCTGACATGTTGACTAAGGGTGTCACTATTGAGAAGCTGAAGCTGTGTGCAGCTTCAGTTGGCCTTCTAGCTTGACGACAGGAGGATGAGTTGCAGGGATGAGGGATTGGTTTTTGGAAGATAGTGGCTGATGTTGGTGATTGAACTAGTCTCCAAGTGGGAAATTTGTTGGGCTTTGTGGAGACTAGTTTATATTTGATCCGGTTGACCACCCAACCCGATCCGATTCGAATAATGTTGTGTGGTTTTTAATGGGAGATTTTCTAAGGCTTCGGCCCAAGCCGGAGTGTTCATGGACAAGTTTTGTAGCTCCTATGCGCAGGATATAAAAACCGTTTTTTTTTTTTTTTTTTTTTTTGTGATTAGGGTTTTGTCTTGTTGTAATTTTTGAGAGAGCAAAAAAAAAAAAAAAAAAACCACTGTAGCCGCACTCTGTAATTTTTCCCTAATAATAGTAAAATCCCTGCAACTCTGTGGACATAGGCAAATTGCCGAACCACGTAAATATTGTCTTGTGCGTGTGATTGTTTTTCTTTGGCGTGTGTTTTCTCTATTTTTTGTTTTCTCACAGGTTTGGAATTTCGAGTTAAATTCCCTACACATATATGTTTGAGCAAAAGGGGAAAAGCATTCCCCCCCCCCCCCCTTATCTTTGAGGTAATTCACAAAGTTTCTTCTAAACTTTAAAACCGACCTTTTTCTCCCTTAAGTTTTGGAAATGAGCATATGCCCCCTTGCTTTTGCTCTCTCAATTAAATTGTAACGAAATCTTTTGATTCCTAAAATATTTCATTGTGCAATATCTAAAATACCCCCAATTAGAATATTAAAATCCTAAAATTAGCCCTTTCTTCATTTCACCACAACCACCACCACAAATGGACCACGACTGCATTTACAACCTCTCACCCTCCTCTGCCTCTTTCAAACAAAAACTCAAGTCCTCCCTATGTTGCTTTCATAATCACCACCATCGTGAATCCTTGAATCTTGACACAAACAATAAGCGATCGAGGTTGTTCCATGGCGCACACTCTCACATTGGTAATTGCATTTAAGTTGACTTTAAGGACTTTATTTAGATCGGGTGAGACTCAAACCAAAACAATGCATTATGGGGTGGTGAAGAGTAACAAAAACACAATCGAAAGCGAAACAAACGAGACCACATATCATTGATGTTTAGTTGTTTACTACTACAAGACTACTAATCTAATACAAAGTAAAAAGAAATCATGGAGACATTTTCAAATTTCAAACTCAGAAATCACACACAAACAGTCATAATGGAGGATACATGGAAAATGCGTCATTTTGAATCCTTGAAAGTTGAGGAATTGTGGTTGTAAGTGCGACGGTGGTGGTGGTGCTAGTGGTGAAAAGATGAAAAAACATATTTTTAGAGATTTTAATGAAGGTGGTCGATACTGTACCCAATACGTATATCGGTATCGAAACGTCAATGTTTTGTACCAGTTTAAATACTGGCCATACCGACCAATTTTGGGCATTACCGGGCGGTACAGAAAAAAAGCTTTTTTTTTTATTTTTTAGTTTTGTAGTTTTTGGATTTTTGTAAGGGCAGAATGGTAGCTTATTTGCATTAACTTATTAGTATTATTTGTTTTCTTAGTATGCAATGAACAATTAAGCTTTCTATTTTTATATTGTGTTTTTTTCTTTTTCTTTTTAATTGATGCTTAAGTCTAAAACCATGAATAATTTGTTCTGAATTGAGATAATATTTTATGGTAAACTTTTATATTTATTACAACACACACACACACACACACACACACACACACACATATTTATAAATATAAAAAATAATGGTAAACCCGATACGGTACTCTAGTATTGACCGATACAAAAATATATCATTCCACTGGTCAAACCGGTACAGCCTCTGATACGAGATTGACTCCCTTGATTTTAATATTAAGTTAGGGTATTTTAGACATTACACAATAAAATATTTCAAGAATCAAAAGATTTCATTAAGGTTTAACTGAATTGGGGTGTTTGCTTATTTCCAAAAATTAAGAGAAAAATTGCTCGGTTTTTAAGTTTAGGGGGAAAATTATGAACTACACCAATTATGAACTCAAAGGCTCTTATATTTTTTGGATATGAGTTAATTTAGAGCATTTATTATAATTTGGGATTACTACATTTTTCAATAACAAAAAAAATTTGAGGGTGTGATGAAAAATTATTTCTCCACACATAATACTCATCACACCCCTAGATTTTTTTTGTTATTGGAAAATGTAATAATCCCAAATTATAATAAATGCTCTAAATTAACCCAAATCCAAAAAATAGAAAAGTCTTTGAGCACAAGCGTAAGCGCGTGCTCAGAGGCTAGTATTCCGTAACTATTATTCACTTTTGCCAATTTTATTTGTGTAGTAATCAACGTGTTATTGATTGGAAGATGATGCAATAATTTAGTATTAACCTTTAGGGGGAGGAAAAAAAAGATCCTCTGAATAAATCTTATAAATAGTGCATATATTGAAAATGCATAATAAAATTGTAACAATAAAACTACTTACAAAATACATGTGAGATGACCTTTACAAAATCTATTATAAAGAAGTTGATGGATCAATGTAGACAACTGAAATATTTACATCAGGTAAAACTATAAAATAATGCACTAGATCTGAAATATGGAATAGGTGAACTTATTAAAATTATGCTGGCTATAATGGAGAAGTTGGTGGAGCAATGCTATTTGTTCCACATTCTAATTGCTTTCCAGCAGCATTTGCCATGAACCTATGATACAAAATGTTTTAGTTTGTGTTATTAATAGAGACTTTAAAATGTACATAATAATGATAAGCACAATAAACATCAAGCATAAATATAAATATAATATTAAACAAATACGCAAAGCGACACCGAAGTTTGAAAAGAAAAATATTGTTGTTCTACATAAAAACTTTTTTAATCTCTTCTTTACTAAAGTACCCTTAATTACGTGGGACATACTAATACGTGGCTTGCATTTTTGGATAGGGATTTGGATGCTTGTACTAATTTTTACAATAGCTGAGTATCCAATGAGTTTAAAATTAACAAATTATCATTATCAATACTTATATTGCATTTTATAAGATACGTAATATTTTTTATGGAGTAATAAATTAATAAGATTTTTGTTAAAGGAAATGCTCTTGGAAAGATCCTAAAATTTAGTAACTACACATCCACATTTTGTTTTATGTTTTTTTTTTTCCCCTTTTTGGTGTTGTTGAAGTTGTTCTTTTTTTTCAAATTTTATGTATGGCAGTTATTATTTTTTGTGTAATCCTAAAATGTAGTTTTTTAATCCTAAAATTTAGCCATTTACTATACATTCATAACATAAGTAAATAAAAGCTTAAATTTTAAATTTTATGGCAGGAGATACACATTATTTTTGGTGTTGTTGCTCTTTTTAAAAAAATTTTAATAACATTTATCAATTTTTGTTTAATCCAAAAAATTTAGTTTTTTGGTCCTAAAAGTTAGCCATTTACTATACATCCATAACAAAAGTTAAAAAGAGTTTAATATATCAACAATATCAACAACCTTTAAAACTGAGAAAAAGGTAGGTAATATTTTTTATGGAGTAGTAAATTAATACTTAAGGAAAAAAAAATTAAATTGAATTTGACATAGAATTATACAAATGATAAATATAGTTTCTATTACAAAAGTAATTTTCAGTTTGCTAGACACAGACAAATACACAGGTGAAATTATGATTTATATGAGACTTTATATATATATATATATATATATATATATAACAAAATGAGATTCTGGTCCAACACCGTGTGCCATTCCACACCAATCATATAGATCACGTCCCAAGAATCAACGGTTTGAAATGCCTTAGTGTAAAGTGGCAAAAACTAAAAACTTTAGGAGTGATAGTAAATCTTTATATAGAAAAGTTTGCAATTATTCAACAAAAAGAGAAAAAGAAAAGGCCGGATGGGTTAATAAAGTGGGTAGGAATTCAAACTCAGCTGGTTAAAATTTTATTGCAGGAGATACACGTTATTTTTGGTGGTGTTGTTCTTTTTTTAAAAAATTTAATAACATTTATCAATTTTTTTTTAATCCAAAAATTTAGTTTTTTAGTTCTAAAAGTTAGCCACTTACTACACATCCATAACAAAAGTTAAAAAGAGTTTAAATTTCGAATATATCAACAACATCAACAACCTTTAAAACTGAGA
The DNA here is from genome assembly GCA_033629205.1 of Lithocarpus polystachyus. Classification (NCBI taxonomy): domain Eukaryota; kingdom Viridiplantae; phylum Streptophyta; class Magnoliopsida; order Fagales; family Fagaceae; genus Lithocarpus; species Lithocarpus polystachyus. The sequence continues at coordinate 51,299,776 of CM066171.1, read as the reverse complement.
AAAAGGTATGTAACATTTTTTATGGAGTAGTAAATTAATACTTATGGAAAATTATTTTAAATTGAATTTGACCTAGAATTATACAAATGATAAATATAGTTTATGTTACAAAAGAAATTTGTAAGGACACAAATCAACGGATGGGCCTACAAGCAGAAGAAATTGAAGCCCACGGTGTATACAGTATCCTTGGAATGATTTTTGTGAGAGAGTGGGCCAAAGAAAACTTGAATGAGAGCGAGTGGGTTGATGGCCCAAGTATAGTGACGACCAGATTAACGTAAATGAGATATTGAGATTGTACAGGATCCTTCTTGGCTTAGTCTGAGGAGAAAGCTTAGGCAACTGTTCTGAGTAATTGTATCTTTCCCTTTTCTGTTCTCTTCTTCAATGACTTCCCTCTTTCTCCTGGTTCTTCGATGCCTTTCTCTCTGTTTCCCGCTCTATTTATAGGCCAATTTGCCTCACGTGCCAGTTAGGTGAGTCTCCATTGATACTTGTCCCATCAACTTTCACTTGAAGTCTCCATATGGCAGCTGTAAAGGGTGAAGGTCACTGTTCAGATGTCTTTTTCCCATTAATGCAGCCAGAAGGTTAGATGCAGGGTTATAAATGCGGTGGCAGCAGCCTTTCACATAATATCTCTTTGTTGCTACCTGCCTTCTCTGCCCACATGAACCTAGAGGTTCTCCAGAAATGACAGGATCAGTGCTGGGGCATTCATCTGGATCGTCCCTGTGATCGTCCGACCAGGCAGTGCTCCTCGGACCACTCCTTTCTTCCTTCACACAAGTTTTACTACAGGGAGGAGTTAAACCAGGTACAGTCCTCGTGACTTACTGTCCTCGGGTGGCCAGTCCCCTCAAATAGGCCCACGGCCCACTATCTAGAATTGGACCTTAACCCCTATAATAGCCCCTCAAAATTCTGGGTTTCTTCTCTTATCCGAGGAGAAGGGCGAGCTTTTGACTTCTTTAAGGGTCAACTTTTTCAACTTTTTGAATTTATCCACGTGGAGGCGCCCCTCCGCGTGTTTCGCCAACTTTACCGACGCTTCGGAAATTAAAACGCATCATTTATTGCTCTAGGTGGCGCTTTGTCTCTTTTATCAACGGTGAGATGCAGATCCTACGGTTAGGATTTCTTCGTGAAATTCTGAGCGGGATAACCCCTACTTACTTTCTCTTCCTATATAAAAGGTTCTGAGAGGGCCGTCTTCCTCATTTTGCATATCCTTGAGCATTCTAGAGTTTTTTAGCATCCCAGCCCCCATTCGTTACTTTACTCTAACTCTTCTGAGAGCATTTTTACTAAAAATTCTTGGTATTTAGGAAGTTACTGAGACAAGAACCTCAACTTCTTCTGTAAGTACCTAATTTCTAAGTTATTTTCTCCTCGGCCGAGCACCTCGGCCCGTTTGTTTTTGTCTTACTTCTCTGCTAGGAAGTTTTCTCTGTGTCCCCTTATACTCAAATGGGTAGATTTAAGGATCTCGTTGATTCGCCTATAGCAATAGAACTTTTCAAGGCGAAATATAACATACCCGAGGGAGTAAGTCTTCGATATTGCCCGCCGAAAGACATTCTAACCGCTAGGAAAACCGGTGAAGTAGTCATTCCTATGATTGCTTTCCTAGAGGAGGGAATGACCATTCCTATAGGGTCCGTAACCCGCGAATACCTTAGGAACCATAGGTTATGCCCGCACCAATGCGCCGCCAACCTATTTAGGGTTCTGGACTGCGTTGACGCACTCAACCAAATGATGGGTTTGCCACTCACCTGGCATGACGTCGTACATATGTACGAGTGTCACTCGCTAGTTGAAGGGGGGTACTACTTAAAATCCCGGTCCTCTGTTGTAAAAACGATATCGTACCTTCCGAAGTCCAACAAGAGCATGAAGGACGACTTCGTCATCGTCTCTGGGGCATGGCACGATGGTCATCATTATCCGACCAAGGAGGGGGAGCCAGGTGGGGTGCCTTAGGATTAGATTGAGTTTACAAAGAATTTGCACATTAGGTTTTATTTTGTTCTGTTGTTCTAACATCTTATTCTGACTTAGTTATTGATTTTGTGCTTCTCGGCTGTGATTGCAGATAGAAAGCTTGTCGCTCCTAGACTCAGTCTTGTGAACGTCCTGGGCTTGAACAAGCTATTGTGATCCGAGGTGTTTGTTCACACAGACGGTCAGCTGCGTGCTGCTCACCTGATATTGGACTTTGTTCCTTTATCGAACAGCTTCTAGGACATTGGGAATGCCATCCGAGCAGGAGACAAGAGAATCCACAGAATCGACGTCTCTCGGCCGGGTTTCTTGTCCAAGAGAGACCTCCCTCCAGTTGAGTGGCAGATTCAACAGGTCCCTCCTCAACCAGCTACTCATCAAAGAGAAGAGTCTACTTCCTCTCGACTAACCTTGGAGGATGAGATAGACAAATTTTGCTTCGAGGGCGAAGAGGAAGTACAAGATAAGCCTCAGAGTGTCCCACAGTCCGAAAGTACTGAAGAGGAAGAAGATGAGATGCCTTTGAAGCCTAGAGCGGGGTTGAGGGATCTTCTTGCCGGAAGGAGCAAAATTGCTCCTTCTAAGGAGGCACCAAAGGAGAAAACCACTGCCCAGCTTCCCTCACCCCCTCCTCCTCCCGCAAATGAGCTCAGCCTCCTTGCCATGCCCGACCTCAAGAAGAAAAGGAAGGTCGTGGACCTTGATGAAGAGGAGGGTGAAGTGCCCCCTCTGCAACAAAAGAGGCCAGAGCAACATAAGGGTGGGAGAGACGACAGATAGGTCTCTCCACCCGAGCACAAGAGTGACTCCCACACTAGGGACGTTCAACAGCCACCCACCTAGGCCCTGCGACTGGATTTGGACGGTGCTCTAATCCCCTCTACCGCTTCCATAAGAAAATTTCAAAAGGGGCGCTCGGGCTACATTGCCGAGGCCTTGGAGCGCCCTCTGCTCTTGCCTCGAGACATAGAGGCAATGAGGTCCTGGAGGCAGGCGGACCTGTTCATATCTCTGAAGAGAGACTTGGCCATGGTAAGTTCCTGATCACTTTATTACCAACTGGATTAACCTATTTAGAAATAAGTATTTTACTTCTGTCTGTTGTGATATAATTTTGTCGTTCTTATCGTGCAGCTTACCCAACAAGTCTACGTAGCCGAGGATTAGGTTAAGGATGCCCGTAACCAGGCTAGGGCTAAGATCGAATTGCGTAAGGACGTAGAGAAGAACTTGGGGGCTGTGAAGCATGAAAAGCAAGAGTTAGCCAAGAAGCTAACTATTGAAGAGAGGGAGAGGAGGAGCGCCGAGGCTGGCCTGAAAAACGCTCAAGACCAAGCTGAGGACCAGCAAAAGAAATTGTACATAACAGAGATAGATCTGGCCACTCAGAGGCAACTGGTCTTGGAGCTCAAGGCCAGCCTTGAGAACGCCGACAAGGCAGAGAGGGCAGCTCGGGAGGCTCTAGAAGCAGCCGAGGCCGAAAAGAATGCCAAGTACATCCGCGGCATAGAAGAAACGGAGATAAGGCTCTCGGAAGAGGTTTCCAGGTGTGCAAGGACTACTACAAGTTCACTTGGGAGGAGGCTTTGAACTTGGCAAGAGTCCTAGCTGACTTGGACCTTAGGCAGCCGGGGAGGATATATTTTCACCCACACATCAGCTTGAACCCGGCTGACCCTGCGCCCTTATCGTCTTAAGCTCCAGAGCCAAGAAGTCAGGCACTTGTTCCTCTTGAAGCCGATCGCGCGATTCAGGAAGGACAGGTAACCCCGCATGAACAAGTAGCTCCAGATACTTCTTCTACGGCTGCAGAGGCTGACAAGGCCAAGGGTGCAGCTCCCTCGAAGGCTGAAGCTAGATCTTCAGAGGCTGAGCCGAACAGGTCGGACAGCCTTCCTCCTCAGACCACCCAGGCTTAGGATTTAGGGTTTTTAGTTGTTGTTGTCTTTTGTTGTTGTTCTTCTTCTTTTGTTTTATTCTTGTAGAAAACTTTTGTACGCGGGGTTGATGTACTTCAACTTTTTTGACTAATGAGAATATCTAAATTTGTCTTCAATTAGTCTCAATTCTAACTATTTATTTCTTTTTTTTTATAAACTTTAAATTCGTAAGAACTTGAACTTCTTGATGGGGAGAAAGAGAGAACTGAGTAATGGCGAAAGTACACTTCTGTTCAAATTGAATAATGTAAATTTATGCCAACACAATCGAGTCTTCTACTACTGGAAACATTAAAGTTGAACGAGAAAGCCAGTTCGTCCAAAGTATGCATTATGAGAGGTGTATGCAAAACCAAATTTCTGCCGAATACTTAGTGATAGATTTAAGACGACGAAACCGCTCGGAATGTACGATCCAAGGGACTGTGTGTGACCAAGGTCGTATTTTAGCGCTTAGTGAAATGACTAAAGTGATAATTTACCCAAGGTATGTGGTCCGAGGGGCCAAGCATGACCAAGATTCTGTTTAACACTTTGTAAAATGAGCTAGAGTGATAATTTGCCCAAGGTATGTGGTCCGAGGGGCCAGACATGACCAAGGTTCTGTTTAATACTTAGTGAAATGACTACAGTGATAATTTACCCAAGGTATGTAGTCCGAGGAGCCAAGCATGACCAAGGTTCTGTTTAACACTTTGTAAAATGAACTAGAGTGATAATTTACCCAAGGTATGTGGTCCGAGGGGCCAGGCATGACCAAAGTTCTATTTAACACTTAGTGAAATGACTACAGTGATAATTTACCCAAGGTATGTGGTCCGAGAGGCCAAGCATGACCAAGATTCTGTTTAACACTTTGTAAAATGAACTAGAGTGATGATTTACCCAAGGTATGTGGTCCGAGGGGCCAGGCATGACCAAGGTTCTGTTTAACTCTTAGTGAAATGAATAGCATGATAAACCTTAATGCAAAAATATAAACTTTTATTAATAATAATACCTTCTTAGGTTATTTACATTCCATGGATGTGGTACAGCTTTTTCGTCCAAATCCTCTAAGTAAAACGCTCCTATTCCAGCTACAGACAAGATACAGTAGGGACCTTCCCAATTGGGTCCTAATTTTCCCCAGGCTGGGTTCTTCGCAGTACCCACGACTTTTCGCAAAACCAAATCTCCCGATGCGAGTGGTCTGAGCTTGACATTAGCATCATATCTCTACTTGAACTTGTGTTGATAGTAGGCTAGTTGAACCGCAGCATTTTCCCTTCACTTGGCGACTAGATCCAAATTATTCTTTAGTAGTCTGTCATTGTCAGCCGACGTAAAAGAACTCGTTCTAAGTGTAGGGAATCCAGTTTCTATGGGAATAACAGCTTCAGCACCGTACGTCATTGCAAAGGGGGTTTCCCCCGTAGATCTCCGAGGAGTGGTCCTGTAAGTCCAGAGAACGTGTGGTAATTCTTCCACCCACTTCCCTTTATCATCATCCAGCCTTTTCTTCAGACCGCTTACTATGACTTTGTTGACTGCTTCAGCCTGACCATTTGCTTGAGGGTACGCGGGGGTGGAGTACCTGTTCGTAATACCTAGTCCACAACAAAATCTTCTAAATGCTTTACTGTCAAATTGAAGACCATTGTCTGAGATGAGAGTGTGTGGCACTCCAAACCGGATTACGATATTCTTCCATACAAACTTCTGAACGTCTACATCCCTGATGTTTGCCAACGGCTCGGCTTCAACCCATTTGGTGAAATAGTCTGTTCCAACGACCAAGTATTTCTTACTCCCGGCTGCTTTAGGGAAGGGGCCTACAATATCAAAGCCCCACTGAGCGAAAGGCCATGGGCTGGATAGAGGATTTAGAACTCCCCCTGGCTGATGTATGTTTAGTGCAAACCTTTGGCATTGATCACACTTTATCACGTATTCCTGTGATTCCCTCTGTATATTCGGCCACCAATATCCCTGAGTTAGGGCCCTGTGAGCTAGAGACCTGCCTCCTGTGTAGCTGCCACGAATTCCTTCATTCAGCTCTTCAAGGAGCTAGATCTTCAGAGGCTGAGCCGAACAGGTCGGACAGCCTTCCTCCTCAGACCACCCAGGCTTAGGATTTAGGGTTTTTAGTTGTTGTTGTCTTTTGTTGTTGTTCTTCTTCTTTTGTTTTATTCTTGTAGAAAACTTTTGTACGCGGGGTTGATGTACTTCAACTTTTTTGACTAATGAGAATATCTAAATTTGTCTTCAATTAGTCTCAATTCTAACTATTTATTTCTTTTTTTTTATAAACTTTAAATTCGTAAGAACTTGAACTTCTTGATGGGGAGAAAGAGAGAACTGAGTAATGGCGAAAGTACACTTCTGTTCAAATTGAATAATGTAAATTTATGCCAACACAATCGAGTCTTCTACTACTGGAAACATTAAAGTTGAACGAGAAAGCCAGTTCGTCCAAAGTATGCATTATGAGAGGTGTATGCAAAACCAAATTTCTGCCGAATACTTAGTGATAGATTTAAGACGACGAAACCGCTCGGAATGTACGATCCAAGGGACTGTGTGTGACCAAGGTCGTATTTTAGCGCTTAGTGAAATGACTAAAGTGATAATTTACCCAAGGTATGTGGTCCGAGGGGCCAAGCATGACCAAGATTCTGTTTAACACTTTGTAAAATGAGCTAGAGTGATAATTTGCCCAAGGTATGTGGTCCGAGGGGCCAGACATGACCAAGGTTCTGTTTAATACTTAGTGAAATGACTACAGTGATAATTTACCCAAGGTATGTAGTCCGAGGAGCCAAGCATGACCAAGGTTCTGTTTAACACTTTGTAAAATGAACTAGAGTGATAATTTACCCAAGGTATGTGGTCCGAGGGGCCAGGCATGACCAAAGTTCTATTTAACACTTAGTGAAATGACTACAGTGATAATTTACCCAAGGTATGTGGTCCGAGAGGCCAAGCATGACCAAGATTCTGTTTAACACTTTGTAAAATGAACTAGAGTGATGATTTACCCAAGGTATGTGGTCCGAGGGGCCAGGCATGACCAAGGTTCTGTTTAACTCTTAGTGAAATGAATAGCATGATAAACCTTAATGCAAAAATATAAACTTTTATTAATAATAATACCTTCTTAGGTTATTTACATTCCATGGATGTGGTACAGCTTTTTCGTCCAAATCCTCTAAGTAAAACGCTCCTATTCCAGCTACAGACAAGATACAGTAGGGACCTTCCCAATTGGGTCCTAATTTTCCCCAGGCTGGGTTCTTCGCAGTACCCACGACTTTTCGCAAAACCAAATCTCCCGATGCGAGTGGTCTGAGCTTGACATTAGCATCATATCTCTACTTGAACTTGTGTTGATAGTAGGCTAGTTGAACCGCAGCATTTTCCCTTCACTTGGCGACTAGATCCAAATTATTCTTTAGTAGTCTGTCATTGTCAGCCGACGTAAAAGAACTCGTTCTAAGTGTAGGGAATCCAGTTTCTATGGGAATAACAGCTTCAGCACCGTACGTCATTGCAAAGGGGGTTTCCCCCGTAGATCTCCGAGGAGTGGTCCTGTAAGTCCAGAGAACGTGTGGTAATTCTTCCACCCACTTCCCTTTATCATCATCCAGCCTTTTCTTCAGACCGCTTACTATGACTTTGTTGACTGCTTCAGCCTGACCATTTGCTTGAGGGTACGCGGGGGTGGAGTACCTGTTCGTAATACCTAGTCCACAACAAAATCTTCTAAATGCTTTACTGTCAAATTGAAGACCATTGTCTGAGATGAGAGTGTGTGGCACTCCAAACCGGATTACGATATTCTTCCATACAAACTTCTGAACGTCTACATCCCTGATGTTTGCCAACGGCTCGGCTTCAACCCATTTGGTGAAATAGTCTGTTCCAACGACCAAGTATTTCTTACTCCCGGCTGCTTTAGGGAAGGGGCCTACAATATCAAAGCCCCACTGAGCGAAAGGCCATGGGCTGGATAGAGGATTTAGAACTCCCCCTGGCTGATGTATGTTTAGTGCAAACCTTTGGCATTGATCACACTTTATCACGTATTCCTGTGATTCCCTCTGTATATTCGGCCACCAATATCCCTGAGTTAGGGCCCTGTGAGCTAGAGACCTGCCTCCTGTGTAGCTGCCACGAATTCCTTCATTCAGCTCTTCAAGGAGCTAGATCTTCAGAGGCTGAGCCGAACAGGTCGGACAGCCTTCCTCCTCAGACCACCCAGGCTTAGGATTTAGGGTTTTTAGTTGTTGTTGTCTTTTGTTGTTGTTCTTCTTCTTTTGTTTTATTCTTGTAGAAAACTTTTGTACGCGGGGTTGATGTACTTCAACTTTTTTGACTAATGAGAATATCTAAATTTGTCTTCAATTAGTCTCAATTCTAACTATTTATTTCTTTTTTTTTATAAACTTTAAATTCGTAAGAACTTGAACTTCTTGATGGGGAGAAAGAGAGAACTGAGTAATGGCGAAAGTACACTTCTGTTCAAATTGAATAATGTAAATTTATGCCAACACAATCGAGTCTTCTACTACTGGAAACATTAAAGTTGAACGAGAAAGCCAGTTCGTCCAAAGTATGCATTATGAGAGGTGTATGCAAAACCAAATTTCTGCCGAATACTTAGTGATAGATTTAAGACGACGAAACCGCTCGGAATGTACGATCCAAGGGACTGTGTGTGACCAAGGTCGTATTTTAGCGCTTAGTGAAATGACTAAAGTGATAATTTACCCAAGGTATGTGGTCCGAGGGGCCAAGCATGACCAAGATTCTGTTTAACACTTTGTAAAATGAGCTAGAGTGATAATTTGCCCAAGGTATGTGGTCCGAGGGGCCAGACATGACCAAGGTTCTGTTTAATACTTAGTGAAATGACTACAGTGATAATTTACCCAAGGTATGTAGTCCGAGGAGCCAAGCATGACCAAGGTTCTGTTTAACACTTTGTAAAATGAACTAGAGTGATAATTTACCCAAGGTATGTGGTCCGAGGGGCCAGGCATGACCAAAGTTCTATTTAACACTTAGTGAAATGACTACAGTGATAATTTACCCAAGGTATGTGGTCCGAGAGGCCAAGCATGACCAAGATTCTGTTTAACACTTTGTAAAATGAACTAGAGTGATGATTTACCCAAGGTATGTGGTCCGAGGGGCCAGGCATGACCAAGGTTCTGTTTAACTCTTAGTGAAATGAATAGCATGATAAACCTTAATGCAAAAATATAAACTTTTATTAATAATAATACCTTCTTAGGTTATTTACATTCCATGGATGTGGTACAGCTTTTTCGTCCAAATCCTCTAAGTAAAACGCTCCTATTCCAGCTACAGACAAGATACAGTAGGGACCTTCCCAATTGGGTCCTAATTTTCCCCAGGCTGGGTTCTTCGCAGTACCCACGACTTTTCGCAAAACCAAATCTCCCGATGCGAGTGGTCTGAGCTTGACATTAGCATCATATCTCTACTTGAACTTGTGTTGATAGTAGGCTAGTTGAACCGCAGCATTTTCCCTTCACTTGGCGACTAGATCCAAATTATTCTTTAGTAGTCTGTCATTGTCAGCCGACGTAAAAGAACTCGTTCTAAGTGTAGGGAATCCAGTTTCTATGGGAATAACAGCTTCAGCACCGTACGTCATTGCAAAGGGGGTTTCCCCCGTAGATCTCCGAGGAGTGGTCCTGTAAGTCCAGAGAACGTGTGGTAATTCTTCCACCCACTTCCCTTTATCATCATCCAGCCTTTTCTTCAGACCGCTTACTATGACTTTGTTGACTGCTTCAGCCTGACCATTTGCTTGAGGGTACGCGGGGGTGGAGTACCTGTTCGTAATACCTAGTCCACAACAAAATCTTCTAAATGCTTTACTGTCAAATTGAAGACCATTGTCTGAGATGAGAGTGTGTGGCACTCCAAACCGGATTACGATATTCTTCCATACAAACTTCTGAACGTCTACATCCCTGATGTTTGCCAACGGCTCGGCTTCAACCCATTTGGTGAAATAGTCTGTTCCAACGACCAAGTATTTCTTACTCCCGGCTGCTTTAGGGAAGGGGCCTACAATATCAAAGCCCCACTGAGCGAAAGGCCATGGGCTGGATAGAGGATTTAGAACTCCCCCTGGCTGATGTATGTTTAGTGCAAACCTTTGGCATTGATCACACTTTATCACGTATTCCTGTGATTCCCTCTGTATATTCGGCCACCAATATCCCTGAGTTAGGGCCCTGTGAGCTAGAGACCTGCCTCCTGTGTAGCTGCCACGAATTCCTTCATTCAGCTCTTCAAGGAGCAACTCTGTGGCCTTAGGGATTTTTCGATAACAATATTCTCAGGAGATATCAAAACTAGCCCCACTCCTAAGCCTCTCTGGTTGGTCGCACCGTCTGCATACAATTTCCAGGGTGGGGATCCTCGCACGGACACTAGGCCAACTAAATTTCCATCCATGTGCATCTCCTCTGCATTTTCTTCTAGCACAGGTTCAGTGAACTCGGCCACCAGGTCAGCCAGTATTTGTCCCTTAACTGAGGTGCGGGGCATGTACTTTATATCGAAGGCCCCTAGGACTGTCCCCCACTTTGCAATCTTTCCCGTATAGTCTGCACTCCAAAGTAATGACCGGAGTGGGAGTTGGGTAAGGACCACAACTGTATGTGACTGGAAGTAGTGAAGAAGTTTGCGAGTGGCATGGACAACTGCGAAGATGGCTTTCTCCAGTGGCAAGTAATGTATTTCAGCCTCATGCAGAGATTTACTCACGTAGTAAACAAGTTTTTGAACACCGTTGTCGACCCGAATCAGTACCAGACTTACTGCATGGGTGGCTATAGCAATATAGGCGAACAGGACCTCATCCGTCAAGGGGCTGGACATGATGGGGGGTCGAGATAAGTATTCTTTTAGCTGCTGGAAAGCCAGAGCACACTCTTCAGTCCATTCAAACCCCTTCCACTTATTCAGCAGCTGGAAGAAAGGCCGACACCTCTCTGTCAACCTGGAGATGAATCGGTTCAGAGCAGCTGTCATCCCTATCAACCTCTGAAACTCTTTAGGATTTCGAGGAGGCTGCAGGTTGTTGATCGCCTTTATCTGGTCGGGGTTGACCTCAATTCCGCGATGGGTGACCATATAACCAAGAAACTTCCCTGATCCAACGCCGAAAGAGCATTTTGAAGCATTGAGCTTCAACCTGTGTTTCCTTAAGATTTCAAAGACATTTCCAAGGTCGCCGACATGCTCAGACTCCAGCTTGCTCTTGACCACCATGTCATCTATGTTGATCTCGATGCATTTCCCCAGCTGTGGTTCGAACATTTTCGTCATCATTCTCTGATAAGTGGAGCCTGCATTCTTCAACCCAAATGGCATCACCTTGTAGTGGTAGTTCCCAACAGGAGTGACGAAGGCCGTTTTTTCTTGATCATCTAAAGCCAAGGGAATCTGGTGGTACCCTTGAAAGGCGTCCAAGAAGCTCATTCGTGGATGCCCCACAGTGGCATCCACTAGCTGATCAATCCGAGGCATGGGAAAGGGATCCTTCGGGCAGGCTTTGTTCAAGTCTGTAAAATCCACACATACACGCCATTTCCCATTCTTCTTTTTCACCATCACTGTGTTGGCCAGCCATTCAGGATAGAACACCTCCATAATAGCCCCTGCTTGCTTGAGCTTGTTCACCTCCTCCCTTACGGCGGCAGAATGTTCCTTGGATGAGCGCCGAGGTGGCTGCTTCTTGGGTAGGGCATTTGGGCTTACATTCAAGTGATGGCAGATAAACTCCGGATCTACCCCCGGGGCCTCGTAAGAGTTCCAAGCAAACACGTCTGTATTACTTCTAAGGAATGCCAGCAGCTCTTCCTTATCCCGAGGGGGCAGCTGAGCCCCGACCTGGAAGAACCTCACTGGGTCTCCGTCGATGACAACTTTCTCCAACCTCTCACACTTCTCCTCATCCAATTCCATGACGTTAAGCGGAATCGGGATTTCTGATTACTACGAGTCCCTGCCCTAGGTGGTCCTTGGCTCGGCAGCAGACTGACATGTAATGGCAGCTATGAGACATTGCCTTGCCATAGATTAGCTTCCTACAATCTCCTCCACTCGTCCCTCAGACGGGAATTTGACCTTTAGGTGCAAGGTTGACGAAATAGCTCCTAGGGCGTGAAGCCACGGTCTGGCCACAATGGCCGTATAGGGAGAGTATGCGTCCACTACAATGAAGTCCACCTCGATTATCTCGGACCCTGCCTGTACAGGTAGCCTGATCTGACCCTTGGGGATGACGATCTTTCCATCAAAGCTGACCAAAGGTGAGTCATACGCTGTCAGATCTTCAGGTCGTAAACCTAGTCCTTTGTATAGGTCTGGGTACATGATCTCAGCCCTACTCCCTTGATCAACCGTCACTATGTTCACGTTGTACCCCCCTATCCTAAGAGTGATGACCAGAGCGTCATCATGGGGCTGTATAATGCCTTACTTATCCTCTTCCGAGAAGCTCAAGGCTGGTCGGATCTCTACTCTGGCTCATTTTATCTCTTGATTAGTGTCCTCGGCAGATGTCCTAGAGACGGACATCACCCTAGAGGGGCAGGATCCCGTTCTTCCGGGTGCTGCAAAGATGACATTGATCGTGCCCAACGGGGACCTTGATGAGGCGGTCCCGGAAGCCTCTGACCTGCTGAGGTCTCCTTGACCATTGGGGCGGTGTATAAACTGTTGTAGCTTTCCTTCCCTCACAAGTTGTTCTAAGTGACTTCTCAAAGTCCTGCAATCCTCAGTGGTATGCCCTCGCTCCTGATGGTATTGGCAGTGCAGGCTCTGATTGCGCTTTGTGAGGTCTCCCCCCATTTTGTTCGACCATCTGAAGTATGGCTCGTTCTGAATTTTCTCCAGAATCTGGTGGATTAGCTCTCGGAACACGACATGGACTGCCTGCGATGCAACAGATCCAGACTGCCTGCGATGCAACAGATCCAGACTGCATGCCATAGTCCCTCCGTGGCTTACTGTTGCTGTATCGGTCCATCCTGAAATCCCTCCTCTCCTGAGGGATAACCTTGGCTTTGCCCTTTCCGAGCAGTTGATCCTCCTCCACCCGCTTATACTCATCGATGCGGTTCATCAATCGACGCAAGCATCTCACGGGCTTCTTGGTTAGCAATTTTCGTAGATCATGCTCGGCTGGCAAGCCAACCTTGAAGGTCCTCACCGCCACATCGTCAAAACTCCCTTCAATCTCGTTAAACATTTCTCATTATCTGTCCGAGTACGTTTTCAACGTCTCCCCTTCTCGCATGGACATAGACAGCATGGAATCTAATGGCCGAGGGATCCTAGTGTTCGTAACGAACCAAGAGCAAAAGGCCTTAGTGAGCGCTCGGAAGGACCCAACAGAATTGGCAGCAAGGCCATCGAACCATCTCATGGCTACGGGTCCCAAGCTGGAAGGGAACACCTTGCACATTAGAGTCTCATTTCAAGAAGTGAACAGCCATCTTCTAGTTGAAATGGCTCACGTGTTCCACAGGGTCAGACCGTCCATTATACGCAGTGAAAATGGGCTGAGTGAAACGCCGAGGAAGGCTTCCTGCTTCAATTCTTCGTGTGAAGGGCGACTTAGAAATCTGGTTAAGTGCCCTATTCATTGCATCATTCCCTACACCTCTTGAGGACGCATTTTTACCCCTGTGGCCGCGGTAATGCTCTTCCTCATGAGAATAGGACTCACTAAGGGGCGTACGTGACCGAGGTCAATAGTCATCATCTTCATCATCGCTAGAAGAGTTATCGGTGACGGATGGGCTACTGGATGGACTACGCCTCCTTCGCACACGACGCAGCTTCTCTCTCAAATGATCAATCTCACGTTGCATCTTCCTAGTAGCATCTTGGTAAGATCCACCTTCTTCATTTCGACGTCGACTCCTTCCCGTGTGCATGGTATGCACGCTCCCTTCACGGTCGTTTTCACTCTCAAGGTGCACAAAGTGATCAAGATGCTGAGAGCCATCTAACTCCGCTCTGTTAGGACCTGATCCAACCATAGTTCAAACCTCAACCTACCGACGCAATAGTTAACTTCCCACAGACGGCGTCAATTGTAAGGACACAAATCAACGGATGGGCCTACAAGCAGAAGAAATTGAAGCCCACGGTGTATACAGTATCCTTGGAATGAATTTTGTGAGAGAGTGGGCCGAAGAAAACTTGATTGAGAGCGAGTGAGTTGATGACCCAAGTATAGTGATGACCAGATTAACGTAAATGAGATACTGAGATTGTACAGGATCCTTCTCGGCTTAGTCCGAGGAGAAAGCTTAGGCAACTGTTCTGAGTAATTGTATCTTTCCCTTTTCTGTTCTCTTCTTCAATGACTTCCCTCTTTCTCCTGGTTCTTCGATGCCCTTTCTCTCTATTTTCCGCTCTATTTATAGGTCGATTTGCCTCACGTGCTAGTTAGGTGAGTCTCCATTGATACTTGTCCCATCAACCTTCACTTGAATTCTCCATATGGCAGCTGTAAAGGGTGAAGGTCACTGTTCAGATACCTTTTCCCCATTAATGCGGCCAGGAGGTTAGATGCAGGGTTATAAATGCGGTAGCAGCAGCCTTTCACATAATATCTCTTTGCTGCTACCTGCCTTCTCTGCCCACATGAACCTAGAGGTTCTCCAGAAATGACAAGATCAATGCTGGGGCATTCATCTGGATCGTCCCTTTGATCGTCTGACCAGGCAGTGCTCCTCGGACCACTCCTTTCTTCCTTCACACAAGTTTTACTAAAGGGAGTTAAACCAGGTACAGTCCTCGTGACTTACTGTTCTTGGGCGGGCAGTCCCCTCAGACAGGCCCATGACCCACTATCTGGAATTGGGCCTTTTACCTCTACAAAATTTATTTACAACAATTTCTTAAATAACAACCACTTTATGTGAGGTTTAAATCATATAATAATTCTTGTAAAGTCTCTCACCTGAACTTATCTAATATTCCATTTCAATGACTCCTTAATGCAATCCAAAAAATTTGGGCGTACGTGAACTTGAGAGAGATAAAAGAATTCGGGTTAAACCAAGTACTTTTAGAAAAAAAACTTTATTCAACATACCAAAGTTAGCGTGCGTGGCAATTAAAGATAATAGTATAAGTTTGTTAGAGTTTGTGTTTGATTTAAATTTTGATGAAATCATTTTTCTTGAAAGTCCTATTAAAATTGGTCAGAATAAAGATAAAGATTTGTTAGAATTTAACTCTATCATGGACTCTTTAAAATCTTATTACCACATCATCAACTATTTAAATAAATACTTAATGGAGATCTAACCATGTGATTGGTGGCTCTAGTTTCTCGGATCCATGATGAATTGTAAATGAAAATCAAAATTGAGAGGTTGCTACATACCTAAATAAAAAGACTAAAAAAATTTAACGCCAAAAACATAGACAATGATGGTATTAAAAAAAAAACTTGCTTAAAAAGGAAAAAAAAAGGGAAAAAAAAAGGTGAGGAAGGAGAAGGAAATAGTAATTGAATTAAATGAAAAAAGAAGAAAACCTTGGCATGCCGCTTCAAGTTGGCAAATGCATTCTAAAAAAACAAAAAAAATGGCAAATGGATATGAATGGATGGAAACTTTCCAGTCATGCAAAAACCTAGTAGCGGTAAAAATTTCTTTCATAGTTTCTTGGATTTTTTTTTTAATTTTTATTTTATTGAATTACTTCCTTCACATTTGATGCAGCACGGATGGTAACTATTTTTATTTCAATTCAAAATTTTTAAATAAAGTGTAAACAAAGGCTACTAAAAGGGTAAGGGAAGCCATTATGTTTAACTGTTTACGAATAATTTTGAATACTTCTTTTGTAGCATAAGGCAGCCATGTCTTTGGATTACGATACCTACAACATAAAATGACAATTCACTAAGAAGTACAGTGGCAGAGTATACGAAGAAACCATTCATTTCAAAATTACATTTAAAAAAAAAAAACCAAAAAGAGAGTTAATGGAATACATTAAAAAAAAAATAGAACTCAAAGAAAGTCGATCATAAACAAAAGAAAAGAAAAGAAAACAAAGAGGAATTTGTAAAAGATTGAACTTGAAAATTTGTTGAAGCCTCTGTAGTAAATGTCTTTAATATGAAGAAAAAAGAGGAGAATGTAGAGTTAAATTAAATGTCTTCGATCTAAAGAAGAATGAAATATAAAAAGTGAGATAAAAATTGTGAAGTGTACGTGAATTTATAAATCTTAAAATATAGGACTTCTCATTTACATATTTGCCTGCTTCGTTGAAAATTTATTTGTGGATATGAGGAGAATATTTTAATTATAAAAAACGAAGAATTAAAAAAAATCTCTTATATAATAATATAAATAAATAAATGGTAAAATTCACGGTATCTATCTTTTTTATCTAGAATGTCACCCTCACTTACACCTACACCTACACCTAGACATTATGTATTTGTCTCTCTCTCTCTCTCATAGACACACATGACACAACACGAACCTTTTCTTTTCTTAGCATCAGACACTGTATCGTCACTTTATTGACCATGCTCCAGACTTTATCTGACCTCTATCATCCCAAGTTTTCAAACTTCACACATTTTACTTTTTTTTTTCTTTTCTTTTTTCTTTACCAACAAGTCATTTATTGTTTAGTTATCAGAGCATTTAAAGTAGTAGGGCTAAATAGTTATATTGCTATTTTAGTTCTATATAGCTCTATTAATATAGTAAAAAACACATGTAGCAGTGAAGTCATATTTAAGATTTTTAGCTAAAGTGCTACAGTACACTTCTATTTATAAATATACACTGTAACATCCAGCTAAAAAAAATTATTTTTTATTAACCTCCTCTCTCTTCATTAATTAAAAAAATCTCATATTCTCTCTCTCTCTCTCTCTCTCTCTCTCTCTCTCTCTCTCTCTCTCTCTCTCTCTCTCTCTCTCTCTCTCTCCGGCTTCTCTTATTTCTTCTTTCTTCCTCAATTTTTTTTTTTCTCAAGCTCACCGGCCAACTCCCTCGTCTCCCTCATCCCTCAGCTTGCCGGTCAGCTCATCATCGCCGATCTGTTCTGTCGACCCACCCCAAGCCCCATCGCCGGTCAACTCGTCATCGCCGATCTGTTCTCTTTTTTCTTTTTTTCTTTTTTTCCTGCTGTGGACCACTGGCAGTGATGGTGGTGGTGGTTGTGGGCGTGGTTGTGGTTGTAGTCATCGCCGATCTGTTCTTTTTTTTTTCCTGCTATGGACCACTGGTGGTGGTGGTGGTTGTGGGCGTGGTTGTGGTCATCGCCGATCTGTTCCGTCGACCCACCCCAAGCCCCATCGCCAGTCAGCTCGTCATCGCCAATCTGTTCTTTTTTTTTTCTTTTTCTTTTTTTTCTGCTGTGGACCACTGGTGGTGGTAGTGGTGGTGGCTGTGGCTGTGGCTGTGGCTGATGGTAGAGGTGGTTGTGGTCGTGTCGTGTATATTTTTTGGGTAGTGGGTATATTATTTTATTGTAGAAAATATATTATTTTATTGTGATGTTTATATTATTTTATTGTGTTGAAAGCTAAAATAGATCTACTGCTGCAGCACATGTGTAGTTAAAATAGATAAAGTAACTTTTAGTGGAGCTAAATTGCTAAAAATTTAGCTCCACTGCTGTGGATGCTCTTAAAATTTATTTTTTCTCTATCTCACGCACAACGCAACACAACACAACACAACACAACGCATATTATTTTCTAGTATCAACAACACTGCCTGACAACTACACCCTCGAGTCAGTTTGTCTCATGCCAAATAAAATTTTGTTTACGTATTAGAGCATTTTCATCCGCTCTTTTATAATAAAAAAATGTCATTTTAATACATTAAAATTTTATTTTATTATTTTACCACATTATTTTATAATACACTATATATCAGATCTTCCATTTTAACATTACACTACATTAAAAAAAAATCAACTATATTTAAAAAATAAATAAAAACAAAAACTAAATCAACCACATCCCACCACTACCACTGCCACTGTCACCGCCCATAGCCCACAACCCATCACTACCAAGATCAACTGAACCACCACCTACCGCAAACAATTTAAAAAACAAACACAAAACTCATACCACCCCTACAGCCCACCATCACCCACAGCTCACCCATCATATTAGAACCTGCCATCACCACCACTACAACCCACCTCTATTGCAAACCAACCACCACATTTATCCCACAACCACCACAATTACACACCAATATTAGATCAACCCAAATTGCAGCCAAAAAAAAAAAAAACCCACAACTAGAGAGAGGCAGAGTGAAAGGTGGATGGAGAGAAGAGGGAAAAGGGTGAGATTAGCTGTGACTGGAGAAGGTGAGACCGTGAGTGAGATCAGCGAGATTGAGCATGGCTAAGCAAGATTGATGGCAGCTAACAATATTGACGGCGGCTGGGTGAGTCGGACTATGGGCGAGATCGGCGGCGGCAGCTTTAGAAGGCAAGAGAGATTGAAAGGAATCAATGAGAGGAACAAGGTGAGAGAGAGGGAACTGGTGAGAGAGAAGAGAAAAGAATAAAGTGACGAGAGAGGAGAGAGAAAAGAGAATAAAAAAATATTAAAATTTATACAATTTATACAATTTTTGTCCATATACTCTCATATTTAAGATTGTACTGTTTACTCATGCCAAATATTTTGGCATTTACAACACTTGATGAGAGTGATTTTTTGGTGTTTGGTGTGTCAAATGCCAAATATTTGACATTTGACACACCTGATGGTAGTGCTTTTATAAGCTATAACCTCTTTTTAAAGCATTCACAGGATGCATAATAGAAAAAAAGATATAAATTTTATATAATTTTGTCTAAAAATATCAATATCATTTTATAATGGTGTAAATTTACATCAATGTTGTAATAATTGTGACTATAATAAATTTATACAATTATTATAATATATTTACAAGCTTGTTATAGTAAATATGTAAATTTATACTGATACTATTTATTTTTCATTTTATTTTTAATATTTTTTACATATTTCGAGAATAAAAAAAGAGAATGAATAGTGATTGTTTTCTAAACTGATGTTGATTGTTGTGTGTGAAGTTAAAAAAAAAAATTGTACATAAAAGTGAGAATTTTTTTTTTCAAAAATGAATTTTTGAAAAGTTATACATAATTTAACCAAACAAAAAATTTTACATAAAAACTAGTCTTATACACATATACTATCTGTTGAAATTTTCAGTTTTTAAACTGTCTTTTTCATTTTGGCAATAGGGTTGTAAAAGAGCCAAGTCAAGCAGAACTGAGTATTAAAAGTGCAATAGCATTTATTTAATTTTTTTTTTTTTTTTTTTTTTTTGAACACGACTCGAGCTCAGGCTTATCATCAAACAAGAGATGTTCAAGTTTGACTCATTTTCTTGTCAAGCAAGTTCGAGCTTGTTCACGAGCTATTTGATTTAATTATTTTTTTCTTATATATTGTGAAACCATTACTAAAATGTTTTATATCTTCACAATTCTATGAATTTCACTACAGATAGAATGTTTACATCGTCAACAAGCTACAAATAATAATTTAATATCATATGAATCTATTGACAAACTTATACTATCAAATTTCAAATTTATATAAATACATATATATATATATATATATATCTAGACAAGCATTTATACAAAATATAAAATTATATATAGTAAAATTGAGCCTTCATATTCACGAACAAATAATAATGTTTGAGTTTGACTCATTTAAAAGTTAAGTCTAAACTTAAGCTTAAACTTCATTTGTTTTTTAAACAAACGAACATAAAAAAAAAGTATTGTAGATTGAGTCAATCTTTGATTGTGTTCACCATAATTTTAAAAACTAAACCGAACAAAGATGTTATCATCAAACAAGAGATGTTCAAGTTTGACTCATTTTCTTGTCAAGCAAGTTCGAGCTTGTTCACGAGCTATTTGATTTAATTATTTTTTTCTTATATATTGTGAAACCATTACTAAAATGTTTTATATCTTCACAATTCTATGAATTTTCACTACAGATAGAATGTTTACATCGTCAACAAGCTACAAATAATAATTTAATATCATATGAATCTATTGACAAACTTATACTATCAAATTTCAAATTTATATAAATACATATATATATATATATATATATATATCTATCTAGACAAGCATTTATACAAAATATAAAATTATATATAGTAAAATTGAGCCTTCATATTCACGAACAAATAATAATGTTTGAGTTTGACTCATTTAAAAGTTAAGTCTAAACTTAAGCTTAAACTTCATTTGTTTTTTAAACAAACGAACATAAAAAAAAAAGTATTGTAGATTGAGTCAATCTTTGATTGTGTTCACCATAATTTTAAAAACTAAACCGAACAAAGAACCGCAAAGAAAATTGGTTTTAAAAACCAAACCTTCACTTGAGTTGACATCACCTCGACAGCCTTTTATCGTTACCCAATCCCTACAGTTTTCTTATTTTTAAAGTTGGGAAATGTTAACGAATGTCCTTAAGGCATTGGTTAACAATTCATTTAAAGAAAGTTTTTATGAGAAAAGAAAAAAATAAATTAATGTTTTGACAGTTTTTTTATTTTCCATAAAAATAGTGTTAAAACTTTATTAAAATGAATTATTAACCAATACTCTAAACGATTTTCTTATTTTTAAAGTTGAGAAATGTTAATAAATGTCCTTAAGACATTGGTTAACAATTTATTTAAAAAAAGTTTTTATGAGAAAAGAAAAAAATAAATTAATATTTTGACAATTTTTTTATTTTTT
Organism: Lithocarpus polystachyus; assembly: GCA_033629205.1. NCBI lineage: Eukaryota > Viridiplantae > Streptophyta > Magnoliopsida > Fagales > Fagaceae > Lithocarpus > Lithocarpus polystachyus. Next base: position 51,278,966 of record CM066171.1, on the reverse strand, counting down.
ATAAAAATAATGTTAAAACTTTCTTAAAATAAATTATTAACCAATACCCTAAAGATACTCGTCAGCGTGGCTTTAGAGTTTTAAAATAAAACACCACACTTTAGAAGAATAAACCCATTGCTTTAGGTTTTTTTTTTTTTTTTTTTCGTGTGGATAATCCCGCTATTTTAATTTTGTTCACCTACCTTTATTTATTTTCACTCTGTCCCACTGCCACCGACCTTCATTTACTTTCATTTTTCTTCATCCATCCTCTTATTCCAAATCCAAAGTACTCTTCTTCTGTAAATCCTCGCAGACACGATTCTCTCTCTCTCTCTCTCTCTCTCAAAAGTCATGTGTATTTAAGTGGGGGTAAAATAAAGAAATTGCAGGCGTGTGAATAATAAAATTTTTGCAGATAAAAAATTAAAGATGAATTTGGTTGTTGAACTTTGAACTGTTGCCTCCCTTAATCCTTAAAGTAATTAAATCAGATTTTCCTTCTCCTTTTAAATTACAGTATTTTTATAATAAATTATTGATAAAAAATTGTTACAATTATAATTTAAATTTATTATTAAAATTATTTTTTTCAAATAATAAAAAATTTATCACATAAAATTTATTGTTAAAATATTATAAAAATACTAAACAATTTACCACAACTTTCAACCACAAGAGCTTTTAAATGAGTGTTAATGTACACACAAACGGGCATGCACTAACTTGTCCATTTTACCAGACCATTGAAACCAATTAGAGTTTAAAACTTATTTGATTCATAATTCAAATCCAACACTAATAATAGTCAAACATACTTTCATAAAAAATAAAAATCAAATCAAATCAAACATACGCCCCTTCTATAAATACCCTCATACACACCATCTTCATTCTTTGTGTTCATCCTCTTCTACGTCTCTCCTAGCTGTCTTACCTTACCTCTTTCGTTTTCCTTTTCTTTTTTACCCTACTGTTTTTCCCTCACCCTCATCTTCTCCTTTTCATCTCCCAAGCCAGCCTTGTTCTTTGTGCACCATGGCCAAGCCTCTCTTTCTTCCAATCACGCCCATTCTTCTCCTTGCTTGTCTCTGTCGATCTTATGGACTTAGATTTGTGTATATGTACCAGCAATACATGAGAAAAAGACGTAGAAAACGGCTTCATTGTGGCTTTGCTGGCGGCATTCAAGCACTTCGGGCATATGTTGCTGAACTGCTTATATTGCCAAAGTGGTATTTTTTGAATATGCGTTGATATCCTTTCTTCCTTCAAGTTTTTTTTTTTTTTTTTTTTTATTTAAAGCCATTTTCACCCTCTAATTGGTATTCCTTAATGAGAAATTTTTTGCAGGAATTTGAAACGGAAGGATTTCGAAAGATTTAACCACGTAAGTGCTTATTTTTATTCAATTAAAAAAAAATAGATATTTGTTTGAATTGAAAATTAAATTAACTATTTTTTTAATCTGATCTTCTAATTATAATCCAAAAATTCATATTTAGTATGCATTTGGGTTGCACTTAAAAATTAAAATTATTTCAAGCCTCTCTTTCTTCCAATCACGCACATTCTTTTCCTTGCTTGTCTCTGTCGATCTCATGGACTTTGATATTTGTATATGTACCAGCATGAGAAGAAGACGTAGAAAACGGCACCATTGTGGCTTTGCTGGCGGCGTTTAAGTACTTTGGGCACAACCCAAAACGGAAGCAGCCAGCTGACTCTAACACTTCAACTTGGAAAAAGAGGAAAGTAGGGTTCCTTGACTGAGCCACCGATGCTATCTTGGAGTTCACAAAGATGTCAAGGAAAATGTGTAGTGATAAGGAAAGCGAAAGTCAAAAAATCATAGAATCTGCGTCGATGCATGATCCCTTCTCAATGGCAAAGGCTGTGGACATTGTGAATTCTATTCCTGATGTTGATGATTACACTCACCTTGAATTCGGAAAGATGACAGGGCTGGATGTCAAGGAAAATGTGTAGTGATAAGGAAAGCGAAAGTCAAAAAATCATAGAATCTGCGTCGATGCATTATCTCTTCTCAATGGCAAAGGCTGTGGACATTGTGAATTCTATTCCTGATGTTGATGATTACACACACCTTGAATTCGAAAAGATGACGGGGCTGGATGGAGCAAGTCAGTAAGATAAAGTAGTTAATGTTTACTAAGTTAATGACCACCACCACCTTTTTTTGTTTAGTTGCGTGTATAGTTTAGTGGGGGCACATTGTATTGTGCTAAGGAACAATTATGTTATCATATTTGAATACGAATGTTAATGACCGTACTATTTGGTGGTTTGTTATGTTTATTACCTTCTCTTCTTTAGAACAGTCTGTGTTGCTGACTTATTATTGTACAAAAAAATTTGTGACTTATCTTTTAATGCACAATTTCTCCCAATTTTTGTTTTCGGCACAATTTTTGTTTTCTGCACAATTTCCGTTTTCTACACAAAGTTACAAACTTGAATCCTAGCAAAATTCCACCTCGAAGATCACATAGATTAGCATTCAGTAAGGTATGCTTGTGGGTTATGTCTATTGAAGAGTTTGCTTATTGTTTTTGTCTATATTGTTTCCCATGAGTTCTTGAGAAAAGAAATGCTAATTTCATCACTATATCACATATTTGACATCTAAAACTAGGTAGAATGGAATTAAATGCAGTGGCGACGCCATGTTGAGGTCAGGGTGTTCCTAAGAACACCCTGACCTGAAAAAAAAAATTTATATATAATAATTTAAATTTTTTTGTTTGTTTACCTTTTTTAAAAAAAAAAAAAAAAAAAAAGCACCCTCAAACAAATTTAGGAACACCCTCAAAATTTGTATGCCAAACAAATTTTGAACTAAAATCTAAAAAAAGAAAAAAAAAATTGTGCAACGGTTACAAACTAAAACATACCACAATCAAAACAAAAACACAAAACCCAATCGAAAGATTTGAAACTCAAAAAAAATCTTTCTCATAAGTCTAATGAAATCTAAACAATAAAATAAAACTAATCAAACCAGAACAAAAAAAAACTTATAGAACGCCGATCTCCACTTCAGTAGAGTGGAAGTTCACATAGTACATAATTTCTAACTCTTTAAGCCTAGTCCCTTGCTGGAAAATGCTCTAGAGTAGACGAAGAGAAGAAAAAAAAAAGAAAAGTGAAGAGAGCTGAGAGCACCAGTGGAGTAGACGAAGAGAAAGAAAAGAAAAAAAGTAAAGATGTGGAGGAGAGCAAAAGAAAAGTGAAGATAGAGATAAGGAAAGATGTGGAGGAGAAGAAAAAGAAAAGAAACGTGTTGATGAAAAGATAAGGGAAATAAAAAATAAAAAATGAAAATTGAGAAATGTCACTACAATATTTTCATAATACTTTTATAATAAATTTAAAGTAGTGGGTTGTTACTAACTAATACTGATGAAAGAAAAATATTTAAGTGATGTGTTCAAATTAAAATTAGTAATAACTTACCACATATGATTTATTATGAAAATATTGTAAAATATTAAGGACGTAGCTCTTCTAATTAAAATTAGATGAATGAAAGAAAATTGAAAAAGAAATATTAAAGAAAGAATTAAGAAATAATATTTAAATGAGATAGAAAAAATGATAGAGAGTCTGTTGGAAAGTGTATATAAAAAACGTAGGTAAACAAAAGGTAAAATGAACTGTTCACACTCCAAACAGTACAAAAATTTAAATAGCCTGCTAGAGATGCTCTAAATGGACACCCAAGCAAATATTGACACATTTTTTCTTTTTTGGCAAATAGTGTCCTTAATGCAAAAATCTAACATCAGCTGACAGTTAAAAATAGAAGTACTACTTGTTTTAAAAAAAGAAAAAAAAAACACGTTGTTAAAAAAAGCACCCAATTAATTAGTATATAAACCACATTGTTCATTTCTTTTTTTTTTCTTTTTTCTTTTCTTTTTTCTTTTTTTGAGGCTTTTTGGTGTACAGAATACAAATTTGTTTTGGTTTTAAGAACTTTTTTTTTTTTTTAAGCACAAACTTCTTACCGGTTAAATCTTGAATTTCGGTCAGTATTTACCGAAACATCCTGAAACACCCGAAATAGACTGAAATGACTCGAAATTTTTTTAAAGTGAAATAGGAACACCCTGAACAAAATTTCTGGAGTCGCCACTGATTAAATGGACCGGAAAATGTTCATGTATTGAAAGATTTAAATGCAAAGAATGTTTTGGTCATGGGAATGACTGGGGATGAGTGGTAATGCAAAATGAAAACAAAGGATTCTCTACATTATCAAATCTAGGAGCAGCATGAAGGATAAGTTCAAAAGGCAAGTAATAATGGCTTGGCCATATGCATGAAGAGTAGTGGCTGCTCAAGTGAGATGATATATGTGTGCCATCACAAATGGGTAGACGTTTGCACATTTGTATAGCACCATTACAGGCATATATTAGAGTTGAGTGCAAATAATTGATGTTGAGTGCCCATAGTCTCCTTGGGAGTTAAAAAAACCCCTTTTAAGGTGGGCTTGGGGCTTACAACTATAAGGCTTTTATCTACTCCTCTCCTTCTCCATAGCAAACAACAACAAAAAAAATAAAAATAAAGAGCACTTATAATCTCCATCCCACCCTTCCAATGGTATGCATGCACGTTTCCTATGGTTATATATTGCATGTTGCTAACTTTTGCTTCATGATGGTGGGAGGTTTTGTTTGCCTGCATGTTGTTATCCCCTTATTCAGCAATTCATATGATTCTTAAGGTCATTTTATGTTTAGTGGGCATGGAATAATATCCATCCATATGATATTTTATGATGCCCGTGGTTCAAAGCTGATTTGATCTTAGATTCTAGTTGCCTAAAAAATTGATTGCTTAAAAGTTATGACATGAACAATAAAAGGGATGAAAATGATTTGGGGAAATTGCTATTTTTGGTTTAAACTGGTGACTATCTTCTCCCTTCTTGTGTGCTTCTGGTTGGATATTCAGGAACCATTTACTACCCATTTTCTTGTTTGTTCATAAGTTGGTTGGATTTGGTCACCAGATTAGACAAAGTTCAAGATGTGCTTGGTTGGACTAATCAAGTTGTGAGCTCAACCCCGAATAAATATCCTGTCATGCACCTTTTTGTTCAAGTCTCCTCTCTTGAAGTAGTAATTCCTGTAGTTTTCTATAAGCTTGAGTTCCACAGGGTCTACTATATCTAATTTCTCTCTTTGCAGGATGAGAAAGATTTAAAAATACGAGAACTAACCACAGAGCTTCCTCGTGAGAAAAAGAAATCTGCAGCTTATCAACTACAGTTGGTTTTGAAATATGTTGAGTAGTATACTCAGAGGCTGTCATTAAAAGTTGAAGTGGTTGAAAACAATATAACAGAACTTGAATCTGAGGAGCAAGACAGTGCACAATCTGACTAGAGTATTGTTTGAACCATATCTATTATAAAACATGACCTACATATACTTTCTCTTATTAAATGGATAAGTTCCTTTGACAACTTCGGATTCTCTTTATAGATCTTTCTGCCTCTATGGCTGGCTGGCTAGTGGGTACATTCTAGTAAGGTCTGCGGAAGTTATTTTATAATGCTTTCCAGGTAAGCTTATGATTCACCTAGGAACCTTTTGCTTAAATAGTAAACTTTATAGAGCAGGTATTGTATGTTCTTGTAAGCATTCTAATAGTAGATGTGCTTCCATTACTCAATGCATTTTTTGTGCAAGATCTTGGTGCCACTCTAATGTTGCAGATTGTTTTTGTTCTTGAGGTTCAGGCATCAATAACATTTAAAAAATATAAAGCTAGAGAAGACTTCCCCTTTGTCCCCCTATCAAATGCTCCAGAAAAGTACACGCTCAAGCATTATGTTTTTACAATAGCTTCAATGGTTCGGATAAGGCTGTGTTGAGTTTTAAGCTGAAAAGAGATCCCGTATTTAATCTGAATTCTGAGATTAAAACTATCGGATTGAATAATTTTTTCAGATTTGTATTGTCCCATTTTTCTTTTAATAATTAGTGTAGAGTGATGGACACACGTCTTATTAAGTTTCAGACTTCTAGACATTGAATTTCTGGAATGACCAGTAGCAATCATTTTGGCGACTGGCACCAGTTGTTTTCTTGAAGTTGCTTGTAAGAATCACACGGTTGCTTTCTATATATTCCTTCTTGCAGTCAACTGCGTGATTCATATATAAGCATATTTTAATTTCAGGTAGATTCTTGTTTCCTGTTCAGTATGTTTTCATTTGGGTATTGGATAATTTTTATACCAGATATATTTCAGGCGAGTACTTATCTGTGCAGACTCTGCTGAATTGCTGATGCATACTATGGCGAGCATGATTAGATCTTCATCCTAATGGGATCCCAGTTCTAAGAATATACGTTAAATGCATGTCGATGCACTCCTTCACTTCCTTTAATGCTTCCACAGGTAGTAGCTTCTCAGCTATGGATGCATTGTCATTGCAGTATGGCTCTAATCCAAGATTTGAGATGACTTATGTGTGATGTGCCAGAACAAAACAAGGGAAGGCATTTTGTACATTTTCATCCATGCAGATGCATGACATCCACTTTCTCTTTTTTTTTTCATTTCGTTTTTCCTTTGTTTGCTTTCTCCACACCTGCAATAGAAGAACAGAAACTTGATGACCAGCAGAGTCTGCTGGTTGTTGATCCCCTGAGCATTTGCGTCGAGAAACTTGTGTTTCTGTAATTCTTGAGTTGTATACTTCATTTTACCTTGTTGTTTTGTGCCAAATAAATACAACCTAAGTGGAGGAGAGTTCTCAGATGGCCAAAAAGTGGGGGTTTACCTTGATAACTTTTCTATTTGATTAATTTGCATTTGAATTAGGTGCCCTGATTAGATCTTTTAAAATAAATTTGGCTGCAAAGGCATGGTCAACAATATTTTTAGAAATGGTTCTTTCGTAAATTTATAGCTGCAAAAATGATTAAAACTGATCTAGAAAATGTGAGAAGAGGGAAATTCATTCAAATGATATATTTTTATTTGTTAAAATAATAGTTAAATAATATAATTAATCATTTCTTAACAATTAAAGTTTTTTAAACAATTGATAATTTATTATGGTATCAGAACAAGTAGTTATGAATAGTTGATCATAACAAAACATTTGAGAGAGAGTGACATGATAGGTTTTTTTCGATGGAACAAACATTGGAAAGGTGGACTTGCCTGGCTACTTTCTTATTTATTCCTCTGTCAATTCTTTCTACAGTCTAATGTCTAGCCCTCCTAATTCATAACAAATATTTCTGTCATCTAAGAACTGCGGAGGTCCAAAAAGTCCAAACCAACCATTACAAAACATATTTGAGCATAAAAAATTCAAAAGGTTAGCTTTCGTTTGCTCTACCTAATGTTTTCCCACAACTGACTTGAAATTCAAGAAACTACTTATTCAATCAGTGGATGAGATGCTACATAAAATCAATAAAAGTGACAGCCACACGGCTTAGTATATAATCCTATTAAAATAGTCATTAAAAAATTAATAATTTTGAAATGGGCTTAATGCTTTTTAAACCCAACTGAAGAAAAAAAATCAATAAAAGTGACGCCACACAGATTAGAAAAAAATTATATACAAAAAAAGTAGTAATCAAATTGAAATGTATCTAATTTCTTTAAACCCAATTGAAGAAATCTTCTATTATATGTTAAGTGGAGCATGTATTTTAATGATTATAAATTATGTAGTTTAAAAGTACACATATATGTTTGAGCAAAAGGGGAAAAGCATTATCTCCCCTTTTCATTGAGGTAATTCACAATTTTTCTTCTAAACTTTAAAACCGACCATTTTCTCCCTTAAGTTTTGGAAATGAGCATATGCCCCCTTACTTTTGCTCTCTCAATTAAATCCTAACGAAATCTTTTGATTCCTAAAATATTTCATTGTGCAATGTCTAAAATACCCCCAATTAGTATATTAAAATCCTAAAATTAGCCCTTTCTTCATTTCACCACAACCACCACCACAAATAAACCACGATCTGCATTTACAACCTCTCACCCTCCTCTGCCTCTTTCAAACAAAAACTCAATTCCTCCTTATGTTGCTTCCACAATCACCACCATCGTGAATCCTTGAATCTCGACACAAACAATAAGTAGTTGAGGTTGTTCCATGGCACACACTCTCACATTGGTAATTGCGTTTAAGTTGACTTTAAGGACTTTATTTAGATCGAGGGAGACTCAAACCAAAACAATGCATTATGGGGTGGTGAAGAGTAACAAAAACACAATAGAAAGCGAAACAAACGAGACCACATATCATTGATGTTTAGTTGTTTACTACTACTAGACTACTAATCTAATACAAAGTAAAAAGAAATCATGGGGACATTTTCAAATTTCAAACTCAAAAATCACACACAAACAGTCATAATGGAGGATACATGGAAAATGCATCATTTTGAATCCTTGAAAGTTGAGGAATTGTTGTTGTAAGTGCGATGGTGGTGGTGGTGTGGTGAAAAGACGAAAAACATATTTTTAGAGATTTTAATCAAGGTGGTCGATACTGTACCAGTACGTTTACCGGTATCGAAACGTCAACGTTTCTTACCGGTTTAAATACTGGCCATACCGGCCAATTTTGGGCATTACTGGGCGGTACAGAAAAAAAGCTTTTTTATTTTTATTTTTTAGTTTTGTAATTTTTGAATTTTTGTAAGGGTAGAATGGTAACTTATTTGCGTTAACTTATTAGTATTATTTGTTTTTTTAGTATGCAATGAACAATTAAGCTTTCTATTTTTTATATTGTGTTTTTTTTTTCTTTTAATTGATGCTAAAGTCTAAAACCATAAATAATTTGTTTTGAATTGAGATAATGTTTTATGGTAAACTTTTATATTTATTACAACACACACACACACACACACACACACACACATTTATAAATATAAAAAAATAATGGTAAACCCGAAACGGTACACTGATATTGATCGATACGAAAATATATCATTCCACTGGTCAAACCGGTATAGCCTCTAGTACGAGATTGACTCTCTTAATTTTAATATTAAGTTAGGGTATTTTAGATTGTGGGAGGATTTTTCGTCCCTGATCCCAATTAGAAGGAATTGTCCTCTTTGGAACCGACGTTGTGCCTGTTCTCAAGGATTTGCTCAATCCCACATCGGGGAAAGACGCCTCCCACATGTGCCTTATAAGCATGAGCTCAAGACACATGTGTACTACTACTACACATGTGCCTTATAAGCATGAGCTCAAGACACATGTGTACCACTACTACACATGTGTAATAGTGGTACACATGTGTCTTGAGCTCATGCTTATAAGACACATGTGGGAGGCATCTCTCCGCCTTTTAATGGGGGAGGATTTTTTGTCCCTGGCTCCAATTAGAAGGAATTGTCAATCCCACATCGGGGAGAGACGCCTCCCACATGTGCCTTATAAGCATGAGCTCAAGACACATGTGTACCACTACTACACACTACACATGTGTAATAGTGGTACACATGTGTCTTGAGCTCATGCTTATAAGGCACATGTGGGAGGCATCTCTCCGCCTTTTAATGGGGGAGGATTTTTTGTCCCTGGCCCCAATTAGAAGGAATTGTCAATCCCACATCGGGGAGAGACGCCTCCCACATGTGCCTTATAAGCATGAGCTCAAGACACTTGTGTACCACTACTACATAGACATTACACAATAAAATTTTTCAAGAATCAAAAGATTTCATTAAGGTTTAACTGAATTGGGTGTTTGCTTATTTCCAAAAATTAAGAGAAAACTTGCTCGATTTTTAAGTTTGGGGGGGAAATTATGAACTACACCAATTATATAGGGCTACCATATTTTATTTTTGTTAAAAATGTTAGCTGATATTTTTATTTTACCTTATTTTTTACGGTATATTACAAACTACACCCCTAAAGTTTAAGTATGTTTAAATTTTACTCCCTGAAGTTTTAAATTTGAATTTAACCTCTAAAATTTTATTCTATTTATATTAACAGCCCCTCTATGACTCTATCCATATATTTTCCATAGTTCCACGTAAACTTTCCATGTGAGTTTAATTTATTCATTAAAATGATGCCAAATTATTTTGTAGCCTAAAAAAATTAAAAAATTGAAAATGGCACAACATAATAAAAAGACTTCACATCATTTTATTGGATCATTTAACAGAAAATCTATATATACCAACACCCACCTTTTACCAAATAACCAAAAAATTAGCTTTAATGTTTTTTGAAAATAATGTACCTATTATAATTTTGTTTCTCCTTTAATAAATAAGACTTGGGAAACTTTGTGAAGTACTCTACACCCTAATACTTGTATAATAGAAAAAGTACCATATTTTAGCCAACCAAATTTAAAATTGACTAACATCATGCTATGCAAAATTGTGTAAAAATATGCGATTGCTATAGTAACCACGTAAAACTATATTTTGATTATTTATTTTATATTTAGTTTTTTATTTTTTTTCTTTACGTATTCTAAGAATGAAGTAAGAGAGTGAGTGGTGGTTGTTGTATGTAAAAAAAGAGAAACAATTAAAAAAATCAAGAAAATTGATATTTTAATGAAATGTAAGGGTGTGTTTGGATACCATTTATTTTGCTGAAACTGAAAATTTATTACTGAAAGTACTATAGATAAAAGTAAAAGTTAGTTGAAATAATATAGTGAAGCCCATAAATAGTATCAAAAAGTGCAGTTGGACCCATACATAGTAGCAAAAATAAACTGAATAGTAAAATAATTTTAATTTTCTATCCCAATCTAAACGCTTATTTTGCTGAAACTGAAAACTGAAATAGATACCGCTTATTTTACTGAAACTGAAAACTTATTACTGAAATTGAAACTGAAATTGATACCGCTTATTTTGCTGAAACTGAAAACTTATTACTGAAAATACTATAAATAAAGATAAAAATTAGTTGAAATAATACAATAAAACTCATGAATAGTATCAAAAAGTACAATAAAATTTATAAATAATAATAAAAATAAACTAAATAATAATATAATTTTTATTTTTAAGTGGTATCTAAATGAAGCTAACAAGTATCATGAGAGAATTTCATGCTGTAAATTCAAACACCCTAAAACGTAGTCAGCAATTTAACCTATTTTTAATTTTCTCTTGCTTGCTTGGCCAAGGACAAACGAAAAACACACACGCACGCACAAACAGAGGAATTTTAATAATGTTAAAGCACTTTGTTGGCGATTGGACCACACACACAATAAAACGACGGATCACATCAACTAGCTATCACTATCACACGCGCACACGCACAAAACACAAAACAAACAACCTTCGTGTCCGTACACTCACTTTCTCCACTGTGGGCCCCACACCGTCGAGCTCCGACCTGGCCCCACCACTTCTCTCTCTCTCTCTCTCTCTGCAAAAACAAACGAAACCAAACTCCCCAACACAGAAGAGGATCGAGCAAGACAAGAACAGAACACAGAAAGAGAACAACCTCAAAACTCCTCTGCTTCTTTCCACCATGCACGCTTCAATCTCGATCTAGGACTTGCCTTTCCACTCGGTGAGTTCATCAACTCAAATACCAGTTTTTGTTTTCTTCTTCATCTTCTTTGAATGGCACACTCTTTTTTCTTTTCCTTAATGAGCTGACTTTTTAATCTTGCCCAAGATATGTATTAGTTATTTCTTATACCCAAACTAAAATCACCATTTTTTTTTTTTTTGGCTAAATTTCCCTATTTATTGGAATATTTAGGCAAAATATAATTTGAGTTGAAAAAAGTTACTTTTTGATACCGGGGTTTATTGTAACTATCCGCCATAAACTATAGGATTATTTGTAATGTCCATCCTAAACTATAAATTTTTGTGATCAATATATAATCAATACCCAGATTGGAGATCAGTTTACCAGTAAAAATTAGTGTTGAATTTACCAAATTAGTGGGCTGGTTTATGTAGTTTGCTCTAATGTATCAAAATTACTTTGTAATGTTCACCCAAGTGGGCCTTTACTAAATTTTGCATTTTAATACTGATATTAGATATTGGGGTGGGCATTGCAAGTTAATCTTGAATTAAGGTGTTGATATTGCAAAAATAATTGTGGGTTAGGGTGGAAATTGTAAATGAGTCAATGACCATGTAGGTTAGTGTCAATACTCAATAGCTACACTGAACCCTTAATACCAGAATTGCTTAGCTTCCAATTAGCCCTGAAATAACCCCCTTTAAGTCTTATAAGATTTTTAGACGATTTTAGTAATTCTGTTTGTCCCACCAGTAGAGGTCTACTCATGATTGAAACCTTATTTTGTCATATAATTCAGGTAATTGAAAAATGGATAGTTGTTTCAGCATTAATAAGTTTTGCATATTTTCAATAATAACTAAATCAAAATCTTATCATTTATGACTTTATTCTCTCTCAAAGATCAATGAATACAAATCATCCTCAATGACTTTCCTGATGTCTTTTACATTCTAATCTGAAGTATCACTTGTGAATTTTCAATGTGTTTTTCATTGTTTCCTTGTCCGATATAAGTTTCTATCCTTTGGTTCTCTTCCTGCATGCTTAATATGTTACCATGACCATTTTACTGTTATTCTAATTATCTTATGGCTCTTCCTTTTTTTTCTTTTTTTTTTAAATTTTTGTGTGCAATGAAACATCATTGAAACATTGCATTGTTAAAATTTAACCTTGACGCCTTTGTCATCCCCTAACTTCATTATCATTACAGATGCTGTTGGAGCAGAAAGAACTGAGCACTGATTTTTAAAGACTTTTTTTTTTTTTTCAGAAAAAATGAGGATCAAGAAATTAACAGTAGTAAAAGTGTAGCTAGGTTTACATGTTGAATGCAATTTTTCTCTAGATTTTTCTTGTGTGGGCTGCTTGATATTACATTTAGAATGACCCTTTTGATTTCTACTGCAGGAGGATGATGGATAACGAACCTCATCAGGGATTTGACTTAGATGACAGTGACCTAGATTTGCAAGCTGAAACATATGAGAAGCATATTAGGATAGAAGATGGGCTTCCAAACAACTTAAACTTGTGTGTAGGTGAAGATGACAGGGTGTCAGATCAATCTGTTGGAGATTTACCTATGAATGCAGAAGCTTTAGAACCATACATAGGCATGGAGTTCAATTCAAGAGATGAAGCTAGAGAATTTTATGTTACCTATGGTAGGCGCACTGGTTTCACTGTACGTATACACCATAACCGTCGTTCACGAGTGAACAATCAGGTTATTGGTCAAGATTTTGTTTGTTCAAAAGAAGGCTTTCGTGCAAAAAAGTATGTTTATAGAAAAGACAGAGTTCTTCCTCCACCCCCCGTTACCCGAGAGGGCTGCCAGGCAATGATAAGGCTAGCTTTAAGGGATGGAGTGAAGTGGGTTGTCACCAAATTTGTGAAAGAGCATAATCATAAACTAATGAGTCCCAGTAAAGTCCCATGGCGGGGATCAGGAAAGCACTTAGTTAGTGAGGTATGTTTGAGATTGATATTTATAATATTATCACCACTTGAACTCAAGAAACTATTGAGTCCTGGTAAATTTCCCCGGAAGGGATCCCAAAAGCACTCAGTGAGGAGTTTGAGATTGATTTCTTAGTATCTGACTATACTTGATACAATATTATTGCAGTTGATTTGCTGATCCATGTTTTTGAATGAGTTACACTGGTAAGATTATTAAATTATTACCATGCACAGGGAGCGTCAAGCCTGATCTTGCTGTGTGTTGGTCATTACAACCAATTACAGCCAAGACCTATATGAAGGCCATAGTTATGGTTTTGACTAATTTTATTATGTTTACATTTGAAGCACCATCATAGGAAAACTCAATGATTGAATTTGGGTTTTGGAAGTGGGTCTGCTATTGTCTGGTCTACACTCAAGAATTTAATCTAAATCTTGATGCTAAAATGGCTTGCCTGGTTTGTTTTACATATCTTTTGACAAAAATTTAACACCCCCCCCCCCCCCCCCAAAAAAAATAAAAATAAAAATAAAAAGATGAAAAAGTCACATGCTTAAGTTGGATTCCTCTATTTAATTGAGGCTAACAATTGGGTGGTATTGAAGTAATTTTAAATTTTCGAGGTTCATTGGTCAAGTAGAAACTCAAGAGACTTAACTGAAATATTGCCCAATCACAGGGTATTGAAATACAATAAAACCCTCTGAACTCCACACAAAGACTCAAACCCCCAATGTGAATTAATATGTCACAACTAGCAGGAATCACTGAAAATAGATTGAATCTTGTACATGCTCAGTGTGAATTCTATCTTCAACTGGACTGGATATTTCTGCTATTTCTTATGTCCAGGGTTTTAAATTTGTTGTTTCTTGATTTATCAGTAATGCTTTGGCCTTTGCAATGTCATATGTAGCGAACCCAATTATTCACCTTTTTTGCAGGATGAGAAAGATAAGAGAATCCGTGAGCTGTCCCTTGAGTTGTATAATGAGAAGCAAAAGTGTAAGCGACGATGTGCTGCGTATGAAGAACAACTAAACATGATTTTGAAAGATTTGGAACAACACACAGAACACATATCCAAAAAAGTCGCTGATATAGTTCAAAGCATTAAAGATATTGAGGAGGAACAATCGGAAGCTGATAGTGGATAGAGTTAATGCAGCTTGAACTGTATCTTCCCTCAATCCTGGTTTTTCCTTGGATTATTTGATTAAGCCCAATAATCCTATTCACGAGCCATAGGTCAATTACCATACCCGCTTCACCCGTTATTCATCTTGGAGGTGGATAAAGATCAAGGACCTAAAAGTCAATTATATTATTATGAGAAAATCAGTTTGAGTGTTGACATCCTGGCTCAACATGCTTGATCTCATTAATGTTTTGCAGTATAGCATGAGTAATTTATTCTTCTTGGAGAATTGCTGAATCATTATTTGCAGCATTGGGGTATATTGTCTTGGCCAAAGAGCTGAGAAAGGTACAAGCATACTATCATTCTTATGTAAAACTTTTTTTTTTTCTTTTTTTAATTTGATTTGTTGTACAATTTTTTGATGTAACTGTATGTTTTCATGTTAAATATGTTGATAAAGAATTTTGTGTAATTTTCCCTATGGATTGCACTTGCAGTGAGGTTAATGGAGAAAAAATTATTTGCCCGTACTAAGAGTCATTTTCTCGTTATGGTGAATGATTGAATTTTGGGTGCTTAAAGCACTTTTAGATGTATGGGATCTGGGGCTTGTGGGCTCAGAATATGGAGTTCAGTACTTGCTAGTTAGTTTACACCTTTGGTTATCCAGCCAAAAAAGAAAAAATATACACCTTTGAGTTATGGTTTGTCATGAAAGTGTGATATAATAATCGTTGTATCAATTTCTACTCTTGAATAGTGGTTTTAATCTGTATGAAACAAGGAATATAGGTTCATGCTAATACTATAATTTTCAGTGAAGCCAGCAACCTATTCATGCCAGTGTGCCAGTCACTAAAGGGATCAGGGGAGTTTCAAAAGTAGTCATGGAAATGGATTCTCTCCTCTACAACATCCTCATAGCAAGAACGCGTGAACTTGGAAGATTACACACCAATTGTGAAAGTTATTAAGGTATAAGTTTGTTACTTTCAGATGTTTAGTTAAGTTTAATTGGTAGAACTGCAAATGGTGCAGTGGAAGAGTCAGCAACCAAACATTTCAAGAGAATGTTTCCATCTACTTCTTTATCATCACCGGCTCACCACATCCCTCTCTATCTCGTATCTTATCTCTTCTAATCTAATGCCAAAAATAAGAAACTATGGGACCAAATTTTCATTTTGGTGGTGACTTCCGGGGAAATTTTGCATCTCTTTCATGCTTAAAGCACATGACATTCAGCCCAGGGTCAAGCGGGTGGTAAACATGGCATCAACTTATTTGGCTTTTCATTGATTGCTTTTTATTCAATTTATTTATCTAATGATGTTATGCATGCTTAGGAGGGGTCCTGTTTAGGGGGACCCTTTATTAAAACATATCTAGGAGATGCAAGTGGAAGCCTATTCGTTGATTAAATTGACTGACTGCTTAATACCTTCTCATGTCCGTACCCTACCCTAGATTCACCGTCTAGTTAAGTTATACCTCTATGTAGGGGTCAATTTGTTGGTCTAGTAAAGGGTTTGCTACATGGACCATGCCTTGGGGCGCTCACAATAGATTGCTTTCCATGACGATGAAGAACGAAGGGAAGACTACTTGCTTTTACATGGTCTGAGCTTCGTTGATAACGCATTGTACTAATGATAGAAATGACAAGATAAGATTAAAAAAAAAAAAAAGTGAAATGCAAGATTGCATTTGAAACTACAACTTCGACAACTCTATATTATTGATCATTTCTTTCGTATATAATAAAAGGATACTTAAAAAGGGAGAGAAATTAAACCAATCATTAATATTGTCTACTCAAGAAGTGTTTTACATAAATAAAGGGAAAATCCAAGAGGTGGATACTCAAGTGGTGGTAAGTCAAGTGATACCTTTTGCTTTTTTGGCTAATAGTAAGTTAAGTATTGAATTAAAATCCTCTAAAGTTCTTAGGATAATTCTACCATAGAGTTTCTAAAATCCTATCTATCTATTTTGAGATAAGTATATTGAATTTTGCCACATCATCAACAATTTAAATAGATGTCAAAATGATCATTGTTAACATTTTTACACAATTTGATTACGTCATAAAATCTAATCCACTCATTTCAAAATGAATGGATGAGATACTAGGAACTCTGTTATACTAAGAACTCAAGAGGATTTTAATTCATACAAACTTAAGTGGTCATGTGCTAATACATG
Source organism: Lithocarpus polystachyus (assembly GCA_033629205.1). Classification (NCBI taxonomy): domain Eukaryota; kingdom Viridiplantae; phylum Streptophyta; class Magnoliopsida; order Fagales; family Fagaceae; genus Lithocarpus; species Lithocarpus polystachyus. The sequence goes on along the minus strand of CM066171.1, from coordinate 51,262,101 downwards.
AACACATTTATAACATTTATTCCATTTTTTTTTTTTTATATATTCAAAACAAAGTTAAAATCATCTTCCATGATATCTTTAGTTTATTGGAGTGTTTCAAATGTTTCATTGAATGGCATCTAAAGCTTTTTTTTTTTTTTTTTTTTTAAAGAATCGAATGGTATTTAAAATTGAGATAACCAATTAACTAGCATCACATAACTTTGAAATCATCAATGAACTACAATATTATAAATTTATAACTCGATACACCATGCTTTTTCCAATTTACTTTTGGAATTGTACCCAAATAATTTGGGTATACTCTTTCTTTGCAGTAAGTCATAAATTGCCATCATCCTTTGTTGTTCGCCTGGTTGTTTATTACTCAGTTTCCTAACTACAAAGAACAAAAGTTTGAGAGAGAGAGAGAAGCATAATCTTCCTCTTATTTATTGTAAGCTTTTGTTGCTAACTGCATTAAACTTAACGCAGTAGCACTTCCCAATAAATCATGTTCCAATTAGTGCTTGATCCAATTTGATGCAAATATGCAAACAGTTTAGACAATCCCTTTTCACTTGCCAATGACAGTTCCCCACGAACTTTGGGCTATTTGAAATTATTATTTCTTCTGCAATATTCACAAAAAAACGACAGAGGGAAAGAGAGAGCATTAAAAGAAACAACCTAGATTTTTAAAAAATAAAAATAAAAATTCTTGCATATGCATCATCTTTTGCACAATATTTTAGATTCTGAACACATATACTGTTGTCAGAGATATGATACATTTACTCGATGCATAAAATAATTATAACGTGTCAAGCATAGGATATAGTCTGCAATCTAGTTCAACACTAAAAGTTTGCTTCCTTTGGAAAAGTGTTAACTAAATGCTATACATCTTTAATCCCTACCTTCTCAACTTTGTTCAAACGTTGGTGGATTTATGTTAATTATAATGTCAATCCAAATTATCCTTCAATATAATTGTCTGACCAGACATAGGAGGTGGGAGTGGGGAGGGGGAATGGCCCCCATGGGCCATGGCTTTTTTGAAAAATCCCCAATCCCTATATTTAAACAAAATTTAAAATTGTGTAAATTTTACCTATCGGTATATCTTTAAAATTTTGTACAAACTCATCTGATTTTTTCCCTTCTAATATTCCTTTTTGTTGCCATGCAACCCATAAATTTAGGAGTATTTTTTATATAAAAAAAATTTAGAGCATTTAAAGCATATGTTCATAACAATGTGAAAGAAATATGGTGCATCGGTGATTAATTAGTTCAATGGTAAAGTCTCACGTCAAATAATAATGAAAAATGAGTATTTAAATATAACATTTTGTGCTAAGAGCCTTCTAAGCATAATTGATATTTCTTTATACACAAAGTGCTTAAGGATTTATAAGGGAAATTATTTAAATTACAGAGTTAGTAACATATTGTAACTATCTCAAAGAAGGAAAGGAAAAAAAAATGGATGACTCTCCAAACCCATAATTCTCTCTCTCTCTCTCTCTCTCTCTCTCTCTCTCCACACACATTGTAACAACCCCGCCCCAAATGTGTAAATATTGTCCGCTTTGGGGCCCATACCCCCTCACGGTTTTGTTTTCCCCCAAAGCACACAGCAGTGGGAGAAAAGGCCTCTGATACCATCTGTAACAACCCCGCCCCAAATGTGTAGATATTGTCCGCTTTGGGGCCCATACCCCCTCACGGTTTTGTTTTCCCCCAAAGCACACAGCAGTGGGAGAAAAAGCCTCTACACATTAAAGGAAGGTCATTCCTTATAAACACATTTCCATGTGCTTTCCTAGGCGATGTGGGATTCCATGGAATGCAAGACCCCCCTTTTGGGTCACTACAATCCACCCCCCTTACGGGCACACGCGTCCTCGCGTGTGGGGCCCACACTTCCGGCTAGAACCTGGCTCTGATACCATCTGTAACAACCCCGCCCCAAATGTGTAGATATTGTTCGCTTTGGGGCCCATACCCCCTCACGGTTTTGTTTTCCCCCAAAGCACACAGCAGTGGGAGAAAAGGCCTCTGATACCATCTGTAACAACCCCGCCCCAAATGTGTAGATATTGTCCGCTTTGGGGCCCATACCCCCTCACGGTTTTGTTTTCCCCCAAAGCACACAGCAGTGGGAGAAAAGGCCTCTACACATTAAAGGAAGGTCATTCCTTATAAACACATTTCCATGTGCTTTCTTAGGCGATGTGGGATTCCATGGAATGCAAGACCCCCCTTTTGGGTCACTACACACATGTTTGGATCATTTTAATGAGTCTAAATCTTCTGTCCCACTTTCTCTACTCCACAAATAAAAACTTGCTACATGTCTACCTATTTAATTAAATTCTAATTTTGTGGCTTTTCTATTTCAGTTACCTAAATTAAATAAATAAAGAAAAAAAACCTAAAAGTCAACACATCCCACCACTTACACCACCACCATTGTTCACCGGAGCCATCAACACCTTCAGTCACAGCCATCCATCGAAACCGGAAAATTTTGGTTGTGATTTTCCTCATCACAAAGAGCACCTCAAAATATAGAGAGTTTGATATGACAAGTTTTTATTTCTCAGGAACCAAAGGTCGAAAAGATATAACGTGGTACAATTAAAAAGACAAAATAAAAATAAAAGTAGTTTTATTTGAAAACTATAATAGATTTTACATCACCCAACCACCCACCCACTTTTAAGTGATTGAATCAACCATAATGTTTAGTTCCTGAGAAAGCCAAGAAAAGGAATGACAGAATATTGGACTTTGTTGGAGTTTGAAGGTCCTAGATTTGGCTTGGCTTTGTTTAGAGTTCCAAGATGGTACCTTACTTGGATGGCTGTGACTAGAGTAGTTGGTGGCTCCGGCGAATGAAGGTGGTGTTACCAGTGGTGGGATGTGTTGACTGTTGGGTTTTTCTTTTTTTTCTTTATTTATTTAATTTAGGTAACTGAAATAAAGAAGCTACAAAATAAGGATTTAATTAAGTAGATAGACAACTGGCAAGTTTTTATTCCTAGAGTATAGAGTAGAGTAGAAAAAGTGAGACAGAATATTTGGACTCAATTTTATCAGAATTCAAATCTTCTGTCCTAATTTTCCTACTCCATTCTATACTCCACCAATAAATGTTTGCCACGTGTTAACTTAATTAATTAAATATTACCATTAATTAATAATAGTAATATTAATAAGTCAATAATGATAGTATTTAATTAATTAAGTTAACACGTGGCAAGCATTTATTAGTGGAGTATAGAGTGGAGCAGGAAAAGTGGGACAAAAGATTTGGACTTATTTTAACAAGTAACCGAGAGTTCCTTTATTTACATTTACATTTATCTAAATTGAGACACACACACATATGTTTGGATGATTTTAGCAAGTAACGGAGAGTTCCTTTATTTACATTTACATTTATCCAAATTGAGTAAACTATTTTACATTTGGAAAAAAAGGAAAAGAAAAAAGAACCCTTTATATTATTTAAAATATGTGAACGTAAAGAGAAAATGTAAACAACTTTTTATATTACTTAGAAATATCAATAAGTATCAACTAATTGAGTTACAAGACACTTGACTCAATAATTATACTTGGATTAAGACTTGCGGAATACATTTTCTAAGTGAATAATTGGCTTAAATTAATGATCTCAGGACATCACTAAGAACTGGAAATTTTTTTTTTTTTTGAAACCTAAGTATTAGAATTCTAAATTTTATTCTTTTGTCAAATTGTTGAAATTTTTTTTTTTTTTTTTTGCTTGACGCACAGTGTATCCTCAAGACGGACAACCAGAGACTAATCACTGCTCACACCGGGTGGGCCCCGAGGGGGTAAAGTGCTGGCCCGAGGGATGTTTTCAGAATGCAGGTCGCAGGACTCGAACTGGGGAGCACACCCAGTCGAGCCCAGGACAAGCATCCTGAGACCAAGCGCCTAACCGCTTGGCCAACCCCTCAAGGTTTTGAAATATTGTTATAGTATGGAGAACAATGTTGAAATTCAATTGTAAATATATTAAAGGTCAATCATTGAATAAAACTATAAACTTCACACTGTTGAAATAGGAATTACTTTTTGTTATGTGAACTTATGCAATTCATTGAGGTCCGTTTAGATACAGCTGAAAACTGAAATCACTATAGCAAAATAATTTTTAAATATGTGAATAGTACCATGAAATCCATTTTTAATGAAAAAATTGCTAAAAAGTGGTGTTTGTGGGTCCTGTGAACAGTGCACGAGTGCATTGTTCACACTTAAAAGTCATAAATTACGGCTAAAAAAAAGAGAGAGAGAGAGAGAGAAGGAAACACAGAAACGCAAACACAAAAAACATTAAATCTAAACGCTACCCAAATCATATACAAAAGTTTCCTAAGGGATAATTAAAAAACCTATTATTGTTCAAAAAAAAATTAAAAAAAAAACTATTAAGAATGTAACAAGCCCAATAATGTTACAAGCTACTTTTGTTGGCGGATTTGAAGTTAAATAAATATATATATATATATATATATATATGTGGTGGCATACTTTTTGCACTCCTCGGCAAGGCTTTGAGTACAGTGCCGAGGAAACTTAAGCGTCCCACATCGAAGAAAACTTCTCCTACTTTCTGCCTTATAAGCTGTGAAGCAAAGGAGTAATGTACCATCAGTTTGCTTAACAGCTTATAAGGCAAAAAGTGAGGAAAATTCTTTTCGATGTGGGATGCTTAAGTTCCCTCGGCACTGTGCTCAAAGCTTTGCCGAGGAGTACAAAAAGTATGCCACCACAATATATATATATATATATATATATATGTTAGGGAATATTTTCACCAGCTATAAAATTTTTCTAACAACCTAGAGCTTTCGGTCACAAAAAGCATCATTAGCTTATCAAAAGAGTCTTTGATCACTAAAAACATCGTCGGTCACAAAGGGAGTGTGGCACCATGCGCCACACTCCTCCTTGACAGTTGTCACGTATCAAGGGTTCGTTAGGTACCTTCCCTGACACCGCGCGACATACTCTGCCCTGACAGTCGTCACTTATCAATAGGTTGTCATGTACCAAGGAGTCGTCAGGGACCTAGAGGTTAGATACCTTCCTTGACACTAGGTGACACATTCCGCCATAATAGTCATCTTGTATCAATAGGTCGTCAGGGACCTAGGAGTCGTCAGGTACCTTCCTTGACATTAGGCGACACACTCCGCCCTGACAATCATCACGTATCAATGGGTTGTCAAGGACTAATGGGTCATCAAGTACCCAGGGGTCATCAGGGACCTAGGGATCATCATGTATCTTCCTTGACTCCAGGCGACATACTCCACCCTGACAGTTGTCAGGTATCAATGGGTAGTCAGGTACCTAGAGGTCGTCAGAGACCTTTCCTGACACCACGTGACACATTCTGCCCTGACAGTCGTCACATATCAAAGGGTCGTTAAGGACCTAGGGGTTGTCAGGTACCTTCCCTGACAGCATGCGACACACTCTATCCTGACGATCGTCACGTATCAATGGGTCATTAGGTATCTTCCCTGACACTACACGACACATTCTTCCTCGACAGTCGTCATGTACCAAAGGGTCGTCAGGGACTTATGGGTCGTCAGTTACCTTCCCTAACACCATGTAACACACTTCGCCCTAACAGCCGTCACGTATCAATAGGTCGTCAAGGACCAAGGAGTCGTTCGGGACTTAGTGGTCGTCAGGTACCTTCCCTGACAACAAGTGACACATTCCGTCCTGATGGTTGTCATGTATCAAGGGGTCTTCGGGTACCGTACTTATCGCCAAAACATGCAAACATTAACTCGTCTAAACCAATGAAACACTTTTAACAGACGACCCACTATACTCGTCTAATCAACAAACCAAGGGGTCGTCAGGGACCTATGGGTCGTCAGTTACCTTCCCTAACACCATGAAACACACTCCGCCCTAATGGCCGTCACGTATCAATGGTTCGTCAGGGACCAAGGAGTCGTTCGGGACTTAGTGGTCGTCAGGTACCTTCCCTAACAACAAGTGGCACATTCCGTCCTGAAGGTCGTCATGTTTCAAGCGGTCTTCCAGTACCCTACTTATCGCCAAAACATGCAGACATTAACTCGTCTAAACCAATGAGACACTTTTGACAGACAACCCACTATACTCGTCTAATCAACAGACCAAAGGGTCGTCAGGGACCTATGAGTCGTCAGTTACCTTCCATAATACCATGCAACACACTCCGCCCTAATGGCCGTCACGTATCAATGGGTCGTCAGGGACCAAGGAGTCGTTCGGGACTTAGTGGTCGTTAGGTATCTTCCCTAACAACAAGTGACACATTCCGTCCTGATGGTCGTCATATATCAAGGGATCTTCGGGTACCCTACTTATCGCCAAAACATGCAAACAGTAACTCGTCTAAACCAATGAGACACTTTTAACAGACGACCCACTATACTCGTCCAATCAACAGACCAACTTGCACACTGATAAAGGTATTTTCATTCAATAAAGTCCTTCAAGCACTTTGACCTGTCAGGGTATGTGCCTCTTCTGGTGGGACCCGCCAACTACAGACCCGTTGGGATGAACTCCTCATTTGACTTCCTTGAAGTCTTTACAAATTAGTGCTCCATGTATGGTTGCATATGCACTTGACAAATAGTTATGTCTTATCCTCTGTATTCATACCAACGGACAAATGGTCATACCTACGATTGAGTAACTGGGTCCCATAAACCTTTTCGTATTCTTCACTCATGCATCCCTATATGGAAAGAACTTGTCCGCCACACCCAAAAACCCTACTCCATGCTCGTGTCTTCCCCATATAGGAAGAAAAGCAAAAGATCTCGAGGCTTTAACTCCAATTCTTCTCTGTGGGGACCGGAGTTTGAGTTTCAAGCCCAATAAGGTGCGAGAGCCCAAGCCCAGGAACTCCGACAATAAATTTGTAGAGAAGTGGGTCGGAAGGATGAGCTAACGTGAGTAGAACAAAACGGGTTAGGCAATGTAGGGATCACCAGCCTCTCCTCAAGGCAAAATCTCCTTCTTTTTTATATATCTTCCCTTTTCTTACACCAGTCCCCTTTTCCTTTGGGAGTCCCTTACATTATATACTATCTACTTGGATGATCCTGAGCTTCCACTTGTCGATCATCTGAGTTACCACTTGAGCACCTGTCCCATCAGACACCCACTGTGGCTCTTTGTGAGTTGCAGTAGCCAAGGTAATACTGTTTGGGAGGTCTCCTCCACATTAATGCGGCCAGAAAAGTAGCTGCCGCGCATTCAATGTGGAGGCAGTGGCCCGATTTTTTCCCTGATGCCCCTGGAGTGCACTCCTGTTGCTGGAGCTCTTCGCGTGTCATCCTTAACCAGTGGGCTTGGACCCAGAGTGGGGTGCATGTGTCCGAGGAGGTGGATCTCCTCGGATGGGCCCAAGGCCCAGTATGGTATCTGAAACCGGGCCCCCACAATAGCCCCTCAAAAGCCCTGAATTTCTTTTGTCCGAGGAGAAATTTGGGGTTTTGACTCAAAGGTGCGCGTGACGCGTTCATAATCCTTGTTTGGCGCGCCCCACTTTATTGCGGTTACTGCTTCATAATTAGCGGGTGGGCCAATAAATGCCTTGGGCGCCGCTGTGACGGCTGACACTTGGTCTTGGGGATCGAGCTGGGGGACTTCCACACGAGTACCTTTCCTCTCCCCCTTATAAAAAGGGGGCAAGAGGGAGTGTTCGCCCCTTTATTTCATTTGCTCTCCAAATTTTCGGTAGCTTCCAGCGCTTGACATTCCCGAGCTCTAGACTTTCCTCCGATTCAGACACTTTCTTCATCTCCCCAGAGAGACTGCTACGCCGGTTCTTCCCTCGCGACCCCGACCCGGCTTGATAGTTTGACCCAGTAAGTGTCGCCTTCCTTAGGATATAGCCCTTTCTCTCAGTTGTGTCTCCCGGCCCCTTTTGTTTGTAGGATTTCACCGTACAGCGACCCCCTTCTGCTTCTATGGGTAGATTCAAGCATTTAGTGGATTCTCCAACTGGGTTAGAGGGCTTTAGGGCCAAGTACCACATCCCGCGGGGAGTGGGTTTGAGGTACTGCTCCTCGGAAGAGATCTTGACCGGCCGGAGAAATGGGGAGGTCGCCATTCCGATGATCGCCTTCTTGGAAGGAGGGATGACTATCCCCATGGGTAGGATTACCCGGGACTATCTGATCAACCACAGGCTATGCCCCCAACAATGCGCCCCCAATATGTTTAGGATCCTAGGGTGTGTAGATGCTCTTAGCGAGCAGATGAACCTCGGACTCACATGGCACGATGTCGCGTATCTATACGAGTGCCATTCCTTAGCAGGAGGGTACTACCTCAAGTCCCGGTCCGAGGAGGTGAGGCTAATCTCCTGCCTTCCCAAGTCCAACAAAGGCTTGAAGGACGACTACCTGGTCGTTTCCGGAGATTGGCACGACGGTCTTCGCTGTCCAGTCAAGGAGGGAAAACCAGGTGGGGTACCTTGGGATGGCGCCCTTAGGACGGGGTTTAGCCTCTCCTCCCCCCCCCCCCCCCCCCCGATATGTCGCAGTGTTGCTAGTTTGCTTGCGTTCTGCTTTGTTACCCTCCCCCTTTTTTTCTTCATTTCATTTTTTTTTTTTTTTTTAACTGTGGATCTGACCTGATGATGGTTCTTGCAGACAAAGACCACGTTTCCCCCCGGCTCGGCCTAGTCAACGTGAAGGCCCTTAACTACCTACTGAGGTCAGAGGTGTCCATTAGTGAGGACGGACAGCTGCGAGCCGCCCACTTGATCTTGGGGTACGAACCTCTGTCGAGGGACTTCCAAGCCATCGGCCAGGCAATCAGAGCGGGGAGTAACCGGCTTGCTCGGATAGACATGTCGAAGCCCAAGTTTTTGGCCGACCGGGATCTTCCTCCAGTTGCTCCACCTCCCCCGAGGATCCAGCCACCAGCCCCCATCTCGTCCGAGGGGCCCGCATCATCTCCTCCATCCTTGGATACGGAGATTGACCACTTCACGCTTGGGGAGGCTTCTGCCGAGCACGCCATCGAGATTTCTGATTCCGAGGACGAGGTCGAAAAGCCTGAGTCCGAGGACCATCCAAGGTTGTTGTTTGCTCAACCCGACCCCAGTTCCGAGGAGGAGGAGGAGGGTATGGACCTGAAGCAAAGGTCAGGATTGAGGGGCCTCATGGCTGGGAGGAACAAGGGGGCAGGATCGTCCTCCAAGGAGGTCCCGAGGACCCAAGCAGCCTCCGTTTTGCCTCCTTTGCCACCCAAGCCTCCGGTCGACCCGGGTCAGAGGGCAAAGGAGAACCTCAAAAAGAAAAGGCCGGTGGAGGCCCCCGAAGAGGGAGAGGTGCTGCCCTCCAAGGGAGGGAAGCAACAGAAGCGGGCAGACCCCCACGAAAAAAGGGACAGAGTGGGGGAAGTGTCCGAGGAGGCTGCTCCGCGCCGCGCGCAGCGCTCGTGGGCCCCTCGGCTGGAGCTGGGAGGTGCGGCTATCCCGTGGGACGCAACACTTTGGGAATCCCACAGGGACAATGCCGGAGCTCTAGCCGACGCCTTAGAGCAGCCCCTACTCCTTCCCAGGGACATGGAGTGCCTGAGGTGCATCCGGCAGCCGGATCTCTTTAAGTCCTTGAAGAGGGATCTGGCAATGGTAAGCCTCTTGACCTTTTCCAAATGCTTCTCTTTTTAAGTTAAGCCTACCCGTCCGAGAATGACTGCTAACCCATGCTTCCCTTGCTAATTATGCAGGTCACTCAGCAAGTGTTCGTGGTCGAGGAGTCCGCCAAGAGGGCACATGAGGAGACCAGGGCCGAGATCAACCTCCGCGCCGAGGCCGAGAAGCAGCTCAATGCCGCGAAGGCGGAGAAAGCCGACCTCTCGGGCAAGCTGAAAGAGGCCGAGAAAGCTCGCCTAAGTGCTCAAGCCGGCCTGAAGTCCGCGGAGAGGCAGGCTGAGGATCAGCGCCAGCTGCTGCACGTGACCGAGATCAACCTGGCCACGGAGAAGCAGAAGGTGCTTGACATTATGGCCGAGCTTCGGAAGGCCAAGGAGGAGACTCTGCGGGCCAGGGAAGCCGCTGCGGCCGCGGTGGAGGCTTCGTATGAGCGCGGAGTGGCTGACACCGAGAAGCGGCTCGCGGACGAAGTGGCTGTGGTGTGCAGGGATTACTGCACCGAGTCCTGGGGGGTGGCCATGGATCGGGCAGGGGTCCCCGCAGACTCGGAGCTCAGGCGGGCCGAAAACATTTTCTATCCGGAGGATATCCGCGAAGTCGCCGAGCCCGAGCCACCCCTCGCCATTGAAGCCCCTGCTGCCGATGATATCGCTACCATAGGGGCGGAGATGGGCGAGGCGGGCCAACCTTCTCCGACTGCTCTGCCCTCAGAGGACGAGCTGACCATCACCCAAGTTGTCTGCAAGGTCAAAGACGCTGAGGCCGAGCTCAAAACAGGTGACTCGTCCTCTGATGCGCCCGAGGATGCCCAGCCGAGGTCTTAGCTGTAGGAGTTGTTCCCCCTTTTTTGTTTTGTTTGTTGTTGTTTTTTTTTTTTTTTTTTTTTTTTTACATTTTGTGTCTCTTTTGTAACGGGGCAACCGTTTGTATAATTTTTATTTTAATGAGAACGGGCATTGCGGCCTTTTGTCCTCTGCTGTTTTGTGTGTTCGCTATTTTTTCTTTTGCTTTCGTAAGCTTCTGCGTGCACACTTGTGAATTTGAACGGAGTGTTAACTTCCCTTGAGAGTGAGGTCCGAGGACGCTGTACTCATTTAAGCCATGTTTGAATACTTGTAAAATGAAACGGAGCGTCAATTTCCCTTAAGAGTGAGGTCTGAGGACGCTGCATCCGCTTAAGTTCTGTTTGAACACTTGTAAAATGAAACGGAGTGTCAATTTCCCTTAAGAGTGAGGTCCGAGGACGCTGCATTCGCTTAAGTTCTGTTTGAACACTTGTAAAACGAAACGGAGTGTCAATTTCCCTTAAGAGTGAGGTCCGAGGACGCTGCATTCGCTTAAGTTCTGTTTGAACACTTGTAAAATGAAACGGAGTGTCAATTTCCCTTAAGAGTGAGGTCCGAGGACGCTGCATTCGCTTAAGTTCTGTTTGAACACTTGTAAAACGAAACGGAGTGTCAATTTCCCTTAAGAGTGAGGTCCGAGGACGCTGCATTCGCTTAAGTTCTGTTTGAACACGTGTAAAACGAAACGGAGTGTCAATTTCCCTTAAGAGCGAGGTCCGAGGACGCTGCATTCGCTTAAGTTCTGTTTGAACACTTGTAAAACGAAACGGAGTGTCAATTTCCCTTAAGAGCGAGGTCCGAGGACGCTGCATTCGCTTAAGTTCTGTTTGAACACTTGTAAAACGAAACGGAGTGTCAATTTCCCTTAAGAGTGAGGTCCGAGGACGCTGCATTCGCTTAAGTTCTGTTTGAACACTTGTAAAATGGAACGGAGCGTCAATTTCCCTTAAGAGCGAGGTCCGAGGACGCTGCATTCGCTTAAGTTCTGTTTGAACACTTGTAAAACGAAACGGAGTGTCAATTTCCCTTAAGAGTGAGGTCCGAGGACGCTGCATTCGCTTAAGTTCTGTTTGAACACTTGTAAAATGGAACGGAGCGTCAATTTCCCTTAAGAGCGAGGTCCGAGGACGCTGCATTCGCTTAAGTTCTGTTTGAACACTTGTAAAACGAAACGGAGTGTCAATTTCCCTTAAGAGTGAGGTCCGAGGACGCTGCATTCGCTTAAGTTCTGTTTGAACACTTGTAAAATGGAACGGAGCGAAGGAAACAGGCAACCAGAAAAATGCGAACTTTTATTAATAGTAGTACCGTTTCAGGTTATTTACATTCCACGGGTGTGGTACAGTTCTTTCATCTAGGTCTTCGAGGTAGTAAGCGCCGATGCCTGCAATTGAAGTGACGCGGTACGGGCCTTCCCAGTTGGGTCCCAGCTTCCCCCACGCAGGGTTCTTGGTGTTGCCCACGACCTTCCTCAGTACCAGGTCCCCTACCGCCAAAGGCCTTAGTTTGACATGAGCGTTGTAACCCTGCTTGAGTTTGTTCTGATAGTATGCCAATTGGACCCTCGCAGCGTCCCTTCTTTCATCTAGAAGATCCAGGCCTTTCTCTAGCAGGTCGCTGTTACTCCTCGGACTAAAACAGGTGGTTCTAAGCGTTGGGAAGCCGGTTTCCAATGGGATTACGGCCTCGGCTCCATAGGTCAGCGAGAAAGGGGTCTCTCCTGTTGATCTCCGCGGCGTAGTCCGATAGGTCCAGAGGACGTGAGGTAGTTCCTCCACCCACCTTCCCTTTGCGTCGTCCAGCCTTTTCTTAAGACCGCCCACTATAGTCTTGTTTGTGGCCTCGGCCTGTCCGTTCCCCTGCGGGTAGGCAGGAGTGGAGTAGCGATTCTCAATCCCGAGGCTGCTGCAATAGCGTCGGAAGGCTTTGCTGTCAAACTGGAGGCCGTTATCCGAGATGAGGGTGTGGGGGACTCCGAATCGGGTGACGATGTTTCTCCAAATAAACTTCTTGACGTCTACGTCCCTGATGTTTGCTAGTGGCTCGGCCTCTACCCATTTGGTGAAGTAGTCTGTGCCGACCAGTAAGTATTTTCTGTTGCCGATGGCCTTGGGGAACGGGCCCACGATGTCTAAGCCCCACTGAGCGAACGGCCACGGGCTACTCAGGGGATTAAGGACTCCGCCCGGCTGGTGCATATTCGGCGCAAACCTTTGGCACTGGTCGCACTTCTTCACGTACTCTTGGGCTTCCTTTTTCATATTGGGCCACCAGTAGCCTTGGGTGATAGCTCTGTGCGACAGGGACCTTCCCCCTGTGTGGCTTCCGCAGATTCCTTCGTGCATCTCTTCCAGGAGTAGTTCTGTTGCTTCGGGGTGGACGCACAGCAGGTATGGTCCGGAAAAAGACCGCCGGTACAGCTTCCGCTCCTCCGATAGCCAAAACCTTGAGGCTTTTCGTCGGATCCTGTCGGCTTCCCCCTTGTCCTCGGGGAGGACGTCATCACTCAGAAATAGTGTTACCGGGTCCATCCAGCTGGCACCCGCCCTGACCTGATGGACGCGGGTGGCGTTGCCCCTGGTCCCCGTGGGTTCGCGCAAGTCCTCCACCAGTATGATCCGAGGCAGGTTTTTTGCCGAGGAGGTGGCCAGTGTGGCCAGGGAGTCGGCGTGCGTGTTGCCGCTCCTTGGTATGTGGTGCAGAGTGAAGGATTCGAAGTGTGATTTTAGGTGTTCGGCTTGGCTAAGGTAATCCCGCATTCTCCCATCTCTGGCCTCGAGATCCCCGTTCACCTGGCCCACTACTAACATTGAGTCCGAGAACACGCTCACCCTTTTTCCGCCGAGTTTTTCGACCATGGATGTCCCCTCCAGTAGGGCTTCGTACTCGGCCTCATTGTTAGTGGCCGAGAAGCCCAGTCTCAACGCTTTTTCAATGATGAGCCCTTCGGGGGAGGTGAGGACTAGCCCCACTCCAGAGCCTCTTTGATTCGATGCCCCATCAATGTATACCTCCCAACAAGCTGGCTCTCGAGTCGAGATCAGGCCAACCGCCTTCACGTTGGCGCCGGGTGCCCCGGAGGTCCCCTCTGAAGGGGGCTCGGCGAACTCCGCTACCAGATCGGCGACGACCTGGCCTTTGATTGAGGTGCGCGGCATGTATTTGATGTCGAAAGCCCCTAGGATCGTTCCCCATTTGGCGACTCTCCCTGTGTAGTCGGCGCTGCGAAGCACGGACCTGAGCGGCAATTGTGTGAGAACGACGATAGTATGGGCTTGGAAGTAGTGGGGGAGCTTTCGCGTGGCATGAACCACCGCCAGGATGGCTTTTTCCAGCGGCAAGTAACGAACCTCAGCCTCGTTCAACGACTTGCTGATGTAGTAGACCGGCCGCTGCACTCCGTCGTCCACCCGTATCAACACCAGGCTTACCGCATGTGGGGCCACAGCTATGTAGGCGAACAGGACCTCGTCGGCCTTGGGGCTGGACATGATCGGTGGCCGAGAGAGGTACTGTTTGAGCATCTGGAAGGCCGAATCACATTCTTCCGTCCACTTGTACCCTTTCCACTTGTTCATTAGGAGGAAAAAGGGTCTGCACCTGTCAGCGGAACGGGAGATGAATCGGCTCAGTGCGGCGATCATTCCCGTGAGTTTTTGCACCTCTTTAGGATTCCGAGGAGGTTGCAGGCAGTTTATGGCTCTGATCTGGTCAGGGTTGACTTCGATTCCCCTGTGGGTGACCATGTAGCCCAAGAATTTCCCTGACCCGACTCCGAACGAGCATTTTGAGGCGTTGAGGCGCAGCTTTCGCCTTCTCAGGATTTCAAACACACCCTTAAGGTCCTCCACGTGATCGGACTCTTTCCTGCTCTTTACCACCATATCGTCAATGTACACTTCTACGCTCTTGCCAAGCTGCGGTTCGAACATCTTGGTCATCATCCTCTGGTAAGTGGACCCCGCGTTCTTCAGCCCAAAGGGCATTACTTTGTAGTGGTAGTTCCCTGTGGGCGTGACGAAGGCGGTTTTCTCTTGATCCTCTAGGGCCAAGGGGATTTGGTGATACCCTTGGAAGGCGTCCAAGAAGCTCATCCGAGGGTGGCCCGCAGTTGCGTCCACAAGTTGGTCTATCCGAGGCATGGGGAAAGGGTCTTTTGGACATGCCTTGTTCAGGTCTGTGAAGTCCACGCAGACTCGCCATTTCCCGCTCTTCTTCTTGACAACAACCGTGTTGGCTAGCCACTCCGGATAGAAGACTTCTTTGATGGCCCCAGCCTCTTTGAGCTTCGTCACTTCGGCCCGCACAGCGTTGGCGTGCTCGTGGGACGGACGCCGAGGCGGTTGCTTCTTTGGGGTGATGGAGGGGTTAACGTTTAAGTGGTGGCATGCGAAATCCGGGTCGACGCCCGGGGCCTCGTAGGCGCTCCATGCAAACACGTCCAAGTTCCCCTTGAGGAAACCAGCCAGCCGCTCTTTCTCCTGAGGAGGCAGTTGGGAGCCGACCAGGAAAAATCTCTCGGCGTCGTCTCCGATCATGACCACCTCCAGCTCCTCGCATCTTGACTCTTCGGCGAGTCCCTCGGTCGTCTCGCCCCGGCCCTGTGATTGCTATAAGTTCTCTTGGGCCGGGACCACGGGGCTCGCTTCCGGCTGGTGTGTGATGGCTGCTACCAGGCATTGTCTCGCCGTATTCTGACATCCAACGATTTCCATGACCTGTCCCCCGGAGGGAAACTTCACCTTCTGGTGTAGGGTGGAGGCGACGGCCCCCAGCGTGTGGAGCCAGGGCCTGGCGACAATGGCCGTGTAGGGTGAGTAGGTGTCTACCACGATGAAGTCTACCTCCACCACTTCCGGGCCCGCTTGTACGGGTAGCCTTATCTGGCCTTTTGGAATGATCGTCTTTCCGTCAAAACTTACAAGGGGGGAGGTATACGGTGTTAGATCCTCGGCTCTGAGGCGGAGCCCTTTATAGAGGTCCGGGTACATGATCTCAGCCCCACTTCCGTCGTCGACCATAACTCTTTTCACATCGTACCCACCGATCCTGAGCGTGATCACCAGAGCGTCATCGTGGGGCTGTACGGTCCCCACTTTGTCTTCTTCCGAGAAGCTTAAGGCCGGCGTGCCACATGTTCTTGCCCTCTTCGGGTTTGGGCTGCTGTCCTCGGGCGAAGGTCGGCTTACGGACATTACTCTTGACGGGCAGGAGCCAGTTCTTCCTGGCGCCGCGAAGATGACGTTTATCGTGCCCACGGGGGGCCTCATGACCGCGTTCGCTCGGGGCTGGTTTTGCCCACCACTGGTGTGGTGCAGCAAGTGCCCGAGCCGCCCTTCTCGGACAAGCTCGTCGAGATGGTCCCACAAGTTTCGGCAGTTCTCCGTGGCGTGGCCCGGCTCTTGATGGTATTGGCAGTACAGGTTCCTGTTACGCCTCATGGGGTCTCCTGCCATCTTCGGTGGCCATTTGAAGAACGGCTCATGCTTGACTTTTTCCAAGACCTGGTGCACAGGCTCTCGGAACACGGTGTTCACCGCCCGGGCGCTGGTATTCCCGAGTTGGCCGGTGAACTCTCTCCTCGGACGACCATCCTTATACCCGTCCGACCTGGAATCCCTCCGCTCCTGGGGGATAACCTTAGACTTGCCCTTCCCCTGCAGCTGGTCCTCTTCGACCCTCTTGTACTTGTCGATGCGATCCATAAGCTGGCGCACGCTAGTGACTGGCTTGCCTGTGAGGGACTTTCTCAGCCCGTGCTCGGCTGGCAGGCCGAGTTTGAAGGTGCTGACAGCAACCTCGTCGAGATCTCCATCTATTTCATTAAACATCTCCCAGTATCTGTCGGAATAGGCTTTTAGGGTTTCCCCTTCTCGTATGGATAGGGATAGCAGCGATCCCAGGGGTCGGGGAACTCGGCTGCATGTGATGAAACGAGAGCCGAATGCCCTGGTCAGCTCTTGGAAGGAGTTTATGGATTCGGCCTTAAGGCCATCGAACCATCTCATCGCCACTGGTCCCAGACTAGACGGGAAAATCTTACACAACAGGGCCTCGTCCTTGGAATGGACCGCCATCTTCTGATTAAAGTGGCTGACGTGCTCTACGGGGTCAGTTCGACCGTGGTAGAGGGTGAATGTGGGTTGGTGGAAACGTCGCGGGAGGCTCGCTGCCTCGATCCTGTGCGTAAAAGGTGATTTGGAAATCTGGTACAGCGCTTTGCTCATGGCATCATCCCCCGGGCTTCCATGAGATGAGCCCTCGCGCTTATGCCCATGGTGGGGTTCTTCTATATGTGAGAAGGACTCGCTCGGGGGAGTCCGCGACCTCCTCCTATAGTCATCGTCCTCCTCATCTTCGGAGGAGCTACTAGGGCTCGGTGAGTCTCGCCTCCGCCGGGCGCTGCGCAGCTTCTTCTTCAACTCGTCGATTTGTAGTTGCAAAGCCCTAGTGTCGTTGGGTCTCTGGGAGGCGTGGCTTCTTGCTCGGGAACGACTTCCGTTGCCATGCACGGTACGTGCATTAGCTTCGCGGTCTCTCTCTCGTTCGAGGTTTAGAAAGCCATCATGTTGCTGAGGTTCTGCTGACCCTGCTGGTGGTGAGTCTGACCTTGCCATGCCGGTCTGTCACGCTCACGGTTTCGCGAAGCAACCTTCCCACAGACGGCGCCAATTGTGGGGACCGGAGTTTGAGTTTCAAGCCCAATAAGGTGCGAGAGCCCAAGCCCAGGAACTCCGACAATAAATTTGTAGAGAAGTGGGTCGGAAGGATGAGCTAACGTGAGTAGAACAAAACGGGTTAGGCAATGTAGGGATCACCAGCCTCTCCTCAAGGCAAAATCTCCTTCTTTTTTATATATCTTCCCTTTTCTTACACCAGTCCCCTTTTCCTTTGGGAGTCCCTTACATTATATACTATCTACTTGGATGATCCTGAGCTTCCACTTGTCGATCATCTGAGTTACCACTTGAGCACCTGTCCCATCAGACACCCACTGTGGCTCTTTGTGAGTTGCAGTAGCCAAGGTAATACTGTTTGGGAGGTCTCCTCCACATTAATGCGGCCAGAAAAGTAGCTGCCGCGCATTCAATGTGGAGGCAGTGGCCCGATTTTTTCCCTGATGCCCCTGGAGTGCACTCCTGTTGCTGGAGCTCTTCGCGTGTCATCCTTAACCAGTGGGCTTGGACCCAGAGTGGGGTGCATGTGTCCGAGGAGGTGGATCTCCTCGGATGGGCCCAAGGCCCAGTATGGTATCTGAAACCGGGCCCCCACATTCTCTATAAGGAAAAACCCTACATTTAAGAGATCTTGGTCAACTCTACATCACTATATAAGTACTGGGCTTCCACTTCCTTAAGGTACGTGCAATTTCCTAGCTTTTACACTTTTAAGTTATTGGAGATTTTTCTATCATTGACTTAACCTTTAGATGATCTTTGGTCAGCACCCTACCGGTACTCTCTGTTGGTTCTTCATCTTCTTTGTTCTTTAGAAACCTCATTCGACGCGTGTATGGACAATCAACTCACTGACGCTCTATGATGATTACACTTTATCATCATGCTAAGATATCAATTTCTATTTTACATACAACTTATTAAAATAATATAAACTAAACCATCAAATAATATTTTTTAAAAAAACTATTTATCAAAAGAAAAAGAGAGAGTGTGAGAGATAATTTTTTTTTTCTTTACGACCCCATGACCATGAGTTGTATAAATACAAACTTACTGTTTATGGTTGGTAAAATAGCAACTAGGAGGTTTTTACACCTCCAATGCTAATGATTGGTGCAAAATCCAAATTTTACACTCTCCAATCCCAATATATCATATCATCTTATCACGTATTAAATAATAAGCATAATCACATCCAATTAATTCTAATATCCATACAAAAATCCAAACCAAATTGGGAGTTTATTAAAATATTATTAGGTGTGATAAGATGTATTGAGTTTTAAGTAAAAAACTGATGTGCCAGTACCTTATTAGATAATGTAAAATATAAGTTTACACCTCATCTTTACCAAATTCGGACTTTATTCTAATACCTGGTCATTCAATTGTATATACTTTTTTTTTTTTAATATACTGTACATACTTTATTTTTTAATTGTTGATATATAATTTGTGAAGTTTTAGGTTTAACTGATTTACCTTCATTTTATATATATATATATATATATATATATATTATTTCTCTTTTTCCAATCAAAATTTAGTCAAGTTATTTTACCCTTTCTTCCGTCGTTACCATTGCAATGCCACCCTGGTTATATCTCTATTGTATTCCACAATATTTTGGACATTTCATTTTGTTTTGGTCTTACCTAAGATCCCTAATTCCAATGAAAAAGAGCTCTAATCGGTACCAAAAAAATCAGCGGTGTGTTAAGTCTAGCAGTCCCAAGATGCAAGAACCAAAGCACCCCAGCTTTGAGTAAATGATTGATATTAAAAAAAAAAAATTTTTAACTTTCAATCTCAACTATTTATTGTTATTGCTGCCACTCACTTACCGAAATATGCCCATGTGAGAGTGGTGTACGCCACTTTAGCAATCACCTTTATATCATTCGACATTATAGCAAAATATCTTTTAAAGGAATGGGAAGAAAGGCAACGTAGCTTCTTTTTTTCTTTCTTTTTTGGGTGGGGGGTGTTTCTTTCCCTAAATGAGTTTTCTTACCGTATTTTAAAGACCAATGTAATTGCACTTAGATGTTTGATAATTAACAATTCTCTAAATTGAAAAGTCATGCAATTTTGACTATGCTAACTACAAGGTTACAACATTATTAGCTTTCTTATTAATGATTTTTAATTATGTTCATGAAGAAAATAATATGCTCTATATGATAACATAACTCTTGCCCGGCCCATTTGTTATGTCTGACATCAATAGTTATCTTCTAAAATTTATTTTAAAAAAAAAACATTAGTAGTGATTGTACCCTTTTTAAAAATTTATTATTAAAAAAATACACAAACAAATTTAGTAGTCTTCTTCTAAAAATTATTGGGCCAATATATATAATTTTGTTTTACACACTCGCTGGTTATGGTGTGCCCTAAGTTCAAGTAGAAGCCTGGGGTGGATAGGGGTAGATTTACTAATTTAGATAGATTTCTAATTAAGTTCTAATAAATATATATATTAGTTTATATTGCATTATAAATTAAATAAATAAATATAATATTATATATTTATATATAAATCTGTACAATATTATACATATTTAATCTTTCATGTAAATCTTATATATAAATAGGATAATATAAACCAATAATTATAAATATAAAAAGAAAACCAACAAATACAACAAATTGTCAAATTCACAGTATCTATTTTCTTTATCTAAACTAATCGCTAATCCGTGTTATGCATGTGAACCTATCTATTTGTGGGGTAGACTAAAATAACTTTATAAATCCTAAATTGATTAAGAAACTACATTATTGCATGATTTATACTTATATAACTTTAATTTGTGTTACAATTTGATAAAGAAGTCATTACTTGAATATGCAATGGCTTACAAAAAATTTGTCAAACAATTTCAGATATTGCAAAAAAATAACTCAAAAATTCAGATATTAAAACTTCTGAAAGACTGAAAAAATTAAAGAATCAGATAATTCACTGCTTAAAAATTATTGAAATAAAACAAAATATATATGACTAAACAATAGAGAAATATGAGTTACATTCAAAATAATCATTTTAATTATTGCAAGCTTTTTTATCTTGTAAAAAATGGCTAAAGAGAACTTAGTGGTTCATATACGAAAATTATTTTTTAACAAATACATGAAAAACCATAAAATAATTTTTTCTAAACAAAGTAGAGAAAAAGAAAATAACATAAGAATAGCTCATACCTCTACTAGACTATAAATAATATATATATATATATATATATATATATACACGGATCCGACTTTTGTCCGATGGCCAGTGCCACTGGACACGTGTCCATATCCTGATAGATCCAGTGGCCAGTGGCCACTGGACAGAAGCTAAACCATATATATATATATATATATATATATATATTTATTAAGGTTTGCATTGCTTTTATACTGATCCGGCTTTTGTCTAGTGGCCAGTATCACTGGACACGTTGGATTGCGGACATGTGTCCATATCTTGACAAATCCAGTGGCCAGTGGCCACTGGACAGAAGCTAAACCCTATATATATATATATATATATTGAGATTTACATTACTTTTATAGTGTTCATGATTTGATAATAAGTTTGAGTTTAAGTTAGAAATAAATTATCAACGTTTAAGTTTAAGTTTGACTTGCTAATGAGATAGAGTTTCATTATTTGATAAGATTGAATTAAACAAGAAAAATTTTGTATAAAAGAATGATAATGATGAGTTTGAGTTTGAGTTTAAGTTTGACTTGTTAGAGAGATAGAGTTTCACTCTTTGTTCAGTTTGGACTAAATAAAAATAATTTTATTTAAATAGAATGATAATTTTATTTAATACTATCCTCACGTATAAATTTGAGGGTTTTAGAGATTTTGATTATATATATATATATAGGATAAATTCCACAAACCTGCCCTGAGGTTTGTGATAATACCAATTAAGTTCATAACATTCCAAAATCTACCATTTTAGTCCTCAAAAGACAAATTTGTCTCTGCCTTTCTTTCTCTTTCTAAAATCTGTCTTTGTTCCTCTCCCATTCTCTCTTCTCTTTCTCTCGCTCTCAGATCTCCCACTGCATTTTAATTAATTCAGCCCAAAATTCGTTTGCTGTTTTTTTTGTTTCGAAATTTTTTTTGTCCATTAACTCCTCTCTCTCTCCCACTCTATCTCCGTTAATCTCCTCTCTCTCTTCTCTGAATTCTCTCTTAGATCTCTCTCTAAACCCAAATAAAAAAAAATACCCATTTCAAAAGCCCATCTTCTTTGT
Organism: Lithocarpus polystachyus; assembly: GCA_033629205.1. NCBI lineage: Eukaryota > Viridiplantae > Streptophyta > Magnoliopsida > Fagales > Fagaceae > Lithocarpus > Lithocarpus polystachyus. The sequence goes on along the minus strand of CM066171.1, from coordinate 51,240,598 downwards.
CTTCTTCTTGCTCGCCTGGGAAGAATCCGCCTCCTCTTTGGGAGCTAGACCGGCGTCGGAGTCTCGGTCTAAGCCTCAAGCAGCTCCTTTGGTAAGAAAACCTTCTCTCGGCTTTCTCCCTCTCACGCCCTAACGCTTCAGCTCTCTTTGTCTCGTGATTTTGGGTGAAGGAGGAGCAGCAATTGAGGAGTAGATCGGTGAGTTGTGTTTTGGGTGGAAGTGGATTATGATTTTGGGTAGGTAAGTGGATTAAAATAAACTTTGTTGGTTTTTGGGTGGCACCGTGGCAGTGGTTCCATTCTAATGGTTTTGGGTGGTATGGTTTTGTTGGGAGGTGGTTTTCTTAGTTGGCTATGGTGTGGGTGATATGGGTTTGCTAGGCAATGGGTTTTCTAGGCAGTAATAGGTGTGGGAGATATGAGTATGGTGGTCAGTAGCTTTTCTAGTGGCTGTTGGGCGGTGGGTTTTGAGAGAGAGATCTGAGAGAGAGAGAGAGAAAGAGAAGAGAGAAAGGAAGAGGAACAGAGACAGATTCGAGAAAGAGAAAGACAATTAGGGGCAAAATTGTCTTTTGAAGACTAAATTGATAAGTTTTAGAATGTTATAGACTTAATTGGTATTATTACAAACTTTAAGGTAAGTTTGTGAAATTTATCCATATATATATATATATATATATATTTATTTATATGTTTGTATGGGTCCCATTCACTTACAGCTACGCCTACACCTACAACTACACCTAAAAGTTATGTGTTGTCTTCTCACATTCCTCCACCACGCATTTTACTTTTTTTACCTTCCCAACCAGTCATCCCTATCACAGAATTTACATCTCATATACTCATTTAACGTCTCTCTCCCTCTCTCTCTCTCTCTCTCTCTCTCATAGACACACAACACGTATCTTTTCTTTCCTCGGCATCAGCAACACTGCATCGTCACTTTATTGACCATGCACCAGACTTCATCTGACAGTATCTTCCCAAGTTTTCAAACTCCACACATTTTACTTTTTTTGTTTTTTTTTTTTTTCTTTACGAACAAGTCATTTATTGCTTAGTTATTAGAATTTACTTTTTTCTCTCTCTCACGCACAGCACAACATAACACATGTTATTTTCTAGCATCAAGAACACTGCCTTAGTAAAATTTTGTTTGCGTATTATAAGTTATAACCTCTCTTTAAAGCATTAACGGGATGCGCGATAGAAATAGAAAAAAAATGTAAAATTTATAAATTTTGTCTAAAAATATTAATATCAACTTATAATTGTGATATTGTAATAACTGTTACTATAATAAATTTATACAGTTACTATAATATATTTATAAATTTATTATAGTAAATATGTAAATTTATATGGACATTATTTATTTTATATTTAATTTTTTATTATTTTTTACGTATTTCAAAGATAAAAAAAAAAATGAATACCGATTGTTTTCTAAACTGATGTTGATTGTTGTATGTGAAGTTTAAAAAAAAATTTGTACATCAAATTGACAAAGTTTTTTCAAAAATGAACTTTTGAAAAGTTATACATAATTTAACCAAATAAAAAATTGTATATAAAAGTTGACTTATAAGCTAGTCTCAAACACATATACTATTTGTTGAAATATTCAGTTTTTAAACTATGTATTTTTCATTTTGGCACATAGGGCTGTAAATTAGCCGAGTCTAGCCAAATTTGAGTATTAAAAGTGCAATAGCATTTATTTAAAAATTTTTTTTTGAACACAAGTTGAGCTTAAGCTTATCGTCAAACATGATTTTATATTCATTTTGACTCATTTTCTTATCAAACAAGCTCGAGCTTGTTCATGAGCTATTTGATTAACTTATTATTTTCTTATTTATTGTTAAACCATTACTAAAATGTTTTACATCTTCACAATTCTATAAATTTTTACTACAAATAGAATGTTTATATCATCAATAAATTACAAATAATAATTTAATATCATATGGATGTATTGACAAACTTATATTATCAAATTTCAAATTTATATACAAAATGTAATATTATATATAGTAAAATCGAGCCTTCATATTCACGAACTTGTTCACAAACAAATTATAATGTTTGGATTTGACTCATTTAATAATTGAGTCTAAACTTAAAACTTAAACCTTCATTTGTTTTTTAAACAAAAGAATATAAAAGAGAATTGTGGATCGAATCAATCTTTGATTGTGTTCGCCATAGTTTTAAAGAGGGATTTTGCAGATTAGCACAGTGAGGGGAAAATTTATGATAAGTTAACATACGTTGAAAAAGATACTGGAAACTAGCATCTTGAGTTTTAAAAACTCAAGATTGATGACGAAAATTGAGGCTTTCAAACTCGAGTTCTACTGTTGTCGTGTGTCAATTTAGCCACATAAAATGCAAAACCGAGTCTTTAAAACTCAAGTTCTAAAATGCAAAACCAAGTCTTCAAAACTCGATTTTTGTTGGCCTTGAAGAAAAACAAAACCTGAAGAACACAGCACCGAAGAAGACGATCTGGTTAGAGATCTGCAACGCCAAAGAAGACTATCTGGTGCTGGGTGGGCGATTTAGTTGGAGAAGAATGCTAGTGGATGATCTGATCTTCAACGACTGGGTGGATGATCTGGTCTTCAACAACGAGGAAGAATGAACAGACGTGAGGAAGAGATAAAGGACGCTGACGAATAGAGGAACGATCTGACGAAGAGACGAAGAACGCTGACGAACAGAGGAATGATCTGGCGAAGAGACGAAGAGCAGAGGAAGAACGCTGGAGCTCCGATTGGCCACGAGGAAGAAAAAGAACGTTGGATACACAGAAGAACGCGAGGAAGAAGAAGTGAAACTTGAGTCCTAAAAACTCGAGTTCCTCGTAGATTTTCTTCCACGCCATCTCCCACCTTAGAAATTGAGACTTAAAAACTCGAGTTTTAGATACTCAAGATCTTAGTTTACAACATTGTTTTGAAAAGTGATAACTAACTAAATTTTTTGATATTTAATATTATCTGAAAAAATAATTCTAGTTTTAAAAACTAAAACGTACTAAAACCAAAAAGAGAATTGGTTTTAAAAACCAAACCTTCACTTGAGTTGACATCATCCTGACGGTTAAACAACCCCTACAATTTCCTTATTTTTAAAGTTGGATTTTGCAAATGTGTGTCTTCAAGGCATACATTAAGTTTTTCAATTTTAAAAAAATATTTTCAAATATAAATAGTTTAATTTATACCATTAGGACATATATTAACCAAACCTTTTAAAATTTTGAAGTAAAACACCACCCAGTAAAAGGATTCAGTCAATACACCCATTGTTTTAGTTTTGGTTTTTTTTTTTTCCCTATTTTTTGTGTGGATAATCCCGCTGTTTTAATTTTGTTCACTGACCTTTATTTATTTCACTCTGTCCTACTGCCACCTAGCTTCATTTACTTTCATTTATCTTCATCCATTGACTCAAAATACCATCCTCTCGTTCCAAATCCAAAGTATTCTTCCTCAGTAAATCCTCACAGACGCGACTCTCACTCTCCCTCTATCTTTCTGTCACTCTCTCTCAAAAGTCGTGTATTTAAGCGGGGGTCATAAAGAATTGCAGGCGTGAGAGTAGTAAAATTTTCGCAGATAAAAAATGATCAATTTTGTTGGTTGAACTGTTGCCTTAATACTTAAAAGTAATTCAACCAGGTTTTTGTTTTCTTTCTAAATTATAATATTTTAAAAATAAATTATTGGCCGAAAATTGTAACGATTATAATTTAAATTCATTATTAAAGTTATTTTTTTCTCAGCCAATACTTAAAGTAATTAAACCAAGTAATGTTGTTTTAATGATGTTATTTGTATTTTTTAAAAATATATATGGATGGAAAAATATATAAAAATAAATATAATATTATTTAAAAACTAAAAACATATGCTGTTTTAATGATGTTATTTATAATTTTTGAAAATATGTATGGGTAAAAAAATATATAAAAATACATATAATTTAAAAACTAAAAATATATGTTTAAACACGTGTATAAAACGAACCCTTATTATTGTAAAAGCATTGTAAAAATACTATACACAAATGACCACAACTCCCAACCACAGGAGCTTCTAAATGAGTGTTTTTTTTTTTTTTTTTTTGATAAGATCTAAATGAGTGATATGTACACACTAATGGGTATGCACTAACACTAAGAGCATTCACATCAGTATGTGCAAAAATTTTTTTATTTTACACATCTAAAACCTACTTTTTCTATTTTACACATCTATTTTTACAAAACATCTATATCAGTTTATCTATTATACACATTTATTCAAATAAAATATTCATTTTTTTAACACTGTGAACAGTAACCGTGAGAGTAAGGTGAGAAAGGAAATAAGAAAAAAAGTGAGGAGAGAGAAAAAAAGAATAAAAAAATTATTTACACGGTGAACAATAATCGTGTATATATGCACTGTTACTATTTATTTACAAGACCATTGTGTATATTTAGACATTTTTACAAAGACTGATATGGAGATTTTTGGGATTAAAATGTGTAAAACTGAGCACTTTTTATATTTTAGAAGACTATCTACGAACTGGTGTTGTTGCTCTAACTTGTCTATTTTACGAGACCATTGAAACCAATTAAAGAGTTTAAAACTTATTTGATTCACAATTCAAATCCAACACTAATAATAATTAAACATACTTTCATAAAAAAACAAAAATAAAATCAAACATACTTCCCTTCTATAATTACCCTCATACATGCATTCTTCATTCTCTGCGTCCGTCCTCTTCTATGTTTCTTCTTACTGATTTTCCCTACCTCTTTCGTTTTCCTTTTCTTTTTTCCTCCACTGTTTTTCCCTAACCCTCATCTTCTCCTTTTTATCTCCCAAGCCAGCTTTGTTCTTTGTGCGCCATGGCCAAGCCTCTCTTTCTTCCAATCATGCCCATTCTTCTCCTTGCTTGTCTCTGTCGATCTCATGGACTTAAATTTGTGTATATGTACCAGCAATACATGAGAAGAAGACGTAGAAAATGGCACCATTGTGGCTTTGCTTGCGGCATTCAAGCACTTCGGGCACATGTTGCTGAACTGCTTATATTGCCAAAGTGGTATTTATTTTTTTCATGCATTGATATCCTTTCTTCCTTCAAGTTTTTTTTTATTTAAAGCCATTTTCACCCTCTAATTGGTATTCCCTAATGAGAAATCTGTTGCAGGAATTTGAAATGGAAGGATTTCGAAAGATTTAACCAAGTAAGTTGCTTATTTTTATTCAATTAAAAAATAAAAATAGATATTTGTTTGAATCGAAAATTCAATTAACTATTTTTTTAATTTGTTTTTCTAATTGTATATAATGTGCTCCATGTTGTGTACCAAAAATTATAATCCAAAAATTCATATTTAAGCCATTATAAGAAATCTCCAAAGTAAATAAATTTAGTCTTCAAAATAAAAGCATAAAATAAATATTTTGAGGTTGTTCTGTGTTACTGACTTTTAACAATAATATGAACTTTTGTTGCTTGAGTAATTTTTATATATACAGTTTGGTTTATGTTACCACATATATGTAGGGAAATGAATTTTGAAACAAGTGACGAGCTTGTACACACAGCATATATATTTAACCGGGCATGCAAGGGTCGTAACTTATATGAAAAGTACCAATGCATACAAATGTACAAACAAGATATGAATGGGTACAATATATTTTACATGGAAATGAGTAGAAATGTCGAAATGTATTTAGAGTATTATGCCATATTTTTGGAAAATGTGTAATACATTGAGCACTCAATATGGATACAAGGGTAGCAAATGAGTTCTCTTGGAAGAGTTTGTGGCAATTACATTGGTGGTATTTGGTTATGGCATGTGTAATAGAATGCTTAAAGATAGATTTCAGCGTTCGGATGAGACAATAAGTCGATACATGAAAATGGTAGTTACATTGTTAGGCAATGTTATGTCACAAGATATTATCAAGCCTGTTGATTCTGCATTTCCTAATGTGCCACAACATATTCTCAATTCTGATAGATATTGGCCACATTTCAAGGTACTTTGTTATTTTTGTATCTTGATTTAATTTTATTCAATTTATCTTTATAATGAAAACACGTTGCAAATTTCACATGATATTTTTTATGGTAATGATTAGGATTGCATTGGTGTGATTGATAGGGTTCATGTTCTCATAGTCTTACTAGTTCATAAGTAATATAAATACAGAGGAAGGAAATGGGAGCCACCAATCAATTGCATGTGTGCTTGTGATTTTGACATAAAATTCACATTTGTATGTGTTAGATGGGAAAGGTCAGCACATGACACAAGAATAATTTTAAATTGCCTCAATAATGAAAGTGACAACTTCTCAAAATCTTCACTTGGTTTGTATTGTTGAATTTTAATTAATGTATTAAAGTATGTGTTATGTAGTGAAAATGCTAATGCAATAAACATTCTCATTTGCAAGAAAATATTATCTTGTTGATTCAGGATACCCTATGAAGAAACCATTTAAAGGGAAGATGTACCACCTTCCCGATTTTCAACGAGGCAACACCACAAAATCCAGAGGAGAAATTTAATTATCTCCATTCATCATTTCGATCTGTCATAAAGTGAACTTTTGGTGTTTGGAAGAATAGATGAAGAATTTTGAGAGATGTCCAACTATGATGTATGCATTCAAGAACGCATTATTGTTTCTACAATGGTTCTTCATAATTTTATTAAAGCACATGAAGATAATGTATTTGGACAAGGGCTTTCTAGAATAGACACATGCAAAAGTAGTGAGGGAGGTTATTACGTTGACTTGGCACATGTGATCTCTTTTTTAGATGAACTTGAGATGAAAGTAGTTTGGAATAATATCACAGTATCGATATGTGGGATTCTTCCATCGTAGGGCTTTCTTTGTTACTAATGCTATAATTACCATTCATATTATGATTTTTTTTTTGTCAAGATCTAAAAACTTGTTATAATTATCATTAACATTATGGTATTTTTTTGGTGACTCTAATTGAAGGTTTTGATGAAATATGTATCTTAATTATGATATAACAAACTTGATAGTAAATTATAGCTAAGACAAAAAAAAATTTAGTTATTATTATTGTTGTTGTTGTTAAATATTTTTTTTCATATTTGAAAATCACTTTGCATATTTAAGCATTAAAATAGGGTTAAAATTACACATTAAAAAAACTATAACAATGTTTTAAAAACACAACTATAGCTTTTTTTTAAAAAAAAAAATCTTTAGTCGCATTTATAAAATGCTGCTGTAAGTTCAAGACCAATACCGGCACTTTTGAAAGCGTTGGTATAGACCAATTGGGTCTATTGCCATGGTATATTAGCGACACTACAAAACATGACTATAGAAAAAGTGGGTATAGCTCAAATAGATTTATATTCATGTTTTTAGGAGCTACAACAGCGTTTTAAAAACGTGGCTATAGACCTTTTTTTGGTAGTGTGTACTTATGCATGTCCTAATTCGTTTTCAACCATTTTAAATGATGTATGAAAACCATAACTTTTGAACTGCAGTACTGCATAGTTATATCGGATGGCATTTGAAGATTAGTAGTTGTGAAATCTCTTCTACTAATTTTTTTTCAATCTGTATTTGATCTTTAATCCATATTTGATATTCTGTTCTAATATGGATTGAAAAAAATTAATAGAAGAGACACTTATATGCAACTTTTAAAACTTGTAACATTCTAATAAATAGCATTTTAGTACTTATAATAAATTTGTTTGATTACGTGAGGTAGTGTTAACGACTAATACTGAATCAAGCGGTTGAAGCATTATGTTACAAATGGTTCAAATTCTAAAGTACGAATTATTAGGCAAATAGGAAAATCCAAAACAGTGGAATTAGTGTCGTCACCGAAGGTGGCGTTACTCACTATGGTGTTTTAAATGATATTATTGAGTTGAATTATTCGGACAGTATAAGACATGTCTTATTCAAATGTAAATGGATTGACATTCATAGTAGGAGGGGATATAAGATTGATGAGTTTGAGTTTCCTCTTGTAAATTTTATCCATTTGATGCATGGTGGGGATGAATTGATATATTAACCATTTTTCTTAGCATTTGAAGTTCACAAGTATTTTATGTGGAAGATAAAAGACACAAAGGCTGGTTTGTTATTAAAGCTAAAGCTAATGATGTGTTTGATGTTGGTATTGGTCCCCAATGTGATGATGATGACATAGATACATTTTGTGAGAACATTCTTTACAATTTAACTACTAATGATGCACATGATGGTGTGAATGACAAACTTGGTTTGGCTCAAGATGATGTAAAGGGAATGACAATCAATGCCATTATTGGTGATTGAGACTTTCATGAAGAAGACCACTTAGATGATTATGAGTTTATTGATGATGAGTTGAATGATGAGGGTGACAACGAATCTGAGTACAATGATAATGAGTAATGTAATTGTCTTTTGGTGTATTTTGTATAATTATATTGAAGTTGTTAACAAAGTAGTAAATTATTAGTAGAATATGTTCTTTTCTATGATGTTCAAAATTTGTCACTTTTTTGAAAATGAACTATTTGTGCCCACTTATGTCTCCTTAAGGTATTAGAGAAGACAATATAATCGTCATTATGAGTAGTTGTACTAATTGTAATTATGACCATGTTTAACTTTGGCATTGCGCTGACTCAACTTTCGATTTTAGAAATGGTGGATTGTACCTATAGACATTACCCACCAGCCAAGCAAATAGAGGGGGCTATGCAACAACTTGGGCAATTGAGGAGGGGTCAATAGTTTGACTTGAAGAAATGATGCTATAAAGAGGGGATGACGAAAGAATATGTACTCCGGTTGGCACCGTCGAATGTTGACAGAGGGCAGTTTCACAAATTCGTTGATTAATGGTTTTTGAAGAATGTACAAGTATTACTAATATTTTCCATGATATGGCTTGTGTTAATATACCAAAGATTTTATTGGACTTTACTGAGTTGATTAGATTGTTGATTTTGTTTGTTGGCCATTGCGGGAGTGTATTTGTAGACATTGTGTGAGAAGAATGAAGCCTGTTGTGCAAACCAATTGGAATACATTATTTCTTACATCAATTCTGCTAAACAAAGAAAAAACAAATTTATTACGGTGGCTATACATTTAAATTTGTTCTACAGTTTTATTGCTATATATAGGTTGTACTTCATATTGCCATATATTTTGCTATTTTCCACATGAACTCTTGTATATTATACTGAATGAATATGGGTAGCTACACTACAAAGATGATAGTATATAGACTAAAACACATCTTCATCCTATAACTATTTTAATGAATCTAATGAACATTGTAAGTATTATCGACATTACGTTTATCCTTCTTACTTTACTTATATTCTCAAACAAATAGGTAAATGTTAATTATAGATGCATGAAATTATTTGTATTATCTATTGAAAGTAATATGTTATTTGGTTCAATTGTGAATTAGACCATGATGAAAGAACTTCTGATTGTTGAGGGAACACAATTACATAGAGAGAGCAGTGGTGGAGGAATCCTATGGGTATATGAGGATGCACATGCTAAGGTGATGGGTCTAGAGCACCATGGGCGTGCATGTGGGGTGGGTTTTGGATGAACCCCATATGGTAGAAATGTGAGAACCCTTGAACAGTATACCATGAATCCATCGCCGTCCAATGAAATGTCCCAGAAAGTTTAGCAATTGGAGCCTAAGTTAGCATCTTTGAGGAAGCAACTAGCTGAAGAAGAAATATTCGGTCTAAGGGAGTAACTGGACAAAGAGAGAAATGAAAGGAGGGAAGAAATGTTGCAAATGAGACAAATGATGTATGCATTCTTTATTTTAGAATCAGGTAAAATAAGTTATTGTTATGAAAATTGATTTAATGCATTGAGTTGGAAAAAAAATAGTTGTATTGCGTTCTTTTTGGGCTAGAAAGTGGTTTGATGTTACTTCATTAGTAACGTTGTTGTTAAATTACTTATAATGTTGCCTTTATTTTATTCAGGATAATGATGATGATACATATTGATAAGTATTATTCTGTTGCAAGAAGTCTACGTCAAGGGACTCTAATTATGGAATATGTCACTTGTGGTATTTTTTGGTTTGAGGACTACGTAGTTATTTACTTTTCTATTCAATGTATGAATTAGGATACTTAACGTTTTATATGTCATTTCTAGACATTTGGATTGTCTTCTTTAATTTGCATTTCAATGTATATATTATAGCCTGTCATTGTATTAAGTTGATAGTTTGGAATGTCTAGTTCTTTATTTAGTATTGAATTTTGTGGACTTATAAATAGGGTGACAAAACTGCCCCGAATTCTGTGAACTACCCAGGGGAAAAAAAAAAAGCACCTATACTAGTGTTCTAAAGCGTCGCCATAAGCCAAAGACCTACTAAGACCTATAACGACGTTTTAAAGTGCCGCAATATGTGAACTACCCTATAGCGGCATTGTAGCAACACGGCTAAAGCTAATTTAAAAAAAAAAAAAAAGAAAAAAAAAAGAAGAAGAACCCTTTAGTGGTGTTTTAAAGTGCCACAATTGTTGAAAGTCCTATTCCTGAGTTTTTCAAAACGTTGGTATAGCCAAGCTGCTATTGCGATGATGCAAAACTGACGCTAGAAAATGCCACCATAGAAAGTGCCAGTATAGCCCAAATGGACCTATATATGCTGGCACTTTTTGGAGATATACCCGCATTTTTAAAGTGCCGGTATAGGCCTTTTTTTTTTTTTTTTTTTTTTGTAGTGATGTATTGTAAATGGTGATGGTGAATTGCAATACAACTATACCGCACTTCACATATTTTATAAGGGTTTTATTAATGTATGCCCTTATATATAAGGGTTTCACAATTCATAGTTGTTTGTTGAGTTTATGATATGTAATAATTTTATATACTATCATACAATATAATTTAACAAAAAATATATATAATGTTATCTATTTATGTTTCGTAGGAAAGATTATATAGAAGTTAAGTTCAAGATTATCAAATAATTTTTTTAAGTGATTATTTAAAAAATTATTATAAACTTAATTCATAATCAAAACATAAATAAATTTAATACAATGAAAGAACATAAGATATAATTTTATTGAGTTAAAGTTCATTATGAAATAATTTATTTGGTTTGGGTAATCGTTTTTTTTTTTTTTTCTACTTAGGAATTTTGCTATATTTAGCTTCCTCCCATGAAAATTTTCTAGCTCCTCCACTAGTGAAATACCAATAATTTTGTTCTTAGAAAACACTTCCGTGGATGGTTGACTATATGAAGTTTATGTCAATTTTTTTTTCCATGATATTTCTTTGTTGAAAGGGTTTGTTTCTATTGCTCTAGGAAATATAAGAAAATTATTGGCTTTTGTTTTTCAAATTTTGCAAATATTTTACAATATGCTTTATTGGGATTTGCCCATTTCTCTTGTAATTGATTGTTTGATTGTGATAAGTGTTCTCCAAGTTTTTCCATTTTTTGCAATTTGGCTTATTGTTCTTTGATGATTGGGATTAGTATATGGGATTAATTGTGTTATTTATAATACATACTGTACTAGCTTGAAACCCCATGCATATGCATGGATATACTTAAAAAAAATATATATATATATCTATGTATTAAGATATGTAGTATAATTCTTACATATATAATTTATGTGGGAAATAGAAATTTGATAAGGTTACATTGCCACATGTCATACCTGAGGCCGAGGAGGCCATTGCAATTCTGAGAAGATCACACTCTCTGATAGTAAGGCCACGTCAGTGGCACATTTTCAAAGGAGGTTATACTAAAGAGAAAGAGCTTCGGAGAAGGGGTTAGCCCTGACTAAAGGGACGGTGGTTGCCACCATATTTAATGTATCCCACTAAACCTCTTGGCTACATTTATGTGGAGGAGACCCTTGAATAGTACTGTTTTAGTTGCCGCAACTCACAAGGGGTTTGAGAAAGTGTCTGATGGGATAAGTACTCAAGTAGTAGCCTGGGTGATTAACAAATGAAGGGCCAAGATCATCTAAAGGTAACTATATAACGTAAGAAACCCTCACGGGAGAGGAGATCAGGAAATCTGTAGAAAAAATACTGTAGCAACAAGAACTGAAATTGTATCCAAGTCTGAAAAAATTATATTCAAGAACCATCCTTCTCGGACTTCGCTAATGAAGGATTTCTTTGCACAAAAGCTTGTCTTTCTTTGCTTTCTTATTATCTTTAATTCATTGTGCATGTTACTTGATCCATTGAAGCCTAGTTTTTAAGTCCACTCTCTACAAATTCATTGTGTTGCTCTGGGCTTGAATCCTTCTACCTCTTGGGCTCAGGAACCAAAACGCCGCCCTTATAATTTATTAATAGTTATTCTTATATATATATATATATATATATATTAACTCTTTAAAATTCTTATATATGTATTTTTAACTCTTTAAAAGTCTTATAAGAATATTATTAGGTACAAAATGTAAATTGTCCATTTTTAATTTTTAATATATATATATATATTTTATGTTTAATAATTCTAGACCCTTTGCTTTTTGTATACAATACCTCACTTGAATGTTTATTTATGATGTAATCCCACATTTGACTCTAAAATTAAGAAATAAAACTCTCTAAAAATAAATAATTTAGGACACATGGCGCAAAATTAGACTTCAATTGTAGAATTTAATTGGATTTTCTCTTAAGTTTTACCTATATATATATATATATAGAGAGAGAGAGAGAGAGAGAGAGAGAGAGTAATGTGTAAGCAAGATTAAGATCCAAATTCAAATTCAAATTAGCCTCAAATGGTAGTATTTTTTATATATAGACAATGTCTACTATAATTTATTTAGCTTTGGTGTCAAGAGATACATTAATAACCCTTGACATGAAATTTTGGACGCCATAGTAATAACTCACAAGGTAAGACAATCATAGTACACTTTAGAATAATGGTGCAAAACTTTTACTCCAAATGTGCCAATACAAATTAGTAGAGGGCTTAGTTTACCTCCTGTTAACACTTTTTGTAAGATCTAATACAATTCTTTAAGTTAAGAAGTCATGCAATTTGACTATACTCAACTACTAGGTTACAACATTATTAGCTCTAATGAGATTTTATTAATGATTTTTATGCTCATGAACAACATAATATGTTCTACAGTGACAGCATAATTCAGTTATAAAAAAAATAGTGATAATATAACTCTTTCCCATTTTGTTGCGTCTGAAATCAATAGTGGTCTTCTTAAGAAAAAGAAGAAGAAGAAGAAGAAGAAGAAGAAGAAGAGGCAATCGTACTTTTTTTTTTTTGAAAATTTATTATAAATAAAAAATACAAAGAATAAATTTAGTAGTCTTGTTCGAGTAGCAGCATGGGTTGAATAGGGGTAGATTTAGATAGATTTCTAACCATGTTCCACTTTTTTTTTTTTTTTTTTTTTTTTTTTTTAAAGAAAAAGAAAAAGATAGAGAAAAAAAAGAAAGAAAAATATTAGTTTATATTCTAGGCGAAAATACACTTTTATTCTCTACATTTTGGGCTAATTTCCATTTTGGTCTCTAAATTGATTTTGCGCCTACCTCGGTCCCTGAAAACAGAAAATCATTTCAGTTTTGGTCCCTGTTGTCAACCCACTAACAGAAATATCTTACATAGCAAATGGAGTGCATAGGTGGCATGTTAAATGCTGACGTGACTAATAAAATAATATTAAAAAATTTATTTGGCTTTTAGAAAATGACATGTCAGCATTTTAATTAGTAAAAAAATTTTCAATTTAAACTGAAAAAATTCAAAAACAAAAATAAGAACAAAAAAAAAAAATCAATTTTAAAGATTGAGAAAAAATTTTATAGCAATTATTTCAATTTTTCTTGAACTTTCTTAAGAAACAAACGCTAAATTAACACTCCTTCTCACTCTATATTAGCATTTCTGTGTTCGTGTTTGTATTTATTTCATTTTTTTTATTTCTTTTAAGATAAACCAAAAAAGTAAAATCAAAACAAAAATAAAAATAAATAAATCTTTTTTTCTTTCATTTTTTTGCCCTTGATGTTCAGAGGGTTTGTTTGTGTTATGGGTTTTGTTTATGTTTTGAGATTTTGCCCTTGATGTTTTGGGTTTGTTTGTGTTTTTTTATTTTTATTTTTACGTGGATTTGTATATTTTCTAGGTTTATGGGTTTATTTCTTGGATTTATGGGTTTGATTTACTAGAGGTTTCAATGTTGAATGTGTTAGAATTTTATGTGCTGAGATTGATTATGAGCGGGTTGGCCTGTTGGGTTTGTCTTGATTTAGGGAAAAATATGAAGCATGAAGTTCATGTTTTGGGAAGAAGAACAATGTTCTTCTGAAAAAATAATGAAAAGCAAAAAAAAAAAAAAAAAAAAAAGATTTAAGGGTTTAAAAAAAATTATTTCATTATTTGTTTTTTAATTTATAAGGTGGCTTTTTTATTTATTAAATCCTGACATGGATGCTGATGCAGTATTTTTAATATTATTTTATTAGTCACGTTAGCATTTAACATGTTGTCTATGCACTCTATTTGTCATGTAGGATTTTTTTGTTAGTGGGTTGATGGCAGGGACCAAAACGAAAACGATTTTCTGTTTTTGAGGATTAGGATATGCGCAAAATCAATTTAGAGACCAAAATAAGAATTTGCCCAAAATGTAAGGACCAAAAGTATATTTTCGCCTATATTTTATTATTAATGTAAAATTTTCATAGTAAATTAAACAAATATGAATAATATTATTCATTTATAATTACAATATGTTATTTTTTTATGGGAAATTGAAAAGCTGTTAAAATAGTTAATTATTTTTTGGTTTTTTATAAAAAATTTCTTAAAATAATTTACTAATGTATGTCTTAAGAGCACGCGTTAATTCAAATAGATCCATATTTTTTATTACAAATATATATATTAGTCTAACATATAAATATCATACAGTTTAGACTTTAAACTAAGTAAACAAAAACAAAAAACAAAAAACCAAACAAACACATCTTTAATTGGTTTCAAAGGTCTGGTAAAATAGGACAAGTTAATGCATACCCGTTTGTGTGTACATAACACTCGTTTCGAAGCTCTTGTGGTTGGGAGCTGTGGTCATTTTGTGTATAGTATTTTTACAATACTTTAATAATAATAATGGTCCTTTTAATACATGTGTTTAAACACATATTTTTAGTTTTTAAACAATATTATATGTATTTTTATATACTTTTTCATCCACACATATTTTCAAAAAATATAAACAACGTTACTAGAACAACATTACTAAATTGGCCCTAAATTTCAAGTGATGGATTTGTTATTGGTTGAGAAAAAAATAACTTTAATAATGAATTTAAATTATAATCGTTATTTATTACAATTTTCGGCCAATAATTTATTATAAAAATATTATAATTTAGAAAGAAAACAAAAACCTGGTTTAATTACTTTAAGTATTAAGGCAACAGTTCAACCACCAAAATTCATCATTTTTTATCTGCAAAAATTTTACTACTCACACGCCTGCAATTTCTTTATTAGAGCATTCCCATTAAGGATGCTAAAAGGAGCATATGCTAAATTTTAGCATCAAAACACCAAAAAAGGCACTCCATCAAAGATTTCAAATGGCAAAATTTTTGCCATACTGCTATAGTGAGCTTGCATTAATACAAGCTCACTGTAGCTTGGATTGTAAAATTTTTTTTTTTTTTATTCTCATGTCTCTTTCTTTCTCTCTCTCTCCACGTCTCTTTTTCTTTTTCTGTCTCTCTGCCTCTTTCTCCATGCTCTTCGTCTCCCTCTATGCTCTTTCTCTATGCTCTTCGTCTTCGACGGTCTGCCTCGCTGGAGCCACCGCAAGCCTCACACTCTTCAAGATCACCTTGGCCCACCCCGCAAGATCGCCTCATCGGCTCTTCAAGATCGCCTCGCCGAAGCCATCGCAAGCCTTGAGCTGTGGGTATGAGTGGGTGGGTTTTGGAAAATCAGATCTGGGTTGTGGATGGGTTTTGGCAGCCTTGAGTGGTTTTATGGTCATGGGTATGAGTTGATTGGGGTGGCTTTGGCTTGTGGGTGTGGGTTGATTGATTTGGTGGTTGGTTGTTGTGGGTTGTGCCGTGGGTTGAGGCCGTGTGGTGGGTGGTTTTTTTTTTTTTTTTTTTTTTTTTTTTTTTTTTTTTATGCTGTTGAGTGTCGTGGTTAGAGGAGAAAAGCTTAGCCCATGGAGGTGGGAGAAGCTTCTGGATCAAGTTGAGAAAGATGGAGATATAGTGGGAGAGAGAGGCAGAGGGAGATGAGAAATAATAATAAAAATGAATAAAAATATTAAAAGAAAGAATATTTAAATGAGATTGTAAAAAATATAGAATGTTTGATGTTTGGTATATTGTAAAATGAAGTGTTAAAATTGTAAAAGTAGTATTTTGAGAGGGTAAATACTAAATTTTTTAGAATGTTTGATGAGAATGCTCTTACCCCCACTTAAATACACGACTTTTGAGAGAGAGTGAAAGAAAGAGAGAGAGAGAGTTGCATCTGTGAGGATTTACAGAGGAAGAGTACTTTGGATTTGGAATGAGAGGATGGCATTTCACTATTTTGAGTCGATGGATGAAGATAAATGAAAGTAAATGAAGGTAGGGGGCAGTGGGACAGAGTGAAAATAAATAAAGGTAGCTGAACAAAATTTTTTTTTGGGGTCACGCTAAAGGTATGCTAACGAGTGCCTTTAGGTATTGGTTAAGAATCTATTTTAGAAAACTTTTTACATTATTTTTATAGAAAATGAAAAAAGTTGTCAAAACATTAACTGCTTTTCTTTCTTTCCCTATAAAAACTTTCTTTAAATGGATTTTAAACAATATCCTAAGGGCATTTGTTAGCATTTTTTTTTTCTGGTTAAAGAACAAAATTAAAACAGTGGGATTATCCACAGAAAAAATAGAAAAAAAAAAAAAAACTAAAACTAAAACAATGGGTGTATTGATTGTATTCTTTTACTGAGTGGTGTTAAGGGTCCGTTTGTTTCGCTTGAAAAGCATTTCAGGAAATTATTTTACACCAAGCTGTGTGTTTGGTTGCGCATGAAAAATTTGGTCAAACGGAAAATCATTTCTGTTGACTGTAAAATATACCCCTCAAACTCGGAAATCATTTACAGGAGTTATTTTACCTTCAAAGCATTTCCGGAATTGAGGCCACTCCACACGGTCCAAGCTCTGCAACTCCACCCCACGCACCAACAAGAGGGAGACAGAGCTCCACCCCACACGTCGACGCCAGTCCGAGGTCCACCCAAACTTCGACGAGCAGCGCCGCCGTTTTCCCCTCGCGCCGGTGATTCTTCTCTTTTCTCACTCATCCTAACCTCCGCCCACTTCGAGCTCCAAATGTACCCGATCCACCAAGGCAAAACTCTCCCTCACGCCGGCAAAGCCCATCTCACCTCCAACATCTTCGATCTGTCGCTCCCATGTGGCCGGCGAAACACTTCTCTCAAACCCACCCTCTACAATACCCGATCCCCTTCAAACCCATCTCCCTTTTCTTCTCTTCTCTCACTCAACCTCATCTCCGAGATCATGCTGCCGAGATCGCACCCCAGCACCGCCGAGATCGCGCTGCCCAGATCATCGCCCATGACCCACCCATGACCGATCTCTCTCTTTGACGATCTACTTGTCCCTTTTCCTCAATTTTTGATCACTATCTCTTCCTCCCTCTCTCAGACCGAATTGTTTGAGTTTAGGAATGATTTTGTTTTTATTTTTGTTTTTTTAAGTTTATATATTGAAATTTTTTATTATAAAATATGTTTGGAAGCTGAGAAAATGTGAAGTATTTGTAAGAAAATAGCATTTTCAGAATGTTACCAAACACCGAAAATCGTTTATCGGACTATTTTTCATTGCAAAACCAAACACCCAAATTTTATTTTCTTTACGGGAATTTACTTTCCCTTGCATTCATTTTACACTCGAAATTCAATTTACATCAAACCAAACGCAGCCTACTTCAAAACTTTAAAAATTAGGAAGGGATAATTACACTTTACCCACCTGTGGTTGACCTCTAATTTGATTTGCCTACCCGTGGTTTAAATTTTGACACTTTACCCACTTGTGATTTCCTCCGTTATTGATCCGTAACCCACCTCTTCTTCAGCCGTTACTCTAACACATAATATGTCAAAAACAAAAGCCCAAACATATCAAAACACTCCTCACATGAAGAACATACATAAACATGAAGAACATGCACCCAGAAAATTAATACAAATCAAATCAAGCAATACCATCCAACTTGCTCACCAAACGTAAGCAAAATTGAAAACTATTAAACTTTCCCAATTCCTCAATAAATTACAGAATGGATCAGATTAAAGCTCGGCCACGTTTCATCGAAATTTGAAAGTGTGGCAAAACGTTTTATCTAAACTAACCTCAACAAGCTCATTGAGAAAAACAAACGCTATTGACATAGCTCTCTCAGGATAGAATCTGCATATATATAATTAACCATACCCATTATATGCAATTTTGTTTTACCCATTTTTCAATCTAATTGTAAATCCTTTATTAGATCCATACCCATAATTTTTATAAAATTAATTTACTATTTGTTATGCTTATTCGACATGTTCGATCTCCGACTATACGATTTTCAAATTATAAGCTTTCAATTATTATTATTATTATTATTATTATTATTATTTAAATACAAAGCAAGAAATATTGATGATTGATAAAAATTTGTAGGCATCAGCATGTGCAGCTGGGGATAGTGCAGCGTACCATAGGACTTCGGTGTTTGGGGACGATGTTGTCATTGTCGCGTAAGCTTGCTCATCCTTTTTTAGCTTTAAATTCACATTTATTTCCAATTTCATTTTGTTTTCCCAAATTTTTTCACCTTTGTTTTGAATTGAATTTCATGAATTTTCGATATTAACAGAGCTTATCGGACTCCAATTTGCAAAGCCAAGCGTGGTGGTTTCAAGGATACTTATGCCGATGATCTCCTTGCACCAGTTTTGAAGGTGGGTTTTTATTAAGTTCTTCTTCTTCTTCTTCTTTTTTTCCTCTAAAGTTTGTGAGGACAAAATCCGATTTTTTTTTTTTTTTGGTTTGTTGGGTATAGCGAAAAGTTTTTATTTTAGTGGTGTTCAATTCAGATGTAGCTTAATTTTGTGATAATTGTTTGGTTTATAGGCAGTGATAGAGAAAACCAATGTGAATCCTAGTGAAGTTGGGGATATTGGGTGGGTACCGTGTTGGCCCCTGGATCTCAAAGAGCAACTGAATGCAGGATGGCTGCATTCTATGCTGGTTTCCCTGGTGGGTTTTTCTTTTTCAGCTCTTAATTTGTTAATCTTGAAGTTATTGGTGAGCAAGTTGGATGGTATTGCTTGATTTGATTTGTATTAATTTTCTGGGTGCATGTTCTTCATGTTTATGTATGTTCTTCATGTGAGGAGTGTTTTGATCTGTTTGGGTTTTTGTTTTTGACATATTATGTGTTAGAGTAACGGCTGAAGAAGAGGTGGGTTACGGATCAATAACGGAGGAAATCACAAGTGGGTAAAGTGTCAAAATTTAAACCACGGGTAGGCAAATCAAATTAGAGGTCAACCACAGGTGGGTAAAGTGTAATTATCCCAATTAGGAAACTGTAGGGGTTGGTTAACGGTGAAGGGCCGTCGGGGTGATGTCAACTCAAGTGAAGGTTTGGTTTTTATAACCAATTCTCTTTTTGGTTCTTTCTTCGGTTTAATTTTTAAAACTATGGTGAACACAATCAAAGATTGATTCAATCCACAGTTCTCTTCTATATTCGTTTTTTTAAAAAAACAAATGAAGATTTAATCCTTAAGTTTAGGCTCAATTGTTAAATAAGTTAATTCCAAACATTATAATTTGTTCGTGAACAAGTTCGTGAAAATGAAAACTTAATTTTACTATATATAATATTATATTTTGTATATAAATTTGAAATTTGATAATATAAGTTTGTCAATACATCCATATGATATTAAATTATTATTTATAACTTATTGACGATATAAACATTATATTTGTAGTAAAAATTCATAAACTTGTGAAGATGTAAAACATTTTAGTAATGGTTTTACAATATATAAGAAAACAATAATTTAATTAAATAGCTCGTAAACAAGCTCGAACTTGCTTGATAAAAAAAATAAGTCAAACTGAACATAAAATCTTGTTTGATAATAAACTTAAGCTCGACTTGTGTTCAAAAAAAAAAAAAAAAAAAATAAATGCTATTGCATTTTTAATACTCAGTTTGGCTAGACATGGCTAGTTTACAGCCTTATTTGCCAAAATGAAAAAGACATAATTTGAAAACTGAAAGATTCAACAAATAGTGTATATGTGTTTGAGACTAGCTTATAAGTCAACTTTTATGTACAATTTTTTGTTTGGTTAAATTATGTATAACTTTTCAAAAGTTCATTTTAAAAAAACTTTTTCCCAATTTTATGTACAATTTTTTTTTTTAACTTCGTATACAACAATTAACATTAGTTTAGAAAACAATCTGTATTCATTCTTTCTTTCTTTTTTCTTTTTTTTTAATCTTTAAAATACGTAAAAAAAAAATAAAAATTAAATGTAAAAAAAATAGTGTTTATATAAATTTACATATTTACTATAACAAGTTTGTAAATATATTTTAATAATCGTGTAAATTTATTATAGTAATGGTTATTACAATATTAATGTAAATTTATACAATTATAAATTAATATTAATACAATTATAATTTTTATTTTAGTTCTATTACGCATCCCGTTAATGCTTTAAAGAGAGGTTAGAACCTATAATACGCAGACAAAATTTTACTAAGGCAGTGTTCTTGATGCTAGAAAATAACGTGTGTTGTGCTGTGCTGTGCGTGAGACTACGGTGAGAGAGAGAAAAAGTAAATTCTAAATTCTTTTTTTGAGAAAGAAAGAAAGAAAGAAAATGTGTGAAGTTTGAAAAGTTGGGAAGATAAAAGTCGGATAAAGTCTGGAGCATGGTCAATAAAGTGACGATGCAGTGTTGCTGATGCTGAGAAAAGAAAAGGTTCGTGATGTGTGTCTATGAGAGAGAGAGAGAGAGAGAGAGAGAGACGTTAAACGCGTAAATGAGATGTAAATTCTGTGATAGAGATGACTGGTTGGGAAGGTAAAAAAGTAAAATGTGTGGTGGAGGTAAATGTGAGAAGACAATACATAGCGTCTAGGTGTAGGTGAAGGCGTAACTGTAAGTGAAGGTGACATATATATATATATATATATATATAATCAATCGAGATCTCTAAAATTTTTACAAATTTTTAAGCTCACACAGTATTAAATAAAATTATTTTTTTTAGTCAAAACTTAACAAGAAGTAAAATTCTATCTCTTTAACAAATCTAACTTAAATTCAAACTCATCATTATCATTTTTTGTACAAAATTATTCTTGATTAATTCAAACTTATCAAATAATGAAACTTTATCTCACTGATAAGTCAAACTTAAACTCAATCAAACGTTGATAATTTATTTCAAAATTTGCGAGATTAATCATGAACACTATAAAAGTAATGCAAACCTTAATATATATATATATATATATTATAACTTAGCAGAGGCATGAGCTCTTCTTATATTATTTTCTTCTTCTCTACTTTGTTTTTTTTAAAATTATTTTATGATTTTTCATGTATTTTTAAAAAAATAAATTTCGTATATGAACCACCAAACTCTCTTTAGCCATTTTTTACAAGATAAAAAAGCTTGCAATAATTGAAATTATTATTTTGAATGTAACTCATCTTTTTTTTATATTTCTCTATTGTTTAGTTATATATATTTTGTTTTGTTTTAATAATTTCTAGTTGTGAATCATCTGATTTTTTTAATATTTTTTAGTTTTTCAGAAGTTTTAATATCTGAATTTTTGAATTATTTTTTTACAATATCTGAAATTGTCTGACAAATTTTTTGTAAACCATTGCACGTTTAAGCAATGACTTCTTTATTAAATTATAACACAAATCAAAGTCATATAAGAGCAAATCATACAATAGTATAGTTTTTTAATCAATTTAAAATTTTATAAAATTATTTTAGTCTATTCCATAAATAGATTGGTTCACGTGCACAATACGAATTAACGACTAGTTTAGATAAAGAAGACAGATACTGTGAATTTGACAATTTTTTATATTCTTTTCATATTTATAATTATTGATATAAGATTTACATGATAGATTAAATAGGTATAATATTGTACATATTTATATATTTATATAATTTATAATACAATATAAACTAATATATATTTATTAGAACTTGATTAGAAATCTATCTAAATTAGTAAAATAAAACTATATTTATTGGCCCAATAATATTTAGAAGAAGACTACTAAATTTGTTTGTGTATATTTTTAATAATAAATTTTTAAAAAGGGTACAATCACTACTAATGTTTTTTTTTTTAATTTTAGAAGATAACTATTGATTTCAGACATAACAAATGGGCCGGGCAAGAGTTATGTTATCATATAGAGCATGTTATGTTCTTTATGTACATAATTAAAAATCATTAATAAGATAGCTAATAATGTTGTAACCTTGTAGTTGAGTATGGTCAAAATTGCATGACTTTTCAATTTAAAGAATTGTTAATTATCAAACATCTAAGTGCAATTACATTGGTCTCTTAAAATACAGTACGCTAGCCTACTACACCGACCCGTTATTCCTGTTGAGTTTTTTTTTTTTTTTTTTTTTTTTTTTTTTTGTGTTAGGTAAATATGCGGAGGCCCGAACCCCTGAATTCGAGGTATATAAAAACACCGGGTGCCACTGGGCTGCCACTGGGCTACAAGGCCCAGTGGCTAGAAGAGTTTTGTATTCCCAAGTTTTCCTCCTTCCCACATTTTACTTTTTTTTATCTTTTCAACCATCCATGTTTATCACATAATTTACATCTCATTTATTTATTTTACCGTTTCTCAGTGAGGTTTTGTTTAGATACTATTTATGGTGCTAAAATTAAAAAGTTATTACTAAAAATATATAAGTAAAAGTTAATTAAAATAGTATAATAAAATTTATAAATAATTATAATAAAACTTATAAATAAAAATAAAAATAAACTAAATATTAAAATAATTTTAATTTTTAATCCTGGTCCAAACAATCTCTTCCGGTCACGCACGACACGTACATTTTCTATTCTCAGAATCAGTACACTACACTGTTAGTCTGTCACTGTACTTGGCTGCTAGTGCTAGATTGAGACAAGGTGCTTTTACTTCACACATTTTTACTTTTGGGTTTTGAAGTTACTTTTATTACGTGTGGCGGTGTGTCCTGACTCCTGACACCCACTCACGTGAGAGAAAATATAATATGAGCCACTCTCTCTCCCTCCTCCACTATTCCGTTTCAGATTTTCAGCCATTTTCTGGGGTTTTGACTTATCACCTTGCCCAGACTCACTGGTCTCCGCCACAAATGCCCCCACATTGGATTCCTTGCCATCGCTTTTGAGTGGCGGGCTGTGCCATCAACGTCCGTTTTCGCCATTAAAAGTCCACCTCCTCCGTCACCGTAAACTATATACAGGTAACTTCCTCTCATTTCTTTTTTCGTTTGGCTTCATTTCATGTTTCTCGTTGATTTATTGTGGGACGTTTTGATATTTTGATAATGGGTACGAAACCCAGTGAAGTGTGGGTGTGTCAATGTACGAGGACCGGCGGCCTAGATTTGTGAGGTTGGGTCGGTGGATGCCATCGTTGGTTGGTGTTTGGCGTTATTGGGGTCACGGTATTATTTTTGTGTCTTGCTGTGTTATGGGTTTAAAGGAGAAGGAAAAAAAAAAGGTGTTGTCTTTGTTCTGAAATCAGACTGCGGGTAGTACCCTTGGAGATTTTTAGTGGATGTCTTAAAATCTGAATTATGTAAAACAATGATGTAGGGGTTGGTTTCAGCGTCTCGATGCTTGGCATATTCTTGGGTTAGTGGTTCGAAGATCTGAGCTTATTCTTAGTAGTTCTAGTACAGGAGTTATTATCTATCATGGTTTCTTTAAGTTGAGCTGTGAAGCTTTTCTCTTAAGGAATTATTTCTACTATAATGCCTATGTTGTGGTAGATCATGAAGTTTTAGTAGGTTGGATTGGGAGAAGTCTGCTTGTTTTTTGTACTCACCCCTCATTTTATGTACTCCCAGTCTTACTTCTTCTGATCTTTCTCTTCTATTTATTAAGACAGTATCAAACCGGCAGAGCTATCACCATCCCTTGTCTCTCTTGTTCTCATCAGCTGAATCTTGCTGAGGTCAGTCCTCACTCCTCTCATTTTATTTCTTTGCTTCTTATGATGGGTTAATACCTAACGTAAATGGTAGATTTGTGTAGTTAATGGTTTTGAGATGATTTTTTTCTTCTTCTCAATTTGGTTAGATCTTTAAGCTATTTGAACTAAAAGAATGTGGGTCAGACATAAGATAAATCCCAGGCGAAGAATGAAAATGAGTCCGAGAGAGTTCGTAGAGGCCGATCTACGCACCAGCCGATCATATGTTGGAATTGGGGGATTAGGAAAAAAGGTACAAGAATATGGATATTTATGTTATTCTGTCTATACCGAATTGTTTTCTTTTTCTTTTTCATTTAGTTTTTCATTTATATTGGATGGGTGGGTTGTTTATCTATATATATGTAATTATTATGTCATTTTATCAATTTAAATGGAAATATATAACTTTATAATATAGGGAAGAAAAATTTTTTTTTTTAATAAAAAAAATTGTATGAGTCTTAAGTATAGGGAAGAAAAAATAAACTATTTATAGTGAAAAAAACAAAGCTATAACTTGCTTTCTCCCTATACAAAGAGGAATCAAGAAAATAACAAACACAGGTGTGTAAACAAAGCTATAACTTGTTCATATATGTATAATTTGTGAAATGGGCTTCTTGACGCTAATAAAGGTCTAAACTGGTTAATTGCTTCTTTGCAATTAATTTTTAATAGTGATTCTAGATTTGGTTTTTTTCCCATGCTGTATGTAATTTGTCTGCAAAAGAATGTCTTCAAAATATACCTGTAATAACTGCTTTGAGTTATCTTGACTTTGTGTTGCTCTAGATGTATCACTTTACTACAACTTGTTTGGTATAGTTTTCTGTTCAAACGACCATTTTACCATTGTGCAGTTACTGGGTTAGACCATAGGGTTAGGTTCAAGTTGAGAAATCATAAAACTAATTAGGAAAACAGAAACCTGAATTTACTATGCAACCATGTACAATCTGTCATGCCTACTATCCATGTTAGTGGATATTTATGGCTTAAGTGTGTATGTCCTATTAGATGGCAGACCCATTTGATGCTGAGGATATGAGGTTATGGCCTGCACCAATAGAAAAGCAGTTCATTGATATTTTGTTGGAAGAAGAAGTGAAAAGGGAACATGCCTAATGGGCAATTCAAGAAAAACATTTGGCCATTTGTCATAGATGCGTTTAATCGACAAACCGGAAAACGCTATAGCCATACGTTTGCCCAACTAATTTGTAGAACTGGAATGGGATGGGATCCTGTTACCAACACCGTCACAGGTAGTGACGCGGTGTGGGCACATACAGCGTCGGTGAATGTTATACATTTAATTAATTTTCATGCCGTTCATTTTGTAAATTCTTCATGTAAACAATCCCATATATACTAGTGTCTCTAATTCCATGTAAACCACACCTTGTCTCTTTCTAGTTGAACTCCAAGTGCAAGGAATTCCGGAACAAGGGGCTGGAGCACTATGAGTTGCTAGGACAGCTCTTCCACACAGGCACGGCAACCGGATTTTTACAAATATCCTCTGCCCAACCAGCCGCTAACAGTGATGAGGAGCAAGAATTGGACGTCGCTTTCTTCGCGCAGGGATTACACGTCAGTGTTGAACCCGATAATGCAGATGATGTGGACAAGCTTCCCCCCCTAGATATGGGGCAATGCAGCAACCCAAAAGGGAAGCAGCTAGCTCCGACACCTCAACCGGGAAGAAGGGGAAAGCAAGGTCCCTTGACAGAGCCACCGATGCTATCATGGAGTTCACCGAAATGTCAAGGAAAAGGCGTAGTGATAAGAAAAGTAAAAGTCGAAAAACTGTAGAATCTGCATCGATGCATGATCCCTTCTCAATGGCAAAGGCCGTGGACATTGTGAACTCTATTCTTGATGTTGATGATTACACCCTGTTCAAGGTCCTTGAAAAATTCCATGAGCCCGAAAGCGTGGCTGCTTTCATCACCTTGAATCCGGAAAGACGACGGGGCTGGATGGAGCAAGTGAGTAGTTTCCTCTAGGGGAGTTGGTGAATGAAGGGGAGGAAGTGAAGGGAAAGATTTGTGGAGTTTCAGGTAAAGTAGTTAATGTTTACTTAGTTAATAACCACTACCACCTTTTTTTGTTCAGTTGCTTGTTTGGTTTAGCGGGGGCACATTGTATTGTGCTAAGGAACAATTATGTTATTATATTTGAATATGTATGTTAATGACCGTACTATTTGGTGGTTTGTTATGTTTATTACCTTCTCTTCTTAAGAATAGTCTGTGTTGCTGACTTATTATTGTATAAAAAAACTTGTGACTTATCTTTTAATGCACAATTTCTGTTTTTGGCACAATTTCTGTTTTCGGCACAATTTTTGCACAATTTCCGTTTTCTGCACAAAGTTACAAACTTGCACTTGGTTCCTTTTCTCTTTCTTTATCAGTTTTATCCTTGAAAGTAAAACAGTGATTAAACAATGGACTAATTGAGTTATATTTTTAAGTATTGTTGAAACAAGGTCACTAGCATTGCCTACTCTGCGGAGCACAACAAATACCTCAGTAGTTACAAATCATTCTGCTTCTGGTAACTAGTAGAGCAAGATTTTACTCTTACGCACTACTATTTTTAGAAATTTACAAGTCCCATAAATCTTAGCAACTCATGCAAGTATTAATCAGAAATTAGATTTTAGGGTATATTTTATATGCTTCATTTGCTGTGAGATAGTGTCAACTTATTAGAGAATCAAGTGAAATTCTAGTTTTCACAAAAAGAGTTAAACTTTAGGGGCAGAGGCCATAGTGGTTATTGGCCTTATCTTTTTACTTAAAATTGCATTGCTTTCAATAATTATTATATATAATATAAATATTAGTTAATAAACCAATGCATTTAGCAAACTATCTTGGACATTACATTTCCTTTAATGCAATTATAGTTAATAAACCAATTATAGTATCACGAATTTGCCATTGGATTGGATGATTTAATCCATCTCAGTTTTTTTTTTTTTTTTTTTTTTTTGGGAGTATATTATTAATGCAACATACTTGTTCTAAGATAATGTCAACTCATTAGAAAATAAAGTTTTTTTAAAAAAAAAAAAACTTGACAATTGGGTGAATTGTAAATAATAAATTGATCAATTATGACACTCTGTAACCATGTCAAAACCGACTTATCTTAAATCAGTTCTGATATTTGTGAATAGTAGAGGATGCCAATATGTGCAGAATTTGTAAATGTGAAATTTCATGTGTGTAATTGATGGTTTGAATTCCTTTATGGTTGCTTGCTGTTTAAAGACATTTTTAGTTTGATTCTATTATTAATTCATCACAATGTCTATCACCATGCAGTTGTCGTTCCACTATGGTTGACCGTGACACAGCTGACGAACTCAGTGATGTAGAACACGAAATAATGACAATTTACGTTGCTATAGTTGCTAACTACATCCAAACATACTATTTGAAGACTCCAATGTGCACTAGAGCCCTGTTCGGGAAGTCGTATGTGCAGGAGACACTTGACGAACATCCACAGACATGTTACAATACGTCTCGCATGGCCAAGCCCGTGTTCCTGGATTTGTGCAATGAGTTGAAAAGGTTGCACTTATTAGAAGAGGGCACTGGAATTGTCTTTGTTCAAGAGTCCATTGGCGTACTTTTATACATTTTAGGTCATATTGCTGACATGAGGCTCACTGCAAACCGGTTCCAGCATTTACTAGAAACCATTCAACGGAGATTCCGTCGGGCGTTATGGGCGATTCACTTATTGGGGTGCCTGATAATAAGGCCTGATCAGGATGCAGCTGAGCTCCCACATCATCTTCATGGAAATACAAAGTATTACCCATGGTTTGAGGTATGAATACATCTCTATTATTGATGTCTTAAATGATATGGCAGGTTATTAGAAAAGGCACTTGAAACAATTCAGGACAGGTTTCCCTCTTTTCTAGTTTAATAGACATTGGGTTCCACCACTTCCATTAACTTTTCTTCCCATCATCAATTTGAGAGGAAGTTCCTGCTAAAAAACAAATGAAAACTCAATAAGGACAAGAGCTATAATATAATTTATCTGAAATGAAAAATGACCATTGGTTCTCAATCACTCATTTATATTATAAATATATATAGCAAAGCTTTGGACTACATTAAAAATTATTTGATATCACCTGTCTTAACTCTTTTAAGTTTCAAGTCAAAGATTGTGAACTTCAACAGTTACTCTAGAATCAGTAAGCTCACAATTATTTTCCATTTACTTCTTCTTGGACAGCCTAAAACTTGACAATCCTAATAAAGACCTAGCAAAAGACAAGAAAATTTCAATAGGGGAATGAAGAATATAAGTATTGAGTACACTTATATGACAATGTAACTTGTGAAGCATGATTCCCTTAACTTCAATGCAGAGTATGTGAAGCAACTAAAAGTGCTTACTGCTTATAGTCAACATAGGATTCGACTATATACATCATTTTGTTAAGTATTGAAGTCTACATGAATAGAAGTACTACTAAGCAAAAAGAAAAAGAATAGATGCACTAATGTATTGGGCCAGAATATAATGGATCCAAATGCTGCTTCTCTGAATAGGCCCTTATAATCATGCCTTCATTATTTGTTGGGTCCAATACTTCTTGCAGTTGCAAGGAAATATAAACAAAAACTGTGGCCACTCCTTGAAAATCAAATTTTGGAGTACGAAAATTTTCCTAATGGCAAGCCCACAACACTTTTGGTTCACAGGGCCTCATGTTTCTAGCTTTCATGTCTACCATTTAAGTTAATGAAAGTTGTTTTTCTTTTCTTTCTTTTTTTATAATTTTTTTAGCATGAGTCAATGAAAGTTGGAGAATAGTTTTGAACAACATTGTCACATGTAAAATTCTTTATTTTCTAGGCCTCTACAGTATTGGTTCATCAATAGATAGATGTTGCCATGACTGGTCTTCTTCATCCTTTTTCTTCCAGCAAAACATTGTCACATTCATCAAAATATTTAAATTGCCTGTGATCACTTTGTGGGTGTGCTTGCCACATGACCCTTGTTTGTTCTTAACACCAAAGATGCTAGTAGAGCAAGATCATTTCAGACAAATAAAAAAGGGAGATGGAAAAATATCCAACAGATAGTACACAGGCTATGTTTTATTTTCTCATCTCCCAAACAAGGGAACAATATAATAGGAGGAAGAGAAGAATAAAGAATAAGTGTGGTTACATCCATTACTGATGCCACACATACAAGGTGAGGAACAATAACCTAGAATACCCTATAAGTTATCATTCTTAACTATGAAACAATGCCTAAGCAACAAAACCTACATGAGAATAATCAATGTAAAGACTAACCACTAAGGCATTGCCATAAACTATGTGCCCAAAAAAAGGTCAATTAATTAGACTTCATACATATATAGGCCTTTGTTTGAATATGATACATGACCAAGGACAAGTTGAGATCATAATTACATTTAATTAGTATATAAATAAATTAGCTCCAACGTCCTAACTGAGTTGGTATAGATTTAAGTTGGTTGAGCTATGGATGGATTTTTAATTTTTTCACATGTTTTTCAGAATGACTATTATCCGTTTGGGACTATAATGAATTGTTATGTTCATATGAGACTATGTACTAATATTTGGGTAGTTTTCTTCAATTACAAATGCAATAACAAATGTAGAAGGTTTTATTGAGTCGTGAAGACTGAAACCCCAATAGTGTTAGCAGATGTTCATATTCCTGTCACGTAGGGAATCACATTTTGTATGAGTCAACTGTTACTAGTTGCTTCCACCAAACATAGGTTCAATGAAACTTCAAAATGTGATCTTCTTTTGTTAGTGGGGGGTTCATTTCATAGTGTGGCAGTGAATGGAAATTGTTCATTTCAATTATTAATTTATACTCTTCTTACCTTATGACCAGCCAGTTGATATGCATGTTCTGTCAACAGAAATGCGTAGGAGCTATTGATGGTACACACATCAGTGCTCATGCACTGGGCTGCAAAAGTACCGCATACCGGGATAGATCCAGTGACATTTCCCAGAATGTGATGTGTGCGTGCAATTTTGACATGAGGTTCACGCATGTGCATACTGGCTGGGAGGGTAGTGCTCATGATTCGCGGGTGATGCAGGAGGCCATTGGCAATTCGGGATTTCAATTCCCTTGGCTGCCCAGAGGTGAACACCGTATCTACCCTATTTAATGCAATTATTCGTGTTGTTATAGTGTCAGTTACGATATTCATGTTAAGTCTCTTTACTGTGTTGTTGCAGGCTTATATTATCTTGTAGATTCGGGGTATGCAATTGGTTCTGCATTCCTCCCACCACATAAGTTGGTCAGATATCACACACAAGAGTTCATAAGTTCTGCCAGACAAACCTAGAATTGCACAGGAGCTCTTTAACTACAGGCATTCCTCGCTCCGCATGGTCATTGAGCGGTGTTTTGGAGTGCTGAAGGCGAGGTTCCCGATTCTTAATGACATGCACTTCTATTCACAGTCTAGACAATGATTGATCGTCATCGCTTGTTGTGCCTTGCACAACTTTATCCGCATGTATAGCCATGCTGATGAAATATTTCATGCATGGGAAGGACAAGACCTGGAACCTGGCGATGCAAGTACCTTGGGTGGTGCAAGAGTTGGAGGTGGTGGGAACGAGGAAGCCTTTAGTCTTCAGGCACAACAAGCCATGTCTCGGTTTCGAAATGAAATCACAGCAGCTATGTGGGCAGAGTACACAGGCAACCATTCTTGAGAGAAAGTTGAAACAAGTTTGTTTCTTCATCTCCCTCGCATTTCATTTTATTTCCGTTTTTCTGCCTTCTCTTGTTTTCCCAATTTTCTTTACAGCTGAAACAAACACAGCCTAAGCCTTTAGTGGACCTGCATAGAGAATTTGCATGACTGCATTAAGTATTGATATATAATCTCCCCATACTCTAAGAGTAAGTAGCATTAATATATAATCTGCCAATGCATTGATGTTTGTGGTGGTTGCTGGAGTTGTTATCTTTATTCTCATAATCTAGCATTTGTATAGGTAGGCATTACATTTAATGTTCAGTGAATTTGATGCTTTTGGGTACTATAGTGAGATTAGTTTAATTTTGTGAATTAGAAAATTATGTGTGTGATTTGAGGAATAGGCTAAGCTATTGATTGACTTCCAAGTTCTTTTGTTACATTCTCATTCTTTGCAAGATTGAAGTAATTCTCCTAGTCATATAAATATATATATATATATATATATATATTCCTGGGTTTTCCATAACTATGACATTGGTTGTATCATTTAACCTCAGTTATTTGTACTCTGAACAGTGGATCTCTCTCGGTAGAACATCTTGAGCAGGGATTTCTGCAATAACTAGTCAAAAGATGTGATTTTTATTTATTTATTTATTTATTTTTGGTTGAAGAAGCATATTTGGTACCTGTACTTGCATGAACTTTATTGCAGTTTCTACATGAGTGAGACCTCTGTTATTATGTATTTTAAACTTTCTTTTCTTAATTATTGGGAAGGAAAATTATGCTAGCTGTATATTTCTCTAGCTGTGTAGTTCCAGACTATGTTTTGACATCTGATTAATTTCGTCAATCTGATTGCAATTATGACTACATTTGACATGCCAGACCGTAGCAGACATGATCAAGGGTAAAAGACACCAGAGGAGATCTGCAAGACCTTAACATCAAGAATGACTTCACCCCTGAGGAAGAGGAAGAGGTTTGTAGGGAGAATCAGTGGGCATTTGAATGATCTATTGGTTGATTATGTGGAGTTGAACTCAAACTTACTGTGTTTTTATGGTGTATTATGTGGGTTTATATTATATTAGTAATAGTTATTCTTTGACTCTCTTTCTCTGTTTTAAGTACTCTCTCGCTTGAAATTTTGAGCACTTTAAAAGTGTAAATAATATTCATATTTTGATGGGGGCATTGGTAGCAGTTGGTCCTGCTATCAATTCCACTATCATTTCAATGCTTTATATCGATTTGTTGTGATTTTCTGGTTTTGGGTAGGGATGTATGTGTCCGTGGTCTACATGAATCTCTTACATGAGGTACTCACAGACCTTACATGAATCGGGCTACAAGAATGTTGGTTGGGCCACCCTTATCTTCCTTCGATTTATAAGCCAATATTTTAAGAGGTAAAAAAAAAGACATCAACCAAACCATTTAAATATTCATGCACTACATGAAGTATGTAAGCCAATATTTTAAAAGAGGTGAATCAATGAACAACATTCAGAACCCAAAATTATTAAACACTTTTCTTTCTACATTCAGAACCCACCATTGATTAGAGAAACCACGAATAATCACCAAAGCCACATAGGGATTCCTTGCATTGTAGCTGCATTCTTCAGCCTTCAGTTAGTGTCCATTAACGAGGGGCAAAAAGAAAAACTAAATCCAAAATTTAACCAAAACAGAACAGCATTTGAGTTCATCAATCTTCAGTTTGATCACCATTGAAATGCACTCCCATTAAGTTCAGTTTTGTAGCATTGGTGCTAATTGCAGAAAATGGTACGTGGAATTAATAAAAGAAGAAGATAAAATTGGGGTATTGAAAATTCTGGTTTAGTTATATTCACACTTTAAAGGATCAACTTTCTGTGTCATGAATAGATCAAATACGTATAACATGACTCTTGAAAGTTACACATTTGGCAATCTAACACTAACAGTAACTGAAAATGTACATTAATCCAAGAACCAAAAAATCACTGCTTTTTATTGCAAGTATGATCCAAAAATGTCATAACTTACGTGTATATAATGGAGGCTCTCCAAACATGATAACATGATAACACTGAAAACTAAAAAACAAAAAATAAAAATTAAGAAAGAGAGCAAGAAAGAAAAGAACACATCCAAATAGTGGCCTAATTAATTTCCAGCCTTCAAACATGACAGCAAGCCACTCATTCAAGTCCTCCCCAGTAGGAAGTTTTACAGCCTCCCTTAGGTTTCCACTTCCTAGAGTGCCATCAATGTGCTTTCTAATTTGTGCCCCCTGCATTAGAACAGGACAAGTACAAATATGCATAATTTAGCAGGTCTATAGCATTGCTGAGAAATTTTATATGCTAAACACCAAATAAAAACCAATAGTACTAGATGAACCATACAACCAAAAATACCTGGGAAGGTGTCTGTGATGGAAGGAATATATTTGGGGGCTGATACGGAGCAGGAGTTCCATATGCTCCATAAGGCGACCTTTGAGGGAGGTTGAAAATTTCTACCATATGCACTGCTGGGACCACTAGGTTGCATTTGTGATGGTGCAGTTTCCTAAATGCTTGGTTCTAATTTCATCTGCAGATTTGTCAACATGTTCAAGCTGGTTTCTGTATATAAAAAGAAAAAACAAATATGCAGCTTATATTCAGAGCTTATTATGCAGGAGGCCAAAAAAAAAAAAAAAAAATACAACGAAGGAAAACTTACTCCCCGATGTAACTTAGGATTAGGAATGCCTTTCGGAACTCAAGCTCTCCCCAGGCCGCTAACTTGGGACTAACATCATTTTCCATACTCGAAGAGAATGAGCCTCTTAGGTACCCTTAAAATGGCATAGGAAAGTGAGAATAGCATTAGTTTTGGGCACAAAAAACGTAGCAACATTAAAATCATATAGCATTGTATGGTTTACAGTGTCAAGGAGAATTCCAGCAATGGACACTAATATGACAGTGTGTGTGTCAGTGTTATACATGTTAAACTAGTTCCCAAACACAGTAACCAAATTTTCACTTTCTTTCAAGGTTCCAATGCTAAACACAGTAACCAAAGTTGGAACCTTGAAAGCATAGGTGCAATTTGCTTTAAATTTTCCTTCTTTTTAACCTTACTTGAACTTTAAGTGGATTGTTGCTCGTCCTTTATTTCCTGGAGGAAAAATGGAAAATAATTAAAAAAAAGAAGAAAAAAAAATTGTGAAACTAAAGAGGGGCCATTATTAACTGTCAGGTAATAAGTCTGGTGGTTAGGCTATTCTTTGCAATCAATTACATTTGTCATATTCTTTAACAGAATGCAAATTTTGGGGAGCTAAATTTGAAAAAGGTTCTCTAGGGGCTTTAATATCGCTGACCACTTGACGTATTTATCCTAATTCCTAAACGGACAAAACTTAAGTACAGTAACTTAAGTGCTGTTCATTAAGTTCCTTTCTTAAGATTCAGACATATAACTACTTAATTAAAAAATACACTTTCATTCCTTGAGAAAAAACTCCACATGACATAATCTTAAAATGAGAACCTAAGAAACAGCTCCTAAGTACTGTACCTAAGTCTTGCCTTTCCTAAACCTTTAGTTTTATATAGCACTGTAATACTGTATTGTGTTATAATTTCATTCTTCATTTAATTATCTAGATTTTTGACAATGCCACTTAATTACCAGCTCTAATAAAGTTTCAAGAAATGGTAGTGACTAGTCCACTTCTAGTATTGCTAACTTCAAGTTATACATGTAGTTAAAAAAAATTTCAGTTGTAATGTTAATATCTTGAATACGACATTTTCCAACCAAGGAGTAAAAACTTCATTTTGTGCAATAAATTTTCCATACTGGGGTGATGTTTCATATCTATATCTAATTGGAGTTTGCTAATATTTCCAATCTGGAAGGTCAATAATGCTGTCAACAACCATGATTAATTAGTTGATGCTGATCAGTCATATTTTAAAGACTATAGATTCAATAATGTTCATATAAATTGCACAAGTAACGCCAACAGCAATTAATTTCAGAATTCTCGAAGAGTGTCAAATCTTACCTGTCCCTATTGTATATATAGATGAGATAGTTTTTCACATGACTTTCTTAGTTTTTCTCCAATTAAATCTTCTTTTTTTCTATGTATTGAGTTAAGAGCACTTATTAGGCAACTAATAATACACATAAAAGAAACAAAGTTATGGAAGAGAGGGAAAAAAAATCAATCGATTATAGAGATCAAAAGGAAAATGCCAATGATGATATGGCCCTCATTCGTTTAGAAAAAAACAGCATCTAAGAAAAAGTGTTTCTTCTGCTTCCAAACACCCAAAACCTAGCAGCTGTTGATGATTTCCATGGTGGGTATTGCAGACAAAAATGGAGCAAACCAACAATCTTGTTACAAACACCCATTAAGAACCAAGGGGAAAGTGCATTTCGAACCTGGATTTGGAGGAAGACCTTGGGTTTTCGGTGGTGAAGTGGAACATTCTTCACCTGCTTCAGGGGCGGCGAAAGCCCTGGCTGTTGCTGGGGTAGGGAGGGTTACGGTCCTGTTTATAAAAGATCCGACGGAAGTTGAAGCCCAGCCTTCAATCGTCGTCTGCGTCGAGGGATATGAGGGAAGAGTTGAATTTGCAAGTGGGTATTGTTGATGTTGGTTTGGTATTGCAAAGAGAGAAGTGAAAAGTGAGGTAGAGATGTTTTCGGAGAGGCAAGAGAAACAGGGGAGGGTGTTGTGTAGTGTGAGGTGTAGATCATTGTGGGTTATCAGTCTTCCTCTGATGTGAAATAAAGTGCTCTGTCCGGTGGCAGCTTTTTTTTTTTTTTTAAGAAAAAACATACTTACCAAACATACAACTTCGAATTTCTAATCACGAAAATATCTATTTAAAACACATTCCTAAATCATTTTTTCTCTTTATGATTACCATAAATACATATTTTTAACAATACTTTTTCAACCATATTTTTAAAAATTTTAAACAAGTTCCTCAAACTTCTTTACCAAATAGCTCCTCAATGTGTAGAAATGTGTAAGAGTAATCAATAGTACATTGTAATATACCATGCTATTTGATATGTGGTTGCTAAGGTTAATGAAAATTTTCTTACGTAAAAATGTGTAGGAACAATTGATGGTATACACGTGAGTGCTTGACCTCTTGCAAATATGACTCAGGCACACAGGAGCCGCAAGAGTACTAAAACAACTAATGTGCTGTGCTGTGTGTGTGTGTGTGTGTAACATGGACATGCAGTTCACTTATGTTTATGCTGGGTGGGAGGGCAATGCCAATGACTCAAAGGTGCTTGAAGAAGCGATCAGTGATCGAAAGCATGGATTCTCATGGCCACTAAGAGCATTACTATGACTTCAAGGTTGTTATTCTCCATTGTAAATAGTTTGTTTATGAGCAACTTAAGTGCGTACTGGCTAGTTGTCTGTGTGTGTGTAGGGTCAAACTATTTGGTGGATTCGGGCCTACCAATTGACAATAGTTTTCTCCCCTTTCACAAGTCAACTAGGTACCATGCTCAGGAGTTCTGCTTAAGCAATAGACGGCTAACATCAAAGAAAGAGTAGTACAACTATAGGTACTCGTCCTTGCGGATGGTTATTGAGCGATCTTTTGGAGTGCTGAAGGTCCGTTTCCCCATTTTGAATTTAATGCCAAACTTCAAGCAAAGTAGGTAACATTACGTCATTGTTGTGTGCTGTGTTCTACACAATTTCATACGCGTTAACAATCAGAGTGATGAATTGTTCAGCATAATAGGGGAGAGTATTGTTGAAGGCAGTGAGACCAATAGTGAAGGTAGTGGTGATACTAGAGCATCAACAAGCTTAGCAACCCAAAGGTATATAATGGAAATGTCAGATGCAGCAAAGAGACTAATGGCCCAATTTAGGGACGATATCACTGACACAATGTGGGATGATTATGTTGCCCGCGGCAATTAATTATTTACTTTGCTACAATGTAGATGCTATCATTTTGCAACGTAATTATTTTGGTACTACTTTATGTCAAAGAATTACCGTTTACGTAAGTAGATGTAGAACTTAGGTAGCATTTGGATTGCGTTTTGACCACAGCGTTTTGCGTTTTTTTTTTTTTTGGACCAGCGTTTCTTGCATTGTTCATGGGACATGAAAAGTGCATTAAAGTAAATGAACAATAATTGGAAATTATTTTTTTATTGTTTTCAGTTTTCAGCAAAATAAGTGGTATCTAAACGCACACTTAGTTAAATTTGTACCGTCACTGCGCTATTTTGGATTGACATGAAAACATGTAGACACACGGGTTGCAATATGTTTTCAGTGTAATTATGTAACGTTATTCGAATATATCAATTGTTATAATTATCAGCATATTTTGGAGCAGGTTAACATAATTGCATTTCATTGACCCAAAAGCGATGAATACATGGTATACCCATAGCATGTGTTCACAGATATTGTCATTACTATAAGAAATATATTTGGACCATTAGACATCAAAACCTCCTACCAAAATTACAGAGAGATAGGGAGGTCCTTAGCACACACCGATCCATATCGCATATGTGCCCACTAGTGGTGGACTTAAAACTGGTGGCAAAAGACATTGTTTGTATCAACCCAACAGTAAATGGAAAGCCAGTTCATAACCTATAATGAAAAATCCCACGTAATGGATATTAATAGCTAGCATGACCCTTATTTGAATACTTCCATCATGCAATAGAATATTCAGCAAATACAGACAATGTTCTAACCATTACAAAGTACCTTCACACTACCATTTGTCGGTGTGGATAGATAGATAGCTTTGCACAACATATTGAAAAAAAACCCAAACACCCATGTTGCTGGAATATTTAAGCAAAATCAAATAATCATGTTGCACTGCTGGAAACCCCAAAACACAAAAAAAGTATTTTAGACCATCATTTAAAATGTGCAAAAGAGAAACCCCCTGTAGAGCTCTACAAGAGACTTTCACTATTCACCACCCCAGCACCAAGAAGCAAACCATCAATAGAAGGAAAACAGCCTCCCCATTACTACTTGGCCAAGGACCACTAATGACCCCTCTCATGAACAAAGTCACTCAAAAGTCAAAACAGTATCTTATACGCCAACCTCAACAAGTTTTGATAACTTCCAATTCAGACCCTGCCCAAGCCGCACCCAAAAAAAAAAAGATCCCTTTCCATAGAGACTGAATATGGCAAATGACAAGATCTTTATCTATATATATATATATATATATATATGTATAACCGAAGCCTCTGCTCTCTCCACAATTTTTCACGTCAGCATTAATTAAAATAATAATAATAAGCAGCCCAAATTTTTTTCCACAATCAGTAAAAAGCAAACCCGATACCCTTTCTCTCTCTCTCTCTCTCTCTCTCTCTCTCTCTCTCTCTCTCTAACCGTAGTCAAATTTTTCCACAAACCCAACTATGAATCCTCTCACTCTATTTCTCTACCCTTCTCCCAAAAACCCAACTCTAAAAATCAATCCCAAACGCCATCGAACTCCACTCTCTTCTCTAAAACCAAGATTTCCCTAAAACCTTCTCTTCTCACTTCCCTTGGAAACCAAATTTAATCATCAATCTAAGGCAAACTCTATACCTAAGGCTATCGTCTCCCCAACGGCCAGATTTGTCTGATGGAATTGTCTTAGTCTCTCTCCAATGGAATTGTAGCCTCTCTCTAATGGAATTGTCTCAGTCTCTGAAACTTGATTTGTCTGAATGTCCCATGAGAGTCGGTCTCTTAGATCTGATTGGGGATTTCTGTGGTTTTGAAGTATATTAAGAAATTCTTTCTCTACGATTTTCTCTAAATCTTATTTTTTGAGTTTCGGTTTTAGGTAATGACGATGATGCCAATTACTTAGTCCCAACGCCAAGTGAACCCAAGCAGAGGTGTGGTTGCCTTTTCGGTTGTCACCGTTGGCATCGCCAAGTGAAATTCTTTCTCTATTCCTCTTCTTCTTCTTTTATGCCTTATGTGAATGATTTGATTTATTAGAAAAGAAGAGCATTTTGTGCATATTGTTCGATTACATATTTGGGTTGTGCATTTTTTTTTTCCCTTAGGAACCAATATTGTTACATAGTTGTTGAATGTGTGGAACATTGAGGTGCTCTTACTGACATTAGGTTTTAATATTGTTGCATAGTTGCTGAAATTTGCATAGCTATTCATTTGATGAAATGATAATTACTGATATGGGTTAAAATTCGGAGGCTCAAAGTTGAGTTTTAATTATGTCTTCAATTGGGTTTTCTGTCAAATTAGAGATTTCAATTCCTATCTTTTTGTAAGAAAATGTTGTGGATATGGATGGGTTTCGTAGTGGAGATAGTATTGAAGAGCCTGAGAATGGAGACCAAGAAAACATGTATTTTGCTTTAGCTTCAAGCTCTGCTTAATTTTGATATCTAGGTTTTTTTAGCAGATCTGATTTGGCTTTGCTTAGATAGGCCAGTTTAGTTCTAGAGTTACATGCACCAAGCAGATAGGCTAGTGGTGCTGATAATACTTATAGTCTCGATGTCAATATGGAGGAGATCTTTGTTGCACTAATCTATATTTTTATCACATGTTTGTTCAGTTTAGAGAGGCCAATGTTGATCATGCCATTAGAGTTCATGTTGTAGTTTTTGGCAAAAGCCATGGAGTTTTTTTATTGGTTTTTTTGTTCCAATGTTTTTGAAAGGCCTAAGAATGGGCTGGTGATTATTTATTTATTTTTTGAATTATTTGGATTAAATTTCAAAATTTAAATGGATTATTTGGGATAAATTTATTTCATTGAAGGGTCACTCTAAATTTATTTTGTTTGACTGCTAATCTATTTAAGCTTTGCCACTCCTTTAAGAGTCTCTCTTCTTCTCCATTTGTTTTATCTCAGATTTTTTTTTTAAATTGAAGATGATGCATTGATTTTGATTGTGTTTTCAGAATTTTCAGTGATATATATGGGCTGTGCATTGCAGATAGATTTTGTTTATGGGTATTAATAAAAATCTTAAGCACGATTGATTTGATGCTATATAGTTATTAGCTTTTCTTAGAAAATCTTTAGATTTTTGTTGTTAGTTCATTTGATTTTTGAAAATTTTAAGCATGCTCACCATCAAAGAGCCCCGCATGGTTGATTTGATGCTAAATAGTTATTGGTTTTGTTTTAGAAAATCTTTAGATTTTTGTTGTTAGTTCATTTGATTTTTGAAAATTTTAAGGAGTGGATTATGAACTAAACTTTGTAGAGTTGTATTACAAAATAATAGGTGGTTGCTAAGGAGCTTTTGTATACAGAGAATTGATCGTGTGCGAAGGTATGCAGTCAATGGATAATTTTGATAGAGGAATTAGACATATTTTTGGACAGGTACAATACTTTGTCTTATTTTACACTTGATAAAGGTATCAAACATGTACAATATTTCAATGTTTCTTATTTTACTCATTGATTGTTTAGTGAAATATGATACTGAAACATTGAGCATGTGTGTGAATTTAATTAGTAATGTATATATGAAAAGTTGTTTGTGTAATTTTCTTTTAGTGT
The DNA here is from genome assembly GCA_033629205.1 of Lithocarpus polystachyus. Lineage (NCBI taxonomy): Eukaryota > Viridiplantae > Streptophyta > Magnoliopsida > Fagales > Fagaceae > Lithocarpus > Lithocarpus polystachyus. The sequence goes on along the minus strand of CM066171.1, from coordinate 51,199,797 downwards.
TATTAGTGTGTGGTTGATGCATTGTTGTCTATATAAAAGGTTTTAATTCTGCATTGTTTTGGTTTGTGACTTTTAATATCTTCCCCAAACTATTTCTCCCCCAAATTCCGATACTTCCTACCCATAGACCTCTACATTTTTCAGTATGGTGGCAAATACAGAACCCCATATTATAATTAGTGTTTTTTTAGAGATTATTTGTTACAATCGCGATTCACGGCTTAAAATTTGTATTGTTTGGTATGTCATTTTACTAATAGGCTTTGGCTTTAGGATTTTTTTATATGTCAAGTTCTATAAAAGGAGCGCTGTGATTTGTTCCTATGATTTAATTTGTACTTTGTATTGGTTGGTATGTGATTTTACTAATAGGTTTTGGCTTTGGGAATTTTGTTTCTAACATGCATTTGAATCTAAATAAATCAGGTTTCGTATGTCAAGTGCTATAAAAGGAGTAATGTGGGTTTGAAGGTTTTGTCTTGGTTATCTTTATGTTTGTTCTCTATGTGTAAAATTTGGTCTATGGATCCAATTTGTTAAAAAATATTTCTTCTTCAAAACGTTATTTTTCTGCACTATTTTTCTATATAGAATCTGCACTATTTTACATCTAAAATCTGCATTTTTTTTACAACCAAAATTTGCACGGCATTGTTTCATAAAAATCTGCACTGCATTGCACTATTTCATAAAATCTGCATTGTTCTGAATAACTTTCTGCATTGTTTTTAAATAACTTTCGGTATTAAGTACTTTATAGCACCTATGATATAACAAATTTTCTATTTTGTATGTCAAGTTCTATAAAAGGAGCAATGTGGGTTTGAGGGTTTTGTCTTGGTTATCTTTGTGTTTGTTCTCTATGTGTTTGTTTAAATCTCTCAGTGAATATGTAGAACATATTGAATGTGTGTGTGTGTGTGTCTCTCTCTCTCTCTCTATATATATATATATTGGGAAAACATCAGTATTGCCTTGGATGATCTTAATTTGAATTCCTTTATTAAAATTGTTTCCTTCATATTCAGAATCAATAATGATTAGATTACTAGGGCTCTCCTGTATGTGTTGGACTGAACTTTTTACTTTAGCTCACAAATTTAATAGCAACCCTCAAGTGTTTAGCTATTCCTAACTGTGACTTGGACGATTTTTATGTTCTGAATGCTTTTGTTGTACTTTTTTCTCTGCATTTGTAGTTCTTTTCTGGTTGCAGTTGGTTTATTTAATTGTTCTATTCTATTAATGTTTCTTGAATGTTGGCTGAAAATTGGATTTTATTGTTTTGTAGATAGGTATTTGGCATTTTGTTATTTGGGTTATTTGGAATTGTGGATTTTTATCTGTGTAAAACTCTTAATACGACGGCAAGATGAGAAAAGCTAGTAATTTACCAGTCTTCTCCTTTATTCTATACTGTTTCTTACGTATTTATTGGTAATATGCTTTTAGAAAGAAATTGAAATTGGAATGTGATTGCATATTTAAATTTTTTTTGTTATCTCAAACTTGGTTTTATGTTTGGTTTATCTATTTCGTCTAAATGACTATAATCTCAAATATGGATGGGAATTCTACGTGATAAAATGACAGAAGTACGTATTTTTTTTTTAATATAGCAAAATTACAAATTTGATATTTGACTTCTATATGTTGTAATAGATTTCTCAACCTATTCTATTGACAGGTTTACAGTAGTGGTATTTCAAATGAATGTGACAACTTATCAAGTGAACAAGATGGTGATTCTACAAAGCTTCAAAAAGGTGATGTTGAAAGCAATGTACAACTTACACTAACATTTGTAATCAAGGAAAATAATTGTTAATTTTAATAGTGTTTATATTTTTCATTATGTAATTTAATGTTTCATATTAAGAATTCTGAGTCTAGAATCTTAATATACAATTAAAGAGGAAGAGACAAATAATTGTTAACATCTACATACACAATACCTTTCCCGTGCATCGCACGGGTTAGCGACTAGTTGTTGTAGAAACCAATTACGCTTATTTAAGTCAAGAAAACAACCAACCTTTTCATAATTACTCTATCTGTCCCAATTTATTTGTCTAGTTTGAAAATTCAAACTTTATAAGGAAACATTATTTATTGTCTTGTCTGCCTTATAAAAATATATAAGTTTACAAAACTACCTTTAAATAAATTTATCAGCTTTTTTTAAAAAGAGTTATCCTTAATAAGGCAACTAAAAAGGTGCCCCAATTAGATTGATTTTTTAATATTTGTTAGTTTTCTTTTCAAATAGTTTTGAAAATAAAGTAGGGGTATAATAGGAATATTAGTATATTAATGATTTTTATTTTAAAAAATAGGACAATATTTTGGGACGTCCTAAAATGGAATAGAGGACAAACAAACTGGGATAAAGGGAGTTAAAAACTACAAACAATATATATAGTACCATGGTACCTTCAGGATGACACATTCATTTTCAATTTATTCTAATATATAAAACCCCATTCATTTCAATAAAGGTGAGATCGAGGGTCTTAAGCCTAGAATAAAACAGTTAATCTTAATCACCATTTTCTTTCTAAGATGCAGATACATGCATATATAGCAACAAATGCCTATACTACACCTCAGCTTTGAACCTCTTTAATCTCTCATTTAACAGTGATAAAAATTAAAATGTATAGAAATTTCCAGCCATGTTACACATAATTGAAAAGAGAAGAAATCAGAAAATTTGAAAACAAAAAAGAAAAGGAAACTAGTGAACAACATAAATAGCACACATGCTGCTACTATACCTCAGTTTTGGACCTCCTTTATCTCTCAGTTAACAGTGACTGTTAGGTTTTAAGACTTTAGAAACTAATGTATTAGAACTTCAATGTGTATTATGTTGGCAAACCATGATCAAAACATAGAGTCTAGGTTTAGGCCTGCTTAAAGTGTGGTTTAATGTAAAATTGGAATTTAGTGATTGCAGGATTTATTGGACAAAATCTGCGAGGCTCGATCGATCGAAAGTTCGACTCAACTGATCGAAAGTCGTGCAGATTTAATTTTCTATAGAATTTTCAATTCAACTCAAGCCCATATGACATGTAGGGTTAAGTGTTTTACTCCAAGAATAAAAAGAAAAACCCTAGCTACGTTTTATAGGTCTTTGGAGAGTTGTGTGTTGAATCTTCTATGAGATTTGAGAGGTGTTTACCTTCATACACACACATAGAATTATCAAGATTAAGATTAGCATCAAAAACTTGATGATCTCTTCAGTTGCTGCATAAAGAATTATAAAAAAGATTTGAAACCTTTGAATGGAGTCTTAAAGTCACAAGTAGGAAAACTTGTGGTTGCTGCAGATTTAAGAAAGAAGTGGTCCTTGGACTTGGAATTGTCACGTGGTCGTGGTAGTAAGTTTTCTACTCAAGGTAGTAATAGGATATTAGTGGTCTAAGTTCTATTGTAAAAACTTCAATTCTTTCATAGTGAATTTATTTTACCTTGAGGGTAGCTAGGTTAAATCATCTCCAGGTTTTTACCGGTTAGGTTTTCCTGGGTTATCATATTCTTATGTTCTTTATATTTTCGCATTATATCTGTTTTACACATATTGCTTTAACCTAGTTTTAATTAACAAACTTGTTAATTAACTTGGCTTAATATTAGGTTAAACAACTTGTGTTAAGGGGTCTAGCTAGGTTAAATCATCTCCAGATCTTTACCGATTAGGTTTTCCTAGGTTATCATATTCTTAAGTTCTTTATATTTCCGCATTAGATTTGTTTTACACATATTGCTTTAACCTAGTTTTAATTAACAAACTTGTTAATTAACTTGGCTTAATATTAGGTTAACCAACTTGTGTTAAGGGGTCAAAGAACGTACAAGTAGTATCTGAGCAGGTTAGCACTTGTGTTTAGATCTCTTGATCTAAGAATTGATCTTTGACCCCTGTTATTATGGAACACGGTCATTCTCTTGTGATCTCCCCTCACTTTGATGAGAACAACTATGCCTGTTAGAAAGTAAGGATGAAAGCCTTCTTGAAATCTATTGATGAGAGAGTGTGGAACTCCGTTGAATACGGATGGGAGAAACCGACTGCTCCTATTAGTGAGTGGTCAACATCTTAAAAAGAGGCGGCCGCTTTTAATAGCAAAGTCATGAATGCTATTTTTAATGCTGTTTTTATGGAGGAATTCAAGAGAATCTCAAATATTGAGGTTGCTCATACTGCATGGAATATTCTCCAAACTGTGCATAAAGGCACAAAAGCGGTTAAAATTATTAAGTTGCAGCAGTTAACAACTAGATTTGAAAGCATTAGGATGTCTGATGATGAGTATTTTAATGAATTCTATGCTAGACTTAATGATATTGTTAATTCTGCTTATAATTTGGGTGAAATTTATGATCAACCTAAGATTGTTAGGAAGATTCTTAGATCCTTAGTTGAGGATTTTAGACCCAAAGTGACTGCCATTACTTTAAGCAAGAATGTGGACTTAGGTTATGGGATCTCTCCAGTCCTATGAGCTAGATCTACCTAAAACAAACAAATCCAAATTAATGGCTCTTAAGTCAGTTGATGATGTTGATGGGAATGGATTTGATGATGAATTTTCTTCTAGAGAGATTGCTTATCTTGCCAAGAACTTTAGAAACTTTTTTAGGAATAACAACAGAAGGGCAAGAGGTAAAAACAATGCTGAACCTAGGAATTTTAAGAAAAATGAACCAACTAAAGTTAATAATGCTGATAAATCAAAAGAAAAAGTTGGTCAAACTTCTAGTAATTCACTAGGTCAACAATGTTTTGGTTATCAAGGGTATGGTCATGTAAAATCTGAATGTCCTACATTCTTGAGGTCAAAGGGTAAAGCTATGGTTGTAACCTTTAGTGATGATGAAGTTTCTGATCACGAGTCTGGTAGTAATGAAGATGGAAACTTCTTTGCTTTCACAGTTACTGGTGTAGTTGATGAAAGTGTTTTGGTTGAAGAGAACCCTTCTGATGGGGAACTCTCTGAGTGTGCTGATTTGCAAGAAACTTTTAATGAGCTATGCAAGGTTGCTGCAAAGGATGCAATGAGTGTAGAATTAGGTTTAAAGAAGATTGCTACTCTTGAACTTGAAAAGAAAAACTTGTTGCTAAATTTGCTTGAAGCTAATGAATTGGTTAATAAGGTGAAGACTGAAAACATGATGTTGCTTGATAAGATTAAGAACCTAGAACTAGAATTATTTGTTGTTAGAGAACAAACAAATAGGTTTGCTAGTTCTAAACTTGATCACATGCTGAGTGTTCAGAAGTCTCCTTTAGAAAACATAGGTTTAGGTTTTGTTGATAGCATCTTTGTGTCTGAAACTCATTCCACAAATTTTGTTCCTTCTTCTGAGCCACCCAAGATTGAGATTGTTAAACCAGTATAAGTTACTCCTGCTCCTAAGAAGATTAGGGTTGATCTTAAAGAGTAGCCTAAGAATCCTAACCTCCCTAAGGACAAGAAGCATGATAGACCTTTGTGGGTTTGTCATTTTTGTGGAAAGGCTGGGCATACTTGCCCAAACTGTTTTAAGTTACAAGCTGCAAAGCGAGCAAATAAGCCAAAAGTACCCGTGCCTCAAGCACAAGATCCTATGGTACTTATTGGTGAATTGGTAAAGGCTTTAAACATTTATACCAATCCTGGAGTTGCTTATCATTCTAATATGAATAATAACTCCAAAACCAGAGTTGCATCTAAGAAGTTTTGGATGCAAAAAGCTCAATCTAATTGAGTCTTTTTGACATGGTCCTTGTACTTTATCTCAAAATCCTTTGTGACCATTCTTTTCTTGAAGTTTTGTTTCTTTTTTCTTTTAGGATTTGCATTGCATCACATTCATGCATTCCATATTAGGTTGTTTTTGTTTGTTTCTTAAAAAAAAAAGGAAAAAAAAAAGGAAAAAGGGATGCGGAAGGATGTGTTTTGTATTACATATCTTGAATTTATAGTTAAGGTTGGCCATATTATTTTTACATAACATGCCTATGTACCTTGTTTAGTTTGGATGAGCTTATTTTTCAGCACTTTGCTAGTATTTGCTATGCAGTGCATGTTGTGTGGGAGTTGTTTATAATTTTTGATTACATGATCTTGATTTTGAAGTTACATGCTTTTAATTGTGAGAACTAAAAAATCCTAGAAGAAAGGCATAAATAACTATCTCACCACTGTTTACTAGCCAATTATGAACACCTTAATGCATATCGTTAGATTTTATGCTCGAGAAAGTGTAGCACATGCACAAAAAGAAAATAAGGAGTAGCCTTGGAATAAAAAAAAAAAATAATAATAAAAAAGGCAAAGAAATAAAAGTGGCATGTACATTATAATGCTAAAAAAAAAAAAATTACATGATTGCAAACTTATTTTCTAGGAGATGTGAGAGTTATAAGATGTAACTCTTTAGGTGATAGTAACTTTTAAACTTCTGTGATGAATAATGTAGAAATTGTGGTTGATTACTATTTACATATCACCTCACATGTATCTCATGCTATTACTAGTTGCACATATTACACAAGTTATTCTTTGCTAAACTTAGTATATGAAATTGTGTGTGAATTTGGTTTGGTCATCTAAGATCATATGTTCTTTGATTTTGATACAAAATATGTTCATTGATTGAAATTTGGGGACAAAATGTGTCATAATCTTGTTTTGGAAGTTCTGGGTTGAAATCAAGTGTTTTTGAAAAACTTTTAAACTCATACTCATGCATTTCATTCATGAGTAATTTCTTTGTGCTGGTCATGGAAATATGCAATAAGTTTGGACCAAGTGAATTTAACTATTGTGGCAATAGGAATGCCCTGTGCACCTTTCAGTACACCATCGAAGCACTCTGATATATTAGTTGTCATTGCCTCGTAACATTTCCCACTATCATGTGACTGGGTCCACATATCCACAGACTCGCTTATTAGGTATGAGTATGGCGTATGGTTTTGCCCTGTTGTTCTTCTCCTTCACCTTCGTTTTGTTCCTAATGGCCTCAATTTTCACCTGCTTAATGGACTCCATTATGTTATCAAATTTAATTGTCTTAGTAGCATATCCCGCGTTCAACACTAATGTCTTTAGAATCGAGTCCTGAAAATGTGCGTTGATGTTGCTAGCAACATGTCGAAGTAAATATCTATGAAATATCCGTGTTCTTCCATTTTCATCCCTAGATTAGGCTGTAATGGCGTTTTTGATACTAATATGTTGGTAAGAAATTATGCAAATGTCTTCAACAGGTATCACATCCCCTATTGTATCTTTGAGGCATTCTAAAAATCACCTCCAACAAGACCCTGACTCATAATCCACAACGACAAAGGCAAGAGGGAATACCTTGTTGTTAGCATTGGTTGCCATTGCGATCAACAACTTTTCTTGATATTTATCAAACAAATGGGTCCTATCAATACTGATAATCGGCTTGCAATATTTTAATCCATCAATGCATGGACCGAAAGACCAAAACACATAATGCAAAATCTATTGTCATCTACATTGGTGGGTATGGTATGATAGAACACCCGGGTATTCGAATCCTGATCAACATATGCCAGTAGCAACTTTTGCAACCTTTAATAAGAATTTTCCCAATTCCTAAATATCTTCCCAATCGCCTTTTGTTTTGCATCCCATACCTTATAGTAAGAAGGCTTATGGCCATCATATTTCGACTCCATCATGGATCTGAGATGCTTAATTGGGGTAGTGTGATTCTCACCTAACTTTTTAAGGATGTCTGATGCAATAAAATTAGAATCCATCATTCTACCATCATTTTGCAATCTAATTGCTATACACGTGTGAGGACCCACATACACGGTGACTATCCATAGTTTGTGGAGTTTGGGCTTCATGAATGCCACGACATACCACTTGCATGACTCATCCATGCATTTTGCACAAAGTTTGACCTTCGTTGACCTACTGATCATAGAATGTTTGTTTTCCTTGAAGGCATAAATTGTTAATGCGCACTTCACCTCCACTTTATTGATAAAAGTCAACCCTTTGCTAAAATTCATCCCCTTTTTCCAAGTAGACACAAATGGAATCTCAATATTTAAGGGATCAACCGTATTTGCCCAAGTGTTTGTAGAGAATGACAAGGCAGGAGGTGCATAAGTAGGGATTGTGATCGTAATGTTTTGGACACTAATAACATTGTTTGCATCAATTTCACCACGGTCAAATATCTCATGATCATGAACATTGGGTTCAATTTCATCGTCATTAATGTCTCTCTCAAAGTCCTCTTGTTCAATCCTCTCTTCATACTTATTTCTATTGACAAAACCTTCACCATTAATGGCAGTTTCATTACATAGTCTTCATCATCGTCATCATCATCATCCTCTACATGTGTAAAATACTCATATTGAGCATTTGGAACTGTAACCTGTAAACTTGTGGTTGTTTGTTGGATTTCCTCGACACCAACTTCTACACGCGGCTCCAACTTTATGTACAACTCAATAGCACTTACTTGGGTTATTCTCTCTATCTTGTCAAACATGATCTTTACATGTTTGTCTGCTTCTATCACCATATACTTATTATTAATCCAGTGCTTGACAACTTCATGTGGAGAACGAAAAGTAATTTGTATGTTGTGCACAACAGGATTCACACACAATTCTTCTATAACTATCATCTTCAATTCATCAAGGGTTTTCAACCTATGATCAATTTGAGTATAATAGCATTTTATACCCGCCCCTTCAAATGGCAATTCCTTGTTTACATTGGCATTGTTAAGCGGCCTACCGTGGTATAAGATTATATCAATTACAGTCATTGTGATCATGCTAGAGTCAAGTGTACTATGTTAGTTACAAAACATTTTATCTAGACAAAGTATACAACATTTTCTCTACTCAAAGTACAAATTCCAATTCATCTAAAAGGCATGAATTTCTTTACACATTCGTACGTTAGACAAAAAAATGTCTTCAAATTAGTTCTGATAAGACTACCCATTTCATATCCAAATCCTTTTTTATCATGCTAAGACTACTTATTTCATACCCAATACAAAAAAAAAAAAAAAAAAAAAAAGCCAAAATCCTTGCAATAGTAGACAACATTTTATCTAGTAACATACCCATTTCATATCCTATAGAAAAAAGCCATTTCATTACACATTCAAAGGGTAAGAATTACATACCCATTTCATTAAAATTCATTCAAACAATATGAATTTCACCACCCATTTCATACCCAAAAAAATAAAAAATAAAAAAAGAAGCCAAAATCCTTGTACGATCATGATAAAAACACATTCTTGATAAGAGCCTAGAAATGATGAATAAATTTTGCTAACAAAAACCATGTAAATAAATAGTCAATATTTACACTGTTAGGACATATGTGGAACATGTTAAGAACATATATCATTTAGAATTGACTAATCCTTTGACAAAACGCACTTTACTTGTAATTGGGTAGATTTAGGATGTGTTTAATACTTCAAGGAACAAGAGTTCAAGTCCAAGTATTGAAGACATGCAAATTTGTCCAAGAATCAAGTGAAGAAGTGTTGTATTTTAAAGCTCAACAGATAGCTCGACAGATATATCTATCGAGATATAAAATGTGAAGCTCGACAGCTGTATCTATTGAGAATTACGAAAATTAGTTTTTAAGAACTATTTTTCACGCATATGTAAGCTATGTGTTTAGGTTTTCTTCTCTCACAACCTTAGACATATATAAGGATTATTTTAAGGGCTGTCATAAGGTTGTTGCACTTGTTGTTGCATGCATATTGTGACTGGAGACAATTTGCCCTAGTTCATTTTTTTCTTGAAGAAGCTACTGTATTTGTATACCGTAGGGTTTTGTAACTAAAGAGCTTCTTGATCTTCATTATGTGGATGAACTGAAGAGCTTTGCAGTTAACATCCTTCTCAAGTTGGTGTGTTAGTCATGTACTTGGATCCATGCATCGATTGGTTAGTCACGTACCGGGAGTCGTGCATTGAAAAGGAGAGATTGTCACTACATTACAAGTCCAATTGGGTATTGGGGTAAGGTTTCAACTATAGGTTGGTATAAGGTACTATGATTCCTTTACTTGAAACCGCTTGTTTTGATAATAGTAGATTCTCGGGAGTGGTGACCTTAAATTCACCCAGTGGGGTTTTGCCTCAGTGGTTTTCCTCATTCGTAAACAAATCACCTGTGTCAAATTTATTTTTTGCACTGCATTTAACTTAGTTGGTGATTTGTTTGTGCTGCCACGCTTATTGCATATAATTGAATCTAATTAATTTCACTTGGCTAAATTTATTGAATAAGTTACCAATGGAGTCAATACATTCTTGGCCTATCATACACTAACAAAACAAAGTTGCATATATTCACAATATGATGGTATCTTAACAAAGTTATGTTAAATATCTACCAAATAAATAGTCAGTCTTTAACCCACAACCAACAACAAATAATACCCAACTATAGTGACAATAAAATCCAAACCCTTACTTGAGATGTAAATTTGTTGAGAGGGAGGAGCAGTGATAGAGAGAGGCAATATGGTGTGAGATTAGAGGCACTTGGTGTGAAAAGTGTGGGTGTTATGGGTGAGTGAGGCAGTGAGGAGTGTAAGAGGCAGTGAGGAGTATTATGGGTGAGTGTGTAGTGAGGACTGAGGAGCGTTACAGGCAGTGATCTGTGTTTATAAAATTTAGCCCGACGTGAATCAAGTCTTAAAGACTCGGTTTTGCTTTTTAAAACTTGAGTTTATAAGACTCGAGATCCATGTGGCATTAAACTTCCACATCAGCAAGTGGAACTTAAGTCTTTGAGCCTTGATATTTAGAGAGAAATCGAGCCTTTAAAACTCGAGATTCTAGTTTGCAGTATTGTTTGTAACACATGTCAACTTATTATATTCTTTCCCTCACTAATGCTAGCTTGCAAATTACCTCAAAGGAAGAGAAAAAGTAGAGAAAGGAAAAGAAAAAAATTATTTAAATAATCTGACAAGTGTGAACACAAATAAAATAATTTTATTTTTAACATTTGAGCTACAATGCATAGCCAAAGATGGTTGTGCACTGTAGCTAAGGAGCAAAAAATGATGGATTTAGCTCCCCAATGCAGCTCCAATTTTGTAGTTTGTAGTGCTAAAAATAGCAATCTAGCTTGTTAGCACCACCGATACTAATTCTCTTGAAAGCTCAAGTAGTGTAAAACACTATAACTTATTTGGACCCCCAATTTTAAAAACATGGCTTGATTGCTTTTACTCTAACTTATCTAAGCGCGAAACAAAAGTAAAAGATATGCAATAACTGAAACTACTATCTAAGCCATAACCACAAGCAAGTAACAACAAATATAAAGCTTATAGAGTAAGGGAAGAGAGATGTAAACACAAGATAATATCGAGACATGTTATCAAAGAGGAAACCGAAGTACTAGGTGAAAAACCTTTGTGCGGCCCTCTATACCGAAATCAATCCACTAGTGAATAAAGTTGGAGTATACAAATATCAAAAATACCTTCCAAGCATAATTTACCCTATGTATTTGAACCCTCCAAGTTCCAGCTACCGATGGGTTTCATGGAGCCAAGTCTTTACTAGTTATTTGGATCTTGCAACTAGCTCCAAATTGCATCTGCTAATCAATGGCTTCTTCCAATGCTTCCCATGTGCACCAAAACTTCTTTCAACACTTAGATTGGGTGAGGTAAGTGTTTGGGCTAAGAACCTCTCAAGGATGTATAGACAAAGAGGTAGGAGTAAAGGAAAACTTTAGAGAAATGGTGTAGATGATTGTGGGTAAACTCCTTACAATTTCAAGGGTGTAGTTAGGCTTTTCTCTCTCAAAAGTTTCTTGGAAAAACTCCTTACAATTTCATGGGAAATGAGGGCTTATATATGGTTGGTAAAGGTATGAGATAAACAAACTTTAAAAAGCTCCAAGTAGTGAGTTTGGCGAGTCACTCGCAACTTGGCCTGAATTGCGAAGTGACTCGCGAAATCCAGCCTGGCATGAGACTCTTCAGATTCCAGCATGTGCTTCTCATGTGGCCTTTCGTGGGCTGGCACTCGCGAGCCTGTCACAAGCTAGTCGTGAAATCTTCTTCTTTATAGATCTTCACCAAACTTTCACACACCCTTACATTAAATCCCACAAAAATTACAAGGAAATGATTGAACAGAAATACAATCAAATTTGACACGGAATTAAAGCCAACATGAAAACATAGTTGTAAACTACAACTTTATAGTCTCCCCCTTTGGCTATTCCGTGACAAAACCCTTAAATAGACTTAAGAATTAAAACGTGAGTTTGGGAACAAAGGCAAATCTCACTCACACCTAAATCTAAAACTTATGAAGAACTCGCATCGTATATACCTACATCCTGAAACACTTGCACACAATAAATAACTTGATTAAGTACAAGACAAGTAGAATTCAAGGCAAGTACATAGAGCAAGTATAATGCGATCAAGCGAAAGCAAATGAAATAAGAACAAAAAGCATAACTTGATCAAACATGAACAGTCATTAAGAAATTACTTTAATGAACATTTAACAAGTAAATGAACATTTGGACATGCAAGCAATTAAGAGCAATGCAAAAACTAATTGCATGTCCAACAAGCACATGATGCATTAAAAAAATTAAAGCAAGTGGCAATAGAAAACTAAAAAATGTGTGGCTGTAAGTTAGCTATAAAAACCTAAGTACTAAAAAACCAAGTATCATAAAACGGCTATAAAAACCAAAGTACACAAGTACTAAAAAAGAATATAGTTTTAAACTAAAATACTAAAAGCTAATAAAGAAGTAGTGTAAATAAGCATGTATACTACACAAAATAGGGCATAAAGTTGTTAGAACTACTAAGATGTGTGGCTGTGAGTTAGCTAGTTAGCTTCCTCCTTTGTATCCATTGTGCTCCCCTTTCCATATGCTCTCCCCCTTACTCTATGATGAATTCACAATATGGCTTTCTCCCCTTTTTTGGCACGAATAGCTAAAACTCCTCCTCGAGCTTGCACTGAATTTCATCCAATTGCATCTCAATAGAAGTTAAGCGAAGCTAAACATGATTGTTGCTGGTGAATCTTCTAGCTTGGTCTATTATTATTATTATTATTATTATTTTTTTTTTTTTGAATAGGCTTGGTCTATTATTATTATTATTATTATTATTTTTTTGCATTTTTAATAAATTTTGAGCTTAACCTAGTGCTTTCTTATTTTTTAATTAATATTGTTAGGATCCGAAAATGGTGGATCAGCTGGGACAAAGGATAATGAACAGGGACAACATTATCTAGCCCTTATACTACAATTCTGAAGATCTATGCTAAGGTGATTGGCAGCTCACCACCTGGATCGATTGGACCAACAAAAAAGAATGTGGCAAAAAAAAAAAAAAAAAAAATGGGGGAAGCAACTCTCTGGACAAAGACGAGGAAGATGAGGAATATGAGTACAATGAGTCGCCAAGTTTTGACGACTACTGATTAGGTACCTTCCGAAAAATATTTCCTTTATTGCAAAAATTATTTAGGGTTTTTAGTTTTTTGCTCACTTTTTGACATTTGACAATAGGAAACAGTTTAAACCAAAAGAAATTATTTAGGAACTATAGACTAAATTTTTGAATTAAAATTTCACACAAATTTGTTTAAAGCAAAAGAAAGATTTAGTGTTTATAATATATAAAAATAATAAAATAAACTGTATTAGTGTTTATTAAGATTTAGTATTTATCATATGTTTTTTGCTAGTATGATGTTTGTAATTATATGACTGATGTTATGCAAAGAAACTCATTGGCCAAGATATGTGTGATGGGTTAGGGACGGACCCAGTTGGGGGCCTAGGCCCCCTCGGTCCAATTTATTTTATTTATTGTTATTATATATTTCATTTTTGTAGTTGGGCCTCATTTCCAAAACCTTAGGCCCCCATTCTCCTTAATAAGCCTAATTAGCCTCACCCAAATAGCAACTATCCAACCAAAAAACTTAACAAAAACAATAAAAACATTCCCAGTGATGATTGTATTTTACCAAAAAAAAAAAAAAAAAACTATTTTACCACCAAAGAACCAAAAAATCATGTTATTGGAGAAGCTAAAGCTAAATTTTTTGCAACTGTAGTAAGAGCATTCGCATCTGGGTTGCCAACATAGTTCTATTTTACATCCAAAAAATCTACTTTATCTATTTTGCCATCGCATTTTACAATTCTCTCAACATCTTAGTTTCTATTTTTACAAACAACTCATTAAAATAATATAAAAAAATAATATTAAAAATTTGGTTTCTCTATTTTCTCTTTCATCTCCATTTCCTCACTGTTTTTTGTCTCTCTTCGGCGAACCCACACAACACCTTCCACCAAAACTCAGTCACACTCTTCAATCACCACCAAAATTACCAAAAAAAAAAAAAAAAAACCTAAATCCTAGAGCTGCTGTTGCCCAGCCCTAAACAACCCACCACAAACCCGTCAGAAAAACAATCACATACCCATATCGGAAACAATCTCATACCCATACTGGAAAAACAATAACATACCCACACCAGCATAACCAATTCAACTCCACCACGGCCACCCAACCCAGCAACCACTGAATCAACCCAACGCACCAAACCCCAAACCCCAAACCCACAACCAAACTAAAACATAAAGTCACCACCTCAATCATACCCACTTCTAAAATATCAACCCAAATACCAAATAACCCACACCACCACAATCATACCCACTTCTCAAATCTCAAACCAAATACCAAACCCATGGACGAAAAAATGAGGGATCTTTGAGCAGAAAAATAAAAGAAAATAAGTTTAAGATTTGGAGAGGAGATGGGATTTTGAGATATAGGAACCGAGGGGGGAAGAGGGCGAGCTCAAGGTGGGCCACAACCGTGGAGGCTTGGAAAGTGGCAGAGTAAGCTTGAGCCTTGGTGGTCTGGAAGCTTTGGCCCAAAGAAAACAGAGAGTTTAAGAGAGAGCCTTTGGTCCAAAGAGAACAGAGTGTTTGAGAGAGAGAGCGACATGTTTTTTTGAGATGAAGTGGTTTTTTAGTAAAAAAGGAGAGAGATGAAAAAAATAGTGAAAAATAAGTTTGCATCCTCGTGTACAGTAGGTTCTATAAACACCAATTGATTGTTCACAGTTTCCAAAATTTTTTAGAAATACCAACCTGGATGAAGCATCATTTTGGCTTATGAGGATGTAAAATAACAATTGAGGGGGGTTTTACACCCCCCAATGCTAGTGCTCGAAACTGGTATAAATACTAGTCGACTTTAGAAAGTTGTTAAAAATAAAATACAATATTTTATTAAGATTATATCTCTTCCTTCAATTAAAAAATTCAAATTCTTTTTTATTTTTATTTTATTTTAATGAGGTGTATATATTATTTCAAATGAAGCGATAAAAAAAAAAAAAAGAAGATCATTTGATATTGGATGTATTGTAAAGTGAGGTGGTAAAATAGATAAAGTAGCTTTTTGAGGTGCTAAAAGTTAAAATGTTTAGCACCACTGCTATGAATGCTCTAATTTCAACAAAAAAAAAAAAAAAAAAAATCCTAACCAGCATAGTATTAAAAAAAAACATTATTTTGTTTTTGTTTTTATTTTTGTCTTTGTTGGTAAATGATTGCATCTTAATGCATTTAGAAATAACAATTTTGTGTATTTGTAATTTTTTAATACTATATAGATGCCTATTTGGAGTTTTTTTTTTTCTTTATACTCTGGTCTCTGCTAGCTTAAAATTTTGGGTCCATCCCTACAATTACATGTCTTTACGTTATTCATGGAGGTAATTTGGAGTAAGGGTTGAGACTAATAATTGGAGATGATGAGGTAATTTATATGTGTGAGATTCGTGCTATATGGTCAACAAATAGGATAACACTATACATGGAGGGTGGTGAGGAGCCACTTGTAGTTGAATTACTTGGGCAGAATGTAGAAGTTAATGAGGGAGTAGTGGGGCAGAATGATGATGATGGACATGAGGTACATGAGGAAGGTACTGTGGATGTTGAAGGAGGTGATGATGTAGTAGTTGAGTCAAATGGTGGATAAGAATGTTCAGATTTTGATTGATTCACTACAACAAAATATATTTTTAGTGACGAAAATTAGTGAGGAAATATTTTTCATCACTAAAAATACAGCTTTAGTGACGAAATATGAATTTCGTCACTAATAATGAAAAAAATTATAATATTTAGTGACAAAAAATAAATTTCATCACTATTGTGATCTGAAAAATGGGTGCCAGCGGAGGGAAACTTTGGCGCGAGTTGAATTAATCTATAGTGACGAAATATTTCGTCGCTAAAAGTTGAAATTTTTAGTGACGAAATATTTCGTCACTGTAGGTATTGTTGTGGATAATATTAGCGACGAAAATAATTTCGTCACTATAAGGAAAAATTAGTGACGAAAAATATTCGTCACTAAAAATAATAATAGTTTTGCACTTATATGTTTTTAGTGACGAAATCACAATTAGTCACTGAAAGTATGATTTAGTGACGAAATATGAATTTCATCTCTAAAAAACTTAACAAAGCCTGAGTTTTTAGTGACGAAACCGAAATTCGTCACTAAAAACTTAAAAGCTCAATACCCAGCTAACCCATACAAAACTTAAAAAGCCTGGGTACTGAGCTTCAAACAAAAAAAAAAAAAACCCATTTGCTCCAAAATAAAAAAAAAAACCATCTGCTTCAGGAAAAAAAAAAAAAAAAAACGGCGACGCTTCAGTTCAAAAGCCAACGTTGCTGATCGAGCCAATCGTCACCGATCAATCTCAACGGCGACGCTTGAGCTCACCGTCAACGACGGTTTAGCTCGCCAATCGCGACGCTTGAGGTCGCTGTTGGTGACGGTTTAGCTCGCCGTTGGTGAAGCTTCAAGTCGTCGATTGTTGGCGACGCTTGAGCTCGCTGATCGCGATGCTTGAGGTCGCCGTTGGTGACATTTTAGCTCGCCGTTGGCGAAGCTTCAAGTCGCCGATCGTAGGCGACGCTTTCTTTAGTTCGCGACGCTTCCGGCGACCCTTTGCCTCCCCTTCGCTCCGGCGACCTTTCGCCTCCCCTTCGCACCGGCAACCCTTCGCCTCCCCTTGGGTTTGTGCTATCTTTTTTTATTTTTTATTTTATTTTTTTATTTGGTTGTTGTTATGTGAGATTTGGGAGCTGGGTTTTGTGTAGGAGGTTGTTTGTGATGGTGGGTGGAGAATACCATTTGGATATGAGAGAGATTTACTGAAAGAGAAAGGGATAGTAATGGAAGGGAACTTTGTTATGGCTTTTCTTTCACTCTTCCTGATCTTCCTGCTTTCTCCATTATGCTTGATTGCAGCTAACATGGAAGGTTTGTTTTGATATTCATATACTTGCGCTTATTCTGGATATGGGTTTTTTTAAATTTTGGCAAACTAAGAAAAAAAAAAAGACTTTTTGTTTTTGTTTTTTGTGTTGGTAGTGGAAATGGGTATGTTTAAGTTAGTTGAATTACTTATATGATAATTGTATTTCTTAATAGTTTCCTCGTCTTTTGTTGATTGGTTACTGTTACTGTGTTTGTATTCAAAATAATAATTTTGAGTAGATGGGTACTTAACACAGCTTTTTTTATGGTTATGGTCAAGAGTTTGAAAGAATTTCTAAAGACAGTTCTTTCTTTTCTAGATGCCCTTACGAGATGCTTCAAATATGGTTCAAGCTGGGCGCTTAGATTAGTGTACATTAAAATAATGAGTGGATGATTTGTGAAAGTAACGGCAGTTTTAGAAAATTTGAATAGCTTTTAGTTTACCCTTCTCAAGATGGCCATAAAACCAAGCTATTTGATACAAAAGTATCATTAATAATGCTTCTCAGGTGAATGCCAATTTTGTAAACTGTGCATTGAGTGATGAATTATGAAAGGTCTTTTGTTTATTGGGGTTGTGCATAAAAGTTTGAGATTATTGTGTTGTTTCTTCTTTTAAGTTCATGATTGTATAGTAAAGGGGTTGGTTTGTTTAATTGCCTACAAATGCTTGTTTATATGTTGTGTCTTGTATGTTCTAAGAATCTGAGTGAGAAAGAAATGTTGGGTGTGACTTCTTTTTTGAGCATGGCTTGGTCCAAATCAAGGTAGTTTAATGCTTTGCTTTATTGTTTTAGGATTTTGTTGGTTATGGATATGGTGGATTTCTTTTTTCGATGTTGGAATTTTGAGTTGAAATATGATTTTCAGCTCACATGATAGCTACTGTGAGTCTGTGACAGTGGGTGGTAGGTGGTGAGTTGATTATTGATTTTTTTTTTGGTGGGTTATCCATTTCTTAGTAAACTAAAAGTTTTTTTTTTTTCTTTTGTATGTGGGTTAAAGATAACTAAAAGTTATCTTTCTTTATCTCCAGCTCTCTTTCTCTTTTGTGGCTGCAGAAATTGTGAGGAACAAGGTGAAGAACACAAGTTAACTTTGAATTTTTTTTGAAAGTTATAAACTTAGCTTGAGCAAAGTAAGTAAATTTTAGTTAAACACTTGTAAAACTCTATACTTGAGTGGGTTGTTGTGTTGGAGCAAGCGGGTGGCTTGTATGGTGTTATAAGGTGGTTTAAGCTAATATTGAGAGTGTTTTTCGTTTCTTGCAAATGTGAATGACTATGCTTGTTTAGATGTGATGAATAGTATTTTAATTGATTTCAAAACTTGTAAATACTCTATACTTGTGATGTTTGTGATTGGTTTTGTGGTGGGTTTTGTTGGAGCAAGCGGGTGGCTTGCATGGTGTTATAAGGTGGTTTAAACTAATATTGGGAGTGTTTTTAGTTTCTTGCAAATGTGAATGGACTTTGTTGATTAGATGTGATGAATAGTGCTTAATTAATTTCAATACTTGTAAATACTCTATACTTGTGATGTTTGTGATTGGTTTTGTGGTGGGTTGTTATGTTGGAGTAAGTGGGTGGCTTGCATGGTGTTATAAGGTGGTTTAAATTAATATTGGGAGTGTTTTTAGTTTCTTGCAAATGTGAATAGACCTTGTTGATTAGATGTGATGAATAGTGCTTAATTGATTTCAATACTTGTAAATACTCTATACTTGTGATGTTTGTGATTGGTTTTATGGTCGGTTGTTGTGTTGAAGCAAGCAGATGGCTTGCATGGTGTTATAAGGTGGTTTAAATTCATATTGGGAGTGTATATTTGTGTGCAATGTATATTTGTTTAAGTGTTAATATAGACTGACGCATTCATGAAAGGGATAGAACTTTATCTAAGTAGCTTATAAACTTAGATGTTAGAATACATTATGCATGAGTTGTCTTTACCTATGGTGGTGGTTCAACTTCAAGTTAAAACACTTTTTGGTTAGTGCTTTATTTTATAAAATAGTTAAAACACTTTTTGGTTAGTACTTTATAGAATACATTATGCATGAGTTGTTTTATTTTTTACTTGTATGCAGCCACCTTTTAAATGATGATCATTTATTTGTGGAGATGCTAAAAGTTTGAAAAGGAAGGAAAAAGAGAGCCTTTAGAGTCAACAAATGGATCTATGATGTGTTGATTTCCATATTGAGACTGTATTATTTTATCAAGTTCTTAGAAATGACAACTGAATACTAGGAGTTATTATTAAATATAGTAAAACATATAATTTTGAGAATGGATACAAGTTTAGTTTAGGAAAACAAAATTGTCTGCAAATCATCATTAGTATTAGTAACTAAAAAGCATAGTAACTTTTTTATTTTTATTTTTTGTTTTTGGCAGGCAACTCATTATTTGTTTATGGTCACTTTGGATTTCTTTGGTAGAGGTATGTGCTGGCTTCAGCATAGTAAGTAATTTCTTATTAAATTCTTGTAAATATTATTTTTTGGGATGTTGATAATTGGTTTTGTGACGGGTTTTTGTGTTGGAGCAAGCGGGTGACTTGTGTTGTAAACTTATAACATATGTAGTAATTATGTTGGAGCAAGTGGATGCATTGTTAGAAATGTTTCTTATAACATAGTTAATATCTTTACTTTACGATTTTAATGTAGTATTGCTGTTATATTTGTGCAGATTTCTTATTGGTGGTTTTAGGGGATTTACTTTTGGCATTACTTGAAGATATTTGAGGACATCTTCTGTTGATTCTAATTATTTTATGCCACACTTTTTTTATTGTTATAAAACATCTTGGGTTATTGTATGTGTTGCAAACAATTATTGTATGAAAGGAGTTTGAATTGGATACTTGTTTTATTTTTTACTTGTGGAATGTACGGATCATTTTTTCTTTTATAAATGTGTTGTTGAAATAATTGTGTTATTCAAATGTGAGGTTTTAATAATGTAATGACATGTTACAGATTAACATCAAAGCCATGAAAAAAATAAAAACAATATAATAAGTTTTAGCGACGAATTTTTCCATCACAAATATAGCAACAAAAAATTGTTTTAGTGACGAAATATTTCATCGCTAAATTTAGCAAAATTTTGTAAGAAATGGTTTTAGTGACGAAAATTTTCGTCACTATATGTGCCTGGATTTTCTTAAAAATAGTTTTAGTGATGAACTTTTTCGTCACTATATATACCTGAACATAGTTTTAGTGACGAAATTATTCGTCACTAAATATGATTTAATAAACTAAAGTATTTTTAGTGATGAAATATTTTCGTCACTGAATAGTGTTTTTAGTGAGGAAAACATTTAGTGACAAAACGTTTTCGTCGCTAAAAGTTTTTTTTTTTTAAATCAAATCGGACTTTTAGTGATGAAATTTTTCGTCACCAGGACGTTTAGTGATGGGGTTTCAGTGACGAAATGAGTTTCGTCACTAAAAGTCCAATTTCGTCACTAAAGGTCCTTAGTGACGAAAAATTGAACTTTTAGTGACGAATTTTTTCGTCCCTGAAAATACATTTTGTTGTAGTGATTGGAGGAAGGGTTAGAGGGGCTATATTTTGATGATGATGTATTTGGGAATATGGATGCTGGGCCATCAACATATGATGGAGTTAGGTACAATGTAGCAGCCCCACAGAGGCCTAATGCAGGAGATAATGTCAATGCAGCCCCACAGAGGCCTAATGTATGAGACAATGACAATCCAGATGATTATGGAAGACCCACAACATTGAGAGGTTTTGAGGAGAGAGGGTGTTTGATCAATTTTTTGTTATAATTTTGGCACATAAGATGTTAGTTTGATGGCAAGTAGGAAGGTGGATTATGGACCACAAATGGAAAGGATCTCGAGTGTGTAAGTGTCAAAAATCAAACCACAAGTAGGTAAGTTGAATTTCGGTGAAACCATAGGTGGGTAAGTTGTAATTTGTCTAATATTTAATTAATAGTTATTCGGTATTAATATATCATTCTCTTGGCCAAATTGAAATGGTCTTTTGTATGAAATTGACTCCCTTGATTAGTACACAACAGGAAATGTCAAGGAAATCCTATTGTGCATGGATTTTCCTTGTTTCCAAAAATGATTGGGTGTTTTGTTAAAAGACCAACAGTTTTTTATAAGAACAAAGAAGCAATATGTTATTATCTAAGATATTGTGTAAAGTTGTGATTTCCAATTATATTGTGTGGCTTTAATTCTGTGCTAAATTTGATTGTAATTTCTTCAATCATTTTTCCCTGTATGTATGTGGGTTTATTTGTAAGGGATGAGTGTGAGAGATCGGTGAAGAATCAAGCTTCAAAAGTTATATCAGTGGATTTCGCTACTGGTTTGTGAGTAGTTCACAAGAAGCAGCCCGTGGAAAGGCCATATGTGGAGTACATGACTGGAAGACGAAGAGTCGTGCCAGACTGTCTTTTTTGCGACTGTTTCGCGAGATGGGCCAACTTGCAAAGGACTCGCGAAACATTCTATTTGGCAAAAAATTAAGTTGCTTTACCAAATTCTTTATCGACACTATAAATACCCTCATTACCGACGAATTGTAAGGAATGTTTTTCAGAGAGAAAACCCTAGAAAATATATTTGAGAGTTAGAGATTGTTATACCCACAATCATCTACACATTTCCTTGTAGTTTTCCTCAACTCCTACCTCTCTATCTCTAGATCTTTGAGAGGTTACTAGCCCAAACACTTACCACACACATCCTGAGTGTAAAGTTAGATTTTGGTGTTGTTGGGAAGCATTGGAAGGAGCCATTCATTGGCGGATGCAATAGAGCTGAATTGTGGGATCCGAAAAGCTAGAGAAGACAAGACTCCAAGAAGTTCGTTGGTAGCAAGACCTTGGAGGGCTCAAGTTCATGGGGGTAGACTATGCTTGGAGGGACTTTTGTTATTCGTGTACTCCAACTTTATTCTCTAGTGAATCGATTTCGACTTGGAGGGTTGCGGTGAGGTTTTTTGTTAAGTTCTTCGGTTTCTTCTTCGATAACACATCTCGGTGTTATCTTATGCTTGCATCTCTCTTTCCTACTCTTTAAGCTTTCATTTTATTGTTAATGACGGATGAATATGGCTTAGGGTAGAGTTATCGGTTCATTGTGCTTATTTACTCTTGTTCTGCACTTAATCTATATTAGAGTAAAAGCAATCTAGCTGTAATTTTTAATTGGAGGCCTGAACAAGCTCTTGTGTTTTAGCACAAATCCGAGCTTTCATATTGCAATTTGTTATTATTTAAAAAATTGCAATGTGATGCAATGACTTGGCTTTGCGCAACTACGTACTCGAATTTTTTGTGGATTATAATAAGATGTACTTGTGAAGTCGGTGGCTTGACTTATCCTAATCCGTGATTTGTTTTGAAGTGGCATGCAAGACTTGGAGTCTATTCCAGGTGCAACTCTATTTCCTAATTATTTTAGGACTCTTAAACTGATACCTAACCAGCTTAGATATCCAAGTTCAACTTGGAATTGATATTGGGACTCACGCATTCAATATACATTGATCGGTTTGGAATTGTAGCAAATTACTAGATATTCTTGAGATGAGAACTAGAGTTCTACTTGAAGTAGAGTCTCTACTTGGAGTAGCACGTGAACATATGGGAATAGAATTCTATTCCTTGAAGGAATTGTATCTTTGCGGACTTGATATCCCATATAAGCAAAGGATGTTGCGGCAATTGTAGAGAAGAAAATAGAGAGTGAAATAGTGAGATTGGCTAGTGCATATTTGTGAGAGTTCTCTAGTTGAGAATAGGGTGAAAGGTTTTCTCTATTCTTTTTAGCTATTGGGTGTATTGGGGATTGGTTGTGTGTGTGAGAATATTGATACACCAACATGTATATTTCCATATTTTGATTAGTGATATTTCTTTGTCCTTGCCTGTGGATGTAGGTCAAAAGCCAAATCACATAAATCCTTAGTGTTCTTTTGTTTGTGTGTGTTTTTTATTTTTTGATTTTGGGTTTGCTTCATTACTATTGTTTATTTCTTGGAGATATTTCTATAGTCATAATATTTTCACAATTAATATTGAGGTGGGAGTGCTATCCGGAGGCGCTTTCCTACAACAGTACTTATCTATGGCTAGGTTCAATAGATACTGCAATTTTTAAGAGTTATATACAGATTTGTGTTGCATATGAGTTTGCTTTTTGTGATGTCTCGTATTTATACAAAACTAGTCGCAAACCTGTGCGATGCACGAGAAAGCTATTAATAACTTCCATAATATGAAAATAAAAAATAAAAATCAATATCATGGTATAAATTATATACCAAACCAGTAAAATCTATCACTTACAAAGTAATAAAATCTATCACATACAATGAGATATAATGATAACCAAGAGCTTGAGATCATATTTAGAAAAATATATAACTGATATAAGTACACTCCAATACAATTAATTACACAAATATAGTTAATTCCATACTCATTCAATTAAGCATCTTTCATAAATTACATTAATCGTGCATGTATCTAAATTCTAACATTGCCAGCAAACAAAGATGCTAGACCTCAATAGGATTGAAAAGGCAACATAATGCCAATTTACACAATATCTAAAATCATTATTTCCACTATTGAGAGAGAGAGAGAGAGAGAGAGAGAGAGGTGGCTATTGTGTTGCATCTCTTAAGAAGAATCTACCCTGTACATTTTTTGATATGTAATCGACAAATAACAAAATAGATGTACCACATTTAGAGTATGCACATTTGGGAGATTAAAAGTAAAGGAAAATGAGAAAATGAACCCACCTAAAGTTTTTTGCTCTCCCTCTTGATATTACTTTTCCAACATCTTCCAAAATCAAATTTATGTACTCCTTAAAGCATTGTAAGGCATAAAAATTAACATTTGACCAAATTTACATGTATTCTCTTAAAATTGTGAAAGATGCTAAAAATTAGGTTGATATCAACCTTTTAACCAAAATTCAACATTTTAATGATTGCACATCAATCAGCAATTTTGCCATTGTTACTTGCAACATATATCTTTTTATTTGTGACAAATATGGTGCAATTTTGGCCATCAAATTTTACTCAAAAGCCAAGATTAGACAACCTCCATCCGGCATTACTCTAAGAAATCTATAGAATTACCTTTAAATCAAAAAGAACATGCCACAACCATGGATAGGAGGCAAAAAAGAAAAAAAGAAAAAAAGAGTACATGTTCACAAAGATTTCAAAGTAAAAAATATACTTTATGTAAACAAAACTTTTTCCACCACTTCTACACCTTCTAAAACACCAAAATAACCAAACCTCCTAAAATGAAGTCGTTTAATGCAATCTTTTTTTAAATTAAGTCATTAAAATAACAGCAAATGACTAACAGCAAGATCCTTTCGAAAACCAATTCTAAATAGTTCAAGGCTTCCAAAATTTGAGACTTTCAAGATTCTTCTAGATTAATTAACTCTAAGTTGGGCTGATTATGCTCTTTTGGTAGTATTGCCTAGCAGGTCTACTGTTCAAACATTACAATGGTTCCAAATCAAGCCTTCAATATTCTATTATCAACGTGGAATTCAGCCAGTAGCTTCAAAAAGAATTTGATTTGCAAAGTAGGCCACTTACCATTATTCTGGTCTCTTTCAAAGACAGAAATCGGTCAAGAGCATTTATGAATATAATAAGTCTAGAGGATAACTCAGTGTTATAACAATAAGGGAAGTGGCAACATAAATAAAATCTAAATGCATCTTATAGGGAGTAACAATTAGCATAGCTGCTCCTTTTGGAATTTGGATCAAACATATCTTTGCAGCTCTCCATACCATTTTGAATCACAGTCATATCATTGAAAAGATTATAACACTATAAGAAGAAACTATACAATGTATAAAAAGAATTGAAATGGAACAGAGCTGATATTGTACAAAATTACAACAGAAATTGCAATGATAAGCTTAAAGACTGAGCTAACCTACATTTTTTTTATAAGTAAGTTACGCATGCATTGGCTGGATCTTGAACCCAAGACCTCACCATCCACTTTGCTCTTACAAGGAGATGATGTGTGATTTGATAGAGCTCATTGGTGCACTGAGAACTAACATACAAGCAGGTTTAGAACACAAAGAGCCTCCACAAAGCTGATCAAGCTTGCTCTCCAGAATTCTTCACAGGTTTGATACCCAATAAATTAAATCAAAACCAACCAACCAAAATATAGAAAACTAAATCCTATGAAATGCAAAATTAAAAATATTTTTTTTGGCATTCATATATTTTGATGAAGATTAAGTCTTTCAAACATGGAAGACTCATAGTTTGTCTACAATTATATGGATAACAACAAATAGAACCCAAAATATATTTAAAACCTTATTCAAAAGCATTGAATTAAAAGAACACAAATTAGTAAACCAAAGTGCTAAACTGGACCCAAAAACCACAATTTCACTCTTACTAACAAATAAATAAAGAGAACAGGTTAGGGAGGAAATCCTAAATTGAATTAAAAACATCACTAACCATTCCTCAAAACGCCTAGAGACAAAGCCTTGGTAGAATTCTATCTTCTATGGTATTTCCCTAGGAAAAACAAAAAAAACAGAGAGGAACATATTAGCAATTGAAATCTATAATTGTGGCAAACCCTAATTAGGAACCCCAAAATCCCAAAACTAATAAAAACCCCAAATCAATCCTTCAGCCGCAAAGTCATCTTGATTTCGTCCTAATTCAAGAATGTTCAGAAACTATGGAAAAAAAAAAACCACAAATTAATTATAAGCAAATAGATTAGGACAACAACAACAAAAAAGGAAGAAGATAAGGAAGATTGAGGATTCAAGGTGATCTTACCAAGGAGTTCTTGAGAAATTGAACCGGGAGATTTTGGGGCTTGGGTGTGCAAACTGTAACGGTGAGAGTCAGTGGTGGTCAATTCTTGAAGAGGTTTAGGGTTTTATCAGATTTGATTGAAAAACAAATCAGAGGATGTTGAAAGGGTAGAGAAGAGAGATGAGGGAGAGAAATAGAGAACAAAGAGGAATGGCGTTCAGAGTTGGGTTTTTGGGAAGGAGAAGAAAAATTTTGGGTATCGGGTTTGATTTTGTTGTCGAAAATAGAAACAGTTTTTTTTAGTTGATTTTTTTTTAATAATGCTAATGTTTTAAAAATAATGATGATATGGACTGCGAAATAGAAATAGTTTTTTTTAGCTGAAATTTTTAAAAATAATGATGATGTGGAAAATTGTGGAAGATTCAGAGGCTTCGGTTATATATATATATATATATATATATATAAATAATTTGCTGAAGTGTGCATGTTTGGTTGCAGAATCCTTGAGTGTGGACAAGGACAAGTGGGAGATCCTAACTAGCTTTTGGGTTGAACTTCAAGCCTAAGTTGCTCCGATTTGTCTAGGTAGCAACCATGCTCGAACACCTTAGAAAAGGCGGGGAGTTCCTCACACACATGGTGAGATTACTCATCGAGCATTTGAATCTTTTTGAAAGATTTCGAATGCCACTAACGCAGCCAGAGTAGAATTTAAATTTGGAGCCACTGCTGAAAGAGGAATCATAGATATTAGTAGCAGCTCAGAGGAGGAGACGTTGACATATTTGAGCATTGTAAGTTATCACGAACTTGTAACCATAAAAGGATCTTTTCTACTTCTATAATGGTTGATGATTTGGTGTTTGTTTGGTTCAAAGCTTTCTTGCTTGTTTGTTTTGGATTTTTCACTTGTTCTTCAAATCACGATTTAAAGCTTTCCTGCTTGCATTTTTTGGTTTAAGAATCAGAAGCGGGTGGGATAATATATTTTTAGCCACATACGTCATTTTGGATAGTGTTCCTTACTCTTATAAAAAGAGTATAGATGAATAGCTAATGTATACACATATTAGACCTCTCTGTTTTAAAGAGTTTAAAAAAAATGGAAACTTAATGCTTTAATTTATGATTGCAGATACACCATGAAGCTGATAGTTTGGGGAGCATGCTGCAACTTGCCCACATTCCATTTGTTTTGTGTATTACGACATGGTTGCTTACTTGCTTGTGAGGTTCTCAGTTCAATTTCTATCGACTCTTTTTGTTTTTGGTTTCGGTGCATTTCTGGTTACAAAAAGCTTGAGAACCTATTGCAAGACTTTGTCTAGGTAGTAACCATGCTCAACAATTTAAAAGGTGGGGAGTTTCTTACACACATGAGGTTGCTGATTGAGCATTTGAATCTAAACGAAAGATTTTGAATGCCACTGACACAGCCAGAGCAGAATTTTGATTTAGAGCCATCGCCACAAGAGAATAATCAGAATTCAAATTGCAGCCCTGAGGAGGAGACGTCTACATAATTGAGCATTGTAAGTTAACATGAACTTGTAACCGCAAAAGGATATTTCTATTTCTATAATGTCTGATGCTTTGGTGCTTGTTTGGTTTGGATTTTTCAATTGTGCTTCAAAACATTATTTAAAGCTTTCATGCTTGCATTTTTTGGTTTAAGAATCAGGATCAAGTGGGATAATATATATTTTTAGCCACATACGTCACGTTGGATAGTGCTCCTTAGTGTTATAAAATGATTATTATTAGGTTTTTAGACCCCTTAACACAATATGTTTAACCTAATATTAAGCCAAGTTGATTAACAAGTTTGTTATTCAAGTCTAGGTTAAACAATTGTGAGCAAAACATATATAATATAGAAAGTAAAGAACACAAAGAACCAATGACCCAGGAAAACCAAACCAGTAAAAAACTTAGGGAGGATTTAACTTAACTATTTTCAAGGTAAAAACAGATCCACTATGAAAGAATTAAAGTTTTACAAAAGGACTTTGACCACTAACATTCTAATGCTACCTCGTGTAGAAAACTTACTACCATGACCACGTGACAGCTCCAAGTCCACAGACTACTTTTTTCCTTGAATTTGCAACAAACACAAGTTCTCCTACTTGCGACTTTGAGATTCCACTCAAAGGTTTTGTTGTTCCTTGAATGTTCTTTATGCAGCAACTGAAACAAACTTCAAGTTTTTGATGTGAATCTTGATCTTGATAGCTCTATGTGTGTGTTTGAAGGTACAAACCTCTCAGATCTCACAAAAGACTCAACACACAACTCAACTAAGACTTCTAAAACGTAGGTAGGGTTTTTCCTTTTATACTAGGAGTGAAACACTTAACCTTACACGTCATATGGGCTTGAGCTGCGTTTGAAATCTTTTGTAGAATTTTTTGTGCTGCGATTTTCGATTGATTGAGCCTTATTTTCAATCGATCGAGCCTTGTAGTTTTACACAGTAAATTCTTGCAAAACAATCGATTCAAACTTACACTTAAACAAACTTTGAGCAAGTCTAAACCTAGACTCATTGTTTTGATCATGGTTTGCCAACATATACAAAATGAAGTTCTAATACATTTAATTCCTAAAGTCTTAGAACTTGATGTTACCTTAAAGCAGGTACTGAATCATACGTGCTTGTTTTAGTTTTTATCAGTAATATATGATATATTTTACTTTCAATCTGTGTGAATAAAAATTATCGAAATTTGGAGGAGTTCTGCAGTGATAATGAGTCTCTTGATGAGGTCAAAGTACTTAGGAGCATGTGGTTAGACTAGGATGGCATAAATGTATTTTTTTTCAAAGTTCTGTTGTGGACTTACTAGAAAATTTTCTATTTTATTAGAAATTTTTGTTGTGGCTAGATGGAATATAAAATTAGGTTAAGCCATTTGAACCCCTGAAATATGAGGTTGTTCTCACACTCTCTCGATAATCTTTTTGATCATGTCTTTTTGCCCTTCTGGATGCAACAAACAACTTTAATGGAAATGAAAATACCCTCCTTGTTCTTTTTGCTTGCAAGAAGTGCAAATTTCAGTGATCCTTGAAACTTCTTCCATACATACTAAAGCTTTCAATCATTTTTTTGGATATGATTATGGATTTCCTTTCTCTGATTTCTTTGCAGTGGCACAACTCATAACTAAGATCAGTGCCAGGTAAATCTGCTTGGCCGAACTTTTTTATAGATGAATTCTATATATCTTGTAATCAGCTGAATTCTATTTCCACAATATCCTCAATATCATTTTTGATTTGATGTACTAAAAATTCAATTAGTAAGAACAAGAATAGGAATGGCCACTCAATGGGATGTTTTTTTTTTTTTTTTTATATAAGTAAACACTTAATGGGATGTTTATAGGATGATATATTGTCTTAGAGAATCCTACGAAGAAGATGTTGTTGATGCCAGTAGAACCTTAAGACAGTGTGAAGTTAGTGATGATCTTGATGAAGGCATGTAGCAAATTATGCAGCAAACCTTGAGAAGGTATGTTTCCTTTCTTTGTGTTTAGTGTTTCTTGTCATTTTGTTCTCAATGTAACAAAGGCCAATGCTAGAGTGAGAAAAAGACAGCTTGTGTGTGCAGCCCATAACTAGAGCAATAATACCAAACACAATAAATAATTTGAACTGTAATTTTTTTTTTATCCAAAACTTGTAATTCTTTTTGTCTACTTGCTCTGTTGAATTTGGATGCATTACAACTAAGTGATATTTTTATTTCATTGGAACAAGAAATTGAAATGCCTTGAAGTAAGACCATCATGGTTGAGATTATTTATTAAGTCAATGAGTTGTTTTTTGGTTAAATCACAATGAGCAGGAATTGGGTAATTGATTAAGGCTATTGCAAGTTCAACTTATAGAACTATAAAAGAGACTGAGGTGCACCTTTGTGGATTTTGGTTGTTAAAGTATTGCCTTTGCATTATGAGGTGCATCTTTTGAATATGAACCCATGATCCTACTGAAGATCATGGGTTCAAATTCAATACCCACTTAGTGCAATGTACATCTTTTTCCTACTTACACTACAAAGGTTTCATGTCTTGTGGATTTCCATTTAGCATTCCTGATATAATTTGTGTACTTCTTCAAAATACTCCTTACTGTATTTATGTATATTCTTCTTCTTCTTCTTCTATGTGGCCTAAGAATAAATTTGATTTATTATTTACTCTTGTTTGATTTTGATTTTTTTGGCAGTTTAATAGGGAAAATGATGGTTCTTTAAAACACCTGCCTGCTAAGCATGTTGATACGGGCATGGGTTTTGAAAGGTTGACTTCTATATTTTCAGTTCAAATATTGATAAAAAAAAAAATTCAGCTCTAATTATCCATTGTATTTGCACAGTTTTTTTATTGGGTCAAAAGAGTAGTTGATTGAATTTAGTAAATGAAGAATGTCTATATAAATGAAGAATTTAGTAACTTGAAAGCTAATTGAATTTTGTTTTGATATTTGTGTTTTGGTATAATATAGATTTTTTTAACATGTGGCTCTTTAAAGTTTATGTGCATGTTTGTGAGTTTTTATTTAATTTTTTTTTTAAAAGAGAAAAACCTTATTTTGAGGGTTGGAAGACCTCAAAAAAAGGTTATTATTCTTTTATCCCTTTTAAATTTTCAAAGGTTGCCAACCCTTGATAAAGATAAAACATTTGTTTCGAGGGTCATGTAAGCTGTTGAAATTTCAATTTCAATTTCGAGGGTCACGAAGGCCGTAGAAATTTTCGTTTCGAGGGTATTTTTTTCAAAGGTCATTAAGGGTCAGTTAAACCCTCAAAATAATATATATTGAGGGCTTTTGATACCTTTTTCAAGGGTTTTGACCCTCGAAAAAAATAAACTTTGTTGTTTTTTTTTTTGAGACCCAAACGATAAAATTTCATTAATATGGCAATCAATGATGTACAAACATGGGCCTAGGGAGGTGCCTGAATATGGGATGGCTACTATATATTATAGGATATATTACATATGATAGCACAGTGAACAACGTAGAAGACTAGTTTTGTCCCTGTGTGTCAATGAGACGCTGGTATTCTTCAAGCAGTCCACACGCCATTTCTGCAATCACTTTTGGGTGAGTTTGGTAGTGTTGGAAGTAAAAATTGTTCCTTGCAGTCCATATCGCCCATGCTGTGACAACCCATATCTCCAACTCTTATTAACTGAGCTTTCTCTGCATTTGCCGAAATAAAATGAAGAAGTCACTGGCCTTGTTGCTGCACTTTTGAGTTCGGCCTCTGAATAGGGCCCACACATTTTGGGTGAATGGGCATTCCCATAGGATATGGTGCACAGTCTCAGGTTGTTGAAGGCAGAATTCGCATCCTGTATCCACATTCACTCGGTGCTGATGCAGCTTTTCCCTAGTTGGAAGGCAGTTCGAACAAGCTCTCCAAAGGAACATCCTGACCTTCAGCGGCACTTTCAAAGCCCAGACTTTGTTCCAAGTTGGCCCGTCACCCCGAGCTGCAGAGTGCTCCGCCCAAGTATACGTACTGGTGCGAAGAGCGACTCGGTATGCAGTTTTAACCAAGAATTTTTGGGCTGCATTTTCAGTCCATATTAGCGTGTCTTGGGACTGCAAATGGTTGAGTGGTATTGTTAGGATCCCCTCCCACGTCCTCTGGCTGAACATGGCTTCAAGCTTCCCCCGGTCCCACTGCCTGGTGTCTTCATCTATGAGTTTGCAAACTCTCATGTCCAGTGCTGCCTCTGTCAGTGGTATTGGCTTGTGTGTGAGCCATTTATGAGTGTATGCCCCAATTATTCTGCCATTTCCCACCCGCCACTTTGAGCCTCTAAAGATTATGTCCCTTGCTGCCAAAAGGCTTCTCCAAACAAAAGAAGGGTTGCTCCCTACATCAGCCATCGTAAAGGAGCTATTTGGAAAATATCGGCCCTTGTATACCTTGTAAAATAGGGAGTTGGTGTCATGGATTAGTCTCCATGCTTGCTTGGAAAGCATTGCCAAATTAAAGGAATGGAGGTCACGAAAGCCCATTCCCCCCTTCTTTTTTTGTGTGCAAAGTTTCTTCCAATTTATCCAGTGAATCTTTCTTTCTTTTTTGGTTTGTCCCCACCAATACTTTGCTAGCAAAGAGTTGATGTTGTCACATGTGGATTTGGGCAATT
Organism: Lithocarpus polystachyus; assembly: GCA_033629205.1. Taxonomy (NCBI): domain Eukaryota; kingdom Viridiplantae; phylum Streptophyta; class Magnoliopsida; order Fagales; family Fagaceae; genus Lithocarpus; species Lithocarpus polystachyus. Next base: position 51,167,351 of record CM066171.1, on the reverse strand, counting down.
TGAAAATGCTCATGGCATATGTGGGAATTGCTTGCGCCATCGTTTTAATTAGAACCTCTCGGCCCGCCTTTGAAATGAACTTCTCTTTCCACCCTATCACCCGTTTTGTAACCTTCTCTTGTAGGTCTTTAAAAGTGGTCACTTTTGATTTTTCATTGGCCATAGGCATGCTAAGGTACTTCTCAGTTTGTGTCATTATTCTTCCTCCCAACATCTGCTGGATCAATGTTCTAACTTTCGGTGTTGTATTCTTACTAAAAAAGAGGCCGTCTTTTGGCGGTTGATGGCTTGACCCGAGGCTGCTTCATATTGGCCCAAAATATGTAATAACTGTTGGCATTCACCTACTGTGGCTTTACAGAAAAAGAGGCTGTCATCGGCGAAAAGGAGATGGGATATGCATACCTCATGTTGGCTTGACAAGATTCCATGTAGCACCCGAGTTTCAGCAGCTTTCCTTAACAATGCCGAGAGGCCTTCAGCACATAGGAGGAATAGGTAAGGATATAATGGGTCTCCTTGCCTAATACCCCTAGATTGAGTAATGAAGCCCCTTGGTTCTCCATTGATTAGGATGGAATAAGAGGCCGTTGTGACGGTCTCCATAGCTACTTGCACCCATCTTTGGTCGAAACCCAGTTTGCACATAATATTCTGCAAAAAATTCCAATCCACTCGGTCATAGGCTTTGCTAATGTCAAGCTTTACCGCCATATGCCCCACTTTGCCTCTTCTTCAGTTTCTCATTCTGTGTAGTAGCTCATATGCAACTGTTATGTTATCAGTAATAAGACGGTTTGGCACAAATGCACTCTGAGATTCAGAAACAACATTAGGAAAAATATATTTTAATCGATTTGCAATAACTTTTGAAATTATCGGTGAGACCACATTACCCAAGCTAATGGGTCTATAGTCCGCTAAGTGTGTGGGGTCTTTCTTTTTTGGAATTAGGACAATATGTGTATGGTTCATTTTCTTCAACATATGACCCGAGTGCAAAACTGATAAGATAGCTTCAGTGACATCATGACCAACAATATGCCATTATTTTTGAAAGAAAAAGGGAGACATACCATCTGGCCCCGGTGCTTTTGATGGGTGCATTTGGAAAAGGGCAGTTCGGACTTCATCAGGAATGTATCGCTGGGTGAGTCTATTATTCATTTGTGGGGTGACACGTCTTTCAACTGATTGTAAAACACCTTCAATATTGTCTATTGGGGTTGCTGCAAACAAGTCTTTGAAGTATGATTCGGCCACCTTGGCAATACCATCCTCCGTAGTGCACCACCTCCCTTCACTATCAAAAACACCAGGGATATGGTTTTTGCATCGGCGTTGGCTAGCTCGATTATGGAAATACTTCATGTTCTTGTCTCTGGCAGGTAACCAAATTGATCGAGACCTTTGTTGCCAGAATAGCTCATCCTAGTGAATTAGGTTGCTAATGTCAGCTTTGAGTTCTTTGATTGGGTTGATATAGTCGGCATTATTTTGTAAGCATAGCTCCTCCAGTAATTTTTGTTTTGCCTACAATTGCATGTTAGAGGACCCAAAGACCTCACCGCCCCAATCAACTAGAGCAAACCTGCATTTTTTTATTTTTTCGAAGAGCCTTGCATTGGACTGCCAGGGGTCACCTCGGCCTCCCATGCCATTTGGATGACATTACCACAGTCAGGGTGAGTGGCCCATCTCTCTTCAAAAAGTTGTGGTATTTTTTTCTTTCTAGTCTGCCCCTGGGACTGTGTGGTGATGAGTATTGGTATATGATCAGAATACGCTGCTTGTAGGTGAGTGACATGGCTATGAGGGAACTTCTCTCTCCATTCCGTTGTGGCACATGCCCTGTCCAGTCTTTCCTGCACATAACCATCCTTCTCCCGACCATTATTCCAAGTAAAGAGATTACCTCGGAAGCCTAGGTCCACCAATCCGCAATGTAGGAGCGCCGTCTGAAAGTGCTGCATTGGGGCCAGTGGCTTTGGTATTCGACCTTGCTTCTCTTCTGATTACAGGATCTCATTAAAATCCCCAAAGCAAAGCTAGGGTGCTAAGTGTCTAGAGTGGAGATGTTTTAAGAGTTTTCATGAATCCTGCTTTCGTTGCTCCTCAGGCCATCCATAGAAACCTGTCAATCTCCATGGGTTTGCTGGGTCATCCATAATAAGCGCATCAATATGATTTAAGGTAAAAGCTTGGACATGCAAATCTATTTCCTCCATCCATAATAATGCCAACCCCCCACTTCGACGAATACTAGGTATCACAAACATACATCGATATGGTAAACCTGCTTGAATCTGCTTCATCTCCGATATAGACTGTTTTGCTTCCATAAGAAACAAGATTTTGGGAGCTTTTTTCCTCACAAGATGAGAGAGCACATCCACTGCACGTTGGTTCTCAAGCCCCTAGCAGTTCCAACTCATGATTTTCATTGTTCTCAGTGGGGCTGACCAGCAGCCTCCACCGTTTTGATAGTGATAATTTTTGGGTTACACCCCGTGGCTTTACTTCTCTTCTCATTTTGTTTCAGTTCTTCTTCCAAAGGTAGGTGGTCCTTGAGTTGGTCTCTTTTCGAGTTGCGGCTTGTAGTTCCTTTTGGGTTTGTGTGGGTTTGGGTTGTTGTATGGTGTATTATTTTATTCCCAAAAATTTTATTTCCTGAGGTACGTGGCTTGTGTTTCTTGCCCATGCTTGGTAGTCTCTCACGTGGCTGGTTTAAGTGAGTTGGGAGTGGGTCACATGCCTTTTGTTTATCATACTTGACTGGCACATTGACGAGGCATGGGTCCAACGTATCGGATGTAATAACTCCTGAACCATTAATCTCCATTCCTATGATTTCAGGTTGCCCATAATTATCTGCATTGATGTGGTCAGTTTCCGGGATTTGCGCTCCATTTAAATATTCAGTCGTTACAACCGCAATAATTGGTCGTTGAGTTGTCTGCGAAACCGCATTGGGGGATTCATGAGGATCCGTTTGCAGTGACCACGTGTCATTAACGCTTTTAATGCCATTAAGCATTCTCCACGTGGGTTGTGGTTTGGCCCTTTGTCTGTGCAGCACTTTCCGGCGCCGTTCGCTGCATTGGTGGGCTGTAGGTTGCCTAGGGATGGCCATGCGTAGGGTATGGATCGGGTATACCTATACCTTACCCGAAAAGTTTGCCCATGGATACCCGATTGTCAATACCCATTAGTATCCATACCTAAATTTTACCCGAATATATTATCCATGGATATCCATACCCTACCCGAAACCCATTTTTTTTATTACTATTTTTTAAAATAAATCTAAATACAACAACTTCTTCATCAATCCCATTTTTGTCTTTTTATCCTTAAATTTTCTCTCACTCTTCACCGTTTCTATTCATATCTTTTTTTTTTCTCACAGTTTCCCGAGAAACAAACAGAGTGATAGAGAGAACTCAGAAAAGCTGAGTCATGACGACGACGACGAGGCTTAATGATATGGTTAAAACCCTGGCTTTCATCAAAATTATAGTGATTGCCCTTCTCTCTCTCTCCCTCTTCTTCCTCTTCAACCCTTTCTCTTCCTCCTACAACCCTTCTCTCATCTTTTCCATGATTTCGAGGTCGGTGAGAATGGAGTGATGTCGACGGATTTCGAGGTTGGCGAGATCGACGAGGGTTTTGATCGGCGAGATCTCCAACCCTTGCCTAACTCATCCGTGATTGGCAGCTCAAGTACTGGAAAAGCCAAGATGTGCTGGGAAGAGGAAGTACAACAAGATGGTGGCATGGATGAGATCTTAGCTGTGTTGGGTTACCAAGTTCGAGCTTCAAACATGGCCAAGGTTGCCCAGAAGCTCTAATTGCTCGAGGATTTGAAGGGAAATGCTCAAGGTGATGGCCTCTCTCATCTCGCCACTGAGACTGTCCATTAGGACCATTACAACCCTTCTAATCTTAATGCCAGAGAGAGTGTAGTGATGGTGAGAGAGGTTTTTTTTTTTTCGGGTCGGGTTTGGATAATATCCATACCCTACCCGAACAATTTGGGTAATATCCATACCCTACCCATGAAGAACCGGGTATTACCCGGAACATTTGGATCGGGTAGGGTTGGATATCCATTACCCAATGGGTATGGCCATCCCTAAGGTTGCTCGATCTGATGCATTCTCCTTCCTCTGTACGCCAGCCTTCAACCACTCCCCATACGGTCTCTCCGTCGGCTATGTGGACCTTTGAGATGAACACTCTTTCACTTCATGGCCGAATCTCCCACATTGGTAGCACAACCCCACCAAGCACTCATACTTAAAGCCAACTCGTACTTGATCACCCTCAGGGTTCGCAACCCATCCTCCTCGACGAATCGGTTTCTCCAGTGGAAGCTCGACTTGGATCCTGATGAAGTGTGCTATTGGTCTGATAAGAAGGTTTTTTTATCCACCTCCACTCCGTGCCCCAGTCCTTCACCAATATCCTAGCCAGCCTCTTCGTTCATCAAGTCAAAGGGCAGTCCCCACACCTGGACCCACATAGGAAGAGCTGAGAAAGTCACTGAGTTGGCTGTCATACCCCTTTCCCATCGTCGGAGGACCAACACGGTATTGTCGAAGCTCCAAGGACCGTTGTTCAGTACCCATGTCAGTTGGCTCTCTAGTTTGAATCTAAACTGAAACAGCCCCTCTCCCATGTCCATTATCCGCAAATCATTTCCTAGTTTCCACACTGACCGTAATAATGCTTTTGCCGCTCTCTGGTTGTATGGACGAGTAGTAAGGAAACGGCCTAATAGGGTGAGGGAACAGTCTTCAATGGTTTTCTCTCTACTGGTTGACCGAATGTGCACTACCTCGCCTTCTTCCTCCGTGAGTTGAATATTTTGTAGTCGCTCAATGAAATCTGGATCCATGTTATGTTTTTGTAAGTCCACTGTTTTTACACAGTGGAAAGGAAAGCTCACCTATGAGTGAGAGAAAAAGCTCCTACTTAGAGGAGAAGAAAAGCTCCGTAATATTATTAAATCTTTGATACCATGTTGTAGTGATACTATTTCTTCTCTCTTGGGTAATTATGGGATTGTATTTACTGAATTGAAGAAACAAGGTAGATATTAACATAAATGGAAAAATCAAAGTCCACAAAAGTCTTGATACTAGAGGGAGGAGAAGAAAACAAAACAAAATCCTCACCATGTGTGCTTTTCAAAGTAGCTAAGCATCAACGCATTTATTTGCTTATCTGAACTAGAATCCTCCTCAAGAGCCACCTGCATTTATCCACAAGAGGACTCAAACTACAATGAAGTTTACCCGCTTTGATAAAAAAGAAACTATACCAAAATAAAAACGAAAATGTTTAAAGTATTATAAATTTTAAAAAATAAACAAAAATTTTACTAATGGATGTGATTATGAATGTAATTGATGTCACTTTAATACATAATAAACAAATATCTAAACAAAAAGGTTTAGCTCCAAACCTATTTGGAGCTATCTTTCACCAATCCATTATTTCCATTGAAGAGATTATCTATGTGTAATTTTAGTTACTTGAATTTTTTTAATAAATCATGTGATTTTTTTTAATAATATACATGGATATTTGTATAATGTTTATTAAACTCGGACTGAATCGTACGATCCAACTAGGTTAACTGTGAACTGACATTTAAGCCAGATTTACTCACATGTAAGGGTGTTAGTTTTTATCCAAACCCATTAATCCACCCATGACCTACCTAATTTGGATAAATCTTGACCCAAATGAATTAAAGATTTGGGTTAAATGGGTAAGGACTCAAATGAGTAACTAATTAAATGAGTATTAATCAGTAAACCCTTTGGGTCCCCAATTATTTAATAAATTATAAAATAAAAAAAAGCCATACCAAAACCCTTAACTCTTTAAGTCCTTTGCCAGTTGCCAGACACACCAATCTCTTCATGTTATTTATTTTCTTGTGTTTCTTTCTCTTTTTCTCACCTACCAAACAAATGCTATATTGTAAATCCTTCTACCTCTCTTACTCTAAGGCCTCCATGGCCAAAGATCCGAGGCTTATTCCGAGCTCTTCTCACCGGTAGTCACCACTTGCCGTTGCCGTGATGTCTTTTAAACTCAAGCGCCCTTCTCTATCTCTCTCTTCTAACAACTCCTCTATGGCCGAAATAAGGAAAAAGCTTCTTCCTCGCCACCTCTATCTCTCTCTTCTAACAACTCTTCTGTAACTCTAAGTAATGTTACACCACTCAGTAACTTATTATTGAATATTCATATTTTGAAAATCCAATTCAATCGTTGAGTTACATGTTCTATATGTTCTTAACATGCATGCCAATTTTCATGCCAATCGAATGTAATTTACTAATTGATCCCATAAACTCATCTTTAATGTATTATTTTAAACTACAAAAACTTGAATTTAAACAATTGATTGATGACATGGCTTTAATCATATTTAAATTTTGTAAGCATGAAAAATATACGAAAATAATGTAACTCAGTAATGAATTTATCAAAATTCACATCTAATTAAAAAATATTAGGTGGTGTAATATTACTTAAAGTTACAACAAATGTAACTTAAACCTAACCCTATATGTGTGTGTGTGTGTATTATTGATGCAACTAGCAAATGAACACTCATCATTTAAAAAAAAAAGAAGAAGAGAGAATTCTAATTATAAAAAAATTAGAAAAACCTATTTTGATTGTGAATAGGGGTGGCTTAATGCTTATGGGGGCCTAAGGCAAAAATTAATTATCTTACTTTATATGCAAAATTACTACTAATTAAAATGAACCACAGTTTTTTTTTAAAGAAAATTTATAAATACAAAAAAACTGACAAAACTTTGTATATTTGTTGATGTGGCAGATTAATAATGGTAAGTAAAAAAGTGATTGGTGGTGGACCTAGATAAGAACTAATATAAATTTGTTAACTTAACTATTGTAAAAAATGTTGTGAATTTTTGTGTATTGCTCTTTTTTTTTTTTTTTTTTGGGAAAAGTGCTATATTCACAATATTTTTCATAAAAAATCTTAGGTGTTAAGTTGCTTCTTGTTTTCTATTTGAACTCACTACTAAAAGTTAAAAAAAAAAAAAATCTATAATAGCCTATAACAACCTGCTATTTAAGATTTGTTGTAAAAGCGTTGTGAAAAATGTTGTGAACGTAACATTTTTTTTTTCTCTTTTTTGTTTGTTTTCATTTAATAAAAAATATTATTTTATTTATTGGTTGATATTTAGGCTTAATTAAGTTAAAATTTAGGAATCTTTTTTTTACTTGAGGCCTTTGGCAATTGCATCAATGATTTATACTATTGAGTCGGCACAGATTGTAAATCACATTCTAAAATTGTTGGGTTTCATCAACTTTTAGTATCAACAAGCATGGAATGAACTTTATTCTTTTTTCCCCCCTCCTTTTTCTAAAGGATAGTGCTTTCACTTTTAAATGTCTTTTCTTTTGGAATAAACCATTGATCAAGACAAAGGATTCATACTTATAATCAATTTTAATATTGACTAACCAAATAGTTGTGGTAATCGTGGGTTCCAATTAGTTTAATTGGTATATAGTCCCTTATTGTCGAATAAGAAATTTAGAGTTTAAACTCCATCTACACCAAAAATCAATTAGTGTCTTGACTTAATGATAACAAGTAATTATTTTAGAGCAAATGCCATAGGTTTAAATTTTATCATATTTTAAAAAATAGTAATAATCAAGGGAATCTAGAATTTAAATAATGGAAGTTAAAGGTTATTTAGGTAGTTGCCTCAAAAATCAAGAAATATATGACAAGTAGGGGTGGAGGGAGGAGCCCCCTGAATTTTCAACATCCCCCTCCCCTCCTAGATTATATATATAATTTATATAATGACCCCTCTTAAAATTCCATATGTAGCTCATTGAACCAAAATTTATTCAAGGTCTATGTTTTTAATAGAGATAAATAAATCTCTTTAATAGAACTTTTTGATTTTTTCCAAATACAAATCCCTCTTCTTCTTCTTTAAAAAAAAAAAAATTGCATTTGGAGAATTAAAGATAAGAATATTGTTTTATTTTTATTTTTAGAAGAAAGGACAACTGTGATTTTTGTGATTAGGAGTTAAAAAAAAAAAGAAAAAGAAAAAAAAAAGAGAAGAAGAGATGTTTGAGTTTTTTTTTTTTTTTTTTTTTTTTGAGAGAGAGTTTCAACTTATGGCGTCCACTCTTGATGATAGTCTTTATATCAGACTAAGACAACAATTAGTTTTTGGTGTAGGCGGGAATTGAACCCCAGATTTCTTATACAACCATCAGAGACTTTACCAGCTGAGCTAACTGGAACCCACGAGATGTTTGAGTTATATAAAGAATAACTTGAGGGGAATTATTTTTGTTATGTATATAATTTATTTATTTAAATTTAAAAAATTTCTTGACGTATTTAACTTGGCCCTATTAAAAGAATTTATTGACTTCGTTACTAATGATACAGGTCAAGACAGGTGCATGTCCCAGAAGATCAAGGAGAATGTGGCATGAAGCCAACAATAATTCTAATAACCATCAAACTTTAAATATGAATAAAGTTGAGATTTAAGAAAAAGACACATTTAATACATAACTATTACTTGTTTATCCTTATAATTAATCCCCCAATTTAGTAACAAATTTGCAATCAATTGATTGCTATTACGTTAATGCAGGTAAGTTTCTTTCCAATACTTCAATTTCCTCACAGCTAGTCTCACTTAGTTACTTAGTTTAGCACAGTATTTTTTTTTTTTGGCCCAAGTTTAAAACAGTATTGAATTTACTTTATTTAAGTTGTTTTATCTCAAGATAGCTTCAATGGAGTTAATTTAGCATCAATTTTCCTTATCTTAGGTTCTGCACTTAACTCTGAGCAACGTATTTGTCATTAAATCACAATTATGTTGTTATATCCCCAATTTTGTGAATTTTATTTGATTGTATTTTATGCAAGGGAGTACAAAGTCTCACTTTGGGTCTTTAGTAGGTAGATCTTGGATTTATGAGAGCAACTACAATCGTAACTTGACTACCTCTTTTATGATATATGTTCAGATGCGACTAACCCATTCCTCAGGTTGTTAAATTTGTTTTTATATCTTAGACCTAGTCTTCTTCGTTGAGACATTAATTATTGTTGGGAAAAGGCTTAGTAGGTTGAGTCTTAGAGGCAAACACTAGGTTGGGCCAAGTCTTAGTCGACCCGTTAGCGTTGGGTTATCACCCTCTTAGGGAATAAAGTTGTGCCCTTACTATGAGCTATAGCTTTTGGTGTAGTGGGTAAGCGCTTGGTCCTAACAATTGGTATAAGAGCTAAGTCATGAGTTCGACTCCCCTGCTGGGAGTGAGATTGTTGGACACTTAACTCTGAGCAACGTATTTGTCATTAAATCACAATTATGTTGTTATATCCCCAATTTTGTGAATTTTATTTGATTGTATTTTATGCAAGGGAGTACAAAGTCTCACATTGGGTCTTTAGTAGGTAGATCTTGGATTTATAAGAGCAACTCCAATCGTAACTTGACTACCTCTTTTATGATATATGTCCAGATGTGACTAACCCATTCCTTAGGTTGTTAAATTTGTTTTTATATCTTAGACCTAGTCTTCTTCGTTGAGACATTAATTATTGTTGGGAAAAGGCTTAGTAGGCTAAGTCTTAGAGGCAAACACTAGGTTGGGCCAAGTCTTAGTCGACCCGTTAGCGTTGGGTTGTCACCCTCTTAGGGAATAAAGTTGTGCCCTTACTATGAGCTATAGCTTTTGGTGCAGTGGGTAAGCGCTTGGTCCTAACAATTGGTATAAGAGCTAAGTCACGAGTTCGACTCCCCTGCTGGGAGTGAGATTGTTGGACACTTAACTCTGAGCAACGTATTTGTCATTAAATCACAATTATGTTGTTATATCCCCAATTTTGTGAATTTTATTTGATTGTATTTTATGCAAGGGAGTACAAAGTCTCATTTTGGGTCTTTAGTAGGTAGATCTTGGATTTATAAGAGCAACTCCAATCGTAACTTGACTACCTCTTTTATGATATATGTTCAGATGTGACTAACCCATTCCTCAGGTTGTTAAATTTGTTTTTATATCTTAGACCTAGTCTTCTTCATTGAGACATTAATTATTGTTGGGAAAAGGCTTAGTAGGCTGAGTCTTAGAGGCAAACACTAGGTTGGGCCAAGTCTTAGTCGACCCGTTAGCGTTGGGTTGTCACCCTTTTAGGGAATAAAGTTGTGCCCTTACTATGAGCTCTAGCTTTTGGTGCAGTGGGTAAGCGCTTGGTCCTAACAATTGGTATAAGAGCTAAGTCACGAGTTCGACTCCCCTGCTGGGAGTGAGATTGTTGGACAAAGGCCTAGTGAGATGAGTCTAGCATCTTGCTAGAGGTGGAGGCCAGGTTGGGTTGAGCCTCAATCGACATGTTAGAGTTGGGCTACTACCTTTTAAAGAAAGAAAGTTGTACATTTACCATGAGTTATAGCTTTTGATGCATCGGGTAATCGCTTGATCTTAACAATTAGTGGCAGAGTCAGAATTTCAGTTTAGGGGGGGGGGGGGGAAATTAAAAGAAAATATAAAAAAAATAGCCTAAAGAAAATCAATCAATATTAATAATAAATAAATAAATAACTGTAAACAACTATAACTGTTATAATATTTTGTTGTGTCTCTAACGTTACTTATTATTATTATATTATATTGTGTATAATATTAATATGGGGGCCCATTGATTGAGTTGTTGTGGCTGATTTTAAAGGGGGAGGGGGGGGGGGGGGGAGGGGGTAAAAAGGATTGGGGAGAGAATATAAAAGAGTAGTGGGAATAGTGTGGTGTGATGAAATCATGTGTGACAGCGGCTTTCAAGAAGTGAGAGCTGATGTTTTTTTTCTTAGGTGCTAGGCTTATTGATTAAGTAGAATAGGTTTCCTTTCTCAAAAAAAAAAAAAAAAAGTAGTATAGGTTTCTGGCTTTTAACTTATGTTAGTGGTACAGATTGGTTATTGTGGGAATGCTTCTTTGTTTTTTCTTTTCTCATGTCAAGAGGGGCAAGACCTTAAAGAGTTAAACTTGTTTCATATAAAAGTCATTTAATTGTCAATTACCAATCCCTTAACCCTTCAAATATAAAGTCAAGTAAGGTCCTCGTGATAACCTCAAGAAAGAAAAAAAAAAAAAGTCTCAAAGTCATCTTGAGATGGAATTTTCACATCAAATGAGCATTTTTAATTGAGCAAGGCAGAGGATCACACTTCTACAAGGAAAGAATATGCCTTTATCATTATTTTTCTTTACGAACAATACCTTTACTTTCATCGTTCTTTTATATAAACAATTGATCAAGACAAAAAAAAATTCATCCTTCACCCTCGCAAAAGAAACTTCTAACTATCCAAGCATGATAGGCATCCACAAGATCTTAAAGGCTGAACAGAGGAGGGTGCTAACTGCAGGTACGTTGTTAAAATATTAGATATGATATATTTAACTATATGCACATGCTTGTACGTACTAATTTATTTATATAACTATAAATAAAGAACAAAAATAAATGGAAAAATTCCTAGAGGTTAATTATAAATTAATGGAATAAACTAAATAAACAGGATAGAAATATATATAAGACCATGTTGGATTGATTTTGTCTGCCACAACAAATCTTATTTAGCCAGTTAAAAGGGCGGCGTTTTAAGCCCATTACGTTTACGCGTGCTTAGGCTGCTGTTTTACATCACACTTTGCTGCAAAGAAACACTAGAATGCATTGTTGATATCAGCGAAAGCCTAGTAACTCAGTAACATTATTTAGTTCTCTTTTTTTATTTTTTTTCAATAGAGAGAATTCGGATTCCAATCCCCCCATCCACTTATAATATAAGTGTTAGATTTTATGAGAGCCTAGTAACTCAGTAACATTATTTAGTTCTCTTTTTTGATTTTTTTCAATAGAGAGAATTTGGATTCCAATCCCCCCATCCACTTATAATAGAAGTGTTAGATTTTATGAGTACAGAGAAAGAGAGAAGGAAAAAAAAAATATTAAGAATTTTTTTAAAAAAATAGTGGGATTGAATACTTTTTTTAATTTTTAAGGAAAATTACCATTAGGGCACATCACATCACCATTTTGTGATGTTTCACCATTCCACAAAAAAAAAAAAAAAAAAAAAAAAAAAAAAAAAAAAACGAAACCACCACCCTGAGTTTCTCTTGACACACATGCATATATCCAAAATTAAATTTCTTTAACACATCAGATAGCGTCGCTTCATCTATGATCTCATGATCTCAATTACCATTATTAATTAAATTTTATTAATTAATAACAATGAATATTTTATCATTCCAAACCAAGGAGAACCCTTTGCTACCACATCAATGAAAAAATCATTTCCTTCTACGCCAAGGATTCCCAATAACGCAACCATATTGGAATAGGAATTTGGTACAATTTCTAATTGCTCTCCACCTTGAATCAAAATCCATCAAGCAATCTTCATGCTTTTTGCATGAACTCCACCTTAATATCTAAGCAAGCTATTCTTGAAGAAGTTGATCATCATTTCAACATCTACATCTATATAATATCTAAAAAGATGTGACGTAGTATTTATTATTGCTATGCTTTTATTGAGCCATGTCATTATCAATGGCTACATCATCCACATATTTCCAAAACTTTCATTATCCTTTTAAATTGTTTTTCTCCTTATTAATTTCTCACCCTATAATTTCACTTCTTCTAACATTTCCCCCTTACTTTTACATTTTTATCTCCCTACTACACTGTGCCTTAACATTGCGATTTCTCCACCCTTAATCTTCCTTTTATTTTGGCTATTTTTCTCCCATTTTATTTAATATAAAAATTTCCTATTCTCTCTTCCATTCAATTTATGTTTTGCCCACACCAAAAGGTGAATACTCTCTCTCTCTCTCTCTCTCTCTCTCTCTCTCTCTCTCTCTCTCTCTATATATATATATATATATATATTCTTTTCTTTCTCTCTTTTGGTGTATTTTTAATTCTTTACTACATCTTTAACTTAGGTTAATGAATTTTTGAAATCCAATTTGAGCTGATGCAATTGATTGTGTTTTAATTTGTTATCTTTTTTCTTTTCTTTTCTTTAATTGTTAGATATTATTCTAGGACATTATATAGTATATAATGATATAATATAATTCTATTATGTAGCTTGGCTTGAATAATTTGATATTAACAACTATTCCTTTTTCTTCTTAGTATTCTTCTACTCATCTTCTTTTATATAAATTTGATGTTTCTCTCACATTCTCCCCAAAAAAATGTGACTACTCTCTCTCTCTCTCTCTATTATTTATTCTTTCTTGCAACTGTACTTTAGATTGATGATTCTTTGTGTTTTTTGTATCTTTATTTTAGGTTAATACATTTTGGTGGTATGTTTTTTGAGTTCGCCATCACATATACTCTCTCACCCTCTTATAATTTTGGTATAAGTTAATTTTCAAATATTTTTGAAGTGATAATTTGAGTTTATATTAAAATACAATCTACATGGCTATGTATTTGAATATGTCTATCAATTATATGAGTAATATCAATTGTAAATTTGTGATGAGGTTTGATTACCATGATAGTCTATTTAAGAGAATGAGAAATTTGAATAATTAATTAAAATATTTTACTTGTACCAAAAAAAAAAAAAAAAAAAGAGAGGAAAAAATAACACACTATAGAAAAAGTTTGAAAAATATAAACCATTTCAAAAAAAAAAAATAATATCAATCAAATATGACTAACTTTCTCAAAAATAAAATAAAATAATAGTATGATATATATGTAGGGACAAAGAGATGAAATTTATCTTCAATAAATTTCAGATAAAGCTGCGAAGGCGTGCCCTTGTTGTTTGGTTGGATTGTCTTTGTCTTTGTCTTTGTCTTTGGTGTACCCCCTCATGGGGTTAGTGGGATGGCATAAACACTGGATCGAAATTTCGTTGGTATGTATTCTTGTCATCAGCCACTTACTCAACCATTCATTTACTGAGCTATTTTTGGAAATTAGAATAGTTTCTCGCTATATGAGCGTGAAAGTTCAACGATCAAAAGATGCCTTCTTGAGCTAAAAGCTCGTTTATTCTATTCATTCACTATATTCGAATGAAATTCAAAGCCTACTTTTCATCCTCGAGCTAAGTGTTTATAGGATGAGCAACTAAGCTAAAAGGGTCATTTTCCTAAGTGATAAGTACAGAATCCTAAGCATTCCAAAGATAGGCAAAAAGGTAGTTTTCCTACCTATAAATTATACATTATACCATATTACAAAATAATTATATATTTCCATGTATTGCATGGTTCTGGAAGAAGTTTAAAGAAAACTTGTGTGCTCGTCTACCTCAAACCATTGTCAAAGGTGCACTATACATAATTTTATCTTGAACTTCACCAAGACCAATCCTTAAGATCTAGTACCAGTTGATGTGTGATAGCAATACTGTAATACCTTTTTTTTTTTTTTTTTTTTTGTGAGCTAGGGCTAGCAAAATTACATTCTCAGGTTCAAGAAGATAAAAATGTCCACATATGAGAACAATATTTAATATGGTTTGGCCCACTTGCTTGGTTAAAATAAATTAACCCTGTTTAATTAATTCATTTACCTATGTTGATTAATTAGGTCAAATTCAATGCAAATCGTGGAGGTATCAACAAATCACAAAATTAACTAAATGCAATGGAAATTAAATTGACACGATGATTTGTTGACAAATGGGGAAAACTTTTCACAAGACAATTTTCACCGGGTGAATTTAAGGTTACAAATCCCAAGAATCCACTAATCAATAATCAAGCGGTTACAAGTATAAGGAATCTTACCATTATCCTGGCCTATCCCGAACCAACTTACAGTTGAACTTTTGATCCAACACCTAATTAGACTTGATCTTATAGTAGACTTCTTTCCTTTGTTGCACAAATCTCTAATCTGTGACTAACTCCTTTGCACAAATCCCAATACGTGACTAACTCTAGCAACTTGAATTATTGTTGTTGTCTACAAAGTTATTTAATTCATAAATGATGAAGATCAGGAAACAATTGGTTACAAAATCCTTAGGCGTACAAAACGCAGTAGCTTTTTGCATAGTGTATGAGTTCTAGGTCTTTGTTTCTGTGTATGATGACTTTTAAAATAAGACTTATATATAACTAGGGTTGTAAGAAGAGAAACCCTAATCATTGAAGTTATCATGGGCCGTCAAATCTGGAAATTCCGAAATCATAGATGTCGATAGCTCGAACTTATGTCGAGCTTCTCCATTAATCTTCGATAGCAACATCTGTCTAGCTTATGTCGAGACTTAATGAAACACTTTTCTTTGCTTGTTTCTTGGATCAACCTTCATGTCTTTAATGATACCACTTGATATGTTTGAACAACATACTGCTTAATACATTAAACCTAACTTAGATATACTTAATTACAAGTAAAATGCATTTTGCCAAAAGGTTAGTCAATTACATAGATAATATGCCTCTAACACAACTCAAAGGCTATGTCCACGAATAACACCAACCAAAATCCATTATCAATGATATGGATTACGAGCTTTATCTCACGAACCAAAAAAAAAAAACCCCACAATCCCACAGCCCCAAAATACACCCAATAACTTGTTCACACTTGAAAGTTCACATTTAGGCCCCTAGAACGACTTGCTATGTACCAATTTTAATGAATTATCCTTAACCAAGTGATTAAACAAACCAAACTAGATTGCAAGCTCAAAGAATAAAAAATAACGCGATGGAATAATAAAATAACGTGCACACATATAAGGACAAGATCTTTTCCGGAGAAAAACCCTTAAGGGACAAAAACACTTCACCATAATCTACTGTGAATATAGTTGTAGTACATAACATCTTTATAAGCCTCCAATTAAGAAATGTACATATAATTGAGCCTCTAGCTCTTGCTAGCAACACATTGTACTAGTCATATCTCTTCATAGTCTCCAATCACAAGTTGAGTACACCGCCCGCAAGTCTGATCTTTCGATCACTCTAAAGCCTATTGAAGATTTTAGCTAGTCTTTGTGGTTTTCTAGCATTTCAAATCACTCAAGGCTATGCTTAGTGTTTAGATGAAGTTTTCCTCTCAGATATGGTCAATGGGAGAGGCTGAAGTTATCGGAGAATACAAGAAGTTTTCTCTAAGGATACAATAGTCGCCTACCTTCATTCTATTGAATTAGAGTTTTATTATCGTGCATACACAGGTTATAAACCAATGGTTGGATGACTGCACTCAAATCTAAAAATCAGATCTGGAAACTTTTCTAAGCATGTTTGGTTGACCAAATTAATTGTCGAGCGAGGTTCGAGCAAACTGCTTTGTGACTCTTTTCTTGATGCTCAGTTGACCCAACTCTTCAGATCAGCACTTTAACTTTCAACGTTTTTCTTCATGAAGATCAAAAAGAACTTAATCCAAATAACCCTCCAACTGCAAAATCAAACTGAAAATATGGACTCAACACTACGAACTTGGTAGGAAACACTCAATGACTTGATTGGAGTATTGGAGATGGTTGATATGTGGATGGCAGTGGTGAGAGGCTTTTGACGATGGTAAAGAGATGCTAGAGAAATCTGACGACCACATATATAGAAACGTTGGAGAAGACATGCACTACAGAGAGAATGCGAAGAAGTCAGAGTTTTGGCTCTGATACCATGTTGGGATTGAGAATGTAAGTGACCTTGTCTTGAATGATGGCAATATGGTATAGAGGAGTGCTATACATAGATTATAGGGAGGTCAGAGAACGACGATATATAGTAGAATGACAACATAATAACGGTACGTTAAGAGCCATAGAGTCATCATGTGAGTCCTGTGTTAAGAAAAATTTAGTATATATATTGCAATGATTCTAATGTTATTGCCATGATTTTTGTCATTGTTGCTAAATTCTATGCCTCTCTCTAACTCTAAGACTTAGCTCTTAATAGAATGGAATCTTAGTGATTGAATGAGAAGGTGAAAAAGCATAATTACATTTTCTATCTCGTTGTGCTGTATTGCAAAGCAGTGCCATTTTAGTCTTCTCTTAAAGCTTGCTTTGACTTTTGCAATAATAATAATACACCTTTTTTCTTGTACAGTGCCTGTTGTTTTTTCGGAGACAAAAAGACCTGGTCAAGATGTTTCAGATATTGTGCAGAAACTATGGAATAACTGGGAGCTACGAGTTCTGGTCCTTCTCAGTCTCATCTTGCAACTATCTCTTTCTTACTTTGGGAGACGTAGAAGATATGGTGTTCAAATTTGGATACAAATCTTTCTTTGGATTTGCTACCTTGCAGCTGATTCAGTGGCAACGTTTGCACTCGGAGTCATTTCTAGTAAACAAGGAAATTCGTCATGCAGTGTTACCACTGCTTCTCAAGAACAAAATGAGCTTATGGCATTCTGGGCACCATTTATGTTGTTGCACCTTGGTGGCCAGGACACAATCACAGCGTACGCGGTACAAGAGAATGTTTTGTGGTTGAGGCATTTGCTTTCACTATTTGCTCGATCAAGTGTGGCAATCTATGTTGTACGCGCATCTTGGAAGGGTAATTGGCTTTCATCTCTTACTATTCTCATGCTTTTTGCTGGATTCATCAAGTATGCAGAAAGGATATGGGTCATGCGATCAGCAAATCGCCGTCCAAAATTGGTAGGAAAAAAATATGATGAACTTGACAATTTTCCAATATTCAGGCCTCCCTTTTTAAATCAGAAGATCGGCTATAAATTTCAACGAAACAGCAAGGAACAATTCATAAATTATAATTCTAAAAAGGCATTTGCAGTAATTGAAATTGAACTCGGACATGCTTGTGATACTTTCTACACCAAGATACCTTTGTTTTCTACGAAACTGGGTTATTTCTTCCGTTTCATCAGTTTTTCTACCATCGGTTTTGGGTTTGTATTCTTCCTCATAAAGGAGAGGCACAATCATCTGCAAATAGATTTGATTATTACTTACCTATTATATGGAGGAGCTGTTGTCATAGAGATATATGCTGTGATTTTATTGATCACCTCTGACTTATTGGGACGTCGATTGTTAAAGTACACAGACATTTCCCCTCTAAAAATCAATAGATGTCAATTGTGCAAACAAAGGTGGTCAAAATCAATGGGTCAATTCAATATGCTTCGTTTTTGCATGAGAAATAAGCTTGGAACTTCCCAGAGAACTCCAAAATTCTTTGCGGTCTTGGAAGTGTGGCTCTTCAATCAAATATTACCGAGACTAAATAGAAAGCTGGATATGCTTCACTATAAGTCTGACGAGAAGATCAGTGAAGAACTGAAAAGCTTGATCTGGGAAACATATAAGGAAAAATCAAAGTCCCAAAGACCAGGGTTTTCCGAAGACTATAACAGCTACATATCTTCGGATAAAAATGTACAAGTGGAAATTTACGAAAGAATTATCATCTGGCACCTTGCCACAGATCTCTGCTTGTACCTTGATAATGAGAACCCAGAAGTGAATAAGCAACTGCAAATGATCAAGCACATATCAGATTATTTGATGTATATACTTACCATGTGTCCTTCCATGTTATCAACCGGAAATGCAGATATCAGTTTTGAGAAGGCTTGTGAACGAGTTAGGAAAGCACTCAAAAATCACCCAGAATCCAGCTCATTGTCCCGTGCTTGTGAGAATATAATGTCATATCTATCTACCAAAAATAAAGAATATTTCCTAGCGTGCGATGATGAAGATCCATCAGATTCCCTTCTGGTATATAATGCATTTCAGGTTGTGAAAAACTTGAGAGAATCAGGAGAAAAGTGGGAGATTTTGACTAGATTTTGGGTTGAGAACATAGCTTATGTTGCAATTCTTTGTGAAGGAAAAAACCATGCTAAACAGCTCCTAAAAGGTGGAGAGTTTCTCACGCATGTCTGGTTTTTGATAGAGCATCTCGACCTCAAAAAGAGTTTTCAAATGCTAAAAGAAGTGGAAAAAGATATACCAATATCATTCTCAATACTATAGAGGACTCGAGAGAGAGAGAGAGAGAGAGAGAGAGAGAGAGAGAGAGAGAGAGAGAGAGAGAGAGAGAGAGAGAGAGAGAGAGAGAGAGAGAGAGAGAGATATTTATTTATTTATATGTTGTAAACCACATATTTCAAGCGTGTGTTTGGTTCCAGCTTAAAAAATTATTTTATTTTACTATTTAGTTTATTTTTGTTACTATTTATGGGTTCTACTACACTTTTTGATACTATTCATGAGTTGCACTATACTATTTTAGCTAACTTTTATATTTATCTACCGTACTTTCAATAAAAGTTTTCAATTTCAATAAAATAAACAAATCTCAAACAGTCCTCAGTTCACATGTCACTATTGTATCTTACGTGGTTCTATAAGTCTTTTATTAAGCCAAAAAAAAAAAAAAAAAAAAACTTATTTAAGTTCACGTGTCCATTTATAAAAAAAAAAGTGCACTTGTCCTTAAAAGTAAATGAAATAAATTATAATGAATTTAAATTATAAAAAAAATTAGTTGCTTGTTTGGTTTGGAGTTTTCAACTGTGCTACAGTGCATGTTTACATCGGTATTTATATTTGATTAACCCAGGAATAGAATAAGATAATTTCTCAGTCCGGCTCCCACCCATATAAGAATACTCTTATGTATGAGACATATTCTACGTGTGTGAAGTTTGATCAATAAGCTCACATACCACATCATTATTTCCCAACCTCGGCAAGGGAACAATACTTTGAATGTTGTAGTGGTAGGTGTTTGTGATAATGCCGAAATATCGTCAGTAAGCTACAAGGTTCTCACGTACTTGAAACAGCCTGCACAACACAAAACAAGGAGACCTCAAGAGGGAACCAGTGTGATACCAGCTAAAGACCCTCTAAAGGTTAAGTTAGAGAATGCTTACAACCCTAGAGTGTCAGAGTTGGGGAAAATTATGCAAAACTTGGTTTGTGCGGGTCTTTGGGTGGATCTTTCCATGTGGGAGAGATCCTCCTTAAACGGCGTATCTTACGGAGTTTTTTCCTTATAGGACTCTCTTGATTAGGGTTGAGTGTGGCACACAAGGCGTTTCCTTATATGCATGCATGGGGATCAAGGCAAGCCACGTCAGACCCGTCAGAAATGTACCATCTTCAGCCCTTTTCTTGTCGGCTTCCCGCTTTATTGCTAAAGGTGCCCTCGTCAGCTTAGAGGTGAAGCTGTAGACTCTATGCTATCATTCTCTTTCATGGACAAAGCTGACAAGTTCATTAATATAGTTGCCTCATTGCAATCAAACATCAATACTGCAAAATTACCCTTATCAGCTGCCCCCTACTCCATGACCTCGTCAGCTTTGGCTGACAAGTTATGGAGTCCGAATTGCAACTCTTCGTCAGTATTATTTATTATTATTTTTAATAGGAAAAGGAGAGCATTTAGGGTGAATCCTCGAGCGGCCTTTATAAACTCCCTAGACACGCGTCATAAGTTGATTGGGTTCGGTTCTGGACGAGGGTGTCACTTCGTCTTCCGAGCAATTTTCATTTTATATATACTTCAGTTCCTCCCTCATTTTTTCCATTTCATCGGTGATTCTGAAGAGAGCTTGTTATTCCAAGAACTCTACACCTTTCGCTTTACTGCCTCATCGTCATTCCTTTATTGAGACCATCATCTCTCCAGAAGCCGTCTACCTAGTGAATCACCTTCTCCTTTCTTCCGTCTTTCATTTTTTCTTGTTTTAATTGTGTATTTTCAAGAGAAGCCGTCACCTTAGGTACTTAGAATGCCTCCATCGCTTGTAGGTAAAAATGTCTAGGGAAGCGATTAGTGAGCAATCGTCAATTCGTGAAGGAGCGGGCTACGACGAGGTCTTCCAAATAGGTCAGGGGCCTGATGAGGGCCATTCCTGGTCGTTGGAGAGAGAGATGTCAGCTTGTTCTCCTGACGAGGACGCGAAAAGTTATGTAAGAAGGAGACGTGGATGAGGAGATAGATAAGGAAGAGGTTAAAGGTAATGAGGAAGAAGAGGATGCGAGGGAAAAGAATGAGGGAGAGGAGAAAGATGGGGGCGAAGATTGTGCTGACGAGAGAACTCCTAAAGTTGGAAGTTCAAGAATCCCCGGAGATGGTTTTTCCAGTCCATTTATCCTCCCTAAAATGTGGACCGTCAATGATTTTCTACCAAAGATGACCAACAATATTTTTAAGGATTTGAGGGACCGCTATCAAATCCCCGACCATATCCCAATCCGTCTCCATGGGAAATGCAAGAAGTGCTACTCAGGGAAGACTGCAGATGTCGGCATATACGACGCGATGTTCGCAGCAGGACTAAGACTGCCACTGACGGCTTTACATCGTCAGTTGGCTAATTTCCTTGGTTTATCCATTAGCCAGATCACTCCAAATGCCTGGAGGATTTTTATAGGAGCCGAGATTTTGTGGGGCCGTCTATGTGGTGGGAACCATCAGCTTACACTGGGCGAGTTCTTTTGGTGCTACAGATCCTAACACATAGTCTCTTCCCAGGGTATATATCATTTTACTGCATGGAAAAAAGCGTTGAAGCTGGTGTCAGATATGCCCGATTTAAACAGGAATTGGAAAGGCAGATACTTTTTTGTCAAAGGGACAAATTGGGTGTACCGTCATGACGAGTGGGAGACAATGCCCCATGGTTTTGAACATAGTTGGGGTATTGTAAGGGATTCAGGTTAATCCCGTCTGTCATCATTTCATATTTTATTTATTTATTTCTCAAGCTTCTAACATCGTCTGTTTTTCTTGTCTTCAGCTAGTGTTCGCCCTCATATTTCGGATGAGCAAGAAACCTTTATCTGTCGGGTAACAGAGATTCCATTGGAGGAAAAGAAAGTGTCGGGACCTTATTACACTTGACACTTTACACCTTTACTGCGGAGGTCCAGAACCGACGTTGATAGCCCGTAAGCTAAACGCCTATTCACATCGTCGTAAGTATTCCTTAATTTCTTCCGTCGTCTTTATACTCGTTTCCTTTTTATTCGTCACTTATGCAAATACTCGTCATTTGTCTTTGTAGAAATGGAGTTAGCCAGACAGAGGGTGAGGGTAGCTGTTGCTCGTAAGAAGGAGGAAGAGAAGAAAGCTAAGTTGGGGGAGTCCTCGTCAACCCTTAAGGCCGTTGGTAAGGGGGCGACTAAGAGAAAAGGCGATAGGAAGGACGACTGTCCGTTGAAAAAGGCATCCATCAATCCTGGGGAGAAGTTTCCTAAGAAGCCATCACCTCTAAAGCACGGTGCTGGCAAGGGGTTGATGGCGACACTCAGCTATGTCACTCAAGAAGATTCTGAGCGTCGCCTCCTTACCTACAAGGATTATGCTGTCGAGATGCTTGATTCCATTATCAAAGATAAAGATGCAGATCCTTGCGTTGGCTAGGCGTTAGGAGACCTGGGGGATTAAGCCTCTTTGACCTCGCCCGGGTAAGTACTTTTTATTATTTATTAGTTTTCATGCCAACCAGCTGATGGCTGCTCTGTCTTGTAGGCAATGGTTCGTATGAAGGCTTTAAAGTCAAGGGCGTTGCCAACAAAGGTGTGATTGCCCGTCAACAGAAGCGTATCAAGAACCTGACTAACAAGCAAGATAAGTACAAGGAGGCATTCCGTATCCTAAATAAGGAGGTGAATGAGTTGAAAGAGAAGTTGGAAGAGGAGGGTCGTCAGAGGAAAAAAGACCAAGAAGCCAAAGAGACGACAGAGAAAGAGCTGACGGTTCTGCTGGGCCAGGTGGAGACGGCCAAGGCTGATGCTATAAATGATTTCAAGGAGCCACAGGCATATATTGATTCCTGCGCCGAATATTATGGTGTGGGATTTAAGGATTGCCTTAAATAGGTCAAATCTCATTACCCGGACCTGGATTTGGCGAAGGTCTCAATGGAAGATCCCTTGCCATCAATGCCTGTAGGCGATGCTGTTTCTAAAGAGGCTGACGACTCTACTGAGTTAGAATGGGATACTCAAGATGACAGCGTTGTCCTTGCCTAGCCTACCACTCGTTCCCCCGTCCTTCCTCTTACTTCGTCGGCCAATCCCCCTGTTGCTGACTGCTCCCCAGCCCATGATGCTCCTGACCTCCTTTCTAAGGGTGACGAGGCCCCTCAAGACCTTTCAGCCTCCTGAGCTTTTGCCTTTTTTTCTTTTTCCTTGTAAACTTGTTCTAATTTTTGGACGATTTAATGCCCTTTTATCTCTTGGGCTTTGTTGTAAAAACTCTATTTCTATTTATGGTGTTTTATTTTCGTTGCTTTCAGTATATGTGCGTTACTCTTTCTTTGTTGATATCTATGCTTGTTCCTTGTGCTTGCCTGATGTGTTCTCATAAGTTTGGAGGTTTAATGATTTTATTTTTGTGCTTTCCATTAAACTCGTCTACTAAGTTATAGGTTCGTCCATTTGTTGTGGCCTTAACCTAATGGGATAGAACTGCTCAAGGACTAAATCACAAACCCTTCTATTTAGTTACTTGGTGTGGCCTACCTCAACTTGACGGGGTGGACCTGCTCACGGACTAAATCACTGACCAGTCTGCTTAGTTAGGTCCGTCCACTTGTTATGTATCCATCCATTTTCTTTATTTTTATTTTGAAAAGAACTTGCCCATTTTATGGACTCATGAACCCGTCCACTTTGTGGACTTGTCTACTTCATGGACTTGCCAATAAGCCCGTTCGCTTCGTGGATTTAAATTCGTCCTTTTACTTGACAGAGTATTAAACTTGTCTGTTTTATGGACTTGAATAATGATTCATCCTCCTGGGATAACTCGTTCACTTTATGGACTAATAATGATCCATCCTCCTAGGATGAACTCATCCACTTTATGGACTTTTAATAATGATCCATCCTTCTGGGATGAACTCGTCTGCTTTGTGGACTTATCATTGAACTCGTCCATCTTGTGGACTAATGAACTCGTCCACTTTAGGGACTTACACTCGTCCACTCTATGGACTATTTTGTAGGAAAACATATTAGTCATGTATCTGAATAAACTCCTTTTATTATGATAAACCATGCATAGAAAAATTAGTTCTTTAAAAGAAGACCACCTGCTCTTTGGGCTTTAAAAGTGTTATTGTAGCAAAACTAAGGTAAATAGGAAAACTAAGTATAGCTAAAATTAACTAAGGTAAACTAGAAATAAAGGGGTGCTTCTCTTCATGCCATCCACTCTACTGGTAGTATTTCCGTAGGTGTTCGGCGTTCCATGGATGGTGTAGTTTCTGCCCGTCCAGCGTCTCTAGTTGGTAGGTATCTTTCCTCAGTCATGGCGTGATTTAGTAGGGTCCTTACCAGTTGGGGCCGAGCTTTCCTTGGGCGGGGTCTCTAGAGGCTCTCATTACCTTCCTCAAGACGAGGTCTCCAATCTTGAGGTCTCTGTGTTTAACCCAGGAGTTGTAGTGCTTGGCCATGAGGTCCTGGTATCGTGCAAGCCTTTGCTCTGCTGTCCCCTTGACTTTGTCCAGTAGATCAAGTTGTAGACGCATCGCTTCGTTGTTTTTTCTTTCATCGTGGTTATCCACCCTGTATCTTGTAAGCCCGACTTCTACTGGAATGACCACCTCGCTTCCATATGCTAGCCAAAACGGTGTTTCCCCTATAGGTGTTCTGGTAGTTGTCCTGTATGCCCATAGTACGCTTGGAAGCTCTTCAGGCCATATACCCTTTGCCCCCTCAAGCGGAGTCTTAATAATTTTAAGCAAGGATTAGTTTGTGACTTCAACCTGTCCATTGGCTTGAAAGTAAGCGGGGGAGGAGTAGTGGTTCTTGATTCCTAATTGCGAGCAAAAATCCCTAAATGAGTCGTTATCGAATTGCTTCCCGTTGTCTAACACCAGGACTCTAGGGATTCCGTATCTGCAAATGATATGCCTCCAGACGAAGCTCCGCACGTTCTTCTCTGTGATGGTGGCCAAGGCTTCAGCTTCTACCCACTTCGTGAAGTAGTCTATACCTACTATGAGGAACTTCAGCTGTCATGCTGCTAACGGGAATGGGCCCATGATGTCTAATCCTTGCTGAGCAAACGGCCATGAGGCTGTCGCAAATTCCTTCGTGGACTTCTCTCATGACATAATCTACTTCGTCGGGGCCTAAGCATCTTAGGTACAGGCGGGAGAAGCCCCTTTTGTATAATACATCCCTTATCAAAACAAATCGTGCTGCCTAGACCTTCAACTTCCTTGCAGCTTCCTTACCATCGGATAATGCACCGTCTTTTAAGTAGGAGATTATTCAGGTGGTCTAGTTGCACTCGGAGCCTATTTCCTACACATCGATGACATCTATCAATGGCACAAGCTGAACAAAGGAGAGTACCTTGTCGGGAGTGACCACGTGTTCTGATGATGCAACCTTGGCAAGACGGTTGGCTTACTCGTTTTCTCCTCTAGGGACTTGAACGATTTTGGCCTGTAGGTTGTTTACACTTTTCTTTACTTGCTTTAAGTACTTCTTTATCCTCTCGTGCTTACATTCGTAATCTCCGTTTACCTGGTTTGTGACGACTTGGGAGTTACAATGAATAATCACACTCGCGACTCCCGCTACTTTGGCTAGGTCTAGTCCTGCTAGTAACGCTTCATATTCTGCCTCATTGTTGGTATTAAGGAAGTCAAGACGAACCATGCATTCAATTTCGTCACCTTCTGGAGAGCGAAGTACGATGGTTGCTCCGCCAACCCGTCTATTGGACGATTCGTCTGTGTATATATTCCACTGAGAATTCTCTTCTACCCCCTGGCCTTCTACGTTTGTAAACTTTGCAATGAAATCGGTGACCACCTGTCCCTTAATGGCAGTACATGGGCGATATTGTGCGCCGAACTCACTTAACTTTACTGCCCACAGTGCCATTCATCCGGCGGCTTCAGGACTGCTCCATGCTCGCCTTAGGGGTTTGTCAGTCAGGATGACTATGGTGTGGGCTTGGAAATACGATTTAAGCTTGCTAGCCGCTACAATCAAAGTGAAGGTAAGCTTTTTAGTTGGTGGATATCTTTCTTCCACGCCATGGAGTGCCCGACTGGTGTAGTACACGGGCTTTTGGACCTTATCTTCCTCTTTGATCAAGGCTACACTGATGGCAGCAGGGGATACTGCCAAGTAAAGGAACAGTTCTTCCCTTGGTTTCGAGGGACTCAGCAATGGAGGAGAAGAGAGGTAGGCCTTCAAGTTTTCAAACGCTTGCTGACATTCAACCGTCCACTCAAAAGACTTTTTCAGTGTGCGAAAGAAAGGTAGGCATTTATCTATCACTCTTGCCACGAACTTGTTTAAAGCAGCTATCTTGTCGTTGAGGCACTGTGCTTTTTCACATTCTTTGGTGGTGCCATCTCCAATATAGCCCGGATCTTGTCCGTGTTAGCCTCGATACCTCTTTGGGACACCATGAACCCTAGAATTTTTCTGCCGTTACCCCGAATGCGCACTTGCTCAGGTTGAGCTTCATGTTGTAAGAGCAAAGGGTGTCGAAAATCTCCTTGAGATCCTCCAAATGATCATCCTCCCTTTGGCTCTTCACTAGCATATTGTTTACGTATACTTGGACATTTCTCCCAATCTAATGTGCGAACATCTTATTCATGAGTCTCTGATATGTCGCGCCCGCATTCTTGAGGCCGAATGACATCACTTTGTAACAGAAGAGGCCTTGGCTGGCAACAAACGAAGTTTTTTCCTAGTCTCCTTCATCCATTTTGATCTGGTTATAGCCTGAAAAGGTTTCCATGAAGCTTAGCAACTAATGTCGAGCCGTAGAGTCTACTAGGGTGTCAATTAATGGGAGGGGATAGCTATCTTTTGGGCATACCTTGTTCAAGTCTGTGAAGTCTATGCACATCCTTCACTTCCCGTTGGCCTTCTTTACCATCACCACATTCTCGAGCTAAACGGGGTAATACACTTCCCGAATGAAGCCTGCTTCTTGCAGCTTGCAAACTTCTTCTGCAATGGCTTGGTCTTATTCTTGGGTGAATACCTGCTTCTTCTAACGGACCGGTGGAAAAGTGGGCGACATATTCAACCTGTGCGCCATGACTGAAGGATCGATTCTTAGCATGTCTTTATGGCTTTAGGCAAACACATCTTGATTCTCCTTGAGGAACACTACGAGCGCTTGGCGAATTGTCGAGCTGGCGAGAGTGCCGATCTTGGTAGTTCTGTCTAGTCTAGAACCATCAAGGGATATCTCCTCGAGTCTCTCTACGGGTTCCGCCCTCATTCGCTATTCTTCTATGCTCATTGTTTGCATATGGTCATCCATCTTCATCATTGCTACATAACATTCTTGTGCTGCTACCTGATCTCCACCTACTTCTCCTACTAAGTACTCAGTAGGGAACTTGATCATCAAGTGGTAGGTCGAAGTTACGGCCTTCCACGAGTTAGGGGTTGGTCGCTCGATGATAGCATTATAAGTGGACGAGCAATCGACAACAAGAAATGTGACATCTTTGGTGATTTGTTGAGGATAATCGCCAACTGTGAAAGGTAGGGTGACTTTGCCGAGGGGGTATACTTTAGTTCCTCTAAAACCAACGAGCGAGGCATTGGTTGGGAGCAATTGTTCCTTGTCAATCCTCATCTGCTGGAATACTAGGTAGTAGAAGATGTCAGCGGAGCTTCCATTGTCGACCAGGACCCGATATGTGTTGTAGTCTCCGACTTGTATACTGATGACCAGTGCGTCGTCGTGTGGGTGGTGTAGACATCGTGCGTCTTCTTCTGAAAATTCGATGACGGGGTTGTCGATCCCTGCCATCTTCAGAACGAGGCCCATAAGCTGGATATTCTAAACCATCCTAAGGTAAGTCTTGCTAGCTTTTTTCATGAACCAGGGGTCACAGTGCCCCCTACGATCATTCTTATGTCCCCAATTGCCGGCCTTGGATGCTCATTCTCCCGTCGAGGAACTTGCTCTTATTGCGGGTTCGCTCTTTCTTTGCTAACAAATCTCTACAACTTCCCTTTTCGAATGAAAGCTTCTATCAACTGCTTCAGGTCGTAGCAGTTGGCGGTGTTGTGCCCGTGGTCGCGGTGGAAGTGGCAGTACTTGTCCTTAGGCCTTTTGTTAGGATCTCCCTTCAGTTTGCCTGGAAATGTCAAGGCTTCTTCGTCCTTAATCTGCATCAAGACTTGATCGATCGGGGCAATCAGTGGGGTGAAGTTTGTGAATCTTCTGGTGAGGGGCTTGGAGCGCTTGTCGTCCCGTTGCTCTCCGGTTCTAGCCATCTTCCGCCCCTATCCTACCGTACATCTACTTGTCTCTCCCTCTTTGAGGGCTTCTCCTCTCGGACCAATAATGCGTCTTCCGCATTCATGTACTTTGTTGCCCTGTAAAGCACGTCCGACATAGTCTTCGGGTCATTCTTATATAGAGAAAATAGAAACTTACCCTTCCTTAGCCAGTTTGTGAATGCGGCAACGATTATCTTATCATCAGCTTCGTCAATTGAGAGAGCCTCTTTGTTAAAACGGGCTATGTAAGACTTCAATGTTTCGTCCTCCCGTTGCTTAATGTTCATTAGGCATGTAGTGGACTTTTTGTATCCATGTCCCTCAATGAAGTGCGAGGCAAATTGAGCGCTTAACTCCTTAAAGGTACTGATGGAGCTGAGCGACAATCCTACTGAACCAAACCCTTAGGGAGCCCCTTAACGTCGTTGGAAAATCCTGGCACATAATTTTATCCGCTACCCCTTGTAGGTGCATCAATGTTTTGAAGGATTTCAAGTGATCCAATGGATCCTTGGATCCGTAATAGCTTTCCACTTGCAGCATATGAAACTTCGGTGGGAGGGGGAATGAGTTAACGAATGCGGTGAATGGGGAGTCCGTTCGATGAATGAGGTCATCGAGGTCCTTGGACACCCATCCTCTGAGGTTCGTTCATCATGAAGTCCATGTGCTCTCGCAACATTTGCATCTTTACAACCACGTGAGACGGGACCAGGTCTGTGGCCAATGGGCGGCTAGTGTCCAGTCGTTCTGGCCTGCTTGGGGAGTTGCTTCCTTCTGGCCCCTCATGATTTCTCTTCTCAGCGTTGCTAGCCTCTTGGTCTTCCTCCTAGGTGTTGAGTATTGCGTCCTTCTGGCGCAATTGCTCTTATAGGTTGTGGTTCTGCTTTGTGAGGCATTCTACTGCTGCTGCGAAGGTTTGAACCTGCCTCTCGAGAATCGTGGTGCGTGGTTCGTCACCCTGATTGTTTGTGATGGTTGCCATCGAACGTGTGAGTACCATGCAACTTTTTATCCAGAAAGCACGAAGTATGGCTCTTCCTTTCCCACAGACGGCGCCAATTGATGATACTAAAATATCGTCAGTAAGCTACAAGGTTCTCACGTACTCGAAACAACCTGCGCAATACAAAACAAGGAGATCTCAAGAGGGTACCGGTGTGATACCGATCAAAGACTCTCTGAAGGTTAAGTTAGAGAATGTTCACAACCCTAGAGTGCCAAAGTTGGGGAAAATTATGCATACCTTGGTGTGTGAGGTTCTCAGGGTTTTTATAGTAGCGTAGGGTTGACATTCGTGCCTTGGTAAAGAAGATGTTTCCTTGTGGGAGAGATCCTCCTTAAGTGGCGTATCTTACGGAGTTTTTTTCCTTATAGAACTCTCTTGATTAGGGTTGAGCGTAACGCACAAGGCGATTCCTTATATGCATGCGTGGGGATCAAGGCAAGCCACGTCAAACCAGTCAGAAGTGTACCCTCTTCAGCCCTTTTCCCGTCAGCTTCTCGCTTTATTGCTAAATGTGCCCTCGTCAACTTAGAGGTGAAGCTGTAGACTCTATGTTATCATTCTCTTTCATGGACAAAGCTGACGAGTTCGTTAATATAGTTGCCTCATTGCGATCAAGCATCAATACTGAAAAATTACCCTTATTAGTTTGTAACACAAAATCTAGCCAAATTCACACCAAAACCCCACCACTAATTCTTTATTCTACTCTACTCTTTTCCATCCAAACTAGCTATAAGTCATATAAGTGTAGAACTTCTCTTGTGCTATACATCACCAGATATAAATAAAATAAAATAAAAAAGAAAAACTTAAGCTTAGTACCTTGACTACATTAGGTTCTCGATTGAATTCAATTACCCAGTTGTATTGGCCAATTAAATATAAATTGTGTTTTCTTTTATTATGGTAGCTTTTGTTTTTTTTTTTTTAAATCTAACCCTAATTATATTTATGGCGTAATAAGAAAAACAAACACTTTCATTTCAAAATAATGAGAGAAAATTCCAATCTTAAAAATTAAGAAATACCCATTTTGATAGTCACCCGCATTCTAAAATCGTTGGGTCACATGAACTTATAGTAGTTACAACAAGCAAGTATGGAATGAACTTAATTCTTCTTCTTTCTTTTTCTTTTTCTTTTTGTTCCCCCTTTCTTTTTCAGATTTTCTGAAGAATAATACTTTCACTTTTTAATGTCATTGCTTTGGAACAAACCATTAGGCAAGGTAAAGGATTCATAATTTGATTTTTTAAATGTATATCATTGCTTTTGGCTTATAAAATATTCAATATTGACAAATTGTTGAACGACATGTAGCATAAGAAGAACTAGAGTATAACATGTTTCCAATTCCAACCAATTTAGATCCAATTTGACGCTTTTATGAGTATTTTATGTGGTAGCTAGACATTCGTTGACTAGAAGCTGATGTGCTGATGGTTTGGCAAGGTTAGTAGTCAATCAAACCTATAATTTTGTATTGTATGATAGTCCACTTGTACACTTGCTGGGATTTTATCATTCAGATTTGAGTGGGGTGTTCTGTAGCAGGTTTTGTTCTGATACTCCGTTGGTTCTTTAGGTTTTTATCATTCGGATTTGAATGGTGTGTTTCGTAGCAGGTTTTGTTTTGAAACTCCGTTGCCCGTTGGTTCTCTAGTTTTGAATGCATCTCCTTTTTACAAATAAATAAATAACGGAAATTAATTTAGAATTTAAAAAATGGGAATCAGAGCCCAATTGGGTAATTGCTCTAATGAAATACAAGAGATGAAAATGACAACTTGGGTTGGAATTTAACTAAAGTTTCATAATTTTTAAAAATTGTAATATGTTAATATAAATGTCTAATACATCCCTTTTTTTTTTTTTTTTTTTTTTTTTGAGAAACCATACTGGAGTTTCAGCCACCTTTTCATTTCTCTATTACTCTAATGCAATATGTATCTCATGAAATCAAAATATATTCAAGGTATACATTTCTTTTAAAAAAAGAGGATAACCAAATATCTCTTTCATAGAATTCTTTTTTTTTTTTTTTTCGAAAACAGAACCCTTTTTTTTAACATGAGGAGAATGAGAAATAAGGACACTATTCTTTTGAGTTTTATTTTAAGAAAAAATAAATGATAATAGTGGGTTTTCTGCTTAGGAGTTAGAATCTTTATTGTGTTTTTCATTAAAAAAAATGTTTTCTCTTAGTTATATTGGCTTTTAAATGTTTAGGCATGTAAAATGACTTATTATTTAAACTATTTAAATTCATAAAATTTTAATATGGTTCATAATTTTTAAAATTATTCCCTAATGGTATAATTTCTAATTTATTGAACAAAAATATTAATCTAAAATATTTTTGAAAATATTAATTTTGATCAATCTTATTTAAAAGATAGTTCATAATTTATAAATTGGTTTGATGGGAAAAAAATAGTTGTTTTGAGTTATGTAAAGAATGACTTGATGTAATTTTTTTAATATATGAAAAATTAATTAATATATATACTAAGAGTTTTGCAGCTCAACTAGCAACCTAGCATTTCATTGTGTTTCCAATAAAAGCCTTAAGATTCAAATCTGCTCTCCCTCACTGTAACTATCGACTCAAAAAATAAAAAATAAAAAAGCAGATTATTTTTTGAATTTAATTTTTTTTTAAATATTTAACTAAACATTGAGCTGGGTGCCTCAGAAGAGATCGAGGAGAAGGCGACATATATAGTCTACAATAACTGCTTATAATTGTTGAAGCTCAAGGATAAACAAGACTAAAATCTAAGGACACATTCCATACCTAAGTTCTAATTATTTATTATTGTAATTACCCAATATAGAAACAAATTGATAATTAGTCTCATTTAGTTCCCATAAAAAAAAATTAAAAATTAGTCTCATTTAGTTTAAGACAATAACCGATTTACTTTTCTATACTTTTATTTTATTATATTATAATTTGATAGTTACAATGGGAAAATGAGGATTTGAACTCTTATGTTTAGCTAAAAAGTATCAATAGAAACTAAATGTTCTGTTTGTTTTGGTGGAAAATATTATGTAAAGATAATTTTCTGTATTTTTCAGTGTTTGGACAGTATCAGAAAAAATAAATCAAAAGAAAACTATTTTTGGTCAACATAAAAAGTATGACTTATTTTTAGAGATTGTTTTCTACTGTTTTTTTAAAAAAAAAAAAAAAACTTTATCTCACAGTAAACTAAATAAGAAAAGTTAGGAGATTATTTTTCAACTCATTTAAAGTTGCTATCAAATATAAAAAAATGAAATAGTTTAATAGAAAATACATTTTTTAAAATAAATTATTTTCTAGAAAACATAATCGATAAAACAAACAAAGCCAGTTGAATTACAAGAATTTAGACTACTTTTCAACGCTTATATAAGTAGTTTTAAATCCATTTAAAAAAAGGAGGGTTTTCCTTGGAGATAGCTTCCAATGATATAGTTTAGTCTTGACTGCCCATATCTTACGTTTTACACTAAAACGCAATTAACTTATTAGTCATCAAATCGCAATTTCATCATGTCTTAGACCGTCAATATTGAGACATTATGAAATCCTTAACCCTTCAAACACAAATTCAAGTGAAGGGCTCAAGATAACCAAGAAACAGGAACACACATTAAGTCTCAAAGTCATCTCAAGATAATTTTCACATCAAACAAACACTTTTGGAATAAAGTCAATAAACCCGTAAGC
This sequence comes from Lithocarpus polystachyus, assembly GCA_033629205.1. Classification (NCBI taxonomy): domain Eukaryota; kingdom Viridiplantae; phylum Streptophyta; class Magnoliopsida; order Fagales; family Fagaceae; genus Lithocarpus; species Lithocarpus polystachyus. The sequence goes on along the minus strand of CM066171.1, from coordinate 51,134,254 downwards.
AAGGCAAAGGATCATACTTTAATAAATTTTTTCTTCCTTTTTTCAACTTGCAAGGTAGGAATATGTTTTTATCTCTTTTTTTATTTTTTGTTCAACATGCAAGGAAAGAGTATGTTTTTATCTTCATTTTTTTATTTATGAATAATACTTTTACTTTTGTCCTATTTTTATATATATAAACAATATGTTAATCGAGCAAGGCAAATGATTCATGCTTCACCCTCACAAAAAACACTCTGATCCAAGTGGCATCAAGAAGATCTCAAAGGCTGAACAAAGGATGATGCTTATTACTGGTATGTTACTAAAATATTAGATATAATATAGTTTAAGGTTAATTGCTTTACATTCCTGTAGTTTGATTTTTTTTTTTTTTTTTTTTAACATTGTCCACCCATGTTTTGAAAAGTTTCATTTTACTCACTTACATTAGCTCTGTCATGTAGTAGTTACCCACCTCATAATTTTCCCTCTTAAAAATATAAGAAAAACAAAGAAAATCAAGATTTGGAAGGAAATTGTAAATTTTGTTAAGTTTGCTTAAATAATGTCATTTTTCCCCGATCTCTCTTTGACTGAATTATCTTTGAATTGATTTCCCCCCCACACCACCCCCCCCCCCCCCCCCCCCCCAAAAAAAAAAAAATTCCAGGCTTTCAAAGGTATTTGTAACAAAGCTTTGATGCAGGCATTAAGCCCATAAATTGGTTGAACTCCCTAAACAATTTAAAGACAGAAAGATCTCATATCTTGATGACAGTTTACTTTTTGATGTTGCTGACTTTGGGAATGCTGAATTTCTAGAGGAAACAGCAACAGACCTTCAAGTTTCTTTTAAGCGTTGTGAATTTTGGAACGCTGATTTTCATTCTCTCTTGATTTCTCGGATCTGAAAATTTAAGTTTTCTAATAGGGAAAAAAACTAATGCACGCTGTATGTTTAACATGACTTAAAAGTCACATTTTTAGTGTATTTGGGTTGTGTGTATTTGCAAACAGTGTGTGCAATAACACTGCCCTAAGAATATAGTGTAGAGGTTTGTTTTTCTTCTTTATAACTTATTTTTCCTGGGTTTTATATCTTCCGATAGAGAGTTCTGGATTGGGTTCTCTCTTGGTTTCTACTACTTCATAAGTTTCATCAGGAGAAGCTTTGATTTGCGCAGATCTAAGATTGATGTCACGGGTTTGCTTGAGTTTGTGAATCTTTTTCTTTTTCCCAACTTAGTTTTATTCTTCCTTTCTCTTTCATTCGATGTATAAAGTGAGGACGGTGCAGGATGTATACATCCAGTCCTGAAGACCATCTTCCAAGAAATAAGTGCCCTTGGTTTCTGGAATTTAGGGTTCTTAATTATTCTGTTGGCTAATTCTAAAATGGCATCTCTTAAGCTTTTAGGATATATATTAGCAGTATTTTTTTTTTCTTTATAAAAAAAGGATATCTATTATCAGAGATCTTAACTCGAACTTATTTCATACTTATAGGGTATTATATTCTGCATAAGTTCATTGAAGTGGAATGTCAATAAAACAACATCAAATACCCTTTTAGATCTTGATTTCTTTGCTTTTCCTGTAATAGTGAAAGTGATCATGAGTTGGTAATGATTGCATAACAGAGCCAAGCTCAGGAGGTAAAGGGACTTTTCAAAAACAAGTAAACCCTAAAATGACCCAAACCCTACATGTGTGTAAAGAATGATTAAGCTTATAGACTATTATAAAATATTTACATGCAAGTACGTGCTTGTATAAATATATTTGTAAAACTATATATAAAGAATAAAATTAAATTAAAAATTAACTAGATATATTAATTATTTAATTAATGGAATAAACCAAATAAATAGAATAGAAATATAGGACCATTTTGGATTAATTTATTTGTCTTAGGTAATTCAATTTTGTTGGACCGTAATCTGTGCCACTTCACCTCAAAACCAGTTGGTCATGAAGAAAACACATTTAAATTTTTTAGATTATTCAACATCACGCCCTGCAGGTTTGTCTTTAGAACAGTTGTCCACAATTCCACCTCACAATGAGGCTCCTGCGACTCGAACCTATGATCTTGGTGGCTCTATTCTGACCCCATTTGTTGAACCGAAAGCTGTCACTCTAACTCAAAACCAATTAGAAATAAGGAAAACATTCAAATTTTTTATGGCATTTGGTATCAAACCTCATGAGCCTATTTTTAGAATAGTTGTAGGAAGTCGAACTATGATCCCAACAAATTTAAGTTGTCAATAGGGCGAAATTATGAGTCCATTTCGTTTAAGCTTCCTTGAGCTGCTGTAATATATCACGTTTGAATGCAAAGAAAAACTTGGATTCGTTGTAGATATCGTCAAGTTTTATAGCACAATAGTATTATTTGTTTAATTCCGTTCTTCCACTTATTGTAATTATTATAAAATAAAATAAAATAAGAAAAGAAAATGACATTATTGGACATTTAAACTCAAGAAGCTATTATTTATTCTGTTACTCAGAAGATACATTAAGTTCAGAATTGACTATTGCAAGCATAAAACAAGTGGAGGGAGGGGCGTAAAGGGAGGGAGCGCAGTTGTACCCTGCCTCACCTAAGAGAACTTCTTTTGTCTTTTAAATGACAAAGTTTTGCTAGTCAAATGTTATAACTTTATTTAATATTTTTTATTAAATATGAATTTTGATAAATTTATTATTAGATTATATTTTCTTTTTATATCGCATTATTTGCAAAATTTTAAGAAGATTAAAGATCAACAATTATGTCATTATGTCATCAATTGCATGTAGTTTTAGTATTGGTGTGTGAGTATATTTTTTTATCTCATCCCCTTTCTCCTATATATATATATGTGTGTGTGTGTGTGTTTCTCAAAAAAAAAAATATATCATTAATTAAATATTTAAATTTCAAATTTTTATAGTTTAAAATTGTGCATGAAAAATATGTTATGAGTTGAATAGTAAATAACATCTGATTAGTTTGAAATTTAATATGCATGTTAAGAACATAAAAAACATGCAATCTAAAAATTAGATTAGCAAAATATAATCATGTGTGTTAGAAATATATTTGACATATTTGTCCAACGTAAGGGCGTATTAGATTTTTAGCTTGCTATTTTCTATAGCTCTCTATTGTTTGTTTCTGTGTGATGTTTTTGCAGTTGGTTATTGATGGCTTTTGAATTTTTAAGATATATTATGGTCTATGTGACCTAACTAATTTTAAGCTCATGTATTTGTAGAATAAGTAACTTAACTTTGAGTTCATCTAAGATTAGTTGAGTTATTTTCAATATATAAACCCTTGTATGTATTCTCTTTTTCATACTTCGGCTCATCATTCAATCTTCACACAGATTCACATATCATCTTTAATGACTTGTGGAATCAGAGCCAAAATTTGATTTTGGCAAAACCGCTGTACACAAGCACAGAAACCCAAACAATCTTGTCCACTCGCAAACTCCTTTGTCGCCGCCAAACCCATGCTTGAGATCCACGTATATTGGTGCAAGCTGTTCAGACTTCAGACCCAGATCGAAGGTTTGAGATTCACCTACCCTAACCACCTTTCATGGGTTGAAATTCACACCATTCCAGATTCACCATGGGGGTGCTCATTAATTTAACAAATCACTCTTAACCAAGCTTCAAGAACTGTCCATGGAGTACACAACCATTGCTCAAAACACAGCTGAGTTTATCGCCTTGACACCCTCATGAAGTCCACATGCAAGCGAACCATAATCATTTGATCAAGTGGCAAAGCAATCATGATTTTCACCCAAGGTGTGCATCAGTGATTGAAATAGGAACTTCAAACACTTTAGGTTTAAGAAAGGATCTCTTAGCCGCTTTGGACCTTCCTGTGGTCCTACATCACCAATACATCAAGGATGACAAAGAAGTGGACCTTCCCGCTTTTGTTTTGCTTTTTCCGCAAAATATGGTTGGCCTTTGAGATTTTGGCTAATATTAGTCTGGCCTAAAACGTTATAAAACTGATCAATTTAGTTTCTAAGTACCATAAAAAATAGGAGAAAAATGAATAATAGTTTAGAGATCAAGTTCGGTTTAAGAACTAAGCTAGTCAGTTTTGAAAACTCTAAAATTTAGTTAGCTTTAATCCAAACCTCATAAATGTTAATTGTATTTTATCCTTTTATTAAAAAGAAAAGAATTAAAAAAGAAAAAAGAAATGGATGCATTTGACCTTCTCGTGGTCCCACGGATTGATAAACAAAATCCCAATGACACACATGGGTTTCAAAAACACGGCAACCCAGAAAAAAAATATAAAATAATAAAATAAAATAAAATAAAAGGTCATGTGGTATTGTAAGGTGTTTTCATGTAAGCCCGCACATATTTTGGATTCAAATAAGGTACAACACTTAGGGTATTACATCTGATGTAATTATAATTAATGACTGAGATTGAAAGTTGAAAAAACAACTTTTAATCTCAACCATTAAATAAAATATATTAAAGAAGAGTTAAAAAGTTAAAGTTAAGTAAAAAATGTAAAAAAAATTTGTGAAAAAAAGTGGGTGAATTGCATCAAGTGCAATACCTAGGATACTACACCTAATCTCAATCACATAGTTGATCTTCTATGTAAGGTAATGACATATATAGGATCCAACTTTGTTATTCTAGCCAGACATCAAGGTAATAATGTCATAGGATCAATGTCTGTCATGTCAATCAAATGTCAACTCTATTACCACTTATTAATGTTATGTCGACGATATACAAGATTTTAGCATTGAGCAAGATAGGTACCACATCAAGCTAGACATTTAAGACATTCAATACTCAAGCTTTCACCTTTAATTTGAGAGCAAGTGTTAAATGTATTATGAACCAATTAAGTGGCCAGTGGTAGCTTCACATGTCAAGGTGGTCACAGGACCACCCTAACTTGTAAAAAAAATGTATATATATACTTGTCAAAAAAACTAACCTATTTTAACCACCCTAATATAAATGTTGAACACTCTGACTTAAAAATCACAAAAATTTTGGCTCAATAAAAATAAAAGTAATTTTATATCCACAATATTTTTACAATAATTTTACATCAAATTCTATATGATAAATTGTTACTAATTCTAATTTGAATACAATACTGATATCACTTTTTTACCCACCAAAAACTAGTTGTCAAATAAGATTTTTTGTGAAAATGTTATAGATATAACATCGCTCTAAAAATAATTCTGTCACCCAAAACATAATCCTTAAACCCTTAACCAAAAAAAAAAGGCTTAAAATAACAACTATAAAAATTAGCCCAAATAACAACAAAAGTAACCCAACCAAAAACAAGACTAGACTAAACATAATCCTCAACCCCTTAACCCAAAAAAAAAGGGGGGGGGGGGGGGGGGGGGGGCTTAAAAATAACAACAATATATAAAAATCGGTCCAAATAACAATAATAGTAATCCAAACAAAAACAAGAATATACCAAACAATAATAAGTGAACAAATTATTCAACAAAAGGCCTATTCGAAAACAAGAAATAAAAATTTCTAATTATTCAAAATTTTAACTCGTTCAACCATTACATAAAAATAATCTTTAATTTCAATTTTCCTTATAAAACAGTACCAAGAGAAATACTGTGGTCGTGATCTCTCCTTGGCAGTGCCAACAATTATTCTTTTTCTCTCCATTTTTTCTCTTCTGTATTATCATTTCAGACTCTTTCTCAGCTTACTACTTTCATCTGAACATTTCAGTTCTCACTTTACCTCTTATCAGTATTTTTTTTTTCTCTTTGTTGGTAAAAAAAAATGTAATACTTTATGTATCTATATATTCAAGTTATTGACTTATTTTTGTATAGAATACGCAGTCGTTCAAGGGCATTCTCACCATGGACGTAGGCCATGAAGCCAAACCACATAAACTTTTGTGTATAGTCTTTTTTTTCATAGTTCCACTTATCATTCAATATTATACAATCACACAATAACCTTAACAATATTGATGTTCTTATTTCAATCGAAGTATCTCATTCATATGAAAAAGGAAAAAAAATGGATATAGGCTATATTAATGTAACACATATTGTTTGTTTAATTTAAAAAAACTTCTTCTATCAAAACTTTTTATCTTTTCTATTCCATCCTTGATGAGTTCTATGCAAACTAAAACTTAGTTATGTCTTGCCAAAACATAATATTATCTTTTGGTTTAAATCCTGGTGAAGTTTTGAATAGTTGGATTTTCCTGGAAACAGGAAAGCATTTTCAAGTGGTTCCAGAGTTACTGCAGAAAGTATGGAACAATTGGGAGCTACGACTGCTGGTCCTTCTCAGTCTCACCTTGCAACTGTCGCTCTTTCACTTTGGCAGACAAAGAAGATATAATGTTAAAATAAGGATCCATATCTTTCTCTGGTTTTGCTACCTCATGGCTGATTCAGTGGCAACAATTGCACTAGGGGTCGTCTCCAGTAAAAACCGTAATTTTGGCAATAATAATCCCAAAGTACATAATGAGCTCACGGCATTCTGGGCACCATTTATGCTGTTACACCTTGGCGGTCAGGACACAATCACAGCTTTCGCGATACAAGACAATCAATTGTGGTTAAGGCACTTTCTTGCACTAGTTGTTCAATCATGTGTGACATTCTACATCTTTAACACATCTTTGAAGGGCAGCTGGCTTTCGCTTCTTACTATTCCCATGATTCTTGTTGGGTTCATCAGGTATGTAGAAAGGATATGGATCATGCGATCAGCAAATAAACCTCCAGTAGACGCTGATGAGATACCTCCAGTAGACACTGGTATCAGCAATGGTGGTACAACAACAGACCCACTTATTACTTTTGGCAAATTCAGAGATCTCTTTCTATATCAGAAGATGCCGGTTGCATTCCGACAAGGCATCCGTGGACAATTTGAAAGTTATGATTTTCAAAGAGCATTCGAAAGGATTGAAATTGAACTCGGACATGCATATGATTATTTCTACACCTAGGCTCCTTTGTTTTATAGGAGTTGGGGTTGCATCTTTCGCAGCATCACTCGTTGTTTCATCTTTGCGTGTTTGTATTCTTCATCGTAAAAGAGAGACAGAGAGATCTGAAAGTGGATTTGATTATCACTTACTGCTGGGTGGAGCTCTATTTATAGAGACATATACTGTGATTTTACAGATTTCCTCTAATAAGGGACTTCAATGCCCATGGTTAGAAAAGCTTAATCCGTTTTTCTCATTATTTGTCAGTAATGATAAATTGTGGTCAAACACAATGGGTCAATTCAATATGCTTAGCTTTTGCTCCAAAAATCCTGGAATTGACAGACATCGAACCCCAAAATTCTTTGTTGACTTGAGAGTGTTGTTCTTCAGTCACATATTGCCAAGGATAAGTAGGGAACTAGAGATGCTTTGCTATAGGACCAACAAGCAGGTCTCTGATGAGCTGAAAAGCTTGGTCTGGGACAAGATTAAGGAAAACCCAAATGTTTATAAATCAGTGCTTTCTGTAGACTATAATGTCCTGTACTTAACTCAGGATAGAACCATATTTGATGAGAGCATTATCATCTGGCACCTTGCCACGGAACTCTGCTTTTACACTGATAAGGGTAGCAATGCAAAAGCGGATAAACAACGACATGTGATTAAGGAGATATCAGAGTACATAATGTATATACTTGCCTTTTGTCCTTACATGTTTTCAATGGAAGTGTAAAAGTCAACTTTCAATCTTCATGTAGATACGTTGGGGATCTTCTCAAACATTGCAGAGGAATAGGATCATCGATGTCCCGAGTTTTTGAAGAATTAACGTCACGTCTAACTGACGGAAGGGTTTACCTCAAAAGAGAACCTGGCCATGTTGAGTCTGTCAAGGGCTATTTATTAGATACCGATTTGCTAGCATGTGCAGATCTGGTTGCACGAAAATTGAGAGAGAAGGAAGAACAAAAATGGGAGCTCTTGACTAAGTTTTGGGTTGAGATCCTAACTCATGTTGCAGCACTTCGTAATGGAACTAGTCACGCTCAACAGCTACTAAAAGGTGGGGAGTTTCTTACGCATATCTGGTTTTTGATAGAGCATTTGGACCTTAAAGAAAAATTTCAAATGCCACGAGCAGTTCCACATCTGGAAGAGGAAGAGACACCGGCGCCACGAGCAGTTCCACATTTGGAAGAGACACCAGCAGAAGAGTGGACTCAGGATCTACATATTTGTGCATTGTGAGTTATTGTCAACTTGTTGTAATCACAGATTTAAGTTGACATGCCCTTACAACTACAATAACTACTTTCGATATCTTGTATTCCCCTCTCTAAATAAATGCAAATGCAAATGAAATTAATTTTTTTCTTTTCTTTTTGAGATAGTTTTAACTTATAACATACACTATTAATAATTGCTCAGATAAAAAAAATTGTAATGTATGTTAAATTTAACTAACTGTGGACCTAATAATTTTTTTAAAATGATCTCATCAAATTTATTTTTTACAATTTGAACTATTTTAAAATAACTTTCTCAATCGCAATTTTTTCACTCCTACGATACAATACACCGGAAAATATATCTCAAAAATTAATAAAACTCTACAAAACTGCAATTCAAAATAAATTAAAAAAAAAAAATAGAACTCACATGAATGAGAGAGAATCGATGTTCTTGGTTTGATTGGGTAGTTGTGCAAATTGGAGATTCATTCTCTATTTATAGTTGTCTGCCAACGGTTACCATTTACAAGAGCATCTTCAACAAACTCTCTAAACTCAAAATCATCTTTAATTTGGAGAGTAAATCCACAAAACACAAATCCAACAAACTCTTTAAGTTACTGTTTATAAGCCAAAAAAATTTGGCCAAATCAGCCAAATACCATTAATTTCAAAAATATTTTGCAAAAAAACACTGTTTCCGAACTAAATAGCGATCTACCACTTTTTGGCATACTCGAGTTTACCATTCACTAGTTCCCCATTTTCTATTCCACGCTGTCACTGCTGACATGGCAACTGGACATTAAAAAAATATAAGTTGGTACTCGAGTTTCTCAAACTCGAGTACTATACAAGTGGTACCCGAGCCCTCCAAACTCGGGTACCAATCTGTATTGGCACCCCATTTTTTTAAATTCATGCCGCTTGGTACTCGAGTCTGGGGAGCTCAAGTACCTCTTGAGAAGTACTCGAGTTTACTGAACTCGAGTACTGTGCAAGCTACTTCAGTTTTCGTCCAAATTAGCTAGCCCCTGTTACTTGACTGCTATTTACACTCACTACTATTCACTTCTAATTGGACATTCAAACCCAACTAACAATTATTAAAACCTTATGAATTTTGATATTGAGATAGGTCAAATCTCAACACTACAAATGCAGTATTGCTTCTCACAATTCATTAGGCTAGGAGACGTAATTCCTTTTAATATAGCCCATTAGCCACACATTGACATCCACCAGATCAGTCATGCAATATAGATTGTTTCTTAAACCATATTCATCATCAACAATAATTCATTCACATGTACAATGTTGAGAAAGTATGATAAGTTAATACAGGTGTCCACACTAAAAGGAACTTCAAGAAAGATAGTATTGTTTGCTTCTACGAATGACCTTTTGCATCAAAAGAACGACACTAAAATCTGTTACATGGATGCAGTCTTCAGGGTGCACCCCCAATCACTTGTGCAGCAAGGGAACATTTTCTCTATAAGTTTGTTACTCAAGACATATCTTGCCCTTAAAGAAGGAAATGAGTGCCTTCGATGGTAGCATCTACCCCATCCCAACACCTTTAGATTTTTGTCGGCCATGTCCACGTCCACCTGCCCCACAAAGAGAATCCATTAGTCATCCTAAAAAGATTGCTAATCCTCCCTCAACTAGTCATTAAAAATGTGTGCAGATGCACAATGCATAGAAAAGATACGTATTTAGTGGCAATTATCTGATTACACAATGAGATGACAATGCTCCCTCAACCTATCATTAGCAAATTTTATTTGCTACTCCAGTGTGAAACTTTTGGGTGGGGAGGTTATAGGACTGCTCAAAAATATGAAAGGAAGAATATAACAATCATTAAGCAATACAAAGAACACTCTAAATTCTCTCTTCATATTCTGTTTTTATGTGCAATATTTGCAAAGCATTTTAGTATGATCAATTTTTCCAATTTACTAAGCCTTTATTTTGATTTCCAACAATTTGAAGTCTTTGCTTTGCATTCTGTGCTTTAAGTTTTATGAAAGGTATAAACATATTCAATATCATACCTGTAAATATACATAATTTGTTTTAGTGCTTCACATAGGTTGTCCTACAGGGTAAATATGTAAGGCTCTAATTTGTTTTGGAGTATATTTTCACCTAAACGTTGATGCTAAAATAATCAATTTCAGTTTTATTTAAAATGTTCACGTTCAATTCTTTAACTTAGTGCACCATTCAGCTTCCAAAAGGCATAAACTTCCAGCCTCCAAATGCACTATCTCTTTTGCAAATTTATAATTGAATCCTCACGTTAACTACTTTAGTAATGGTGTTTTATGTTCACTAATATATCAGGCATCTCAAGCATGGATGGAGTGGCTGATGCAAAAGAGAAAAGCTATCTCAAAGATGTTGCTTTCTTGTGTAAAAGTCTTTTTGCTTCTTAGCAACATTTATAGAAAAAAAAGATATCTTGAAGACTATTTATTTTCCTTCCAATACTCCAAAGGGCAATGATAATGACTTTTTGTATGCATCCTATAGGGAAAGTAGCTTATAGTATAAATGCCATATTTGGTCCTTAAAATTTTATTTAATTTTTCTTAAGTTTTAAAAATACACAATGTAATGGCATATAGCATGCATTTTGATCTAATGGCTAATATCATGCATTTTGTTTCAAGTTGCATTTAGAAGGATGCTACAGTTCAAACTTAGCATACCTAGTCCGCAAGACCACCACTCGTCGGTACCTCGTTCCGCTTAGGGCATGTTCTTCGGTTATGCCTCTCTTGGTCACACAACCCGCATTGCACCTTCCGCCCCCCCTCCTTCCATGGTGTGGTTCTCGGCCGATTCCCGCCCTCGTCCATCTCATTCCTGATTCGTGTTGAGACAGGGCGACCTTTCTCTCGGATCAATCGGGGGTTAGGGAGGACCTTTCGAGTTTCATTAGGATCTGGCCATGATAATCTATCTTTAAACGCAGGGAAAACGGGAGCATAGTTTCGAAACAGTGCGTCCACACTATAGCATGGGTCAATGTACTGCTCTGCATCATGTCGATACCTAATACAAACTGCAATGACATGTGAACACGGTATCTTGTACAGTTTCCATTTCTGACATGTGCAAGTTCTTTGCAGCAGATTAACTGCATGTGTGTGATCCCCATGTCCAGTAGTCCCTGGATTATGCAGTGTATCTACTTGATATGATTGGGCTTGCGTGCTCAATCTCGTCACCCTGTGATGCTCCGCCTTCGCCTTATTTCTCATGAAGATATCCAAGGCATACTGACACCATTTTTTCCCTGAATTCAACAGCTCTATACTCTTGTTGCGACGATCATCGAAGTAAGAATTCAATTTGAACCATGTATATTTCACCATTGCCGTAATGGGCAGGCTACGAGCACCCTTTAGAACACCATTGAAGCACTAAGAGATGTTTGTAGTCATCGCCCCATAACGGTAACCCTTGTCAAAAGTTAAAGCCCATTTCTCTTTGGGCATATCCTTCAGATATTGGTACGCATCCCGGTTGACATTCTCAATTAAATCGAAGGTGGCATTGAACTTTCGCTCCTGGGTAGCACTTGCTGCCCTCCATACTAAATTCTTTAAAGTTTCATTTTTCCATCTAGTGTTGACGTTACTGCATAGATGACGAAGGCAGTAACGATGTTCTGTCATGGGAGGCTTTAAAAAGTCTCGATTAGTGTATCTAAAGATAGCTTGTATAGCAGGGTGTCTGTCAGATATGACACACAGGTGTCTGCGGTCGGTAACATACCTTCTTATACAAGCCAAGAACCAACCCCAAGTCTCTGTGCTCTCACTCTCGACAACGGCGAAGGCTAGTGGATAAATCTTATTATTAGCATCTGTCGCCATTGCAATCATCAAATTCCCTTTATATTTTCCATAGAGGTGAGTTGCATCAATGCTAATAACAGGCCTACAGTGCTTGAACCCAACAATACATGGACGAAACGCCCAAAATACAGAGTTGAATGTACAGGTTCCCCGTTCGTAATTGTCGTCCACTTCTAACTTATACTTTGTACCCGGACTTGCATCCTTAAGCCCTGCCAAAAAACGCGGCAACTCTGCATAAGACTCCTTAAAATCTCCGTATATAGCTGCAACGGCCTTTTGTTTGGCATCCCATACCTTGTATGTGAACCAAAATGATTACGTTAGAAATGAATACAAGTTAAATAATTATAGTTGAAGAAAACAAATGAAGACTTGTAAGCCTATAAGATGAAGATAATATTTCTTTCTCTTTATTCGTTTTTTTCTTTTTTCTTTTCAATTTCAATTTTCATAATACATTCGGTGTATATGGGTATTGGGAAAAAAATATCATGCTTATACTTCACAGAAGACTGATGTCTCTACATTGTATTAAAAAAAGAATGCAACTTAAAGAATACCTTGTAGTGAGATACTTCGTGTTTTAAGTCTGCTAAAGCAACGTGGCGTAAGTTCTTTTTCTTATACGCAGGGTCTTCTCGTATATAGCGCTCAAGTATGTATGCTAGGAACGCCGAATCAATCATCCAACCATCATGAGCATTCTGAATTTTGTCGCACGTGTGGGGGTCCTTGCATTTTGCGATCTTCCATACATTGTCTCCTTTGCAACAGATCGCACGGACTGCCCATGGACAGGCATCATCCTCGCAACTCACCATAAGCCTCTCTGAGTCTGAATGCTCAGTTTGGAATCTAGTCGCGAATACCATCCCTTTCACTGGCTACTCCCCTGGTGTCGAACTTGATACTTCCGCTTGCATAACCGGTGATGGATCAAACATATTATCCCAAGTGTTGTTGGTGAACCATTCCGGCGTAGGATCGGGAGGGGGGCATGTGTCTCTATTCTCTTCTACAACCACATCTTCGATATGATCAGCATCCTCATGGTCACCCATGGTATCCAGGAACTCCTCGAAGTCATCCCTAGTAACATCAATATGAGTTGCATCATCACCAAGTCCATGATCATCTTCACTTTCGGATGTGCCCCCATGCAGCTCATCATGAGATAAATACTCTCCGTCATGCACTTCTTGGCGCCCTTCCTCCTCCTCAGTTGAGTTCACATTGGGAAATGTCTGCCACGATTCACTGCCATACACATCTCCTGTGTTCTCTGTACACCCTTGATACATATGTAATGGTATTGAGTCGATGTGCTCATCTACAATTCCATCCAAAACAGTATGTTGTGAACCCTCTCCAGCCTCTACTATGGCAGGCTCAACAGTGACATAGAGCTCTGAAGCAACGAATCCTTTCACCACCATTTGTTCAACAACTTCCCACATCCTCCTCACTTCAGCGCCACTCAATAACTGTAGTAAATTGTAGAAAACCTGGGTGCCTACAACCAGTTGAGGCGCTCGATACACAATGGAAATGTTATGTCTAGACTGGTTTAACCCCATCGCCTTCAATATTCTTCGTTGCAAGTTCATAAAGCCTATCCCATGCTTCACCTTAACATATTTTTGCTTTTGGTTCGAGCCTCGTTATGACAACCCATGCAAGTCATGATAATACGTCTCTCCATCGTAGTACACATAGAAATGGTGAAAATCCATCACCGACCTGTTATTAACAATATTAAAAATTGTCATAATCCATACATAGTTACATAAATGATAAAAACAATTTATATATGTGCACTTACCTATATATATATATATATATATATTTTATACACATATAGCAAAAATAAAAGGTCAACAAAATATCATATTACCTCTATCTATCAACCCATGAGTTTTATACAATTAAGCCACACGTGAACTATACGTGTCAGTAATTGGGAATTTAACTAACATTTACTAATTCTAGCACTGAACCTGTTCTGAAGGCGTTGTTGGATTGGAAATTTTCAAAGGATTTGCTTAATTTTATTGTTTTTACACCACTACCTGTCTATATTTGTATACTTTATTTTATTTTGTTAAGTTTGTCTAAATGTTTATTTTTATGCAATTAATATTATATATTTGTCATTGTTTTTATAAAAATATTTAAATAGAATGACTAAACTCAACTCATTGGCTCTACATAAGTTATTATAACATGAGTCATGACCCTATTCTATATATATATATATATATATATATATATATTAGTAATATAGAAGTTTTATTTATTCAACATAATATATAGTTAAATACTGTACTATAATGAGGGGTCATATGAGACATGGCATCCCACAAAAATTTATAATCATATATAAAAAAAGATAAGACACCCAATATAAACTTTGTTGAGCATGTGAAGATCCACACCCTTTAGAGGCTAGCTAGTTGATAGACACATCGATTACTTTAGCTTACCTAAAAGACCTCAGTCCGTGGTTTTTCATGCATTTGCCTCACATAATAAGATGAGGCCAAAAATGAAGTGTGTGTGATGTTGGTGAGCAATGCGCATCTTTGCTATGCCATTTCTTAAAGAATGTGATGTTGGTGAGCAATGAAGTAATTAATTTAATTCTTATCCAATTTTCAGACATATATAGTACTCCAATCTAGAACGTTTTTGTCAAAATCCTTTACATGACAATGATAGGAAATGGGCATTAAAGTTGCACCATTATAATTGACAAGTGAGCATAATAGGTTCAGCTACTCTATGGACTTATGCAATATATGCATGGGGCCTATAGGGCCTCGGCCACTCCAAAGTTCCAAACCAGCTGTGGCCAATATTAATATCCTCTTTTGTAGAAAAAATAAAAAAAAAAGTAAAAAAAGAAAAAGAATTTAATGGTTATGACTAAAGTATATTGTTATCATTAATAATGGTTATGACTAAAGTATATTGTTATCCTTAAGTTAAAATTTTATATAACAAAATTTGACATTGTGAAGGAGCTCCTAATACTAATCTGTCTGCACTTCGAACTTTCTATGTGACATTAAGTTTGAGAAATTATTGTACTGTGTCATGCTACTCAAACATTGAACGCCAAAATATTGGCTAATTTTTAGCATGACAGGAGAGATATTTCAAAATTGCATATCCAAAAATCTAATAATAACAACAACAGCTCTCAAGCAATCAACTCATAACTGTGCGCCTATCTATTCTTTAAAAAAAAAAAATTTGACAAGGAGCAAGTTATACATAATAAACGTTTTCCATCAGTTTTTTTTTTTTTTTTGGAAAACTGTTTTCCATTTATTAACAGCCACAAATAAACTTTTTTGCATCAGATAAATGTAATTTTTTTGCAAAACTCATGCATAACAATCTCATTCAAACACCATTTGGACAATAAGCTGACATACCTAAGCATTTAACTCATGCATTTATCTCATATTGCAAGCACAAACTAAAAACTAAGCATTTAACTAGTACCTCTTCGTACTGATCACAAGGCTAAATGTACGTTGGTAGATGGAGACACTGACACTGAACCAAAGACTAGCAGATGGGGACCCAACAGTAGCGTTTTCTGCTTCCAGCTTCTGACTTGCACACGGACTTGGAACATGAACTGATTCTGAAAATAGCTTAAAGCTGAATGGGTGGCATTTTGTTTAATGGTACTCGAGTATACAGAACTCGAGTACCATTCATTATGCATTTACTACAACGGGTGGTGGCGCCAGTAGGTAGGTGCGTAATAAGTGTGCCACTTAGTACTCGAGCTTAATGGACTCGAGTACTGTGTTAGGTACCCGAGTTCACCAAGCTCGAGTATGGCTCGGGTATGTAACCAAAATTCGCGAGCTTCATACTCGACCTTATTGGACTTGGGTACATTTTACACAGTACTCGAGTCCATTTAACTCGAGTATTGCTGATGAAAAATGTTCAATTTAATTTTTTAAAATGGTTATTATCATTTTTTTAAAATGTTAATGTTCAAATTAAACGGCATTTTGTTTAATGGTACTCGAGTATACAGAGCTCGAGTACCATTCATTATGCATTTACTACAACGGGTGGTGGCACCAGTAGGTAGGTGCGTAAGTGTCTTAGTACTCGAGCTTAATGGACTCGAGTACTGTGTTAGGTACCCGAGTTCAGCAGGCTCGAGTATGGCTCGGGTATGTAACCAAAATTCGCGAGCTTCATACTCGACCTTATTGGACTCGGGTACATTTTACACAGTACTCGAGTCCATCTAACTCGAGTATTTCTGATGAAAAATGTTCAATTTTTTTTTTTTGAGAATATTCAATTTTATTTTTTAAAATGGTTATTATCATTTTTTTTTAATTGTTAATGTTCAAATTAAACGGCATTTTGTTTAATGGTACTCGAGTATACAGAACTCTAGTACCATTCATTATACGTTTACTACAACGGGTGGTGGGATGCAAAAATGTTTCATTCAGTAGACTAGAGGGTAGTTTGCCATCAAAGGGGATTCAAAAGCTGAGTACTTATAACCAAGCTTAGCTAGGAAAGTTGTAGATTTGCAACTTAAAGGGAGCATTTATAGAGACGTGTTAGTATGGAGAACCATACTTCATACAAATCTTTGAAGATAATCAGCAATCTTTAGATCTTTTAGAACATCTTCTTTTTGGTACTTTATTTCAGTGGGCTCGTAATTGGGGTCTTACACAATGTACTCAGCTGCCTGCTTTCTATAATTTGTTAGCTGCTTGCTTAAGCTCTTGAGCTTGATGTATTTTCTCCATGTCCAAAGTGTTCATCATCAAGAACACGATGTTTTTTTTTTTTTTAATGAAAGTTCTATTACCTATCAAAAAAAAATTATGAAGTATGGAGAATCAAGGGCACAACAGCAAAGGTTCCTGGGAATGGGGTAAGGTTATGGAAGTGCATCTAAGGCGGAAAGGGTGTATAATGATCATAATAATTAATAGCGCATGTGTATTATGATAATAATTATAATTAATAATAGGAGATAAAAGATTAATCAAATATAAATTATACCTTGTCTTCAAAAAAAATATGCAGTTCACCCTTTTTCAGTAATTATCTGTCATGTATATGTAATTTGTATTAAATCAAAGTATAGTACCATGTCCAGTCCCACAATCAGGAGGATGTGTCTGTGTCCGTTGCGGCCTTCGCGACCGATCCTCAGTGTGTGAAGCCTCTGGTGGGGGGGTGGGTATCGGGACAGCACCAGGGGTGGGCATGAATCTCATCTCATCTCTACCACGTACATCTGCGGGGGTAGTGCTGGTAGTCGATGGGGGAGATGTACAGGTGGTGGGCAACGGAGGACCACTAGAGGATATGGATGGGGACCGAGATGTGTCCCCATGGACAAACGTATGGGATGGACCTGCATCATCGTGTGCCATGGAGCCCATGTCATAACCAGTGTCCAAACACATCTCATCTACTGTCTGACTTGCCTCCTCCATGGTGTGGTCATGCACGGGTGTGTGACACCGACTAGATGTGGGCACGAGTGTGTGACGCCGACCAGATGTGGGACGCTGAGCAGATGTGGGACGCCGAGCAGATGTGGGACGCTGACTAGATTAATGGCGGCCTCCTTGCCCTTGACGTCCACCTGCTTGCCGACCACGCCTTATAGTCGGTACACTAGTGTTACCCACAGCGCGTGCATCATCCAAGGTCAACCGACCGATCTCTTCAACAGCTTGCAAGGCATTAATACAGTCGGTGTAAATCTCAGACCCTGATTCGCATTTCGCCATAATCTTCAACTGTGATTCAACCTGTCACAAGTATACAAGAGTACTGTTAGTAGATTGAACTAAACTATGTGAAGCGAGGTACATTTATAACAGAATAGTCTTTGTAAACTTACCCAAGTGTCCCAGTACGAGGTCACTTTTGTAATATGGTGAACAATGCGGGGACGAAACCACACCATATACTCGTCATTGTAGCTCATTTCCCCATGAAAGGGCGGTGCTTCGGCAATTATGGCATGCGCAGCCCATTCAGCAATAGGTACGGCATGTTCTTCAACCCAGTTTTTATCATGCTTGTCCTGGAGTGTTATCTTGTGAAGTTCGATTAAAGTATCAATGTTGTCCGGTATGCCTTGCTTCATCCCAAACTGTCGAAGAACACGTACGGGGTGATGGCCTTCAACCACCCAAAAATGTATGAGTGGCACGACAGACCTCCATATGTGTTGGCCTGCGGTACAATATGCGGGCAGGGAATCCAAATAATTTCTGTATGGCTCCCAAACAACCTACAATGATCCAACAGATGCAAACAATCATATTAACAATATAATTAGGAAAAATGTGTAACAAATGTGAACAATACATGGCAACAATGTTGAACTCTAAAATAAAAAATATCTAACTCTCAATTCCAAAGCGAATTGTAAGTACAACAACTACATGTCAAAGCGGTTCCCACTTGTAAGGCACGATACCTGATTTGGTCGTAGCGAAGCAAGCGACATACGATAGGCGTGTAGGACGTGTGTTGGATGTTCAGTTGTTATCTTAACCCCTTTCCATCTAGCAAACAACAAAGACATAACCTTCATATTACTTACTTACAAAATTCCCATGCGTAAAAGATAATGCAAAATTGTAAAACGATAACTATCTAAGATCGTATATACCTGATAGCAAGTGGACCTAGGGGCAATGCCTGGTGTGGATGCCTCATCACAGGACATATGTGTGGAAACCTCACCCATGCCCACAACTGCACCAATAGCACGGCACCGCCAATCTGCTTGGCAGTCTTCTCTGATGCCTTACAGAGGTGTCTATATAGCCAACTTAGTGCTGCACTACCCCAACTATAATTCTTTCCGTTGCTAATTGGATTGAAAAATTGCAGATAGATAAGTGAGTGCCGTTCGCCAGACTTGTCCATAAATAGCGTACCAGCCAACATCTCCAGCATGTAAAACCAAGCATACTGCTGCACAAGCACATCAGGGGCGTCAGCCGGGAGAGGATTGCTAAACTGATCCTCAAGCCATTTGGCTTTTACCCTCGACCCTTCCAGCACTGCGGTGTTCGCACCACGACCGACTACTTTGTCCGGCGGCATATGCCCTAGCAATTCGGCGCAGAGGTTGCCCCAATTGTTCATACCAATATATCCCACCACCAGCAAGCCAGCTACAGGTACCCCCATTATAACCTCCACGTCTTGCAGCGTGATGGTCATCTCACCGTAGGGCAAGTGGAATGAGTGGGTCTCCGGCCGCCATCTCTCCACCAACGCCGTGATCAGTGAATGGTCAATGTTTATATTTGGGACCCGAAGTAGCCCATCTAACCCCGCAGCTGTGATATAAGCGGCAATCCGTGGATCTACCCCACCTTCAAGCAAACCTGTCTCTCGGTGACGACAATTCAGTACACCTGGCATGCCTGCAAACAGAGTAGCTTAGTATTAATAATAGCAAAACTACCCAAGCATGTAATAATTACGTTTCAAACTTAAATGCCAAAAATCTTTCTACTACATATATGGACTACAATTTTGGACAATTGCATACCTCGCCCACCAAAGGAGCATCCCAAAGCAAACTTGAACGATGCAATCCTGCCACCTCAAGACATCCTGTATAGAGGGTCCCTGTCGATGTGGGTCCATATCTGGCATAAATTAAAGGTGATTACTGGCCCATATCTGATGCCTCAAATAGATAAGTTTCAAGCTTAATCAAGAGTGGTTATGCCATGTTATAGATATGTTTATTGGTTGATGCATCTTGAGTTATTAGGAATATGATAGTGCTTTTTGATAAATGAAGTTTTTTTTATAAAAGTTGTATTACCTTGTTCTGGAGGATTAATTGAAGACAAAAAAATTGGTGGAGATGATCCATCCAAGGTCCCTAATAAATATGTTCCCTAGAACATATTCAATGCTAAAATATTTCCACTTGAAAATTACATATCTGTAATCTAAAAGCACTTTATACACTGCTTGAATAGGTGAAGAGAAGCATAGAATGGAAGAGAAGCGACTAACAAATTTCAGAAACCATGTTTGATTAATTAATGTAGATGTTTTGGACTAGTATTGTAGTTTCTGTCGGTTCGTTTAGACCCCTGTAAACTAGATTGTTTAACCTAATTAATTAACCAAGTGAATACTTAGGTTTATTATTCAGATCTAGGTTAAAACAATAACAATCATATCAAGTAAAGCAGCGGAAAAATAAATAACACAACGATATGATGACCCAGGAAAACCAAACCGGTAAAAAACCAGGGGAGGATTTAACCTAGCTATCCTCAAGGTAAAATAGCAAATCCACTAGAAAGAATTGAAGTTTACACAATAGCGACTTAGACCACCAACATCCTATTGCTACCCAAGTGTAGGAAACTTACTACCACGACCCCATGATAGCTCCGAGATCCACGGACTCCTTCTTTCCTTAATCTTTGCAAAACACAAACACCACCGTTTGTGACTTTGAGACTCCACTCAAAGGTTTAGCAACACAAACTCTCCTGTTTGTGACTCCAAGACCACCCTTGAAGGTTTAGATCATCAGCACCTTTGATGACTAGAGAAGGCAGCAACTTCAGCAATACCGGATCTTGAGATTCTTCAAGGAACAACACCGGTAGAAGTTATAAGAGAGGTTTTAGGAACAAAACCCTAAATACAAAAGAGACACACTCTTCTCTCTCTAAAAAGCCTTATAAAAAACGTGCTTAGAGTTTCCTTTATATAGTGGGAGAAGTAGATCTGAAACCCTAATCCTTAATGGGCTAGAACTGCTGTTTGGGCCAACTTAAAATTCTGCAGATACGATTCTCGATCGGTCGAGCCTGTTTTTCGATCGATCGAACCAGGCAGATTCTGAAATCTTCTTTCTGCAGCTTACATGTTCTTGTGTGCTCACGATTTGCCAATTGTTCTAAGCTTTTAGAACCTAACAATCTCCCCCTTTGGCAATTCGTGACAAAACTTTGATACAAAATGAAATGTTAAAATACAAGAACAAC
This sequence comes from Lithocarpus polystachyus, assembly GCA_033629205.1. NCBI lineage: Eukaryota > Viridiplantae > Streptophyta > Magnoliopsida > Fagales > Fagaceae > Lithocarpus > Lithocarpus polystachyus. The sequence goes on along the minus strand of CM066171.1, from coordinate 51,113,088 downwards.
CCAATACAATAAAATGCCCAATTACATCACAAATCCCAATCTAAGACTCTTAACCTAGAAGTTGCCAAGAAGAGGTAGAAGGTCTTGATCAGAATGCACCTGTCTTTCCTGAAACACTCAACAAACACATCACCGCATGTATGGAAAGAAAGACATATAAACAAAATGAAACACAATATAAAAACAAAAATAAATTAACTCTCCCCCTAAGTTAGATACATCAAAAAGTTTTTATATTCTCCCCCTAAACAAAAACAAACAGGATTCCCACATTTCATCTATTTCTCCCCCTTTTTGTCACGTATTGACAAAAACAACTCAAACAAAGAGTAAAGTGACAGTAAATATGAGAGAAAAGAGAACCAAGGGAACATAAAACAGATTAGCTCTATAGAAAAAAGAGATAACTCCCCCTATAAAGAGCAACAATACCCCCTATGAACAACAAAGGTTAAAAAAAACTTTTCTTCCCCTATAAAAATAGGAAAAACAAAACAAGTTTTAGGAAAAATAGTTTTGGGGAAAATTTAGGAGGTGGGGATAAATAAAAACACACAAACCTAAAAAAAATTGAGTTGAGGATACACATGAAGAAAAATATTCCCTCTTTCAATAAATGCAAACTTGACACTATGTGACCCATAAATAGTTGCATGAGCAGAGAAAATATTTGCACATTGATTATCCATCATATCTCTTAAGAAGAATATTTTCTGCAATTCACACATCAAGAAAAAATAGCATATACTAAAATGTACAAAGGACTCAAAAAGAAATCAATCAATTTTTAATTCAAGTTGAGTACCCAATTTAGCAAAGTGTATGCATGTTATGTGTGAAAACAATAAGAGATATGACTGCAAAACTGCAAGATGGATACAGAAAACAATGCAACTCATATGAATCCTAACCATAAATGATGCATGAAAAAAAATTTTGGTCAAAACTCTAAAAACTGAAAATTTTTCAGTTTCGATCGATCGAGTTTCGATCGAATACCAATCGAGTCAGACAGAATCAAACCAAAAATTTTAATCGCAATTTCGATCGGTCGAAAAACACCCTCGATCGATCGAAAATCTGGAAAACTTAAATTTTTGAAAAACAGAGCAATTTTATGCAGAAACTCCTCAAAGCACAATATTTCATGAATGAAATGCATGAGTATGAGACTAAAAGTTTTTCAAAAACATATGAATACAGCCCAGATCTTCCAAAATTAAGATTTTCAATCAATTTGTCCTTAAAACTCAAATTTTGCATCAAAATCAAGGAACATATAATCTTGGATGGCCAGAACAAAATCACACACAATAACATGTACAAAGTTTTAGCAAAGAATAACTTGTGTAGTGTGTGCAACTAGCAAAAGCTTGAGAGACATGTGAGGTGATATGTGAATAGTAATCAATCACAAAGTCTACAAAATTCATCACATAGAATTTGAAAGAGACTATCACCTAAAGAGTTACATCATATAACTCTCACATCTCCTAGAATAAAAGCTTGCAATCATGTAAGTTTCTTGATTTGCCTCATTATTCAATTTAATTGATTAGAAACTTAATAAAAGTCGGGATAATGTACACACCATTTTTATGAATTATGTGAAATTATTATAGCCCAATAATGTACACACCAATTTTAGTTAGAGGCTACACCTTATGTTCTTTTTATGCATGTGCTACACTTTCTCGAGCACTAAATCTTACAATATGCACTAAGGTGTTCATGATTGGTTAATAAACAGTGGTGAGATGGTTATTTATGCCTTTCTCATTAAGTTCAAGTCCAACAATCAAAGCCATGTGATTTCAAGATCAAGATCATGTGATCAAAAACTACAAACATTTTCCCACACAACATGCACTACAAAGACTTTAGCCAGTAAAGTGCAATAAATAAGCTCATCCAAGCTAAACAAAGTACATAAACATGTTATGTAAAGATAATATGGCCAACCTTAATTACAAATCCATGATATGTAATACAAAACACAAAAATCTTTTTGGTTAAAAAAATTTATGACCAAAGCTAAAAAGCACACTTTATGCTAAATAATTAAAAAAAATGCAAATGCAATGCATGACAGTGCTTAACTAAGCTATAGAGGGTACACAAACAAGAAATATCAATTTCTTAATTAACCCATGAGTACATGTACAAACTAGTACATACTCAAACAAAATCAAAAAATAGCTTAGGACTTATAGAACACATGCTATTCAAGTTTCTCCACAATGTCAAGCATGTTCTAAATCAAGAGAGATATCATAATTCATGTAATCCTCAAGAAAAATAAAACAAGACACAAAATAAAATATTTTTGTCTTTTTGAAATTTTTCAATGTTTTTGGATTTTTTTTTTAAAAAAAAACTAAAAAACAAAACAACCAAAAACAGAAACAAAACATGTCCACAAATAATTGAAAGAATTAAATTAGGGACAAGTCAGCAACACTCACCTTAGAGAATCTTTTCTCACCCATATAGCACGAGTCTTCGGCTTTGTAGGTGAAAATCCATGTGAAGTAGAGTGTATTTGAGGGATTACACCAATCTTCTGAGAAAGACTAAAATCCTGCAAATTCCTTTCACAAGCCAACAAGCTGAAATTTTTTAAGAGAATATGAAACAATTTATTTGGACTTATGGCAGGAGAAATATTATCACATGTCCTAGACTGAAACATAGAATGCTTAAATTTCAATTTATGACAATTAGGATGAATGTGACCAAAGACACCACAAAAGTGACAAACAGGAACAAATTTAGGAACATCAGTATTCCTAACAGCAAATCTAGTCTCAGATTTTGGTTTTTGCCTCAACAAAGAACAATTTGGTCTAATATGACCAACAACACCACAAAGGTAACAAGTAGGCACAAAAACAGATTTCTTATGCTCTCTAACAGTAGGTTTAGACTTAGGTTTAGAAACTTCAGCGTCTACATCAGAACTTTTACCTTTGTCTAACCTAGCAAAATAAGCCTTTTCTTTATTATTCCTCTTGAAAGGAGGGATATAAACATTTTCAGCTTTAGGCTTAAGAGAAACAGAAACACTTCTGTTATCATCAACAGGCTTGGTACTAGTCAAATTTTCAATTTTAGCTTTAGATTCAACTAACTCTTGTTCCAAGCTTTTCATCTTCTCATCTTTAGAGGAAATTTGATTTCTCAAAAATTCATTCTTTTTATTAGATTCATCTAATCTAACAATCAATTCCTCTTTTTCAAGATTAGCCAATTTTAACTCTTCCTTGAATTTCTTAACAATTTTCATAGATTTCAATAATTCCTTACGAAGAGTTTCACAGGCATCAAAAAGATCAACAGAAACAACAGTGTCCTTTTTATTCAAATCATCACAAACATGAGCAGAAAGACACTTCAAATTATCCATGATAGCAGGGATCAAGGATCAACTCTTAGATCAAAGGATCTACAACAGAAGAGCTACCCGCTCTGATACCACTTGTCGGTTCGTTTAGACCCCTGTAAACTAGATTGTTTAACCTAATTAATTAACCAAGTGAATACTTAGGTTTATTATTCAGACCTAGGTTAAAACAATAACAATCATATCAAGTAAAGCAGCGGAAAAATAAATAACACAACGATATGATGACCCAGGAAAACCAAACCGGTAAAAAACCTGGGGAGGATTTAACCTAGCTATCCTCAAGGTAAAATAGCAAATCCACTAGAAAGAATTGAAGTTTACACAATAGCGACTTAGACCACTAACATCCTATTGCTACCCAAGTGTAGGAAACTTACTACCACGACCCCATGATAGCTCCGAGATCCACGGACTCCTTCTTTCCTTAATCTTTGCAAAACACAAACACCACTGTTTGTGACTTTGAGACTCCACTCAAAGGTTTAGCAACACAAACTCTCCTGTTTGTGACTCCAAGACCACCCTTGAAGGTTTAGATCATCAGCACCTATGATGACTAGAGAAGGCAGCAACTTCAGCAATACCGGATCTTGAGATTCTTCAAGGAATAACACCGGTAGAAGTTATAAGAGAGGTTTTAGGAACAAAACCCTAAATACAAAAGAGACACACTATTCTCTCTCTAAAAAGCCTTATAAAAAACGTGCTTAGGGTTTCCTTTATATAGTGGGAGAAGTAGATCTGAAACCCTAATCCTTAATGGGCTAGAACTGCTGTTTGGGCCAACTTAAAATTCTGCAGATACGATTCTCGATCGGTCGAGCCTGTTTTTCGATCGATCGAACCAGGCAGATTCTGAAATCTTCTTTCTGCAGCTTACATGTTCTTGTGTGCTCACGATTTGCCAATTGTTCTAAGCTTTTAGAACCTATCAGTTTCTACTCGCTAGGTAGGACCTATTTTTTGTTGAAAGAAATTATATTCACAGTTTAACTTTATTTTGCAGTTGAATCACATTGGGGTTTTTCAAATACCCTTTTGAGGTATCTTATGAGTTGCTTCTAGTACACATTTGATGTTTGTTACAAGCTTCTTGTTTGGGTTATTAGTAGGTTCTTTGAAATGGTTGTGGCTTTGTTTGAGTTTCACAGTGAATTAATGATGATCTTTAGTTTTTAGCAGAATGGGAGTACTCAGTGCCTTTAGATTGGAACCCAATAGCTTTGACTCCATTGAGTGGATTAAATAGTCTTTGCAACCATTTTTTTACTCAGATACCATAGTTCAAGGTGCAAAGCTAGTAGAGGCTGCTTTATAAATTTACAGTACAGATGACAACAGATTTGAAACCTTGGCTTTTTTTTCTTTTCATGTAAAAATTTATATTGTAAATGTTTTCCATGGTTTCCTATGTATGGTGTAACAGAAATTTGCTATTCAATGGAAAACATTTTCATGGTCAACAAAAAATCTCACTGAAAGTACCACCTTGCTTACTACGAATACTTTTGTTTATCAACTCATTTGAGGGTTCTTGACTGGATGCATTATGTGTACCATGTGTACCTATATGTACCCCAACAATAATTTGCACCAAAAATTAGCCGTCAGTGAAATTTTAAACAATGTCTCTCTCTCTCTCTCTCTTTTTTTTGGGGAACCTATAGCTACATCATGTGTACTTTTTTTTTTTTTTTTTTTGGCTGGATGCATTATGTGTACCAATGGATGAAGGAAGAAATACTTTTTACAAAATAGGCATTTTTTTATATTTTATACTCTTCTACATGATCTCCTGAGGTCAAAACAACTTTTTCACTCAATTAGTTAAAAGATTGCCCTTGTCGGCAGCAACTAACAATTGGTTCCGTCAAAGATGTCACACAGTGAAATTTTATCCGGAATTTTCTGTCTTATGTTGGTACTAAGTAAGTCCTATGTATGTAGTTTCAACCAATATCCAACATTCAGGCAAAGGGAACATTCAATTAGTTTGTGTCAAAACATATAGTAAACATACACAACCAACACAAAATTTACTGATAAATATTTCCAAGCTTGATTACTTATATCTTAAAGCAGACTACAAAAGGAACACTAATGAATTTTTCTCACCAAAAGCTACATTAGCCTAATCAACAACCAAGGCTTACCAAAAAACAAATACCCACAAATATTACAAATACCCACCACAAATACCCCTAACCCCCAATGCTCAAACAAATATTGAGATCAGGAGACATACCTTTGTGATTCCAAACTCAAGACGCAGAACTCAGAGCGTGAGCTGGGAGAGAACAGACCGAGATGGAGAGGGAGACCGAGACCGAGACCGAGACGGAGAGGGAGACTGAGACCGAGACGGAGAGGGAGACCGAGACTGAGCGGGAGACCAGGACCAAAGACTGAGAGTGAGAGGGAGACTGAGAATGAGAGCGAAAGCAAGACCGAGAAGGAGATTGAGAGCGTGTCGTTTAGAGTGGATAGCGAGATTGAGAGAGTGAGAGGGAGATTGAGAAAGTGAGAGTGATGAGAGAGAGTGTTTAAGTGAAAGTGATGGACTCGGGTAAGTCAGTGTTTAAGTGTAAGTGTTTAGTGGATACTCGAGTGAAATGGACTCGGGTACATGCTTGCACAGTACTCGAGTTCAGTAAACTCGAGTACTTCTCAAGAGGTACTCGAGCTCCCCAGACTCGAGTACCAAGCGGCATGAATTTCAAAAAATGGGGCGCCAATACAGATTAGTACCCGAGTTTGGAGGGCTGGGGTACCACTTGTACAGTACTCGAGTCTGAGAAACTCGAGTACCAACTTATATTTTTTTAATGTCTGGTTGCCATGTCAGCAGCGACAGCGTGAAATAGAAAATGGGGAACTCGTGAATGGTAAACTCGAATATGCCAAAAAGTGGTAGATCGCTATTAGTTCGGAAACAGTGTTTTTTTGTAAAATATTTTTGAAATTAATGGTATTTGGCTGATTTGGCCAAAAAAATTTGCTAATGAACAGTAACTCTCTTGTTTTGAAGACCTACTGTTCCTTAGCAAAATAATTAAACTGAATAAAAAAATTTAACAAAACCAATTAAAATTTAAAACATATTCAAGCTTATCTCAACGGCTAAAAACCTCAATCCACCTCCTCTCTCTCAAATGTCTCTAAACTCAAGAGGGAGACACAATCAAAACAAACAGGCAATACAGATCACAAAACAAAATCTTGTTCTCGTAAACCTAGTCAAATTAGGGTAAAAAAAAAAAACAGAGAAGCCGATTTGACCCATCTGTGCTGGCTGCATGTTCTTGGTGGTGGCGAGAATGATAATGGAGCAGATGATGCGACTTTGCATAGTGGAGGCCAAGTGCTGGAAACAAGTTCTACAGAACTCGTGAAGGCTTGTGAAGAAATATCAAATTAGTGCCCTCTCTCTCTCTCTCTTTGAGGAACTAGTAAAAACTCTGTGTGTTTGAGAGCGGCTGGGAGTGAAATCTGAAATGTGATAAGTTTTTTTTAGTCTGAATTGGTAAAGATAAGTTAATTAATAATAATAATCCAAAATCACTAAAGAAAAAAAACGGCTAAAAATTAATGAATAAATTCATTTCAAATTGTATATATTGATAAATTTCAAAACTAACATAGACTTGATTAATATCAAATTACATAGAATTTTGTAAGTCCGACTTGATTAATATCAAATTACATAGAATTTTTTAAGGACTTACACAAGACTAGCTAACGTAGATTTGATAGATTCAAAATTACAGTAAAGCCTAACATAAATAAATAATGCGAGCATGAAAGTTAAATTTAGATGCTCATACAACATGCTATATCATTGTTGCAAGTGCCACCACAAGATCCAATTAAATGATTCTATGACCATTTGAAAAATGTGACTGCTAAAAAAAAAGGAGAAAAAAAGACTATTGGAAAATATAAATTATATAATCTTTGGAAATTTTAAGAAAATATAACTGTTGGGCCATAATTATTATAGTTTCAGTAAGCAAGTTGGATACCAAGAAATCCAATTTTGAACATGTGTTCGTATTTTAATGTATCTAATGCGCTAAAGCATTAGACACAAACCTTGTCCGGATACCAAAACTTGGCTTCTTTTTCAAGAATTTTAGAATTAATAAAAGCAAGTTTGCAATGTATCGTTCTCATTCAGGCCTGCTCCAACGTCTCTGTAGCTTTAAATTAAGGTCATCATTGATGGCCATGGACTGGCTATCCTAAATATCATAAAATCAATATACAAATTTAAAAAAAAAAAAATTGAGGGAAAATTTCAAATTGAAGCTTGTAGGAAACTTATCCGAGGATCATAAAAACAAAAGGATTTAGCAGGAATATTATTGGGGTTTGATCCAAATGGTTTTGTTATCTCACATAAATATCCAAAGGTCGGTTATGTGTTTATATATGCTAATGGGTAATTATTGAGTACTCCTAGTTCTGGAATACCATAAATGCATGCTCTCTCCTCTAACATTACTGAGGATCCCACTAATTACATTTATGATGGGACCTACAATTTATGTAAGAGGAAGGAATACGCATTTATAGTACTCCTGAAATATTCAATAATTTTCATATGCTAACAAGTAGCATAGGTACTCAATGAATGCGTGTAAGAGGAAAGAATACGCATTTATAGTACTCCCGAAATATTCAATAATTTTCATATGCTAACAAGCAGCATAGGTACTCAATGAATGCAAAACTACCTCTACTTCTCCAAAAATTATTCATTCTGGCCTCCTCAAGGATTGGTCAAGTTATCCTCCCACCCTATAATAAAATATTATATATACAAATTAATTGAGTCAAATCTCAATAACAATTCCATTCACAATATCATCATTACCATGAAACATACTAAATAAACTAAGGGAAATGTTAACTAGGTTTAAAAACTATTTTTAGAAATATTTTATTGGGAGAATAATATAACAATAAATGTTGTTATCAACTTTTAATATTTCTCATAAAAGTGGTATCAAACTTTTCTATTATAATTTATTAACAATTGTTCTAAAGGTATCTGTTAACATGATTCATAAACTAAACATAACATTGTGCAGCTATAGATTCGTATATCGGGATAGTAGATGGTAGTTCAGCTTAACAGTGCTGTAAATTTTCTTCTTTTCTTGTAGTGTAGAGAATTTGTGGGCACCAGGGAAAGGCAGGGGTGATGGTGTCACCAGGAAGGGTTTAATTATTTAAATATTAATTTTATATTCAATAATGTGATTTTGATTGTGATTAGATCAAGACACCAAAAACTACTTGATCTAATAATAAAAAAAAGTAGTCATGATATGTTAAACATTTATCATAACGACGCAAAAAATAAAATAAAAATTATAGAAATCTAAACTTTGACTGAAAGGAGTTAAGAGTCCACTGGGTAACTGCCGCAAAAAATAAAATAATAAAAATAAAATAAAATAAAAAAATAAAAAATTACAACACATTGAGACAAGTGTCTCAATTAATCGAGGATAATGCAACATGTGGCCTACAACAACTGTTGATAACAATCAAGTCTTTTTTTTTTTTTTTTTTTTTTTGCTAAAATAACAATCAAGTCTTAACTCTCAAGTATTAGTAACTCTCATATTTTTGAATAAGGACATATTCAATAAGGATGACAATGTTTGACTGGATCAAAAAAAAGGATGACAATGTTTGATTCATTGACAAACACAATGCAATTCTTTTGCGAGTTAAGGTTAGCGTAAATGGATTCATGACAAAATGTGTCAATCTATTTTGACACGACAAATAAATGGGTAAATTCTGTTTTTTCCTACTTAATCTATATTTAATTGTTAATTACCTAGTTAATTATTCGTACTAAGATGGGTTGACCCATTTTAACATAAACCCATTTAAGCACCAAATTAACATATATGCTTCAAGTCACAATTATGTCCTGAACCAAGTCTTAGTCATTGAGCCATTACTGAACCCTTAGAGCAATAACATTGAATTTTCTATATTAAAAAAAGAAAAAGTTACATAAACACACCTGAAAGTTATTTTATCAATTTTAGTATAACATTTGATAATACACTTTCATCACATCTTCTTTTTTAACATCACAACACATTGAAATAAAATAAACTCCAACTGAATAATAATAAAATTACAAAACCCAGTACCACCACCAAGTCTACCACCCACAACCCAGCACCACCACACCATTAGATCAATCCCCCCTCCCCCCTCCAACCTAAAAAAAAAAAAAAAATCCACCACTATCATAAGCCCAACACCCCAAATCAACCATCCACCACCAATAACCAACGCAACCACCATTGAAACCCAATACCAAAGCAAACAACTATCACCAGAAAAGCCTCCTTTTCCTCCTAAAAAAATGTAGCAACAACAGCCACAACCTTTAACAATAAACCAACCCAAAACCGACTCCACCTTCAAACTTAACTACCAGCACAACCAACTGATTTGAAACCACCACCATCAAAACCTAGAACCAAAGCAACTACCACCACAACCACTAACCCCACAAGAATCGATAGCCATCAAACCCACACAAGACCCAAAACTGACCCAAAACCAAAGCAACCACCACTGCAACCAACAATGGCCTACCACAACCAAGACCCAAAATCAACCCAAATCAAAAGATCAAGAGCAACTAAACCCACAAATCCACAGCCACTAATGGCCACAAGAGTGAGAAGTACATCAACCGATAATTGGTAGAGCAAGATTGTTGCCTATCAACAAGAAGCATGTCACTAACGTGACACCATTGTGTGTGTGTGTGTGTGTGTGTGAGAGAGAGAGAATATAAATAATAATAAAAAAAGATGGTTTTACTAATAGATGCTCTTAGGGCATCCATTAATAAATTATTTTAAGAATTTTTTTATGAGAAAATGAAAAAATAACTGATTATTCTTTTACGGCATTTTGAACTTCACATATTTCTAAAATGGTTAATTAATGAATGTCTTAAAGGCACCTATTAACCGATCCAAAAAAGATAGAATTGAGCTACTTTGCACTATAGCATGTTTTTTTTGGTGTTAATACTAAATTCTTTTAAATTTAGGACGTCCAATGAAACATGCTTTTTAGGACCCATTTAGTAATATTGTTCTAATAACGTTGTTCTAGTAACGTTATTTAAGTGTTGTAAAAATACTTGTGGGTGAAAAAGTATTGTGAAAATATGTATTTTGTGTGTGTGTGTGTGTGTGTGTGTGTGTGTGTGTGTGTGTGTGTGTGTGTGTGTGAGAGAGAGAGAGAGAGAGAGAGAGAGAGAGAATATATAATAAAAAAAGATGGGTTTATTAATAGTTGCTCTTAGGACATCCATTAATAAATTATTTTAAGAAATTTTTTATGAGAAAATGAAAAAATAACCGATTATTCTTTTATAGCATTTTGAACTTCACATATTCCTAAAATGGTTGATTAATGAATGTCTTAAAAGCACCTATTAACTGATCCAAAAAAGATGGAATTGAGCTACTTTACATTGTAGCATGTTTTTTTTGGTGTTAATACTAAATTCTTTTAAATTTAGGACGTCCAATGAAACATGCTTTTTAGGGGGCCGTCTAGTAATAGTGTTCTAATAACGTTGTTCTAGTAACGTTGTTTAAGTGTTGTAGAAATACGTGTGAGTGAAAAAGTATTGCGAAAATATGTGTTGTGTTGTTTAAATAACGAAAACTATTATTCAAATAACGTTACCAAACAAACTTCAGCCTGTTTGGTCACCGATTTTAAACATCAGTGTTTAGTGTTTAAACACTGAACACTGGTGTTCAAAAAAAATAAACAAATGTTTGGCTGGGGTATCTATGTTCAGTGTTGTTTGAACAGTGTTGTTGAAAATATGGTTTTTAAACAATGCTTTTTGAAATAACCTGGGACCTATTTTTGAACAACAAACAATGCTGGTAGCACGGTAAATATCTTCAAACCTGTGGGTCCCACCTAATGTGACAAACCTTCTCCCTTCTCTCTTTTTACCCATGGGTCCCACCCATTAAGAAGGAACACTGATGAGAAAAGAAGGGCAACGACATATAAAATAGATTTCTTCTCTCCCTTCAAATAAAATATATTATTTTATACATGGTGTCAGTTTTTTTTAAAATCAAACACACACCTACCAAATACATATTTTATGTTTTTCAAATACTGAAACATATTATTTAAACCATAGTACCAAACACATTTTTTGTTTTATAAACACTAAAAACATGTGTTTTAACAACATTTCTTAAACCACAATTTTCACATCATTTTAAACAACGATATTTGGAATCTACTACCAAAATGTTTGGAATGCTAACATTAGCATTTAGCACATCCAGTATTCTAACTCTCTTTAACTATTTAAGTCTTAGCGTGCTTTTGCCTAAAGATTATTAGACGTTTTGCATTTTTTGGCTGGGTCCCACGATACTGTTCATGACCCAGTCAAATTTCAAAAAACGTGCATAAGTAGGTTAGCCGTGGGTCTCACGGCACTATTTATAGTTTAAAAATTATTTTGCTACAATGTTTTTAGCAATAAGTTTTTAGTTTTCAGTAAAATAAGTGGTATTCAAACTAACCCTTAGGCTGCATTTGTTTCGACTGAAAATGGATTCGGGAAAACAAATTACGCCCTACTGTGTGTTTGGTTACGCATGGAAAATATAATCAAATGGAAAATCATTTCCGTTGACTGTAAAATACCCCCCCCAACACACGGAAAATGATTTACGCTCTCATTTTAGCTTCAAACCATTTACACCTTCTCAGAAAATTTCTCTCCTCACGCACTCTCATCACTAACGCCAAGCCCAAGCCAAAGAGCCGTCGCCGATGAAGCCCAGATCTAGTCCCCAACCCACGGCCCTGCCGGTCTGATCGCGCCGCTCAAACCCATCGCCGATCTGATCGCACTGCCTCAGCTCCTCCAATGAACCCGGTCTGATCATGCAATCTCGCCTCTAGATCGTGAAATCTCCACCGCGCGATCTCGCCTCAGCTCCTCCGATGAACCCAGTCTGATCGTGCGATCTCGCCTTAGCTCCTCTGATGAACCCGGTTTGATCTCGTCGCCATCCGCGCGATCTCGCCGTGGCGATCTCACCTTCGAACCCAGTCGCCTTTCCCTTTTCCTTCTTCTCTCAATTTGACCAGATTTGATGAATTTTTTTTTTTTTTTTTTTTGGGTTTTGATTCTCTTGTGTTTATCTAAGAAATGATATTATATATTTGTTTGGAAGCTAAGAAAATGTGAGAAAATGTAAGTAACAAGTAAAAAATGTGTTTTCTATAGCATTTTCAAGAACACAACCAAACACTAAAAAATATTTTTCGAAGTATTTTTTAAAATGCTACCAAACACTTGAAAATATTTTCTTTTCCGAAAAGTATTTTTCCCTGTAAATATTTTACACTTGGAAAACATTTTACATTGACCGAAACGCACCCTTAATCTCTCAAACGTGAAGCAAGGTAACCTCCTTGAGCAACCTCGAGGCAGGACTGGACATAGACTTGAAGCAACTCGAAACAGAATTTCATAAGATAACTTCAAATGCACTTTTCAAAGAAACCATTGCGCAAGGCAAACAGTAATACACAATTTATAATAATAATAATAAATGGGTAACTTTGTAATTTTGACCGTGGGACTACTATATTTATACCCTAGCCACCTTAATTATTATTAAGGTGGCTAGGTTAAGGTTCATTTGTGTTTCTACCTCATACACCAAAGAATTTCAGAAGAGGAGGCCACAAGTTTTCACTTTTCAAGGTAAGAACTCAACAACTTACAGCAATGTTTGGTCTATCCTCGTTCCTCAATCACTTAATTTTCATCTCCCTTATCTTTTCTTTTTCCGTGTGCCTCAACTCTTTCTCTTTGTTTGGTTATTTTTTTCAAAAATCCACATAAAACACTATAGCTTGTGCCACAACTATCCACGTAGCAGATTGTAAAAGGGGAAAAAAAGTAGTGGATTTATATAAAAGTGACAGACAACCAGTCATAGTTTGACATATATGATAGTTATCACAAAAATTATGACATTTTATATGGTACTAAAATTACTCTCTCTGTTTTTTTCTCAATTCTCACATCTCATCACTTAAAAACGTGAAAATAAGTTAAAAACTGAGTTAAGTGGTTTAATTGTAATAAAAAAAAAACAAAAAAAAATAAAAAGATATCCCATGCACACATTTGTTTGTGGATAATATCTCGAAAAGTAATATTAAAACTTTTTTAAATACACGGGACTCACACATTACTGTTGTTTGATTGTCTCCCTCAAGTCAACAGCTCTTTTCCCTTTTGGTCTTTTTTTATATTTTGAGAAACTCTTTGGTCCTTGAACTAGGAATTCACATTTACTAAAAACACAATGTTCTCGAGTCTTTTGGCTAAATAATTTTAAATTTCAAATTTATTTGCATTATAGGTACTATTTGAAGTTATTTAGAGAATTGAGGAGAGAGAGTAAATTTTGGCAACCGTGTTGCCAAAATTCAAACAAAAGTATCAGAGAGAAAGAGAAAAGGTGGGAGAGAGAAAAATTCTGAATTTCAGCAATGTCATTGCCGAATTTTTGCTGCCCTTGAAGAAGTGCTATGAGTGCTCGAAGTGAGTGTGGGGGGTGCCCAAAAAAAAAATTTTTTTGGCCCCCTATTTCGGCAATGGCATTGCCGAAATAGGGGGAAAAAAATATTGTGGCAATGGCATTGCCGAAATAGGGGAAAAAATTTTTTTGTGGCAATAAGGGGGGAAAAATTGTTGTGTCAAATTGTGGCAATGAAATTGCCGAAATAGGGGGGAAAAATTTTGTTATGTCAATTGTGGCAATGCCATTGCCGAAATAGGGAAAAAAAATTGTGGCTTGTGGTAATGGTTAGAGATTCTTTTGGACAGGGATTCCTTTTTTTGGTCAAAAGATTCTTTTTTTTTCCTCAGATATTCATTCTTCATTTTCAATAAAACTCTACGCAATTGTGACAATGGCATTATCGAAATAGGGGGGAAAAAAAAATTTTGTGGCAATGCCATTGCTGAAATAGGGAAATAAAAATTTTTGTGGCAATTGTGGCAATACCATTGCTGAAATAGGGAAAAAAATTTGTGGCAATGCCATTACCAAAAATTACAGTCCGAATAAAAAAGTACACATATTCTCCTTCTCCTTCAATCAACTCATTGGTCAGATTTTTTTTTTTTTTTTGGTCTCAAAGATTCTCTTTATTTCTCGTGTAAAATCTGTCTCAGAGATTTTGAGAGAGAGAGTTGCTAGCTAAAAAAAATTCCGGATTCTTATTCTACAAAGTACACATTTTTTCATGTGTCAGTAGATTTTTGACCGAAGCAGTTTGGTTTGTGTGTATGTGATGTTTTTTCATTTTGTATAGTAAAAGTATTCTTTGATGTGTACGCAATATTCTGTCAACGTACATTATTCTTATTCTATAAAAAAAAATACATTATTCTTATTCTATATAAAAAAAAAAAAAAAGTACAGATTCTTGCTATACAAATGGAAGCAAAAAATGATTGATGTGCACACTATAAAAAAAAAAAAAAAAAAAAAAAACTGAGATTTTTGCATTTTTTCTTACATTGATTCTTATTGTACATAGATTCTTACAATACGAATTAGAATTGCCAAAAATTACATAGTCCGAATAAAAAAGTACACATATTCTCCTTCTCCTTCAATCAGCTCATTAGTCAGAGATTCCTTTTTTTTTTTTTTTTTTTGATCTCAGAGATTCTTTTTATTTCTCGTGTAAAATCCGTCTTAGAGATTTGGAGAGATAAAGAGTTGCTGGCTAAAAAAAATTCCAGATTCTTATTCTACAAAGTACGCATATTTCCGTGTATCAGTAGATTTTTGACTGAAGCAGTTTGGTTTGTGTGTGTATGATGTTCTTTCATTTTGTATAGTAAAAGTGAATTTGATGTGTACGCGATGTTCTATAACGTACATTATTCTTATTCTAATAAAAAGTACAGATTCTTGCCATACAAAATGGAAGCAAAAAATGATTGATGTGCACAATATAAACAAAAAAATAAAATAAAATAAAGAAACTGAGATTTTTGCTTTTTTTTCTTACATTGATTCTTATTATACATAGATTCTTACAATACGGAATGGAAGAAAAAAATAATTGATGTGCACACTGTAAACAAAAAAAAAAAAAAAACAAAGAAACTAATATTCTTTACCAAGATTGTTTGCAGAGATTCTTTGCAGTGAATATATGTTTATAGTAATTTATTTGTATCAGAGTGTCTCATCTTGGTCTATGTTGTATTGTATTTGGTCAATTGGCGTATCTAATTATACACTTTAAAATCTAAGAATTTAACTTATATGAAACTTGCATCCTATTTAAACAACACTAGTTTTCTCGGTTCTTATTTTATACTCTTGTTCTCCTAAAAATTTCATCAACCTTCTTCTCTCCACTCTCATTTCCCTCATAATTCTACTGACCATTTTCAATTCATGCGTGCCGTACATTCTACAAACAACTAAAAGGAACAACACTTGCAAATATCTATCCGTTCTCTATCTCTTACAAGGTGAATTACATCTCTTAAGTAGTTTTTTTTTTATAATATTCATGTTGATATGTTTTAGGAGCATAGCTAAGCATGAAAATCTTGTTTTTGTTAAATTTTTTGTTCATACAAATCTTGTTTTTGTACTATGTGTTTTGCAACATGAACTAATTTGTATGATATGTTTTAAATTATTTGTCCATGAATTCTTGCCTAATAATAATAATAATAATAATACACATACATATCTTTATTGTAAACCAACAAACATATTATGCAATATATTTTTTCCAAGTAATAGATATAATAATTGATAATAACAAAGTAAAATTGATTATAAAAAGATCACAATAATACAATTTATTACAATTTTTGTGGTCATATACTAATAATAACAATAAATAATATTAAATAATTTCAAAATTAACAAAACACATACATGAATTTAATTAGAGAGTTCAGATGCTTACCACAATCGTGAGAATTATAAAGTGATACTTGCAAAAAAAAAAACACAATTAGATAATAATAAATAAAACACAAAATAACAACAATATTAAAAATGCTTGTAATCCTAACCATAAAAAAATTCATTAGTCTAAAATTTGAATAAAAACAACAACAATAATCATAATCATAGACATACAAAAAATATTAATTACGACAATACATAATATTTTACAATGCATTAGCTTCTAATATTTACGAAACATACAAGTCAATAAGCAAAGCAAAAAAACTTAACCCAAAGCAGAAGAGTAACAATGCACTGAAGCAAAGTAGAAGAGTAACAATGCACTGAAGCAAAGTAGAAGAGTAACAATAAGAGGATGTAACTTTGCGAGGAAATGCAAACCTTCAGCTACTTGCCTTTTATTACGAAGATGAGAAATAAAAAGACAAAAACGAATCTCTGCGACAGACGCAGGAGAAATAAGAAGACAAAAAAAAATTATCTGAGACAGATTACGCGTGATATTGTTTCATTGGAAATGATGAATGAATCCCGGAGAATAAGAATCAAAGCAAGAGATATAAAAGAGACAAAAAAAAAAAAAAAAGAATCTCTGATCAATTGATTGGTTGTAAGGAGATTCTTTTAACAGTGTATTTAGAACTGAGATGACAAGTATTCTTCTAAGAATTTGTGAGGAGATTCTTTTAACAGTGGACCAATTGATTGGTTGATTGAAGGAGATGTGTAAAGTATTCTTCTGAGAAAAAAAAAAGAATCTCTGACCAAAATGAGATAATTGAGTCATATGTGTACTTTTTGTCTCTGTCTTTCTCCTTTAATTTTTGACAATGGCATGCTACAAGTCAATTACCACACTTTTTTTTTTTTTGCCACAAATGTGCCACAAAATTTTTTCCCTCCTATTTCGGCAATGTCATTGCCATAAAAAATTTTTTCCCTTATTTCAGCAATGACATTGCCACAATTGACATAACAAATTTTTTTCCCCTATTTCGGCAATTCCATTGCCAAAAAAAATTTTTTTCTCCCCTATTTCGGCAATGACATTGCCACAATTGCCACAAAATTTTTTTTTCCCTATTTCGGTAATGCTATTGCCACAAATTTTTTTTCCCTCCTATTTGCTGGCATTGCCGAAACGAGGGAGCAAAAAAAAATTTTTGACCACCCCTCGCACTCACTTCAAGCACTCACAAACAACAAAAATTGGGCAGCAGAACAATATCATTGCCAAAATTCAAAATTTTTCTCTTTCTTTTTTGCCCTTTTGTTTGAATTTCATCAACACGATTACCGAAATTTACTCTCTTTCTCCACAATTCTTTAAATAACTTCAAATAAGTGCCTATAATGCAAATACATTTGAGATTCTGCGTTATTTAGCCGAAAGACTCCAATGTTCTCTCTGAGCTCACAAATACACGCTCATTTCTCTCTCTCTCTCTCTCTTCGATTCAAACACTAACGCTTTGCAATGACACACTCTCGAAGTATCGGTTCAGAGCTTCAATAGAGTCCGCTCAACGTCACTGTAAGTTCAAACCTCATCTTGTGGGCAGCTTTCTCGCAGCTCGCACTGTAGTTTTCGCGTCTCTTTGCTGATTCAATCACTGGTTTTGAGTTCGAATTGTGGTGTTGTCTTCTCTATCTTGTGCTTTTCGGTTACAAGTGTGAGATTCTGAGGAAATTTTAAGGCTCTAATTTCTGTTTGGTTGCTCTGAAAATGGAGGAAAAGGAGAGGAATTGAATTTGAGTATTATGTTTTTTTTTTTTTTTGTCGTTTTTGTTTATTAGAAAATGAAACTTACAGGTTTTCCAGGCTTAGTTACACTTTTTGAAAGAGAAGAATGTTGTGTTGGTGGTTTTTCCGGTTCTGAATGTGGAAAAGTTTAGCATTATATTATTTATTTGGCTTTTTGAGGTTCTTTCTTTATGGCATACAATCATTGAATAACCAAATGGAGAAGATGGGTTATTATTTTAGATTTGTTCTGGTGCATACATTTCATATTTGCTTTTGTTTCTGGGTGTAAATTAAACCTGTATTCGTACGTGTTGTGGGTCTTCCTTGAGGTTGAATACTTTTGTCTTGGAGATGAGAGTCTAGGCTTGCCATGGGCTCAGCCTTAGACTTTCGGTGTGGTTAGTTTAATTTAGATGGACAACGGAAATCTGATGGTTTATTTATATAGGGTAGTCTTTTACAATGAACTCAAGAATGTCTGTGGGAACTTTAACGTAGAGGAATTTGCAACTCCAAGTATGGATGACAATTCCATGAGACATTAGAGGTAGTATTTTTGTTGTACAAGTTAGTAATTGAATCAATTATGGTGGGCTTAGGTTATGTTGGAGTGGTCTTGGGAAACTGCAGGAATTTTGAGTAGGCATGGAATTACTAATTAACTTGTAATGTAAGTTCATTTACTTTATGTACGAATATGCTTGTTCCTGCTAGATAGGATTTTGGTTATTTACTTATTGAGTTGTGTCAAACTCATCCCATGTTTCCCCTCCAATTTTAGATTATGAAGAATAGTAAGTTTCAGGACTTTTATTGATATGATGTGTGCATAAAAGGAGCTCAATGATTTTGGAATGGGATGGTCTTGTAATAGTCATATTTCTTTTGGCAAATTAACATTATTGAACATGAGGTTTGAAATTTGATTCCTATTTATACTGTGGAGATCTTGGAGAATTGAATTATTAGGGGTATTTTTTATATGTATTTGATGAAATTTTCTTTGAGGATATTTGGTTGTCTCTTGGAAGGCCTTGCACATTTGTAGGGTGAAAACTTTATAAGCATGCGGCCGTTGTCACTTGCCTAGCTTTTGCTCTAGTTGAGGGACAACATGTATCGGACATATGAGTCCTCCTTCTCACACGCTTGTGGGGTTCACCCCATGTGAAAGGGAGGACACATGCACCTAATGCATGATAGACTTCCTCCTAGTTGAGGGTGTGACAAAAAGGATTGGTACTTTTTTTCATTTTCCTTTTTTCCATTATTTTTCAGCAAGCAAGGAATTGGTATATGCTTTTATCATTTGTTTTCTTTATGTCCAATACTTTACTTTTATTGCTTTTTTATAAATAAAAACAGTTGAACAAGGCAAAGGATCCATGCTTCAAGCTTGCAGGAGAAACTCTTATCCAAGCAAGATAGGCATCTAGAAGATCTCAAAACCTGTATGAAGCTCCATTATTTTTCAGCAAGCAAGGAATTGGTATATGCTTTTATCATTTGTTTTCTTTATGTCCAATACTTTACTTTTATTGCTTTTTTATAAATAAAGACAGTTGAACAAGGCAAAGGATCCATGCTTCAAGCTTGCAGGAGAAACTCTTATCCAAGCAAGATAGGCATCTAGAAGATCTCAAAACCTGTATGAAGGAAGATGTTAACTACAGGTATGTTACTATAATTTAAATTAAAAAAAAATTAACATATGTAATCATATACTTAGCTTAATTTAGAAAAACTTCTTGTACCAAAATTTCGTATCTTTTAATTTACATATTTTGTTACCTTGACTAGTCCTATGCTAACTAAATTTTAGTTCATGTCTTGTCAAAATATAATAACATGCATGTTTTGGTTTAAATCCGGGTAAAGTTTTGAACAGTTGGATTTTCTTGGAGACGAGAAAGCATTTTGAAGTGGTTCCAGAGTCTATGCAGAGATTATGGAATGGGAGTTACAAATGCTGGTCCTTGTCAATCTCACCATGCAACTATTTCTCTTTTTTTATTCATTGGTGACATATTTGTAAAATGTAGTAAAATTTGTAGTATCATTGACATCACTCAATATATAGTGTAGTTAGTTGACATTGTTGTGTTTGTTTTATCTTTTAGTTTAGCATCTTTATAACTATATCAAAGAGACATGCTAGACATAAATCATTAATATGAACAACAATCATAATAACAAATTAGTCTTTTAGATTAGCATTTTTTTTTTTTGTTTATTTGTGATTTTTCCTTACATTTTTTTTATTACTTTGGATTTTTTTTTTCCGTGTTTTCTTTTTACCTAGTAATAATAATTAGTAGTTTGTTTGAAGATTATTGGATATATAATGTCATGAAAACTAAGTTTAGCAATAAAATGGAAAAAAAAAAATTTTTTTGACCAACTCTTTGATTTTATACATTGAAAGGGAAATTGTCACAACATATAATATGAAAACAATCATAAATGATTCCCAAGATTTAAAAAATGGTCAAGTTCTCTTTTGATACTTGCATTGCAATATGTGAAGAAACAGTTTTTTTTTTTTTGTGTCTTTTCATTTGTTGATAGTTTGTTAATATTAAATTGACACTAATTTGAATTTTCATCAATATTTTTTACTTGTTCATACTTTGGCCCCCCTCACTCGAACTCTTGGATCTGTCCTTGTTCCAGAGTTTGTGCAAAAATTATGGAATAATTGGGAGATACGAGTTCTGGTCCTTATTAGTCTCACCTTGCAACTCTCTCTTTTTCACTTTGGTAGACAAAGAAGATATAATGTTAAAACGTGGATCCATATCTTCCTCTGGCTTTGCTACCTTGTGGCTGATTCAGTGGCAACTGTTGCACTGGGTGTCATCTCCAGTAAACAAGGAAACTCTGGCAATGATTCTAAAGTCCATAATGAGCTCATGGCATTCTGGGCACCATTTATGTTGTTGCACCTTGGTGGCCAAGACACAATCACAGCTTATGCAATACAGGACAATGAATTGTGGTTAAGGCATTTGCTTGGACTAATTGTTCAATCTAGTGTGGCATTTTACATCTTTGTCACGTCTTTGAAGGTGTCTTTGAAGGACCATTGGCTTTCGCTTCTTACTATTCCCATGCTTGTTGCTGGGTTCATTAAGTACGCAGAAAGGATATTTGCCATGCGATTGGCAAATGACACTACAGAAGGTACGACATTTATTTCAACCAAAAAGTATGCAAATGCGACATTTGATGGATTTGATGTATATGATAACTTTGTAATAAATTTTCCAAAATTCAGACCTCTCTTTCAAAATCAGAAGATGACGCATTACACAAGCAAATTTAAAACTATAAAAACTCTTGATTTTCGAAAGGTATTCAAAATGATTGAGATTTATCTTGGACTTGCATATGATGATTTCTACACAAAGGCACCTTTGTTTTCTAAGGCTTGGGTTTGCATCTTCCGCGGCATCACTTTTTCTTCCACTGTTTTAGTGTGTGTATTCTTCGTCATAAATGAGAGGCGCAAACACCTGCAAACAGATTTGATTATTACTTACATACTACTGGGCGGAGCTCTGGTTATAGAGATATATGCTGTGATTTTACTGATTGCCTCCGATATGGCACATCGATGGTTATATAGGAATGTAAAGTTTTTGAGATCAAAAATGAGCAGTGATCAATTTTTTGCACAAAAGTGGTCAAACACCATGGGTCAATTCAATATGCTTAGCTTTGGCTCGAAAAATCCTGGAATAGTTCTGCAGGGAACCCCAAAAATCTTTGCTGACTTAAGAGTGTGGTTCTTCATTCACATATTGCCAAAACTAAAAACAGAGCTAGAGATGCTTTTCTATAAGACCAACAAGCAGGTTTCTGATGAACTAAAAAGATTGGTTTGGGACACAATTCTAGAAAAAGCAGACTTGCATGGACCAGGGTTTTCTGAAGACTATAACCGGTACTTAACTTTGGATAAAAGCGTAAACGTGGATATTGATGAAAGCATAATCATCTGGCACCTTGCAACGGAAATTTGCTTTTACACTGATAATGATATCAATGTAGGATTGGATCATAAACGACATGTGATTAAGGAGATATCACATTATATGATGTACCTACTTGCTTTGTGTCCTTTCATGTTTTCAGTGGGAAGTGCAAAGGTCACCTTTCAGAAATCATGTAGCTACATTCAAGCTGATCTCCTAAGTTGGGTTGTCCTCGGATCACCAATGCCCAAAGTTATTGAAACATTGAAGATACGCCTATCTGACAGGACGACTTACCCCGAAATAGAACCAGACAATGGTGAACTTGTCAAGGAGCATTTATGGGGTTTGAATTTCCTACCATGTGCATATGCAGTTGCACAAAAGATAATAGAAAAGGAAGAGCAAAAGTGGGAAATCTTGATTAAGTTTTGGGTTGAGAACTTAGCTCGTGTGGCAACACTTTGTCAAGGAAATAACCACGCTCAACAGCTCCGAAAAGGTGGGGAGTTTCTTTCGCACGTTTGGCTTTTGATAGAGCATATGGACCTCCAAGAAAAATTTCGAATGCCACTACCAGTTCCACAACAGGGAGAACAGAGTCTACCATAGAGGACTCCGGATCTATATATTTTTGCATTGTACGTTATTGTCGGTTATTGTCTGATATAGGAGTCCAAATCATCTGTATCACTTTTTATGTACCACTTTATATTCTATCAATCACTATTTGCCATGTTTTCATTTTTCTTTCCTTATAAAATAACTAAATTTTAAAATAGAAAGCAATTATACACATGGTAAGTAGTAATTAGTGAAACAAAAAGCGGTACACAAAAAGTGGTAAAGAGGATTTGCATTACTGATGTAGGGACATCTGAGGAGAATGAGGCATTCTGCAGCAGCAACCTTGTAGATTTGGCACTTAGCAAGAACCAAGGGATTGATGGCATTCCACGGCAGAAAAGATTACGTTCCTTATTTAAGGTTAATATGTCAATCATGCACAAGGATGATGTCTATCTTCAGAAGAAGTTCAAACATAGAAGTTGAAAAGCAGAAAATCATATCGTTGATTGATTTCCAATTTAGTTATTTGCCTTATTAGTCATTCAGTTGACTTAGCAGTCTTATTTGTATTTGAATTAGGATTTAGATTTATTTGCTTTGCTGGTTTATCTTTATCTTTATTATGTTTCCTAGTTTGATTAGGAATCCTAATAGTAAGGTAGATGAGGTTCTATTATAAAAGGGTGAAAGGGGACTTTGGGAAAAGTCAGCCTATCTTTTTTCAAATCGATTATTATAATGAAATGGGTATGTTTTCATCAAAATTCAGAAGCTGTTGTAGCACTCCTTTATGTCTTCTCTTCGTCTTGATCATAGCTTGAAAAACCATAGATTGGAGTAGAGTCATATAGCTTTTCTTATTTCCTGTATCTTTCCATTGTTTGGTTCCGCAGAAGCTGCGGATCTGACCTTTCCCGCATCATTGTCAACTTATAACCGCATATTTAAGTTGGCATGCCCTTACAATACAATAACTTCTTTCGTTTTCTTGTTTTCCCCTCTAAATCAATGCAAATGAAATAAATTGTAATGGAAGTTAAATTTAATTTATAAGAAATTATTTTCTATTTCTATAATGGATGTTTTAGTGCTTCTTTGTTCCAAAGCTTTAGGATTTTCTTTGCTCTAAGCCAAGGTTTTCTTACTTCAAAAAAAAAAAAAAAAAAAAAAAAAAAAACCCAAAAACAAGGTTTCCTTATCCTTATGTCAACATCAGACAATAAAAGATTAAAGATACAAACAGTAAAATAGATAAAAATCATGCAGGATAATTGATTAATTATCATGCAAAAATTATTAATATATGTATATATTGCACCTCTGGATTATAAAATAAAATTAAAAAAAAAGGAAGAAAAATATGACCTTCTTTATGGTCCTTTGTAAAACTTTATTACCAAAACACAATTGAATAACGGAGATCGACAAAGAAACTGGATTGAATAAACTTGATGCATTGAGGGGCCTAAGGCAAAAAATAAATTGAGGCCTTCAATATATTTAAAAATGACTATTAAAAAAAAAAATCTAAATATTGCTTAAACTCTATTCTCTTGTTAAATGCAAAATTACTAATTAATATGAACTACCTAGAATATTTTTTTTTTTTTTTGAGAATGTCTATAGACGCAAAAAATTTGATAAAACATTTCACACTTGTTGATGTGGCAAATTAATAATAGTAAGTAAGAAAGTGACGTTAGTGATGGACCTAGATGAGAATTAGTAAAAATTTGCTAACTCAATTGTTGCGAAAAATCTTGTGAAATTTTTTGTGTATTTCTCTTTTTTTTTTTTTTAGAAATGCTAAATTCATAACATTTTCACAACAAATTTTAGGTATTAAGTTGTTATTAATTTTAATTTGAACCCACCATTGAAATTATTTTTTTAACCATCAATAATAGCCATTAACATCTTACTACTTAAAATTTATTGTGAAAAATATTGTGAACGTAGAATTTCTTTTTCATAAAAAAATACTATTTTATTTATTGATTAATATTTGGACTTAATTAATAATATTAAAATGAAAGAAATAATTCTGTTGGTTAAAATTAGGGGGCCTTTTTTTTACCCGGGGCCTTAGGTGACTGCCTCTCTTGCTTATATGCTAGAGCCGGCTGTGAGGCTATGAATCATTATCGGTAACAAGGAATTAACCATTTTTCTCACACTAAAGCAACATGATCTAGTTAGGTTTTCTCTATTCTCTTAGTTTAATACAACAAAATGAAATCAATTCCAAAATCCAAAATTTATATTTGAGGAAAGAAATGTTAAGCTTCACTCATTTCTCAACATTTTCTTTTTCTAACTTGAATCGGCGAAAGATTCGACATCCATAATTTATATTTGGAAATTTGTGATTCGAGAAGAATAGGTAAAAGAAAGGGATTCATTTGAGGAGAGAGAGAAGTATAATAAATAAATATCTAAATGAAAAGATTTGTCTCCAAACTAGTTTAGAACTATTTTTCTTCAACCTATTATGTCCATTTTATTGAAGAGATCATTTATGTGAAATTTTAGTCACTTGATTTTTTTTAGTGAATCATTTGACTTGTATAAATAATATGCATGTATATTTTAATCATGATTACTAAACCTGAACCAAACCATACGGACTGACTAGGTTAACAGCAAATTGACCCTCAGGTTAGATTTTATTCACAAGAAACCATAAATAAAGTTTTATCTAAGAACCATTTGAACCATCGATCCAACCACTATGCCATCAAATGCTTTGTGTCGACTTATGAAGAATTATTATATTTATGAGTAACACAGCAGTAATAAACTATTTTACAAAATGTTTACAAACTACTAATGTGTCCAACTTCTTATTAGTTTTCTTTTAAGTCCGCCATTAATATTACTTTTTCATTTACCAATAACCAGCCACCACATCAGTCGTTTGTCAATTTTTTTGTAAAAAAAATTTGTATATCTAGAATTACTCTATATTTATTTTATACCCTTCTCTCACACCATTTTGCCTCCCATAACACCTTATATTGGCCTTTCCATTTTTTTTAACACATCCAAATAAACAAAAATGCAATATATATATATATATATATATTTTATTTATTTATTTATTTATTTTAAAAATGATCATAAATTATATAAAAATAATTTTTTACTTGAAGGATTAATAACTATTTATATGTTTTATTTGTCTTATAGAAGTTGTTAAATACATTTAAAAAGTTGTTTAAATGTCTTTGTATATATTATTTTTATTCAAATTTTCTATTTTTACTAATATAATATATTTATTTATATTTTAAATAATTATTAAATTAATTATGAAGTTATCATAGTTCGACCGCGGTCCGACATCAAAACTTTAAACCTCCTCTGGAAACCCATTCTCACAACAACCCAAACCACCACCCCAAATGCAACCCATGACCCACAACATGACCCACCAAACCAACCACCCACCATAACCCATGACCGAAAGAGGCTAAAGATAAGAGAGATGGAATAATTAAAAAACTATTATATATATATATATATATATAAATATATATATACACACAAGTAGCAACTTGCTACATACAGTGGACTTATCAATAACAATTCATTGTAACAAATTGTCACTTTTGCTTTTTCTTTTTTTCAAATATGACAACTCCAATGTGTATGCTCTTTCTTTTTCTTTTTCTTTTGTAACATTCCAAAGTTCCGCAACTACTTCTCATAGTGATCTCTAATAACCCCTCCCTGTTTGGCATGAATTTTCTTACAAAAGAGCCATCAGTAACTTAATTACTGTTCAAACACACTTTAACTCAGACACTAGCTGTTAAAAGAAAAACATGTGTATACGCTCTTCTCCTCTCTTGAGTAGGACATACATCATCACTAAGAAAAATAACATGGGTTTCCCTTGAATCATCCCGACAATGAATCAGATCCATAGCAGTACACACTATTAAAATAACATGAACAAATAAATACACACAGGAAATTAGAAACAAAAAAGAAACGTCCACACCAATCTTATAGAGTCGAACACAAAAAGCTCACAAATAAAACACAATTACTTACATTCTCTGATGATAATAATATGGAATCAAACCCCCCCCCCCCCCCCTCTTCTCAGCCCAAGAGCATTGGTGCGTGTGTCCGACATGTGCCGACAGGCGTTATGCACTACAGAAATGGCTTGAGCCAAAAGAATGTTGCCATGAGAAGGATCACACCACTCATGGGTCTCCAAAATATTTACACAGCCTATATAGGACCCCCTTCAAAATATCACTGTTTTGTTTTTTTCATCCCAACGCACTAAACCCACCACCTTTCATCATTTGCTTAAACTCCTTATAATTAACCATGCCATCTCCATCCACATCCACCTTCATTATCATCTTCTTGCAATCCTCTACAGTCCTCCCTTGTTTAAGACCAAGAGATGCCAAAACCGATCTTAATTCATCAACAGTTATAAACCCATCACCATTTTGGTCAAACACATTAAACGCCTCCTTCATGTCCTCCTCCTCGTCACGCTCGTCCATTATCGATTGGTACAACTCCCCGAATTCATCAATATCCACGCAACCATCTCCGTTAATGTCAATCTTTTCAATCATTTGGATTAGCTCTTTATCCGGGATAAAGATACCCAAATTCTCCAACGAGTCATTCAATTCTTTCTTCGTAATACGCCCATCCCCATTTCGATCAAACAATTGGAACACGCGCTTTAATTCCATGGGGTCCATTCTTTTTCGGGCACGAGACAATTATGACAATGGTAGCGGTGGTGGTGGTGGTGGTGGTGATGGG
This sequence comes from Lithocarpus polystachyus, assembly GCA_033629205.1. Taxonomy (NCBI): domain Eukaryota; kingdom Viridiplantae; phylum Streptophyta; class Magnoliopsida; order Fagales; family Fagaceae; genus Lithocarpus; species Lithocarpus polystachyus. The sequence goes on along the minus strand of CM066171.1, from coordinate 51,085,512 downwards.
AGGAAGAGGATTAGAATTATGGATATTGAACCAAAGGCAGGAGGTTGTATTGTAAACAAGGAAAATTGTTAACAAAAATAGTTGGCATATATGCAAAGAGTGAGTGAGTGAGAGAGAGAGTTGTGTGGCGGGTGTTGTTTACATAATATTGTTGAGAAAAACTTGGAGAGAAAATTGGCTACTTAAATAGAAGAATTAAGGTGAGCTTTGGATCCACAACGGTAGAGAGAGTTGACGATGGTGGTGAGAGCTTTTAAGAGCTGTCATATAGTGACACTTTTACGCGGTATTAGATGACACAAATTAATATCATTAAAGCTTACAATTTTCAAATACAAAGACGCGTTGCTAAAAAAAAAATAAAGACGCGTTGCTATAATTGTTGTTGTTTAGTGTGTGTGTGAGACCTAAACAATTATAGAAAGTTGTTGTCGTTGCTTTGAAAATTTTTAAATGGTGTAAATGGAAGGGAGAGAAATGTGACCGTTGATAACGGATCTGAAATTAAAGAGACAGAGAGACGTTGGGGACTGGTACGCGCTAAATAATAAGGGAGGCCGGCAGATTTTTGACCGTTGGATGTACTTCAATGGCTACTTGTGCTTGATTGGTGGGGGGTGGTGACACATGGCAGCAGTAGGAGAAGTAAGTATTAGCTACTATAGTGCCAATGCGGTAAGAAAAATGCCAATGTTACAAAAAGTTTCACTAACTTATTACGTGCACTACTAAAAACGCGGCTTAAGGTCCCTTTTTTTGTAATGGTAGCAAATATTAGTAGATCCATGGGATCACTTGGCATGGATTCAAATCAGGTGTAATTTATGGCTGAGATTGAAAGTTGAATTATTAAATAAAATATATTAAAAGAAAGTTAAAAAGTAGAGAAAGTTGGTGAATTGCATCGGGTGGGTATTGCATCTACTCTCAATCCACTTGGCATATGGTTGTGGCAAAAATTGTACGACTTTTTGTGATAGTAGCATTTCTCATATGGTAATAGTAATGGTTTCTCAGTCAAAAAAAAAAAAAGTAGTGGGTTTCTTTCTTTAGGTGAGGTTTGGTAATTGATGTGGATATTGGACTGGCTTGAAAATGACCGATGTTCCAAAGAATTAGAATACCTTGAAATTGAATTAGGGTTGTTTGTATATAGTGAGTTTTATTTAGCCTTTTAGGTGAATTGTAGTTGCATAGGTACAGCCGTACAATAAGAGCAACCTATTATTGTCTTCCCATAATTAAGGGAGTTCATCTAATAATAAAAAATTTAAGGGAGTCTTTTTTCATAGGCTTTGGTTAATGTATGCTTAAGACACACATTAATCATTTATTTTTAAAAACTTTTTATGAAAAGTTGAAAAAGCTAATAAAATTTTTTTATCACTTTTTCATTTTTTTATAAAAAGTTTTCTAAAATGGTTTACTAATGTATGCCTTAAAGGCACATGTTAGTAAAACCCTTTGATATTAGGAAAACTGTTCTTCTTTGGCCACAAATTTTGTTACAATTTGATGAAGTGGTCGATTATGATTGGCAGATAATCATTTTTTCATAAACCTTATACTTTTTTCTTACCACTTACAATCGACCACTTTAAAGTTATGTAAAAGTTACAGTAAAAAATTGTTTTCATATACTTTTTTGTTAAGTAAATGCATTCTTGCTTACATGAAATTATTCGATATACTTTGTTGTGTCCATATACTTTTTTGTTAAGTAAATGCATTTTTGCTTACATTAAATTAGTCGATGTACTTGTATTACACATTCTTTTATACAAAGGTAGATCTCATATATGTGTCTTGCACATTAGGCTTACATTTTCTACAACTATAGAAAGTGACAAGTTGTGATTGATAGAAAATAAAAGTATCGTTAATGGTAAGTTCATGTAAAAATAATTGTACAATACTCTCATAACCTATCACGTCAACCTATTATGTTAAAAGTTGTGGAAAAAATTGTGTGCCTCCAAATTTAGTTGATTGGGAGGGACTTTAAAGTGCAAAATTGTGTATGTTTAGCTTACTAGCATCATATTCATATATTGGTAACTACAATTAGTATGAATAAATTAAAAGAAGTGACAAATCCTTTAAGACAATTCTTGTCTTCTTTGTTTGTCACAATCTCAGGATTGCGCCTCAACTCACGCTAACATATATAATCTGCATTTGTTATTATAGGATAAATAGACCCCGCATATAAATGTATGGTTTTCGGTTTAACCTCTTAACCTATTAGGAGGTTTTTTTTCTATTATTGTTATGTATTTTTAAGGGAATATTAGGAGAATAATTCCTCATATTTGGGAGAATTAGGGGTCATTTGATACATGTGTTTAAACACATGTTTTCAGTTTTTAAATAATATTATACGTATTTTCACACGCTTTTGCACGTCATAGTGAGCAAGTGATTATGCACAACACATGAACCCCACTAAGCAAATAGGTCCAGTGCAAAAAGTAAAAGTTGAGAGGCTACACTATAGAGTATAGAGACTATAGTCCACTCGACAAGATTGCCAGTTGGCTTACAAATTAAGAATTCAAGCATCAAAATGACTCCAGCTACGCTTCTTTTGAAGTTTTAGTTCACTTTGCACAATCCTTTTCCTGGTCAAGAGTCAAGACTCTAAACTATACCCCAATCTTCATGGAGTTTCGATAATTAATTTGGTTTGTTGATTGTGACCAAGTTCATTGATTTTGGAACTTTAGCAACAGAACCTAATTTGGTGTTCTTATTTATGTATTAATTATTAGAAAGTCTCACATAGGTGGAGCCAACGGATAATTAATCCCTAACTAATAATGGCCTCGTGCGATGCGCGGATAATACTGTAAATTGTTATGTGAGAAATTTATGTAGAATATTCAAAAAAAATTTAAGTAATAATATGAAGTAATGTTGCAATAATATGAAGATGTTTTTGTTAAATTAATGATGTAATGCAAAATTAAGGGGATAAAGAATTTAGGCTATAGAGAAAATGTTACATAAATTAGAACCTAGTTATTATGTGGTGTAATATCTTCTTAAAACAAATGTGGTGTAATAAGTTGATTGTTTGTTTAATAATTTTTTTTCTAAAATTTTTAATCATAATTTTTGTTTCTTCATTGACTTGGAGTAAGCATTAAAAACTTGTAATTTCTTGTTAATGTTCTGTTGGCTTATGTAAATATCATCCAAAATTTATAATGTCCCGTTTATGTTATTGAAGTATTAATTTATGATAGTAGTAGGTTAAACACTCAGTAAAAATAGTAATATTTTATTAATAGAATTTTATCATGGTCCAAAATATGTAAAGAAGTTGAGGTGGAAAGCTAAATGAAAAGTTACTCAAACAAAGTGTCACATGACAGAACTGTGTGTTCTCCCACATGAGGTTTTTGCTTTCTTAATTTCATGTTAATGTTCAGTTGGCTTATGTAAATATCATCCAAAATTTATAATGTCATGTTTGTGTTATTGAAGTATTAATGTATGATATTAGCAGGTTAAACATTCAGTGAAAATAATAATATTCTATTAATAGAATTTTATCATGGTCCAAAATATGTAAAGAAGTTGAGGTGGAAAGCTAAATGAAAAGTTACTCAAACAAAGTGCCACATGACAGAGCTGTGTGTTCTCTCACATGAGGTTTTTGCTTTCTTAAAGTGTATTTACTCCATTGACACATTTGATGAACTAAAAATTTTACATAAATGCAAACTTTGATGATGTGGAGAGTCTCAAAGAACATGCCAGTTAGTAGAACCTCATGCTCTCCCACGCGAAATTTCTACTTTATATATATGATTAGTTGTAAATATCTTATGCATCTTCTCCATGAAGCATGCCACTCACAATTTGTGGACCTTATAAGTAAATGGGATCCATAGTTAGTTGTGAGTGGCTTGTTCCATGGAGTAGGTTAGGGCTGACTTGATAAAATTTGAGACCTAAAGCTAAAGCAACGTTTTTAAGTAAAGTACTCTCTTATATTTAGATATTAAATAAATAATGTTTATTTAAATTTATATATTATAATTATTTACTTAAAATTCATTACTTTCAATTTTTTTAGATGCAAAATTAGTAATTAAATATTTGTATTCAAGATTTGTAAACATCTCATTTTTAAATGATAAATGGTTGATTCTCTTAATCTTTCTTGTGACAATAAATTTTAGGCAGGAGAGTAAGTTTAGGGGTAAGATAGAAAAAGAGCAGTTAAGATAAAAATAAAAATAAATAAAAACAAAAGAGAGGAGAAGTTTGACCCTGATTGATTATCAAAAAATGCTTTTAGAGAGAAGGAAATTCTATATAGTTTGATGATGACTAGTTACAAAATTATATTTTGAATGAAGAAGGGATAAGAGACGTTTGAGTGAAAGACTTTTTTAAGTAAGATAGAAAAAAACAAATGTATATGGATCTCTTCAATTTTTAGCTAGGCATTGACACTTTCAAATAAAAAAGTAAATAAGAATTTTATATATTTTATTTTAAATTAACACATAAATATAATTGTACTGTGTGACCACAATTATGGCGCCTTATTTTTATGGGAGCTAATGCTATGTTTGGAAGTTTGGAGGGAGAGGAGAGTAGAGAAGAGGAGAGTAGTGGGGTGAGGAGTAGAGGGGAATGATTATCCTCTACCTTATTTAGATGTTTTTAAAATTAAGTAAGGGAGAGAGGAATAATTAGTCTTTTCATAGTTTGTAATTTTGTTAATATGGTAAACGTAAATTTGGTAATTCATTTGGTCAAGTATTTCTATACTGTACTTTCCCTCCAAATCTCTCTAATTTGGGGAAATTAAAAATGAGAAATTAGAAGTAATTAGAACGCCTCCAAATCCCTCTCCCTTTTCCCTTAAAAAAACATCCAAACAAGATAATTTAACTTACTCTCCCTCCATTTACTCTACTCCACTCCCCTCTACTCCCCCTCCATCCAAATAAGGTAATTTAATTTACCCCTCCCTCTACTCTACTTTCCCTCTATCCAAACAAGCTATAAGTTAAGGTAGGAGGATGGTCTCCTTTGGTCTGAACATGGCTCCATCCCTGTAACAGGCAGTTATGGAAAACCCTTTTTGAACTAATGCAACCTCCAATTGCAATGTTCCAACGAAAGACATTAGGACATATATCAATGTTTCATTAGTCATCACCATTCTACTTTTTTTTTTTTTTCCCACGAAGTAGTTATATATATATATATATATATATATATATTCTTTAGTTACACTTTTGATTTTTTAAATTTGGGATAAGTTTTATTTTGATCATTCAAATTTAAAAAAGTTAATATCTGATACCTAAAATTTAAAGAGAACAATTTCATCAATTAATGGGATTGGTTTAATTTTGGTCCCTTAAATATGAAGTTAGTTTGATTTTGGTCCCTTGGATTTGTAATTGATTTGATTTGGTCCCTCAAAAAGGGGGTACTTCAGTATCTCATTAGGCATGCAAAATTGCAAACCAAAACAAATGAAAAGAAACCAAAATTCTCGATTTTTGAAATATGAGGGACCAAGTATGATCTTTTCAAATTTAAAGGTGTTTAATCAAAAACCAATTTTTAATTAAGTTTAATTTCTTATTAATGTGTGCAGGTACTTGAAGTGAAAACCCAATTCAAAGTAAAATTTGATTTTGCAGATCAGGGTTCGCAGTTCAAAATACCTCACTTAAGAAGACTTTTTTGTTGCAATGCAAGTACAATGATAGATAAGAAACTAAAGTGACTAAAATCCTCAAGAGACTAATTTTCAATTTCTAAGTCTAACTCATATTCCAATGCTATTGATTCGAAATAACTTGATTCAAAACAAACTGACTCTTCGAAGTGAACCATTCCTAAATAGAGGACAAAATTGGCCTATACCCTTTTCACACAAACTAAGTAGCATTTTGCCCCCTTTTCCAAACTAATCAGGGAAATGTCCCTCTTTTGAAAATCGATTTTCTAAAAATCGAGTTAGGCCATATAGCGGCGTTTTTAAGGAGCCTATAGTGACGTTTTCAGGACCTATAGCGGCGTTTTATAACTCGATCTTTACAAAGTCGAGTTATAGGCAAAAAAAATGAAAAAAATTGCATATAACTCGATTTCATGAAGGTCGAGTTATAAAACGCCGCTATAGGTCTTGAAAACGTCAATATAGACTCCTTAAAATGCCACTATAGGGCTCCAAAAATTTTTTTTTTTTAACTCGATTTTGAGAAAATCGAGTTTCAAAAGAGGGGCATTTTCCTAATTAGTTTGGGAAAGAGGGCAAAATACTGCTTAGTTTATGTGAAAAGGGCATTTGCCCATTTTGTCCCTAAATAGACTAACTCAAAGTACACTTAATCAAAGTAAACTACATCGTAGTGAACTAATTCGAAGTAAACAAAAGCAGATCAGATCCTAAGTCATGATTCTAACATCAAATTGATTGAAAGCAAGCATAAGTGCAAACCAACCATAATCTAACAACTATATCTTGCATCAAACTTAAATAAATTTAATTTGATCAGAAAAGATCATAAATTGCAAGGAAAAGTACTTACAACTTACAAGTATAAATTCTTTGCAAATACTTAAAACTAGAAGATCTCCTAAGAATCTAAGAACAAATTATCTTAGAATACTTCTAAAAAAAATTATCTTATAGGTTCTCTAGTATTTTCGTGGTATCCTTTTTTCTATAGAATGAATATTTATTTTAACTTGAGACTGTAGTCGTAACTTCTTATTATGCTTTCCACGCGTCGCTCTTTTGTTGAATCTCACTACCACTTGACATGCAACTATTGGGAGCAGCAAGTATTGGAGTTGTGGTCCGAGACTCCACCAATGAAGTTCTAGCAGCAATGTCCGAGATTATCCCTCTACCATCATCCGTAGTTGTCCTAAAAACTTTGGCAGCACGACAAGCAGTAGTTTTTCTTAAAGAACTTGACTTGCACAGCTTGATCTTTGAAGGAGACTCAAAGGAATCAATCTTGGCAATCAAAAATCAGTCTATTCATCACCCTTCTGTGGGTCATTTGATTAAAGACATTAAGGGTCCGTTTGTTTTGCGCGTTTGGCATTTCAAACGTTTTTTTTTTTTTTAAACCAGCACCTATTGCACTGTTCATGGAACATGAACAGTGCAAATAGTCGTGTGAACAGTAATTTTAAAAGTGAACAGTAATCAAAAAATGATTTTTCATTGCTTTCAGTTTTCAACAAAATAAGCTGTATCTAAATGCACACTAAGTCTTCAATTAATCATTTTCAGTTTTTTTTCTCTCTCATACGCATCGGCAAGGCAATACTTTGACACATGCTCTAGCCCGGAGAGCAAGAAGTTCTTTTCCTATTTTAGTGTGGATGAATTCTGTCCCTCTTGACATTTATAAGTTTTATGTTTCTGATATTGCCGCAATAAAATAGTCTGGCCTGCTTTCTGGGCCGGTTTCTCAAAAAAAAAAAAAAAAAAAAACTTGCTTAAGGCAACTATTCCCATGTTGACTATGTAATGGCTATATATGTCCGCTCTTGTAAGTTTGTAACAGCTCGTGGTGACTACTTCTAACTTACTCAAGATATATAACTGCCCCATTTCTCTTGTAACCACTTCAAAGAAAGTTGCGTCATTCCTTGCTATAGTTTTTCTCACTTGGGTCGCCTCATCATCCTTTCTTTTTCTAGCTATCCATCTTCTAGTATGCCGCATGTTCTCTTTAAATTATTATTTCTGGCCTTAACAAAAGGATCAAAATGAAACCCGTACCAAATTTTTTTGGCACAAAATTATAATTTACTCTTCTTTTTCTAGTACTTATAGCCATAATTGACACCGTGGACAAGTTGTCTAGGGTCGTAAATAAGCCAAGTCAAGTATTAAAAATTCATAATGGTTCATTTTAATTTTATTTCAAATACGAGTTAAGCTTAGACTTATCAACAAATCAGATTATATATTCAAGTTTAGTTCATATTTTGTTAAAAAAGTTCTAATTTTTTCAAGATCTACTTGATTAACTTATTCTTTTTTCATATATAGTAAACATCGTGACTAAAATTTGTTATCCCTTCTTTACAAATCTATACTAATAATTAATACATAAATTAAAGTTAAAATGATTTTCGTTTATTAACATATAAAAATTAGATTTACTAACCTTGCGTTGTTAAAAATTAGTATATATAATATTTGTTACAAAATGGATCATTTATATTATCACAAATTACAAATACTAATTTAATATCTTAGGAATTTATTTACGAACTTACACGACTCAATATGAAGTTTATATAATCATATTTTTATATATGTATACATATAAATATAAAATATTATATATATATAAATATAAATTAACCGAACATTATGTTCATAAGTTTGTTCACAAATATATTATTATGTTTGAACTTGACTTGTTTAATAATCGAGTTAGCTTATATTCAAGTTTGAACTTAACTTGGTTTACTAAATAAACAAATATGACTTCTTTTTCAAATCGAACCCGAATTATAATTCATTTGCTGCCAATTAATCTGCAGAGGCAAGGTCCTCCAATAAAAGTTCTCCGTAAATTTATTAATACAGACATGTGCCATCACTGCGACAAAGCCCTGCAATTTCTCAAGTCTACACTGTATATTATATGCAACTTTGCCTAAGAGTGTAAAGACAAGCTTGATTGTTTACTCTCAGTTTAATTGGACTAGATGCTGTTTATCATATACATTATATGACACACACAAAAGGGAAGACTTAATTTTCTGCAACTCGTTCCTTTTTTTTTCTGCAACGCGTGTTTAGATGTAGCAGGTTTAAACTTCTAGTACTTTAATAATGATTGGTTGACTTATAAGTTACTAAACACGAGAGTGAGAGACAAGTATGGTTTGTTGTTATCCATTTTAATTACAACTGGCTACAGATTTAGAATTAGGAAACATTTATCTCCATCAGCACATGATCTGCTCTCTCTCTCTCTCTCTCTCTCTCTCTCTCTCTCTCTCTCTAAAGTCGCACATATTACAAGAGAATCTAGGCATGTATCCCTTTAATCACGCAGGCACCCACGCCAAAGAAGCAATAGAAATGTCAAGCGCCAGCTTTCAATGCTTTCTCTATACTATTTTTAGAAGGAATCACATGCAGGAGAAACTATTTCCCTACGCCTACCTTAAGTTTGATGTGCTGAATCTATATATGAATTATTGTAGTGTTTGATCCGACAACCAAACTGAATACAAATTTCTCAAGGGCCTAACAAAAAGGCCTAATAATTCTTGCAAAAAAACAAAGGCCTAATGCAGAGGTTGAATACAATGGCTAAACAAAATGATTGGAGCAAAAAGGCCCAACACAAAGGTCTAACACAAAGGCCGAACATAAATGAGAGTCATCATATATCCCATTGCCCACAGCTTGACCCAATGGCCTAACGGCCCACTGGGCTAATAAGCAGCTCAGCCTATTGTTATTAAGGCCCATGGGTAGTCGACTAGCTTAATGGGTCAAGCCGTGGGCTAGTTTTTATGCCCATGGGTGCCCGATGGACTAGCCCAGTAGCCCAGCCTTTTAGCCTAACCTAATAACTCAAAATTCATAACAAAAATATATAGGCCAAACATAAAGGTTGAACACAACGACTAAGGGTCACCAAATAGTCCATTGCCCACAGATCGACTTAATGACCCGACGGCCCATCAAGTAAATGGGCGGCCTGGCCCGTTGTTATTGAGGCATATGAGAAGCCCACTAGTCTAGTGGGTTAGGCCGTGGGCTAGTTTATGCCCAATGGGCTAGCCCAGCCCTTTAGCCTAACCCAATAACTCAAGATTCATAACAAAAATATATAAGGTGAGTATGAAAGATTGATTTTGAAATATTATTGAGAAATTTCTTAAAAGAACTCCTCCAACCACTAAAATACTTAAAGTGATTATATTAAATTTAGTTTACTAAATATATATTCTTTGATTAAACATTTGACATTTTTTTATATTAAAGATAAAAATTAAAAAAAAAACCATTTAAAGCCTTAATAAAAAAAATTAAATAGTTTTTCATCAACAAAACAAAAAATTAAATAGATTTAACCGTAAAAAATTTGTAATTAAGTATTAAATTCTTTGATTCTTTTCTTTTAAACAAAAAGATTGATTATTCCCTTATAAAAAAATTAATCCTTTCCTTATAAAAATAATAAAATAAGATGCTTACACAAGTTCATGGGGTAGCCCATTAGGCCCAACGTAGTAGCCCAGCCTGCTAAAGACAAAATGAGCATTACCAATGAGTTGGGGTTTTCTCTTTCGGCCTAGTCCGATCCAACTTGTTAGAGCATCTATATTGGTGGAGCTATAATTTTAGCTATTTAGCTCCGCCAAAAGCTACTTTATCTACTTTACCTTCCCACTTTACAAAACACCCAACATTAGTAGTTTTATTTTAACTTTCAATATAATAAAATAACATAAACAACACAATAAAATAATAAAAAACAAACACCACAGCTAAAAGTAGTGTGAACACTTCAATAAAATACTCTTTTTTTTTTTTTTTTACCTTTGAGCTACAGTGCACAGCCAAAAGTAGCTATGCATTGTAGTTGTGGGGTCAAATTATTTGGCTTTAGCTCCACCAATGTAGCCATATTTTTGTATTTGGTGGTGCTAAAAATAGCAATATAACTTTTTAGCACCACTAATACTTATGTTCTTAACTAGTTAATAACTCACTATGCCCAGCCCATTATGCCCATAGGTCAATTCAGGCCATTGATGACCCCTAACAGTGACCAATGAAACAAGTAACATATTTAATACTCCTAGACTTGTCCCATCTGTCTACATGTTGAAATTGCTGCCTTGACATGCACCCATTTAGGTAACTCCAGGGGGCAACTAATCAAAATGCTTATTGCTTAGTTTAAGGGTGGATGGGAATACTGTCCTGACAAACATCTCCTTAATTGATGTGATGGAACAACCAACTAGCAAGTCTACTGCTAGGTCTTAGGTCAATTTCCTGCCAGATCTTCTCTCTCCCTCACTCAACAGGATAAGGTATGTCTAACAAGTCTCATGCACTGTATTATTTCATTCTTCATTGCTCATCTTCTCCACTAATTTTCTAACTTAACTATTAGAACCTCCCTAACTAACCCCTTTCGGGTGGTCTTGATTGGTTTGAGGTCTTCATCTTATGTATGTGATCATATTTGGTTAGGAAGGTCCATCACAATTTGATCAAAGTAGAAGTCCTCACTAGTTTCATTGTGTCCCCCAAATTTCAACTCCCCCAAATTTATCTTTATGTAAGAAGAACTAGGAATATAAGAGGAGTTGAAATTACACCCCTCTCAAGCTTAAGCCAAAATGACATTGAACCCCTAAAACAAAATTTGACTTAACAACAACACTACCAAGAAGTCTGACTTTTTATGCGTTAACTTGCCTTTGGTTAAATAAAATATTCCTATTTTAGCTTTTGCACTTGGTTTTTTGCACCATTAAAAGTACAATTTTTTACCCAAAAGGCATTAAAATCCTTATACCGTACTTGTGTAATATGTGAAAATTACGTATTGCTCATTCCTTCTCTTCTTCTCTCAAACCACCGAGAACCATAGTGGAAAACGCCAATTAACCTACAAATATCAAACTCGGCCATCACATATCTGCCACTAACTCCAAGCCACTACACCAACAACCAATTGGCCACCAACTCGTAAATTCACATATGCAAGCGGCAAGCCCATACACCAACCCCATAATAATACCACAACTCAAAACATCACATAACATATCCACCGGTTGCTATAGTTCAATTGAATTTTTTTTTTTTTTTTTGTGTTTCTAATAAAAAGATAAAAAAAAAATTTAGGTTTGAATCAGAATCCCCTCTCTTTCAATTACCGAATAATAATAATAATAATAAGGAAAATGTTAACAAGTGCTGTACAGAACTTGTTAATAATCCATTTTAGGAAAGTTTTAATACCACTTTTATGGGAAATGAAAAAAACTATCAAAATATTAATTACTTTTTTTTCATTTCCCGTAAAAACTTTCTTTAAATAAATTATTAACAAGTGCTGTACAGCACTCGTTAACAGTACCCTAATAATAATAATAATAAATCAAATAAATAAATAACCAATTACCACTTTTGGTCTCAAAAAGGAACAATTTATTCATAATTTGGCAAGTTATTGGAACATTGCAAGCAACTGAAACGACTGTACTTCACTACTTCTCATTGCAAGCATGCAAGTATTACAACTGACTGAAATTATGCATTTTCACAAATTTTTAGGAAAAATATAATTTCACGTCGCCTGAGAGATTCGAACTCTCGCGGGGAAACCCCATGTACTTAGCAGGCACACGCCTTAACCACTCGGCCAAAGCGACGTTGGCGAACGTGTGACGCTAATTTATATAATTCAATATATATGAATCCCGAAACTCAAACCTGGTGAAGTATACAATTACGGGGTAATGCTCTTTGACTCTTAATTGATAGGAGGCAGACAAAAACTTTGTTAGTTGTTTCTGTTCGGTCAAAAGGGAGGCAAACTCAATGACTCATGCATTAGCCAAGTTTGTAGCCATTGAAAAATTTAATGTGTTTTTTTTTTTTAATAAATATATATATATATATAGAGAGAGAGAGAGAGAGAGAGATAGAGAGAGAAATAGATAAGGCCATATAAAGGTGAATAAATCTTTAGCCGCTTTTTTATATATCATGATTACCTTATTGTAAATTTTGGCACTTCAGTATTTTAAATATGAAAAAAAAAAAATATATATATATATATATATATAAATTAACATTCATATTGATTTATATGGTTCAGGATGGATGTTAGTATACTCCCAGTCTGTCTTTAAAATATATGGGAATTTTTTTCTCTAGAAATATGATATCATCATAAAATCGAAACCATAGATTAGATTCTATCATATCTAAATTATATATTGGGATTATTTCATTATTAAAATGAAATTCAACATATATATATATATATATGTTTGTGTGTGTGATGTTACATCATTTAAACTACTATATAATGGAAAAAATTAATAATAATTTATTTTAATTTATGTGTATTATGTACACCTTTAGATTTATAACTATTAAATCTTTATCATAAAAGACGATTGGTAAATGGTAACACGTCTTGAGGAGGATTAGTAATTATTTTTGTAGGTGGGCGGAAAGTTCGGTCTATTCCTAGACCAATCTAGGCTCATCCAGGGTTAGTTTGGCCCAAAAGGCCGACCTTGTCCTGGACCAACCTAGGCCTATCTAGGGTTAGTTCGGCCCAAGATAGGCCCACTTTAACTAGGTGAGTATAGAGATGTTTTAGACGAAGGACCCCACTTAGGCAGTTGCATTCTGACAAATGTCTACCGCGACTAAGGACATAAAGTAGTGCCTTGGGAAAATCCGTCCGCTGAACATAGGATTCAGCATTAGGCACAAGTTACTAGAAAATCATTTCAACAACAAGGTAGTAGGGCCCACCTCTAACACGCGATTAGACACATTAGAACAGTGATAAAGAGCCAAAAGACCACCAAAACTCTGTGAGTGAAAGGACCCATGAACATGCAGGATATTATCTTATCATGGCAGACACACTAAGGCTAGAGTATAAAGGAGGAAGGAAGGTCAAGAAAGGGGTGTTGAAACAAAAAACATTAGAGAGAGAGACACGAGAGAAAAGTGAGAACACAATTCTGGGGATAAGGAAGTTCTGCTCGGACTTTAGAAAAGGAAAATTGACTATTTGGTAGCCTCCTTGGCTAGACTGAATCCTAAGCAGCCCATTATCAAAGTACTACTTGGGCATCACCCACTACCATACAAATCACTTCTGGGATCTTCCATTGTGAGCTAAACCTAGCCCAAAATACAAATTAATTGGGGGTTTAGGCTCAATCAGTCCAAGGTCGTTGGAAATGTACCACCACAATTTTATTTCTATGTATTTAAATCTTTTTAAAATCTACAGTGTAAAAATTATGTAACTTGAACCCATCTCATACATATATATATATATATAGAGAGAGAGAGAGAGAGAGAGAGAGAGAGTAATTATAATTTAATATAGTCAAACAATAAAAAAATATAGATTAATAGTATTTTTTTTTATTCGTTGATAGTTGGAGGTGAGAGAATTTGAATTTTAGATGTTTCCATTGAAAATGTATCAATCAGTTGAGTTACAAGTTTTTTTTTTTTTTTTTTTAATAGGGAGTTGCAAGCTCTTGACACGTAGGATATGATTATGAACCAAAAAATAGAAAAAATGTTTCTAGGAGAGTGATGGTCCATGCTGCGTGCCTCCCACCCAACAATTGTGAATTGAGATATATGAAACCCAAAATACCAAAGGATGTGAACGGGCCACGAGTTCAGCCCAGTGGACATCATCTACTAATCAATGGTCACGGATGATTAGATTCATCACCTTATTATTATTATTATTATTATTAAATTACATTTTTTTTTTCATACTAAATTTTTGTCTCATTTTCAATAGCATGCAAACTATCAATTTACCATCGATATTTTAATCTGATAGGATTGTATCAATATTCTTCATATTGTCTAAATTGGGTGTTAAAAAAATAATAACAATGATTTTTCATTGCAACTAATTAGGGTAATTTTGTCATTACATCCAATTTTTCTCTCATTTAACTCAATTTAGACGTAAATACAATTCTTCAATTTGGTGTGTTAATCAAACAAATTGATAGTTTGGGAGATATTATGAATAAGGTGGAAGTTTAGAGTAGAAAAGTGTAACTTTTTTATTTTTTTATTATTATCACTTGCAGCTTATAAGCATGAACTCACAAAAAGGCGTTTTTTGGGGTTTAAGGGGAAACCCCCACCTTCCCCCTCTTCTTTTAATGCTGGGCTGAAGTAGAGGAGTGCCATCAAGTGAGCACCAAGTGCATTTTTTTAGACTTGCTCACTTGTAGTACTACTTAATGGGTACACCCTACTTGTGAGCTCATGCTTTTAAGCTGCAGGTGGGAGGCGTCTTTCCCCGATGTGAGATTGAGCAAATTCGGGCGGGTAGTATCGGCTTCCTCTACCCATTCCCAAAGTGAACAATATCTGATCGGAGAAAGATTCGTTCCTCCCACAATTATTATTATTATTATTAGTAGTAGTAGTAGTAGTAGTAGTAGTAGTAAGCAAATTACAAGAAACCCCTACAATATCCCTAAAAATACGAAACCTTCACCAAGCTATAGAGCATTAAGCCTGCAGTAATGACAATTGGATACCGAGGGACCTTTTAGGTATCGTATTGAGGGTCCTTTATCCCATGCAAAAGAAGAAATTAACATAGACTTCGTGCATCAGGGAGGTGCATGGAATCTAAAATCCTTAACCATTCCACTACCTAACGAAATTAAGGAACTTATTAGAAGTATTCCTTTGGCACAATACCATATTCAATCAACCAAACAAACTAATTTGGCCAAATAGTAATGGACAATGCAGTGTGAAAGAAGCATCCAAATTCATATATACACGTGAAGGGATTCAAATTGATAAAAGTCAATGGAATTGGAAATGGAAAACCCCATCTCTACAAAAAAAAATTCAAAGTTTTATATGGAAATGCTTTCATAACAGAATACACATTCCTTTATGGTATTGGCCCTGAGTGTTTTCAATGTCTAAATCTTGAAAGTATTTTACATGTCATTCGAGACTGCTCTTAGGCAAAGGAATTCTGAATTGGTCTCCTGGGACAATGAGAAATATCTATTTTCCCATAAATCTCTAGTAGAATATGGTTACATGAAAATTTAACTAATATATTTCCCAGCTCTTTTCAAATGAGCCTCGAAATATTCTATTTGCTTATGGAATTTGGCAACTTTGGCTACTTAGAAATAATAGGATATTCAATCTTCCTTCTAAAACACTAAATCAAATAATGCACAAAACATTTCATTTAGCCACAGAATTTTATCATCTTGCATACAATTAGGGAAAAAAAAAAAGGAACAAAAGTCAATAAAAGAATATCTTAGCGTCCTCCACAACCCTCTTTTGTTACTTTAAATATAGATAGTAGTTCTAAAAATAACATTGGTAAAGTAGGAGGTGGAGTTGTATTAAGAGACAGTTAGGAAAGAAAATAAAAGGTTTCTCAATTCACATAGACATTGCTACAAATAATACTACAGAAATATGGGCTGTTAGATATGGTTTAAAAATGGCTTGAAGGTTATGATATAAACATAAAAACCTATAAATTAACTCTCAAATTCTCTTCAATTGGCTAACAACATATGGCGTTTTGGCATTGGAACTTTCTATTTTGATTTTGGATTGCAGGATACTGCTTGGTTAAGAATGGATTGTCTTTCCACATCACATCTTCCATGAAGCAAATGGTGTGGTAGATGAACTAGTAAAATGGGAATGGGAGCACAAATGCAGTTTCAAAAAATATAATGAGTACCCGTTTGGGTACAGCTGAAATAGAACCAATGTCTGCGTTTAAGTGTTTTCCCTTTTTTTTTTTTTTTTTTTTTTTTGAGAATGTGCATTGGCTTTTTTTGCTTTTTCAGTGGGTCTTGTGCACTGTTTACGGGACCTGCAAATCTCTTTTTTCAACAAAACTTTCATTAAAAATGGGTCCTAGGCATTATTCACACATTTAAAAATTATTTTGCTACAGTGTTTTCAGTTTGCAGCAAAATAAGCGGTATTCAAACGGATCCTGAATGTCCAAATTTTGTTTATGTAACATATGTATGAGATATTTTGCGACTAGACACTCCTCATAAGTGTTCAATAGACAATACTTGTAACAGTGCTCCTTAGATAATAAATAAATACTCTTTCTTATATATATATATATATATATATATATATAAATCCAATGTTTTGCATGTTTAACAATAGGTGAATGAGTCACCCTAAAAAATTAAGTCAGTAATACCGATTTGAGTCAGAAAAATTGAGGGTGACTCCCAGTCTATTGTTTTGGCTCTAAAAAATGGTGATAGGTTGAATTATGATATTGGTCATCTAGTTATAGACACTTTGTCTTTTGTAAAATCCCTTCGGAGTTGGTCATTCTCTCACACTTAAGGCAAGGCAATGCAGTAGCACATGCCCTAGCTAGGAGAGCTAGACTTTGTTATTCATTTGAAGCTTGGATGGAGAATGTTTCTCCAGACATTTTTAATGTTTTGCAAGCTGAATTACCAACTAATTGAATAAAGATAAGTTGTTGGATTTCTCAAAAAAGAAAAAAAAAGAAAAAAAGAAAAAAAGGTGAATGAGAGTTCGAGATAAAAAAGTGTTTCATGTCTTTAGGTGACGTTTCCTTCTTTAGTAGGTAAGTTAAAAGGTTTGATCAGTATCAAACCAATTTGGCTTCCTCTAAATGTAGAAATAGCGTAGTTTTTGTTTTTGTTTGTTTTTTTTTTTTTAATTTTTTTTGACATTTACTTTTAGTGGTAGCATGCAATGCTTTGCTTTCTTGTCTCCTTTGTAATCTCTATATAAGGCTAGCTATGGCTTGTATCAAAGCATCCGACTGAGATGTGTGGTATGCAAGAATAAGTGGTGAGATAGCAAATAAGTAGTGAGTGAAATAGAGTGGTGTTTGTAGCAAAGTGTGTGTGATGTTGTAAGTACCAATAAAACTTATTTTTATTGATAACTCATTTGTTATTCTATTTTTTTTTTTTTTGAGAGAGAGTTTCAACCTATGACGTCCGCTCCTGATGATAGCTCTTTATCATCAGACCAAGACACTAATCAGTTTTTGGTGTTGGCGGGGATTGAACCCCAGATCTCTTATGCAACCATCAGAAACTTTACCAGTTGAGCTAGCTGGAACTCACCATTTGTTATTGTATTTGAGTGTAGTAAAATTTATCACAAAGTATTTGACAAGATACTTTATTTTTAGTGTCAAATTTATTTTGACAAAGTTTTCGCAACGGTAAATCTTAACACCCCCCTTATGTTATAGTTCGGTGTTGAAATCATTGGAAGATTTTAAGAATAACACAAGCCCCTTATGATATTGTTTTATGTGAAAATACATCCCTTAATATGGAAGTGTGTCATCATATGAACAATTCATCATTTATTTTCGTAGATATTTAACGATTTATACATAAAAATACCACATGAGATTAAGTATTATGTTCAAAATTTCAAGGGGTTTCATGATTTACAAAGAAACAACAATGAGGTTTTGTGTACTTTCTTTTATTGTTATTATCATATACTATACCATAATTTTATTACCTAACTTAAAGTTATATTAATAAGATAAATTAAGTATGCGAAAGTGAATTGAGAAGCAAGGGAAAATGATTTCTCTTAAAAACATAAATAACAAAATTTATCTCACAACACACAAAAGTGTGTCTGAAAAAGCTAGTTATCTATACTATTTTTAAGAGAATAGAACTCTTTATTATTCACCTTTTATACTTCCAAAAATAACCATGTTACCTAATTAAGATTTATTTAACGATAACACAAGTTAAGGATACAAAAGTAAATTGAAAATTTTTAACTATCCATCAAATAATATTCCCACTAACAAACCCCTCCCCCCAATTCGAGAAAGATAGCATTTGATCTACTAACAGTGGCATAAGAACATCACCTATATAGTCATTTGCTTCAACCCCACCCAGACACACTGTTTGTGAGAAAAAACCGTTTCAAGAAGTGCTTTTCTAAATCTTATTTTTATTTTTTATCATTTCTTTTCTATTTTAGGGTGAAGATAATTTCTTTGTTAATAAATATACTATTAAAAAAAAAGTCTTTATAGAATATTCTTATTTTTATTCTTATTCTTATGTGGTACATACATGCATCATCTAGGATAAAAATTTGCTTATATGGTAAGATATTAATAATTATGCCTTTACCATTTATGGTTTAAGATTAAAAATACATGGGTGAGGTGTTCATCCAATACTTCTACACAAGACATCAAATTAACACCTACTCATTTTAGGACCCCCAGTTGTATTCATATCATCTTTATTGGAGTTAAAACTAAGAAAAAAATTTAAAGAAATGACAATATCTCACAACATTTTTACATTACTTTTATTTTGAGTTATAATAATTCACAAAATAACCTTACTTTGATTATGATCTACGTCGATTTAATCCTCTTTGTTTGTTACAAAAATGTTGTGAGATTTTGTGTTGTAAAACTCCAAACCCAAAAAATAGAAAAGAAAAAAAGTGCTTATTATAACGCAGCAACTTCTGAATCAGATTGCCCAATTGGAGGCATCTGGCACCAAATCCTTTTAAGTAGAACCCAAAATTGCCATATCCGTACGCTCCCATGTTGTCTTTATCTAAATTTAGATTCCATGCCATCACTTCCACCGTTAAAACTATTGTACCATAGACCGCAGCCAATTAGGCCCAAATACGCAATTTACGTCACTCATTAACCAACCAAAATTGATCTCCTTCTGTACAGTACTATTCCTGCACCACACCGTACAATAACACCGCTTCTAATCCAAACACACATAATTCAAAAATGCCCCTCGAAGTCCTCATTATTACAAATATGCCATTCCTCACACCGTTTTTCTCTATCTGAACGAATAAAAAAAAAAAAACCAGATTTTGAAGACTCGTTTGCACACACTAAAATTCAAAGTCTTCTTTCTCTCTCTTTGAAAATTTTCTCGCACTTTCTCACCGATTTTCCGGGAAAATTTCTGATCAGGTATGCTCTCTCTAACTCTTTCTCTTACTTCCTTGTTCGCTTTTATTTGACTCCGTTAAAGTGAAAGATACAAAATTTTGAACGAAACGTTTGAGGTCGCTACGAAAATGTGAGTAAACGAAACAAAAATCGAGGTTAGGTTTTTGGATTCTTTATTGTATGAGAGGCTGAGAAGTGTTTTGGAGCTTTGGTTTTGTGCGTCGATTTGGCTGAAAACGAAGTTATGTTTTGTTTTGTTTTTTTTTTTTTTTTTTTTTTTCTTTTACTCTTTCCTCCTGTTTTCTCAGCTTCCAAACGGAGGGAGTAGGGTTCAAAAGGTTAAGGGATTAGGGAAATGGATTTATCGTGTTTCTGTTTTCGTGTTTGTGAAGGAAATTGGAACTTACTTTAGGTTAAGAAAAGAAACACTGTTTGAATTTTATATCTTGTGTGTGTGCATGTGTTTGTGAGTGAGTGTGTGTGTGAGTGTGTGTGTGTGTGTTTGTGTATGTGTGTTATTTGTTGTTTGTTAAACTTATTTTGAGCTGAAATACACTGAAAGAAACCACATTTATAGTTAATTGATAAACTTCAGACAAGCTAGCCCCCAAGTCTTAGAAGCTGCATTGTTGTTTAAATATTTTTGCTCTGTTTTTTTTTTTTTTTTTTTTTTTTTTTTTTAATTGGTAGGTTACACGCCGAACCAATGGGTTATTGGTAATCTAATCCTCTACTCATTGTTTGTAATTATATTTCAACTTTGCAAAAAAGATAAGCCACATTGCATTTGGCAATTTAATAATTTCATTGGCAAAGGAATGGATATAGCTACATTTCCAAAGATGATGAGTAATTATTGGGTACTCCTGGAGTATGGTGACGCGTTGCGCCTCTCTCTCACATTTATAGCGGATCCTACTAATTAAATTCATGGTAGGGTTCACTATGAGTGTGAGAGGAGGTAGCAACACGTTATTGTGTTCCGGGAGTATCTAATCATTTTCTGAAAATGACAGTCAAGCTCCTTTGGTAATTAATTATTGCTCGTTTATTGTTGGGATGAGATCCCCTCACATTTAAAACCTCCAATTCCCTCCATTTTTGGCCGGATGTGAGACGCGTGGCATTTGTTTGATTTTGTGTAGTTTACATGGGTTTTTAAGACATTGAATTTTTTAGATGACTCGCGTTTTACATCTGAATAAAAATTGGAGAATTTAAATGGGTGGGGGTCTTATACCATTAATACTCACAAGTGCAAAAAGTGTGCTTGGTTGAGTATTTTATCACATAAATTGATAAGGGTGTCATATAACAATTATCACAACAGATGTGTATAATATAGGGGCAATAGTTCTAAAAGAAGAAATGCTTGATGTTAAAATATGGGGGCATTATTTGGAAAAAAGAAAAAGAAAAATCAAAGTTATTGTGTGATTTTACGAGTAAGTTGAAATGTAAGGGTTCAACCTTGTGTTTTACTTGATTTTTTTTTTCCTTCTCTAATACAGTTTTGCATTGCTTGTATATAGTCACTTGTGCAAAGAGTGTGGTTATGTTAAGTAACCTATCATATAATTAGATAAAGGTAATAAAAATTATCACAACAAATGCATATAATATAAGGGCCACAGTTTCACAGAAGAAATGTGGGGGCATTATTTGTAAAAGAGTTCAACTTCTTGTGAAATTTACAAGTAAGACGTCATTAATTCCAATGATACTTTATGTTTAACAATTCATCTATTTATTAACTTGGTTTTCTTTTCTTCTCTAATACAGTTTTACAAGAATAGCCCAACGCCAATCTTTCGTTCTTTAATTAATGATGCGTCCTTGATATAGACCCTTGTTCTTATATGCTGACGCTTTGAGTCCAGATAGATGGCAAATAAGGAAAATGAGGATTTCTATTACAACCTCCCAAGGAAAGAGCTTCAAAGTTTGTGCAAAAAGTATGGATTGCCTGCTAATAGGTCACATTCTGAATTGGCTACACTGCTGATCTCTTACTTAGAGGTACTGTTTACATGCTACTTGTTTTTGTTTGACTAAAATAAATCACATATAAACGGAAGCCAGAACCTTTTTTTCCCCTTTGTCTGCTGATACATGTTGATCCTTATTACTGTGTTGTTTCTGTTTGCGTACACCATATTACATATTTGAGCTCATAGTTATAGACTCTTAGTGCGTATGTATTTTACACACATTTTTCTCCCACTTCCCTTCATCTTAACCTTTTGGGATTGATGGTATTCTTTAATAGGGTATTAAGACGGCTTTAATTTGAGAATACCTCTCTCTTTTCCTTTTTTTTTTTTTTTTTTTTTTTTTTTTTTTGAATTTTCAAAATGAAAACTATTTGAGGTGTTCTCAAATTACAGCAACATGATCTGTGTAGAACAAGCATGTCATGCTCAAGGGTAAAAAGGAGTCAATATGAACCATGGAGTGGGTTTTCGAGCTAAGCTTCAAGGATTTAAAGGCTTATTTCCAATTGGTTTGAGCTAGTGCCAATATGGAGCACTCAGGCCCAAGCTTGCTTGGCTTGTTTAATTGGCAAGAGTTGGTGGTTTATATGGAAAGATTGTAATAAGCAATAGAAATGGGGATTACCCATTACCAGTTTTTGAGGGGCACCGCTTATTTTACATTTTAGAGTCAGTCTATGATAAATTTTAGTAGGTAAACTAACAGAATGGGGCCTAAATTGCCCAAATTTATTTTGTGCAAACTTTGCTAACTTGGAACTTGGGCTCAAGTTTGCTTGATTAAGCTTGTTCTTTAAAATGCCAATCAAGTCCTTGGTTAGGTGTGCTTTTGTACATGTATAAAAATATATTGTGTGTGGCCTTATTGGTCATTTACTTAGTGCTTCTTTTTGTACAACTGAATTATTTCTTTTTGAATTGTTGAAAAGTATTGAAATATATGGTCTTAGTGTTCCATATCTATCGACCCATTTACTATTTTCTTGAATATGTAATTTATATCACAATGCACTAGAAAAATAACGAATAGATTTTGCCATCATCACATATAAGCATGTAACAAATTTACCATAATTGTTTAGAAAGTGGACATTTCCTTGAATTCAATTTAAAGAGACCAGGGATGTACTTAAACTTAAATTTTCATTCCTTGATATAGACTAACTCGTCTATATTATTTTATACATACTAAAAATGCTCAAATTCTTTGTATCAAATAGATTGTTCTTTGTCATACTTCTCTAAACTTTCTATTTTAATAATATGCTTGGAGTTCACATTTATTTAAGATGAAGTTGAAACTATTGTAGTCAAGTTATACACCCATCATTAATATATGAGAATTTTCCAGAACAAGAGTTTAAATTCAAAATCATCCGTGGAAAGGGTAGGTGGGATCAATGGGGCTTCACCTCCTACATCATCAATACCGCAACTGCAGCCTGGAGCGCTGCTCAATCCTGCAGGGGATGCCCGAAAAGGTTTCCAGTACTTACCGATTGCCTTATAAATTTGAGCTTCTAATAAGTAAAATTAATCTTGTATTGCCTAATAGGCCATTTGTCCTGACTTTGTGATGAGAACATCTTGAATGGATGAGCGGCAACTGATTGCTTCTGTTACAGATGGCAATGGATTCGTATTGTGTCTCAGAGAGGAAGATAAAATGGGAAATTGCTCTCAAAATATTAAATACCATGATAAGGTTTGATTCCTTATGACTGAATTTCTTTTAGATAGATATTGAATGGCATACTAATTATATTCCTTTCCAATTATCACCATTCTTTGGGGCTTATTGTATTGGTATGTGAATGACAGTTTGTTTGGGAAAGATTTCTTGACTTGAGATACAGCTTGTGGACCCTATAAGACAGTGCTATTTCCAATTCTTATTAATTGGAGAGGGGTCTAAATAGCTGCATCTGTTTCATGGCTTCTCCTCCTAAGCCATTTTTAAGACCAATGGCCCAATGCTGCATGAAAGATATTATAAAATTCTCAGATAAGAGAGAAGGATAAAGAGCCTGCTGCAGATATTGTCTGACTTCTCTGTATATACACCCTTGCTTAAAATGTAGAAGTTCAAATTATCCTTCACTAATAAATAACTCTTCTAACCCTCACTGTCAAGTTTGTGGATAGGTGTCTATCGTGGTACATACTGCCTAACTTTTCAAAAAGATTTGGAACTAATTCTTACTTAACGTCTATGTAAAAGTATCTGCCAATAGATCACTGAACATATGTTATTTGCTTCCTTATGACCATGTCTCACTCGAGTTGAAACTAGATTTAGTGTGTTTGGTTCACTCATGACATACTTGGTTATTAGCTATATTAATTGCTAGTCAATTAAAAAGAAGTCTTGATGGGCTTGTTATTAAAAAAGTGGATCTCCTCCTAGAGGAATCTCACCATTTCATCTCACATGTTGTATAAGCCATAATCAATAAATCTGAACAGACTGACTCTCGCTCAGGGAGAATAGAGGAATTTACTGGGGAAAGAATTGGGGGGTTAGCAAGACTTTAAGCATTAGACCTCATGAGCAACCAGAGTCTTCTTTGATCTTATAAAATTGTTAGACAAGGAAGAAAGATACCGAGAATAGGAAAGAGAATTTACCAAAGATAGTGGCTAACTCCTCTTTATAAATAGCATGTTATAATATAAAAGTACAAAATTAACCATCACTAATACATGGGTCACCTAACAAAAGGATTGTATCGTCTTGCCATTCGCCTCTAAAGGAAAGCACTGAGTATCAGACATGGGAGAGTTTTATTAGGCTACAACTTTTAGCATGAATAGGTAAGATGGTGAAACAATTTTACACAAAGACTTTAAGGAAAGACCTTATGGGCAACCAGAGTCTTCTATGATCTTATAAAATTGTTAGACAAGGAAGAAAGATACTGAGAATGGGAGAGAGAATTTACCAAATATGGTGGCTAACTCTTTAAAAATAGCATTTGTTAAAATATAAAAGTACAAAATTAACCCTAACTAATACATGGGTCTCCTAACAAAAGGATTGTACCGTCTTGCCATTCTCCTCTAAAGGAAAGCACTGAGTATCAGATAAGGAAGATTTTTTTTGGCTACAACTTTTAGCATGAATAGGCAAGCTGGTGAAACAATTTTAAGCCAATAAGCTCTATCTCAAAGGCACCTCATCTTCTTGCAGGAACAAGGTGGAGGGTATGGGTTCAGGATTCACTGGACAGATGTAACCTTCCAATAAAAAAGAAAAAAAGATGATGAAAAAACTGTACTAATTCAACTAGGTGCATGGAGAAGACAAATCTCTTCCTTTTTATTTATTTATTTTTTCCTTTCATTTTTGGTTGTTTGAGTAGCCTGAGAAGCTGTGAATGCTACAGGTTGGGATCCCTTCTTTCTTGTTTGCAAAAAGAGTTTTTTATCTGTTAGATTTTATTGTTGCACCATTAGTATTCATATGTGGCTTCCTATGCAGGATGCTTTTGGTGGTTCAGTATGTCATCTTAAGGAGATGTCCCACTCTCA
Organism: Lithocarpus polystachyus; assembly: GCA_033629205.1. Classification (NCBI taxonomy): domain Eukaryota; kingdom Viridiplantae; phylum Streptophyta; class Magnoliopsida; order Fagales; family Fagaceae; genus Lithocarpus; species Lithocarpus polystachyus. The sequence goes on along the minus strand of CM066171.1, from coordinate 51,060,218 downwards.
CATTGTTTTTCAACATGACAATAGTGGTCTTAATCATAATGAGACCCTAAGAGAATGCCCTAGTAACACTTTTTTGGGTTTTGCAAGAGATGGCACCGTGGAAGATATGCCCCAGATTAAATATAGTAACATAGATGTTGATGCATGTCCTGTAGAAAATGCTATTGCTGCCTCTATAATAAAATCTCCAAGAGTTCCTTCTGCTTCTTTTGAGTTTTATGTCATGTCAGAAGAGGGGATCAATCTATATGTTGATTTGAATTCAAGCCCATCAGAGTGGACTAAAAGATTTAAGAATGAGGTTTATATTTGTGAGGGTGTGCACAGGAACAAGTCGGGAAGTCTTCATCAGGACCTTGGGCACCTTGGAGAGGCTAATAAACAAACAGAAAATTCCTTTATAGGTAATGTAGATTCAGTCCAAATCAATGATGGTCATGTACTAAAAAGATCTTCCCCAAGTTCAAAAATGATAGAAGATGATCATATGGGGTTTGAACGACCAGATAAAGGTGATGCATCTTTACTGTCCTCTGCAATAATGTCTTGCGGCATGGCCTTAGATGAATCAGAGAATTTGAAGAAAGATCAAGTGCTTATCTCGTCCGAACCCAGTTCTAATACACAGGACCAGATAAATTCTGCTGCTGAATCTTGTGCAAAAGATCAGTGTACTGTAATCCTTGATTCAGACGTCACTGACACTCTGCAGTTAAAGTCAGCAAGCAATTCTGTGGTCAACTCAGAATCCAATTGTCCACTTAGCCCTCTCGCATCAAAGGATCAAAATTCAAAAGGTGATGAAATTTTTGAGAACTCAACCATGCAAAACAGTTGCAGTCTTGTGAACCCTAGTGTGGTATATCCTGGATGTTCTGCAAGCGGTTCTCTGGAGATGCCAACATCAGACGTTGCAAGTAAAGATGCATCAACTTCAGCTTTTGAAACCGATGGCTTGCTGGATTTGGTTGATCCTAAGCGCAATACAGAACAAGGTGGAATAGCCAACTCAAGTGAGCTTAATCATGACCTTTTGCCAACATGTGTTGAAGAATGGGTATGCTCTGTTCCTCTACCTCTCCACCTGAGTGATACATCACCCCCCCCCCCCCCCCCCAAACAAAAAAAGGACTATCACTAAAAGTATTCCCCATTTTAAAATTGCCTTTTTTGCACTTCTGTTTTTATTTTTATCTATAATTTTATTGCAAAAAAACTTGTCCATTTCCTGAAGATGAGGATATGTGTAAATGCATTATATGGTGGTGTTTTACATGTACTGCATCATGTACTACCAGTTTGATAGTTTGAGTTTAATTATGCTAATTGTCAAGTCAATAAATAAAAAAATGGGCATAATAAAATTATATATGAAATCTGATCTCACCTTGACGTGCAAGGGTTTTTTTCCCAATGAATTTCTACTTTGTGTTGTAGGCAATTGTTTGTTCCATGCTTGCCAATATATTTTAGCAGAGGTAGTTGAGAGTGAATGTTTGAGAAGTATATTGTCATTTTTAGTGATCTAATTGTAAAATTTTGGATCACATTTAAACCCAGCCACATGTCTATCAGTTTAAATGATAACAAAATGCCTGCTTTTGCCTCTTTCTAGCTTGTTAGTCAGGTACATATTGGTTAGCAATTGATGGATTCTATTATGAACACTTGGTTTAGTATCATTTCTTATGACTAGTTATTTTGTCTGTGCTTGTTGATGGATATTTTTAAATAAAGTTTGCAAGTATATTGTACCACACAAATATGAGACATACCAGTAGGAATTTGACTATTCGGTTTTGAGCTTAGTTTTCTATTGGTTATTTTCTTCCTTGGAGAGAGAGAGAGTGAGGGAGTCAAATATGTGATGAATAGTTAACTCTCTCTCTCTCTCTCCCTCCCTCCCTCCCTTCTTCCTTGTAGAGAGAGAGAGAGAGAGAGAGAGAGAGAGACAGAGGGAGAGGGGCGGGTGGAGGGAGGGAGTGAGTGAGTTAATATTCATTATGTATGCCTGGAATTTAGGTTTCAAATGTAGATATACGGTTTTCTGCCTGGTAAATTCAATTATGTTGAAATTTTGTGACAATATCCTTTTGTGTACAGGAGAGGACCAACATTATCAATGGAAGGGAGAGTTCAGAGTAATCTTTCTTCTCAGTCAAATTTCTTGTTGTGGCATGTCTAAATTTGCTGTCGTAATCTGAGAATGAATCTATTTTGCTCCTTTCAGATGCTCACAGATCAATAACTCAGTTGAGAGGACTTGTATAAGCTCTAATGATACAGAATCTAAAGAACTTCACAAAAAGAGGAAACATGTGGATGGAGAAGATCGAAGTCCCTATGGTAAACCTGATGCAAAGATTTTAAGAAGCTCAAATCATAGTGCTCGTGGAGCAATTCCTAGAAGATCCATGAGGCTGATTTCTAAGGTTATTTTTTTTTTTTTTTTTGATACTTTCCTCTTTAGATTTGCAATTGATTGTGGTTTTGGTTACCACAATAAACGTAAGCCATTCTTCGTTCTTTATTGGTAAGTTACGCATGCATACCCTCCAACCAATTATCATGAGAGAGGAAGTGCCAATTAAGCTATAGCTCATTGGCAACTTCACCCTTCCATATTGTTTCAAATCATTTTTAAATGTGCTTAATCTGTTTTTCTTAGCACTTCAAAGGGTACTTTTGTTTCATGTATAATTTCTTTTGCAAATATTTCTTTTGGGTTAAAAGAAATGGTGAATTTAATTTTTGTTCCTGTGTTCCTTTAGCCATTGGGAAATATAAAATATTCCTTTTTTTGTTCCCCAATAAATTTGGTAGTACCTTTTCTGTTTTATTTTTTATTTTTATTTTTAAATTTTTTTTCCCCCTTCTTCTTGATACAATTTTGTTCCAAAGGTTAAATGTAGTCTTTAAATCAAATGTTTGGTAACTAACTGTAAAGATATCATTGTACTTGCTGCCATTTGCTCCCTCGGGCTTTTTCCCCCTTCTTGGTTTCAGTGTCACTGCTAGAAATTGAATGAAAGGAATATAAAATATAGAATAAACATTGAATGAGCCAAAACCCTATATTATGCATTGTTCCTTTTCCAAATATTAGCCTCATAGATACCATCTGATTCTTAACACTTTTGTGTCTCGGAATCTGTTATGTCATTCCGAAATGGAGCAATAGAACTAATCAGTTACTCATCCTGTGAACAAAATTACTAAGTTTTATGAGCACTTGAGTATCAAGCTTCCCCCCTCCCCCACCTTTTTTTTATTCCTCTTCTTTTTTTAGAGGAGAAAAAAGGAGTCATGCTTTTGAGTCTTGGTTGAACTTTCTGGAAAACCAGACTCTTAACAGAAATAAAATCTCAATTTTAATTTTTATGAAAATTACAAAAAGATCAAGAAAAATTTTCCAATGATGTCCTACGCCAAGCCCCTTTACTTGAAGAACTCATCCTTGAATTAAAGTATGAAATTTCAAAATCTTCCATATTAGAGGAATATATTTTTTGATTATTCAACCCCTTTTGTATTCTTTTTAGATATGCATTTAACCTGTTGAACGAAACAAGCAACTTGAAATTCAAAATAGAGAAGATTCACCAAATTAGAGCATCCAAATCAAATCTTTCATTTCCGAAAAAATCAAATTGTTGTGATACTTCATTATTCGCAAAATCAATTAGATCCTCGGGATTGTGGCCGTCTATTTTGGAAATTTCCTCATTTAATAGATCTTTGCTTTTGATCTTTTTAACTTCCTCAATCAACTCCATTTTTTCCTCTTGATCTCTTCATGATTTTTTCGTCAACTTCCAAATATTCAGTTTGATTTGATTTCTTTGGCATAACTGTTGAATGGAACTTTCTTCAAGTAGCTTATCAAGTAGCTTGAATGGCTTGCACCTTCTTGATCATCATCAACAAAGTGGTTGTTTTAAACTTTGTCACTTGCAACCAGGCTAGTCAAGGCTTTAAAAAGGAATTGCACCTGATGTAGTATGATAGTGGAAGAAATGTTAGTCTAATAATTCCTTGAGTCTACAAGGTTGAAATTCAGCACCCCAGATGAGAAAAATAAAACATTGGAATTCTGTAGATTGTATACTGTAATGATTCAAGATTTACCAATGTGAGATAAAATTAAAGGCTCCAAAGGAGTTATTTTGCAAGGAAAATTTTTTTTTAAAACAATCTTAATTAATATTAACCTAATGGCTCTCATTTTACTGAGAAAGCTGGAAACATTTAGAAATTTCAAAAATTACAAAAAAAAAATCAACAAAAATCTTTCAGCTATGTTCTATGTTAATAGGGTCCTCACCATCCTCTGGCTCCCAGTCCTTGCTATTTCTAGTGGGTTCTTGCTATTACACCAACCGTCAAGTTTACAATGACTATTCATGCTCTCGTTGTCAACACCTAGATTTCACCCATCCCATGGAGACCTGAGCATACTATTAAAGATGCCATTGAACCATTTAGTTAGTTATATATTATTTTTAGCAACTCAAATCAAATTAGTTGTGACAAAAGTACTAACCATTATCTCCAATTGCAATAATTTTTTCTGTTAGTTATTTTATATAAGTGATGAGATTTTATATGAATGGAAGAGATACCTCATGTACACAAAATTCCCATCAAAAAAAAAAAAAAATTACCTTAGTGAAATTAGTGGTACCAGATTTTGTTATTCCAGATGCAAACTCATATATGAAAATTGAAACAAAAGTTGCATACTTGCTTTCCTTGCATTATAAAACCTTTCTTATCATATCCATGTTTCTTTTCCCTTTTCCGTTTTGGAGCCATCAGTTTGTGCTAAGGCACTTTTAATTGGGTTCTTCACCTTTATTTTTGTACCCAAAGAACAATATTGATGACAAGTGAGGTACTTTGAAGAAAAACTTTAGTTTGTTTCCGTCACTGCTTAGAGACTGCTTTGATGGAAAGTATGCTTCTTTTTATATAATCTATATGTTAGCTTATTTCCATCACAGTTATTCTAAATATGTTTGGTTTTCTTTTGCAGTGAGTTCAGGCCATTTATACCACAAAAGAAGCATTGGCTCAAATGAAAACATATTTCAGTTTTTCTGTAGTGGGAGTACAGTCCATAGTAAGTATGAAATATTCCTCCACCCCTGTTTTGAAAGCAATAGGGTCAAGTTAGATGTCAAATGGATTTGGACCTATCCATCGTAATCTGTTTAGCATATGAAACAACTCTTTGCATTCTTCATGTGGATTCATTCTTTATTTTAACAAAGCCTTAACTTCAATTTCATGGGTTCTATTTTAGGATAATATATATAATGAAAACAATCTACTTTTCTGCACGGTATATATTGACAATGATTTAAAAAGAAAACAAAGAAAAGTTGGACACCAGGAAGTAATTTAAAAAGCGTAAGAAGAGTGTGATTGAATGATTCCAGTTTCATGGATTGTTCAAATTCACCCTTACTATACTCTTAATGTCTTTTTCTGACCTCATTCTTTAAGAGTTTAGTAGATTCTGAGGTGGTGATCTTTGAATTTTGGACTAATAATGTCATGTGTTGCAGATCTCTACATTCTTCAGGGAACATTATACTGATATCCATAACAAAACTACAAGGTAGTCATAAAACTTATTTTCTTTTCTTCTATTCAAGTAGTAACAAAGTCAATCATTACTCTTTAAATAGAAAAATTCATTGTTGCAGTGGTGTTGTATCAGAATTTTGAAAACTGGACTCTATTAATATTTTCATCCTGGTGTCATAATTACATTAATTTATTTATTTGTTGACATGAAACCATCTTTTTGCTACATGAATATAGAAAAAGAGAACTTGGGTTGAATTTTATTTTGTTTAGAGGTGAGTGTCAAGCTTCAGGTCAGCTTGACTCATGGACTGAGCCAAACTTGACTGATCTTGCTTGTCCAGAAAATTTTCAGCCTAAAGTGATGTTTGTATTCTTATCATGATTCTAAATCTTTGGTATATTAGCGCAACTTACACCCATCCATAAGCAGTATTAAATTCTCATATACTTGTGTATTTCATTGTGCCTCCCTACTTCCTTGCAAGTCCATTTATTTATTAATTCTGTTGGGTTTCGGTTAGTTAGTTTCACTGGTAATCTATGTTCAGCTACATACGATGACCTGCAGGACAACCACTGCAATACTTTGCAAGCTTGGTTGGATTAGGCTAGCATATTTCGAGCCTTTCATGTTATGTTCTTCAGCTTGAAAATCATGCTTTGGGCATGGCTTATAATTGTTGATGAATTGGTTTGAATGAAAAAAGCTTCAGTACAAGTGAAAAGAGAGGGCAGTGGGGATATAACAAGGTGTTCAGTAGTTTGTTCTTTTAATTCTTCCCCTTTTTTCGTCCTCTTCTTTTCAGTCGTGCTATTTGCAATAAATGTCAGAAATGCATTTTTATAAAAGCATCATGCAAATACATGATTATCTGATACAATACAGATGAGCAAAAAGGTTAAGGTGTCATGATGCTTGTTGATTTATTTTATAGTTTCTTCTAGCAGAACAGCATTTGAAACCCGTAAGGGTGCAATTTAGCGGTTGGAGGCTTAAGATAAACTGTAGACCCAGACATCCTGGGTTCGATCCCTAGGAGTTTCCCAGAATTACTTGATACACAGTTTCTGGCAGGTAGGGCATATATGGTTTACTCTCTAGGGGTGGGTCCAACGGGCCCTACCTAGGTGAAGTTTCATGTCATTAAAAAAAAAGAAAAAAAACAGCATTTGAGTGGGCGTTGGGCCTCATGATTTACATCTGTGGAGGTAGAATCGTGCTTATATCAGATATAATTTGAAACATTTGTGATGAACAAATGTTGCTAACCATGCACCGTAAGCTACCCATGTTGCCCCTGCTCGTCCTAAGATTTTCTTAAAGCATCATTACAAAACATTATGATGCCATATTTGGCAGGTTCCGTATCAGTTTTGAAGTGAAAAACAGTAGTCCTGACAAACTATCTATAAGCTATATAGGCAGTAGAGTAAATGAGATCAAACTATCCCTTTGGGCTCTAGCATTAAGGCGGTCCAGCTAGTATGGTTCTGCAGCTAGGACGGATTTAAATAGCGTTAATTGATCAGGTTGAACTCCAATTTTGTGGCTCTGAAGTAGAAATTGGCCAGAAAATAATGATTGCACAACAATGGATGGGAACCCTGCCCTCTTTAATTAATCATGAAGGGAGAGAGTATTTTTAGAAAGAAACATGAATTCTGATTGGGGCCGTCAACATTCAATGATATGGGTGGATTGGAGAGTTTTTTAAACCCAATATAACGGGGATCAGTTGAGAAATTTCCAATCCAATTTCACCCAAATGGGTTGGATCAATAGATTGTGCTCGAATGTTTTATGCCTTATGAGAAAATTGAGTTTTCATGAACTATTTAAGTTTTTTTTTTTTTAATAAATCAGAGAAATTCACATAATATTTCTAAATTCATCAAAACTAATATTCAAAATATAAAAATAAATTAGACTAAAAGATTAAAATGAAGGTAATAATATAAACTTATATATATATATATATATATTAAATGGGTTCAAGTCACACATGGTGTAATTCTAAAGAGTTATATATTTTTTAAACCATTGGATTTAAGTAGATTCAACGGTAAAAAAAATCCTTGTTAATGCTAGTATCTTGATTAGGATCTCATTAATTATCTCTTATTTATTATATTTTATATCTATATCTAAACCCAAAAAAGTGTTGTATTTGACTCTCTCTCTCTCTCTCTCTCTCTCAATTCCTGTCTACACTAAAAACCTATTGGTGTCTTAGTCTGATAATAACGAGCTATTATTAGGAGTGGACGCCACAGGTTAAAACTCTCTCAAAATAATTATTTAGCCCAAGGAAAGAAGAGCTAGTGTAAAATGGACTATAAAAAACTTTTATGTAAAGACTTCACACCACCCCTGAGAGAACTCAACCAAGGCAAAAATAATTATTAGCATTCAAAAATGCAATTAAATCATTTTGAAATTTTAAGAGTAATGGTACAGTCACAAATTATTTTACAATATTTTTATAAATTGTTATTGTGGCAAATTTCTTATTGATTTTTAACCGAGCTCACCAATAATATCACTTTTTTATTTATTAATAATCACTCATTACATCAGCAATTTGTAAAAATGTTTGATCTCTAGCATTTTCCAAATTTTAATGTTTATTTGATAGTATCATAAGTATTAATGGTCAGTAAATGGATTTAATTACTCCTAAAAATTGATAGTGTTAAAGGAATTTCTTTATTGATTTATTACAAAAATGCGTTGGATAAAAAAAAAATCAAGATAAATCATAAATGTACCAAAATCGACAACAACAACAACAACAAAAAAAAAAAAAAAAAAGAGGAAAAAAAGATAAATGCGTTGATCAAAAATCATAAATGAAGCAAAGAATTTTTATTTTTATTTTTATTGAAAAGATTAAAAAAAAAAAAAAAAACGAACTACAATGAGTCATGTATGATTAGGGGAGCTATATCCTCTAGATAAACTAAACCTGTGTAGCTCATTACCAGACTTAGAGCACTCACAGCAGTGGTACTATATTAGCTCATTACCACTACTGTGAATGCTTTAGAACTACTAGCTAACATGGGAAAATCTACAAAACTGGATGTGTTGAATCCTTATTCCGGATTGCTTGAATAATTACCTCAGCATCACCCTAAAAAATGCTGTCCATGGCCCTCAGTTCTCTTGCAAACAGCATTGCCTTACGACAGGCCAGAAGTTCAACAGTTGCAGCAGAGGCAGGGAGCTGGATTCGTTGGGATAAGGCTCCAAGGACACTCCTTTAGCAGTTACGAACTACAACATCCATCCCTGCAGTTCCCATCTCATTGAAAGCCCCATCAAAGTAAAAAAGAAAAAAAAGGCAACAAGCAATTAAAACCTACCTCAACGTAATTTTCTCTCAAAGCTAAACACGGTAAAACTACCAATAATACAAACCCTTAATTCTCTCCCAATTATTACTCTTTCATCCTTAATTCTATTCTAATTACTGCCTCCTATCAATTATTTTGAAAGTCTAAACTTTTTAAAACATAAACCCATGAGGTATGGAAGGCCTTTAATGTCATTAATTAAAATTTTCCTTCTTTTGTTATGTGCAATGGTTTCAATTTCCATTACAACGATTCTAAGAAAAAAAAAAGGTAAAATATCATTTTCATCCCTAAACTATTACAAAAGTTTGTTTTTCATCCCTAAACTTTGTAAAATGTTTTGATTTTCATCCCTAAACTTTGTAAAATGTTTTGATTTTCATCCCTCTGCCTGTATCCGTTAGTTTTTGTCTTATGTGTCTTGGCGGGGTGCTAATGTGGTATCTGATTTGGATTAATTTATTTTATTTTAAAAAAATATGGACTCATGACAAAGACTTATTGGCTCACGTGGGAACATTTTTTTAGAAGGTCAAAATCACCTTTCACTTCCTGGACCTTCACTCCCTCCATTCATGAAACTCTTATTCTTTGTGGAACCCCCACAATAACAGCCCAATTGGTGACCAAAATCAGCAAAATAGCTTCACTGTCCTAGACTTTTAATCACTCCCTTATAGCATCCGCACCAATGCTTCTAAAATACAAAAAGTTTCAAAATTTACACAATTTTCCTTCAAAAATAACAATGTAAGTATACACAGTTATTGTAGCTATGTATAATAATATTTTATTATTTTTTCTCTCTCTCACCAGCCAAACTCCCTCTATTTTCTAACAGCCATTGCAACTTAGTAGTAAAAGAAGAAAGAAGAAGAAAATGAGAACTGCCAACCACTAACCTAGCACCACCAAACCACCATCGCAACCACCTCCACCAAACCACCACCATAACCCATTACAACAGTTGATAATCCACCACAAAATGGACCCCCAAAATCAACAGAAAATCAAACCAAAATCAACCTAAAGCATTAGAAACACAACTCAAAATCAAGCCAAACCCATTGGAATATTGGGGATAGCAAGATAAGAAAAGGCAAAAATGCAAAACTGACCTTCTAACTTTCAGTCTTTTTCATTTCAGTTCTTTAACTTTTAGTTTTGTCATTTCAATCCTTTAACTTTCAATTGCTATCAATTTGGAACTCCGTTAAACCCCCGTTATGTCCTGCCATTAATTGAGGCAAAACGACGTCGTTTTAACTTTTTTTTTTGGTTATTTTTTTTTAATAAATTTCAAATTAAACCAAACTATGGGCAAAATCAATAAATTTATCAGATAAACCCATTCAAACCATTTTCTGCTAAAACTCAAAACCCAGAAACTCCAAGTCTTGAAACCATATACCCTCTTTAACCAAAACACCAATTAACATGAAAAAATTTCAGATAAAACCAAACTATAAGCAAATTCAATAACTTTATCAAACAAACCCATTCAAACCAGTTTCTGCTAATACTCTAAACCCACAAACCCCGGGTTCTAAAACCATATACCCTCTAAACCAAAGCACTAAGATAAAACCAAACTATGATAAACTTTAATAAATATCAGGCAAACCCATTCAAACCAGTTCCTGCTTATACACAAAACCCACAAACCCCAAATTCTGAGACCATATACCCTCTTAACCAAATTACCAATTAACATGAAAAATTTTCAAATAAAACCACAAAGTAAGGCAAACGCAGCAAATTTATCAGATAAACCAAGATGATTTCGACAAACCCAACATCAATCATCCAAAAATTTTCACAAACATTCATCAGATATATCAAAATATAGGTTGTAATAAATTTGGGTTCAACAGGAAAGAAATTCCATTTAGGACAAAACAAGAAAGTTGGTACTTTTCAGTTTTTCATGACACTTCAATCGACAGCAACGACCAAGGAAGACAGCATCAAGGTTTGCTCAATCAACAGAAAATGTTTTTTTTTTTAATATCAGTTTTTTTTTAATTTTCTTTAAATTCCGAAATTTATTAGGAAAAGAAAAGAGCCAAAATGACGTCGTTTTGGCTCAATTAACGGCAAGACATAATTGGGGTTTAATGGAGTACCAAATTGACAGCAATTGAAAGTTAGAGGACTGAAATGACAAAACTGAAAGTTTGAAGACTGAAATGAAAAAGAATGAAAGTTAGGGGGTTAATTTTGTATTTTTGCCTAAGAAGAAATTTCTAGTTGAGGTAAGGAAATTATTTTGGGATGATCCGTATTTGTTTAAATACTGTCCAGACCAGATAATTAGGAGATGTGTCCCTGCTAATGAGTTCATGAGTATAATTAATTTTTATCATTCCGAGGCTTGTGGTGGCCACTTTTTTGCAAAGAAAACAGCTGCCAAGATTTTGCAATCAGGTTTTTATTGGCCTACACTTTTTAAGGACACCCATAATCTTTGCAAAACTTGTGTGCAATGTCAAAGAGTGGGAGCAATATCTCGTAAGAATATGATGCCCTTAAACCCAATTTTAATCATTGAAATGTTCGATTGTTGGGGAATTGATTTAATGGGACCATTTCCCCCTTCATTTGGATATCTTTATACTTTGGTAGTTGTGGATTATGTGTCTAAATGGGTTGAAGCCATTCCTTGCAAGACCAATGACCATAGACCTGTTTTGAAATTCCTTAAGGAAAATATATTGTCTAGGTTTGGAACACCACGTGCCATCATCAGTGATGAGAGGTCTTGATGAAGAAATATGGAATCACTCATAAGGTTGCTACTCCTTAGTCCTTACCATCCACAAACAAGTGATCAAGTTGAGGTATCTAATCGGAATATAAAAAGGATTTTAGAAAAAATGGTTAACCCAAACTGCAAAGATTGTTCTCTTAGGCTAACTGGTGCACTCTGGGCATACTGCATTGCTTTCAAAACCCCGATTGGTATGTCACCCTATACTCCTATAGACTTGTCTATGGGAAAGCTTGTCTGTTGCCCGTGGAACTTGAGCATAAAGCTTATTGGGTAATAAAAATTCTGAATTTTGATTTAGACAAAGCTTATGCTCAATGCAAGTTGCAATTGAATGAACTTGAGGAGATAAGGAATGATGCCTATGACAATGCTCGGATTTATAAAGAAAGAATGAAAGCTTTTCATGATAAGAATATAATGAGGAAGTCCTTTGAACCATCTCATAAAGTTTTTCTTTATAATTCGAGTATACATTTGTTTCCAGGGAAGCTAAAATCTTGATGGTTAGGCCCTTACATTGTTAAAATTGTTTTTCCACATGGGGCCATTGAGATTGGGAATCCAAATAATGACAGTGTTTTCAAGGTTAATGGCCAAAGGTTAAAACCATTTTTTGATAACTTTTTTCTAGAGGTGGACACCACCTCTCTTAAAGAACCTGTTTATCTTAATTGATCAAGGCTTCCATGGGAGGAGTTGTTGTACTTTAGTTCTTTTTTTATTTATTTATTTTTTATTTATTTTATTTTGTTCATTAACAGTTGGATACAGTGATGTTAGTGTTCAGACTGCTTTCATTCTGCCATTCTCAGGTACTCTTTACCGACTCTCCTTATTTCATATTTTTGTTTTCTATGTAATAAGTTTTGCATGACTTGTGCTTTGACTTATAACGTAGAGGACAATGTTGAGTTTAAGTTGGGGGGTGTGGCTTTGCATAAATTGTTTCCATGTTAATTTGAGATTTTTGTTCGTTTTCATTTTAAAAATAGAATCAAAATAAATAAATAAAAATTTTGAGATCACACTTGTTTGTACTTGAATTGAATGATTTGGCACATGAGTATGAGAATTTATTTTATGCTTTTTTCCTAATTCAAAAGTACATGTAATATGAGTTTTTATTTATTAATCTTTTGTTAGCAATGAGCAATTAATGTTGAACTTTAGTTGTGCTTGTGCTGGGCTTGATAAGGCAGTGTTATCCTAATAGCCACTCTGAGGCCTGATGAACCTTGACTTGCTTGTTCACTTGGTTCGTTGAAGAAGAAAAACAATTTTTGGTTGAAATTTGGAGGCATTAAATAGGGACCAGTGAATTAGACCAGGTACAATGAAAAGGGCTACTTAGTTGTGCATGTCTCTAAAAAAAATAAATAAATAAAAAGACAAAGAAAAAGAAAAGAAAAAAAGTAAAAAAGAAAAAGAAAAATAGAAATAGGGGTTCAGATTGAAGAAGGTAGCAATATAACCATAAATTCTATGTGATTTTATTTTTTTTTGTTTAATTGGTCTATCTGACTAGAGTGAAAGCCATCATTGTAAAAATGTGAGCAAGCTGGAATATCACAAATAAATCCCACGAGGTATTAAGGTGAATATCCACATCTCTCGTTAACTTGGACAGTGAGTTAGGTTTGGAATCAGAGTCTCAGGTTTTTGACTAGTTCTTAGTGGATATTGGTTTTAACATTGTCTTGGAGAATTGAAACTTTACCTTGTTTAAGCCTTACTCATAATATGATTTGGTGCATATTTATTTGCAATTTTCTAACAGAGGCTTAATACATTGAACTTGAGTTGTTGTCTTGGAAATTATAATGAAGCTAGAATTATTCTCAATCATTTGTGCCTTAAAATTCTAGATTTGAGTATTTCCAATGTTCTCCAAAACTCTTGGTTGTGTTCCAATACTTTTGTTGAATTCTACACATTCTTTGCTTGAGGACAAGCAAAATGCTAGTTGGGGGGTTGTGTTGATTGCTCAAAATTACACTATTATCTTAGTCTTTGTTAGGTTCTAAGACTTTAGGTTAAATGTATTAAAACTTCAGTTTGTAATGTTGACAAACCATGATCAAAACGTTTTAGTCTTGTTGGAATCCAGTTATTGCAGGATTTACTGTGTAAATCTACTCGGCTCGATTGATCGAAAATTAGACTCGATCGATCGAAAGTGGTGCAGATTATTTTTTTGCAGAATTTTCCAACTCAGTCCAAGCCCGTTTAATGTGTAGGGTTTTATGTTTTGCTCTAAGTATAAAAGGGTAAACCCTAGCCATGTTTTGAGGTTGCTCTTTATGCTGTGTGTGTGAATCTTTTGTGAGATTTAGAGGTGTTTGCCTTCACATACACTTAGGATTTCCAATCTCAAGTTTGATGTCAAGAGCTTGGTGATCAATTCAATTGCTGTTTCAAGAGCTTAAAGATATACAAGCGGGAGTGCTTGTGCTTGCTGTGAATCCAAGAAAGAAGTAGTCCGTGGACTCGGAGCTGTCACGGAGTTGTGGTAGTAAGTTTCCTACTCGAGGTAGCAATAAGATGTTAGTGGTCTAAGTTGCTATTGTGAAACTTCAATTCTTTCATAGTGGATTCGTTTTACCTTAAGGATAGTTAGGTTAAATCCTCCCCAGGTTTTTTTACTGGTTTGATTTTCCTAGGTTATCATATTGTTGTGTTCTTTATTTTTTCGCACTTTGCAATGATATGATTTATATGTGTTAACCTAGACTTGCATAATTTACCCAAGTTAACCACTTGGCTAAATATCTAGGTTAAATTGATTGTGTTTAAGGGGTCTAAATTTTGACAGCCTTGGTATGCAATATCACATTAATTTTATGTTCAATTACACATAAATATGTGAGTTTGAAATATTTCTCAAAAGTACATTCATTATGTGTATTTTTCTCTTGTAGGAGACTAAAACCATTCAGCTAATCATACAAATATGCTGTCAAGAGAATCCAAGGGTCAAGATCAATTGGAGCATGGTTTTTGAGGCATTAAATAAGTAAAAAATGTGAGAATAAAAAAGGGAAGAAAGAAATTCATCCAAGCCAAAATTGAAAAAATCCTGATATGGAAACATCCTGCTCTGTTTTAGTATTTTTGCCATAACTTCTTACACAGATATCCAATTGACCTGATTCTTATGGCCACGGAAAGAAGACTTGAAGATATACAACTTTGTAGTTTAACAAAAATTCCATAAAAATCTTTTTGAATGTCAAAAGTGGGCTGGAAGCTGACAGTGGATAAAATTCCGAAAATCAAGGGATTCCCATCCTAAATTTGAGGGATTTTCTCTTTTACTTTTGGAGGAGGCTGAGGTTATAGTAGAGGAAAAACCCTAGAATTTTTTTTGATCTTTTGTTTTTTTTTTTTAGACGTTTAGCGTTGTTTTGATGGATTTCTTTTGCATAACTATGTGTGGCTAAATCTCTAACTAGGGTTAGAGGTGAAACCTAATATTTTTATCATGTGTTTTTGGGATTATCTACGTGCTTTCTATAGATTGATGATTGAATTTTTAAGGTTGATTTACTATTTAGGATCATTGTATGTTGATAAGTTTTTAAGATTTAATATGATTTTTATTTATATCGAATGCTTGATCTCCTTGATTCGTTATGATTTGAGAATATATTGAATGCTTAATCTCCCTTGTAGCATGCCAATTGAATGATTTGCTCAATCACTCATATTCAATCTACTTTATACCTTGTTTGAGTACTTTATTGTTTTTATCTTCCGATTAGGCAAGTTGGCTCTCTAGCTCAATTGAGTTAAAAATAATCCATGATCATGTGATAAAGTATTAGGTGAAATCTTGAATCCCTAGTGTTTTATCTCTATTAATTTCTCTTAGATTTATTTTGCTATTCTCAATTATAGTTTCACTATTATCTTGCTCCATCTTTCGGTGGAAAAACAAACAAACAACTTTTTTTATTTACTACTTAATAATAGAGGTTTTTACATTAGTGTCAATCATTCCCTCTGGATCAACCTCGGACTCACCAAGATATTATTACTTGTAAAAAATCTGCACCTGGGTTTGCATTATTTTAATCGCAACACTGCACATGGTAAGACTAAGCACTATGTAACTTTGATAGAGGCAAAAACTAACGGCTGATTAGGGACACCGGTTTGAGGTTTTCAGTGAATGAGGGTGGAGGGTTTTCATGGTTTAGGAATTTTAGCTTAACACTGGCATGCCTGAGTATTGGAAACTTTGGTGGGGGTGATTTTGGCCTCTTAAAAGAATGTTCCCACATGAGCCAATAAGTCTTTGCCACGTGTCTATATTTTTTTCAATAAAATAAATTATTCCAAATCAAACATCACATCAACACTCTGTCAAGATATGCATAAGGCAAAAACTAATGGAAACAAGCAGAGGGATAAAAATCAAAACATTTTGCAAAGTTTAGGGACTAAAATTGAACTTTTGAAAGTTCAAGAATGAAAAACAAACTTTTATGATAGTTTAGAGACGAAAATGATATTTTACTCAAAAAAGAAAATCATACAAAACTGGTTCAACCATGCAAATGGAATATCTTTGAGGCATTAACTATAAAACATTCTAATTTGAAATTTAAACTTTGCTTTGAAAGGAAATAAATCAAAGAGGGGACTAAATTCAGATTGCGTTTTCTATAATGAGTTTGGTCATTAATGCCAAATGATTTTCTCTTGAAACTTAAATTTAAATTTATCCTTTTTCTAGATGGAATTAAAATATAAAACTAAAAAAAAAAAGAAATATTCGAAGCCCAAATCGAGATCCGTTATACTATGAGTTTTTTTTTTTTTAATGAGTGTTCTTTGTTAGATTATTTAATAATCTACCCCTTCAGCATTTCGTTAGTACATGTAAGATTCAAATTAAACGGATGTTGACAGAAGGACAAAAATTGAAATGTTATCAAAAGTTTAAAGACGAAGAAATGAACTCTTGAAAGTTTAAGGATGAAAAAATAAACTTCAGGCAAAGTTTAGGAACGAAAACAAGTTTAAGCTAACCGATTAGTGTCTTGATTCGATAATTAATAACAATTATTATGAATCAATTATCAAATCTATCAAAAGAGGAAAAAGAAATACATTTTTTATGATAATATTTTTTTTTTTTTTGGTTGTTGTTAATAAATTCGATAGTTACAACCAAAGGGGGGTGGATTTTAACCCTGGATATGTCAATTGGAAACTCTAAGAGATATGAGCTGTCAAGGATTTGGGTTATTTATTATAAATTTTAAACTTATCAAGAGATCACCATATGTTTAAATCCTATTAAATATATAAATTTATTATATACTTTCAAATTAAAATATTAAAATCACATGCATGTTTTCTTTACGAATGAGAAAAACCTATCTCATAATAGATATCCTAAAATACCAATAGGAAAAAGTTTAGCTACAAAATTTATTATAGTCTAAAATACAACCTTAGTCAATATCATTTTATTGGAAGTGAATTTTGACAAATCCATCATTAGAATACATTTTTTTCTTATATCCTCGATGCTTGCACAATTTCTAAAAAAAAAAAAAAAAAGTTATGTCATCATTAAATTATTTAAATTGCAAGTTTTTTTAGTTTAAAATTATATATAAAATATAAGTTTATAGATCATAGAGTAAATAATATCTAATTAGAACAAAATTTGATATATGTATTAAGCACGCAAAGAACGTGCAATTCAACGATTAGATTTTCAATATATGTAGTAGTATTAATTTTTTTATAAGGGAGTTGTAGCCTTAGGTTACAACTAATTTTGCAACTAAATTTTGTCCTTAGCAATATATAAGAACAAAAAGTTGTTATTATTTCAAACATTGAGAAGCTATGAACAAAAGGTTTTCATAATATTCGCTCTTCTCTCACTATCTTTTGCTATAATGATTTTGATTCTCTAAATTATGAGATCAAGTGGACAGTTCCTAAAGGCCTGGATTCTATCAAGTCAGTTGAAACATCCCCAGTGGAAAATCCTTTTGTTTCTAATGATTTTGGTTCTCTAAATTATGAGATTAAAAGGACAATTCATACAGGCCAGATTGAAAATCTTTGATTCATTTTTTGTCCCTAAAGAGCCTAAACTTTGCTACATATTATTTCCGCTCTAATATATATACATATATATATATATATATATATATATTTATATATCAACACAATAGTAGCTTAAATTTATGCTATGTACATAATTAATCAAGTTATTAATAGAATACATGCATTTATTTTCATGTTGTGGACCGCCCCCCCCCCCCCCCCCCCCAAAAAAGAAGGTAGTGGCCGGAATTTTTATTTTTTTGGGTTTTTTTGTAGGGTCCGGGGTGACATGACTTTTGTGTGCTTGTGTCTCTAGGGCGGTGTGTGTGTGTGTGTGTGTGTGTGTGTGTGTGTGTATATGAGTCCCTTTTTCTTATTTTTATTTTAGGAGTAGTCATTAACCATTGGTTTTGTATTAGGTGTGATTGGTTACTTAGAGGTCTAATTCATTTTAGGTTACCTAATTAACTAAACCAAATTTTAAGGGTTTATTAATTAAGGCAAACGAAATAGTCTCGAACCTAGAATCGGAAGTTTGGTTAAGTGTGGGAAGGTGTTAGGCACTCCACAACGCCTATCCAAAAATAGTACCTCATTTTAATTTATTTCAAATGTTATCTTTTTGTAAAGAAATAGAATACTGGACATTTTGATTTTTTTTTTTTTTTGAAAAAGTTTTGCAAACAATATATATACATATATGCATGAGTAGATATTTACCATATAGCTAACATGTGAATATTAACTCCAATGAATATTTACAAACAAAGCATGTGAGGTATATACATAGGTAGCATGTGAGAGGATATTGAAAGATAATTACAAGGACATGTGAGTAGAATATTTAATATATAGATAGCATTTGAATACTTGCTATTATAAATATACAAACTACAAGAGAGAGAGAGAGAGAGAAAGAGAGTAGCACCTTGTTGTCATTCACAATTTTCTCATATTTATAATGCAAAAAAGATGACAAATAAAATTCATTAGTGCCAAACAAAATGATAAGGACAATGTAAGCTTAATGGGTGTTCAAGGACTCAGGGGAATGAGCCATAAATACAAATCCTTAACTACAAATATTTTAAGAAAAGCTTTAAAAATAAAATGTATGAAGGCATACGTTACTTTTTATGTTTTGAAATGGCATATTTTTGTTTAGAAAAGTTTTTATTGAGAAGTTGTAAAAACATCTTTCAATATTTTTTTTTTTTTAAGAAAAACCCCCTTTTTATTTTTAAAGAAAAAAAAAAACCAATGTGGTAAAAAGGCCATAAAAAAAAGTTTCCACTCTTTTTTTACTCACCCTTTTTGGGTTTTTTTTTTTTTTAAGAAGAAAATAATTTTGAAACATTTTCTTTGAAAACATTTGTCTAACGTGGTAAAAACGCTTTTTTGGAAAACACATTTTTTCTTTAAAAGGAAGGAAAAAAAACATTTTTTGAAGGGAAATCTAATGCGGTAAAAATATTTTCCAACGTGGTAAAAACACACATGTTTTTTTGAATGCATTTCCCTTCTTTTTGGAAAAAATTCGGATTTCTTTTAGAAAGAAGAAAAGGAACGGAACAGTTTTTTTGAAACCAAACTACTTGAAAAAACTTTTTTTTTTTATTATTATGTATTAAAAACGTTTTGAAAACATATATTTTTTTGACGAAGCATTTTTCGGAAAAAACGTTTTTTAATGTAGTAAAACTTTTTGAAATCGTTTATCATTCAACACTGAAATCATTTATTATTCAAAATACCAACTTCGGATTAAAAAAAAAAAAACTCTCTTTTTTTATTTGAAAGACTTCATTCATTTTTTTTTTTAGAAAAAGAGGGGAAAGGATTTTGAGAAGCATTTTCGTAGAATAGTGTATAAAAGAGTTGTTTTACAAGCATATTTAATTCATGGCAATGTTATTGATGAGAAAAGTAAATGAACAACAATAAAGTGCAGAAAATAGATTGCAAGGAATGTAAAGTGCAGAAATTTAAATGACATAAAGAAAAGAGCTGAAATATTGTAAAGGTTGATTAAAAGTTTTTTATTTTTATTTTTATGTCTCTCTTAAATAGACTTTAATCTCTTTCAAGCCTTATGGATGCTTCATCATAAAGAAATGAGAGTTCAAAGCCATCAATCATTCTTATAAGACATAACCAAATTGTGCTTTATTAGACGTTCTGAACCCCTTTTAAGAGGGAGGAAATAGAAAATATTTTTTTAAGGTGTCTAGATATAGTATACATACATACATACATACATACATACATACATACATACATAAATATAGTATACATACATACATCTGTGTGTGTGTGTGTGTGTGTGTGTGCGTGCGCGCGCAATAAAGTAAAGGGGAAGAGGGATTGTGCAAGAAATTAAAGAGATAACATAAAAGTAAAGGGGAAGAGGGATTGTGCAAGAAATTAAAGGGATGACATAAAAGTAAAGAGGAAGAGGATTACTTGGAAAATAAAATAGATGACATAAATGTAAAGGAGAAAGGGGATTGTGCAAGAAATTAATGGGATGGCATAAAAGTAAAAACCCTAGATGCCTAGGTGGGATGGGATTTATTCCCTCTAAGGGTACTTCCCATACAAATCCTAGGAGATGGTCCAATACCCATCTAGGAAACAAGCACAATATAACAAACAAGCAATAATAATGTAAGCATAAAGATATAGAGAGATATTTACACAACAACAAAGGAACTTAAAGCAAATAAGAACAATGCAAAAGATAAACTAAATGATTTTATATGTGGAAATATGATGTTTACATGAGAGGAAAAAGGGAATGGGATGGGTGTAGTTATGGAAAAACTACCTCATCCCTACAAGCTTACCCACAAAATTACAACTAAAAATGAAAGAGGTTTTTGTGTGTGTGTGTGTGATAGTTTTCCTAGAGGTGTGGGGGGGGGGGGGGGGGGAATTTTTCAAAATTTCTAGGGTATTTTTCTTAGAATTTTCCCACTCTTTTCCTATTTTTCTCTCTTTTTCTCCATATATTTTTCTCAAAAATCAGGGGGTATTTATAGGGGGATGAGGGAAATGGGAGGCTAGCTTAGGTGTAACATGTTACACCTAGCTAGCCTCCCATTTTTGCCACCTTATCAGCCTATTTCGTCTTTTTTTGATTTCTAACCCGATCTTTGCACAGCTGTTTGAAGACCGTTACGAGCTCCGTTTTCTTAAAACTTTATATGCCTAGAAAGCTCTGGATATCTAGTTTCCAACGGTCCTTTGATTTGGAGCTATGGTAGAAGATATTTCATGCTCAGAAGAAAGCTAATGCAGTGTTGAAAAATTCTGTGACATTTTTTCTTAAAAAAAGTGAGGATTTTATTAGAGTTTTTGGTATTTTAGTGATATCTCGTCCTTTTAACTTTGATTTTGGCCTGTAAACTATCATTTGAAGGGAAAATATGCCCTATGAAACGGTCCAAAATTCAACGCGATCCAACGTTCGGATCAAAAAATCAACTTTTTGACCATACCCGGTTAGGGTTTTGGCCTTAATGGGTTTTTAAATGTTGTGACCCTTTGATCCACCATCCAATCATGTTTTATTTTTTATTTTTAAAATATTTTTTTTACCCTTTTTATCTTTGAAATTTGTAATTTTGCACATTTTTCAAAAAAAATTTTGAATTTTTGGTTTTTTTTGACGCATGAATCGGGGCTGAACAAAATACAGTATCAACACATGTTGGACTAATTATTTACCTAAACTTAATTTTTATGATTTTTAACTTAATAAGAAAAGATAGTTCTTTTCATTTCTCCTACCACCTTATCAAACTTTGTATTATGTTAACATATTAAGATAGGTCATGGGTTTTTCACCTAGTCAAAGACGATTTTTAATTTTTTAAATTAAAATTGATGTCATGTCATTTAAAATTTGTTATGTTATGACATATGTGATTCACATGTTAAGAACATATGTTACTATTTTATGTAATTGGCTAATCTTTTGACAAAACACACTTTACTTGTAATTTGGTAGATCTAGGATGTGTTTAATACTTCAAGAAACAAGGTTTCAAAGTCAAGTGTTAAAGCCATGCAAGTCTGTCCAAGATTCAAGTGTGAAAAGTGTTGTTTATTAAAACTCGACAGCTATCTCGACAGCTAGTTATCTATCAAAACTTGTAGAGCTGTTGAAGCCCATAGCTCGACAGATAGGGTATCTGTTGAGATTTATGAAGTTCAGTTTTTCAAAATTGTTTTTATTCAATCCATGATTGTATGTTTGGGCTTTCTTTTCTCACAACTCTAAACATATATAAGGATTGTTTTAAGAGCCATCAAAGGTTGCTTGCATGCATGTGTGGAAAAGATTGTTCATGCAAATTGTGACCGGAAACAGAGTTTGCCCTAGTTCATCTCTCTCTTGAAGAAGCTGCTGTGTTTGTACACTGTAGGGTTTTGTAACCAAGCAACTTCATGATCTTCATCATCTGGATGAACTGAAGAACTTTGCAGCAAACATCCTTCTCTAGTTGGTGAATCAAGTTGCGTACTGGGATCCGCACAATTGGTTAGTCGCGTACTGAGAGCCGTACAATAAAAGGAGAGATTGTCACTACAGAACAAGTCTAATTGGGTATTGGGGTAAGGGTTCAACTGTAGGTTGGTATAAGGTACTGGGATTCCTTTACTTGTAACCACTTGTTATGATAATAGTGGATTCTCGGGAGTGGTGACCTTAAAATCACCCAGTGGAATTTTTGTGGTGTAGGTTTTCCCCAATCGTAAACAAATCACTGTGTCAATTTATTTTCCACTGCATACTTAGTTTAATTGGTGATTTGTTTATGCTACCACGCATCTTGCATGTTAATTTGATTAATTAATAAACTTGGTTAATTAATTAAGTAATTCATCACAAGGGGTTAATATGTTTTTGACCTATCAAGTGGTATCAGAGTAGGCACACTCTGATTAGGGTTAATCTTTGCTGTGTGATCCATTGACCCCTGTTTGTCATGGATAGAGGACAGTCTCTTATTATATTGACCCCTATTTATCATGGATAGAGGACAGTCTCTTATTATACCTCCTTTATTTGATGGCATTAACTATACATATTGGAAAGTACGCATGAGAGTTTTATTGCAGTCTTTAGGTGAGAAAGTGTGGCAAGCTGTTAGGATAGGTTGGACCAAGCCTACGGAAGCGCCAGTCTATTGGGATGATGCTAAGATCAAGGCAGCAAACTTCAATTGCAGGACATTGAATGCTCTGTTTAGTGCAGTCATCAATGAGGAGTTCAAGAAGATCTCCTCCATTGAAACTGCTAAGGAAGCATAGACCATCCTCTAGACAACCTATGAGGGAACCAAAGTTGTCAAGGATTCGAAGCTACAGAGGCTCACTACAAGTTTCGAAGAGATCAAGATGGAGGAGGATGAGTCGTTTGATGAGTTCTATGCCAAGCTTAAGGACATAGTGAACTCCGCTTTTAATCTTGGGGAGACCAATCCTGAACCCAAGATTGTGAGAAAGGTGTTCAGATCTCTACTCGAGAGATTCCATGCCAAGATCACTGTCATTGAGGAATCAAAGGACATTGACAAAATTCCTTTGACGGAGTTGGTTGGAAATCTGTAGACCTTTGAGTTGGGTTTGACAAGGATCAGGAAATCAAGTAAGAGTAAGAGCATGGCATTGAATGCCAAGAGCAGTGATACTGATGAGTCTTCTGATGATGAAAATTCTAAGATGAAGTCCTACATCACCTGGCAATTCAAGAAGCTCGTGAAGAGTGCCAATGCAAAGAGCTTTGAAAAGGATCGTAGACGGTTAAGTTCTTCTCAGTCTAAGAGCCAAGACAAAAGGAAGAACGATGCTAGGGATAGCGGTCAATACACTGTTTCTTCAGGACCAAAGTGCTTTGGGTGTCTAGGTTTCGGTTATATGAAACAAGAGTGCCCTACTTATCTCAAGACCATTGGGAAAAGCAAGGCACTTGCTGCTACATTAAGTGACACTAAGCCTGAGGATGATTCTGACAATGAGGATAACGGGATCCTAAATGCCTTCACTGCCACTGTCAATCCTACTGTGGGGATTGTAGAAGATGTGGATGAAGAAGAGGACTTGGTGGATTCTAAGTTTGAGAAGATGGATGATCAAGATGATATCCGTATAGCCTATGAGAAATTGTACAAGTTTTCTAAGAAGCATGAGAAACTTTATAGGCTAGCCACTAAGAAGCCCAGTGATGTGGAGCTTGATTGTGAAGAGTTTTCTACAAAGTTTGATGAAGCCAATCAGACTGTTAGAGCATTGAGGTTTGAGAATAATTTATTGGTTGAGAAGACCAAGAAACTTGAAGCGGAGCTGTTTCAAGTCAGGGCTCAATTGGAGAGGACTTCAAGTGCAAAGCTTGATGAGATGCTCAGTATTCAGAAATCTGCTTCAGATCGAATTGATTTAGGGTATGATTTCTCTTCTTCTAGTATTGCTTTAGCTAATACTACTATTTTTGTTCCTCCTAGTAATAATATTGAAATTGAGAACACTAATGTCAAAAATGTTTTAGCTAGTGAGAACATAGACAAGAGTAAATCTATCTTAGGAGCACTATTTAAGTAAGATAAGAAAGAAGCTAAAAGCCCTAAGGCTAAGAAGGCTAACTCTCAAATGCCTAAATAGAAGAAGTAGCATCTCTGTCATCACTGTGGAGCAGCCGATCATACTTGACCTAATTGCTATAAGTGGTTAGCCACTCAGCAGAGCAATGGCATGATTGCATCGGGAAACCAGAATCAGTTTCCATCCTCTTTTGCTCCTCTTGGAGATCTTCTAAAAGCCCTTATGTTCCTTTCAAACTGGAATGGTTTTAATTCTTCCTCCTCACTGCCGATACAAGGGTTCACTCAAAGGAGAGGTTCTTTTAAGGTGTGGAAAGAAAAAGACTCGAAGTGATTCTATCACTTTTTTTTTCTCTCTCTTTCTCTCCCTTTCTTGTTTTTGTTTGCGTTACTTATGTGTTTTGCTTTCAAGTTTTGAGTCAGTCTAGTTTTATGTATTGCTTTGTTTTGTTTAACATGTTTTTGTTTGGCTGTTTTTCAGTTTTGCTTTGTTTTGTTTTACATATAAAAATAAAATAAAAAAATTGAAAAATTAGAAAAAAATACAAAAACAATGTGTGTTTGTGTACATTGGTATTTGTGTACCTTGGATGACCATTGAAACAAAGTCTTCTAAACTTTGTATCTTTGGTAGCTTAGATGAGCATTTTTATGCACAACTAAGTAAGTGAACTTTGTGGCTCATGTTTGTGATGAGTAAGGTTAAGTAGTCTCTAATACTTAACACTCGTATCACTCTTTTTTACGGGAATGACTAGAAAATCCTAAGAGAAAGATATAAATAACCATTTCACCACTATTACCCGTCAATCATAAAATGATATCTGTATGCTTCAGCATAGAAAAAGTGCAATGTCAAAAACTTAACATTATTGGGTAATTCTTTTCTATCTCTTATATGCCCATGCATGGCTTGCTTAATAAAAGAAAATATGAAAAGATATAAAAGCAAAAAGATCAAATTGCTTTATATATAATTGCAAATATGTATTCTAGGAGATGTGAGAGTTATAGGATGTACCTCGAAGGTTATAGTCCCCATCAAACAGTTATGATTGTGTGTGAGTTGAAGTGATTTTTTCATATCTCAAATTGTCATAACATGTATATACTTATGCAATCTTGCAATGTTTTTCACACACAACACGCAATATTCTTTGCTACTTTTGATACATGTGCATCTACAATATGATTTGGCCATCACAAGATTTATATGTGTTAATGTATGCTCACTAAACTGTCTTGACTTGTTTTTTAATATAAAATTGGTTAGACTTGTTTAGTGTGTGTGTGTGTTTTTGGGATATATGTGCTTAACATTTTGTTGTTGAGAGATGATTTTGAGAGTTCAAAATGCTGTAGAACTTAAAGATATACAAGTAGGTGCACTTGTGGATTGCTGAAGAATTCAAGGAAAGAAGGAGTCCGTGGATCTCGGAGCTGTCACGTGGTCGTGGTAGTAAGTTTTTTACATTGGGTAGCAATAGGATGTTAGTGGTCTAAGTCTTATTGTGTGATAGGGGTAAAGCTCCCACCAGACGCCGGCAGCCCGCACGGGCTGACGGTTCGATTCATGATGACGAACATACATGACGGGCGCCGGACCCTGACGACACGACTCTTAAGGGGCGACAGAACTAGTCATGGAGCACTAGGGCCCATCTTGCCATCTACGCTTCCCTGTGAACATGAGTCTTGTCGCGTACGCTACTATTTGGTCAGATGTCTTGCGCAGCACGATTGCCCCCAAAGGATATCTTGCCCAACACACTTGGCTGCCCAAGAGGCATCTTGTACCCCACGCCACTCAGGGGCAATTCTGGTAAAGTGGTATCTTCTCCAGCACACCTTGGCCAAGGGCCTTTACTACTACTATAAATACTTCCAAGCCCTCCAAAATCGAGGTACGCATGCTTCTGCCCCGACTCTGGCACTCTAGAGTTGTGAACAATACTAACTTAACCATCGGAGGGTCGTTGGCCGGTACCACGCCGGTACTTCCCTTTGAGGTTTATTCTTCTCGTGCAGGACTACCCGAGGTACGTGAAGACCTTGCAGCTTACTGAGCCGATTCTTGGCATCATCAGTTGGCGCCGTCTGTGGGAATCGCGCGTACGTAGACTGCGTTTCGTGCTTCCCGGACAAAGAGTTGCATGGTTCTCACACGTTCAAGGGTAACAACCATGAACGATCAAGGCAATGAACAACGCACCACGGCACTCGAGAGGCAGGTCCAGACTCTGGCAGCCGCGGTGGAATGCCTCACAAAACGTAACAACGACTTGGAAGAACAGCTATAACGGAGGAACGCGACGCTTGACAACCAAGGAGAGAACCAGGAGGAAAGCAGTGCTGAAGATAGGAACCGTGGAGGCCCTGAGGGAAGCAATGCCTTGAGCCGACCCGAAGGACAAGGGACAGACCATCCGTCGGCCGAAGACAATATCCCGTCCCACATTGCCGCGGAGATGCAGGTGATGAAGGAGCGCATGGATTTCATGATGAACGCCCTCAAAGGACGGGTATCTAGCGACCTCGACGACCTCGTCCACCGCACGGACTCCCCGTTTACAACACCTGTCATCTTGTTCCCCACGCCGCCAAAATTCCGCATGCCCCAGGTGGAAAGCTACAATGGGTCTAAGGATCCGTTGGACCATTTGGAGTCCTTCAAGACATTGATGCACCTGCACGGCGCACCGAACGAAATCATGTGCCGGGCCTTCCCAGTAACGCTAAAAGGCTCCGCAAGGACCTGGTTCGGCAGATTGGCGCCCGGCTCTATCGGCACCTTCAGAGAGCTGAGCGCTCAGTTTGCCTCACAGTTCATCGGGGGACACAGGCACAAAAGATCCACCGCGTGCCTGATGAACATTAAGCAGCGGGAGGATGAGACGCTGAGGTCCTATATAACCCGTTTCAACAAAAAGGCACTGTCGATTGATGGAGCGGACGATAGGATACAAGTCGCCGCATTCATAAATGGACTGCGGAAGGGTAAATTCTTGTTCTCTTTATACAAAAATGACCCGAAGACAATGTCGGATGTATTTTACAGGGCAACAAAGTACATGAATGCGGAAGATGCATTACTGGCCCGGGAAGAGAAGCCTCCCAGAAAAAGGGAGAGACAAGAAGACACACGACAAGATAAGGGGCGAAAGGTGCCTCGGACGGGAGAAGGCCGAGACACTGGACACCCGAAGCCCCCTACTGGGAAATTCACAAGCTACACCCCATTGATGGCTCCGGTCGATCAGGTCCTGATGCAGATCAAGGACGACGGGTCTTTGACGTTTCTGGGAAAGATGAAGGGGAACCCGGACAAACGTCCCAAAGACAAATACTGCCGCTTCCATCGAGACCACGGCCACGACACTGCCGATTGCTACGATTTGAAGCAGCAGATTGAAGCTCTGATCAGACAAGGGAAGCTGCAGAGGTTCGTCAACAGGGAAAGGGCGGAAACACCTCGACAGGAACAGGTCTCCCACCGGGACAATGAGCGTCCCAGACCACCTATAGGGGACATAAGGATGATTGTGAGTGGTACATCGGCCGCCGGTTCAACAAAGAAGGCTCTGAAATCCCGCCTCAAGGCGGTTCAGAATGTTCAGGCTGCGAGCTCTATCCAGAAGAAGCCGCGAATCAATAGCCCCATTATGGAATTCACAGAAGAGGATGCCCAGCACCTCCATCATCCGCACGACGATGCCCTTGTCGTCAACATCTAGATAGGAGACTATAACACATACCGGGTCCTAATCGACAACGGAAGCTCCGCGGATATCCTCTACTATCCCGCGTTCCAGCAGATGCGGATCGACAGAGAACGCCTGGTCCCTACCAAGGCCCCGCTCACAGGCTTCGGGGGGACGAAAGTATACCCCCTCGGCTCGATCACATTGCCCGTCACTGTCGGAGAGTACCCTCGGCAGGTCACTAGGAACGTCACCTTCCTAGTCGTTGATTGCTCCTCAACGTATAACGCAATCATAGGACGACCCACCCTCAATGCCTAGAAGGCTGCAACCTCGACCTATGCCTTAAAGGTCAAGTTCCCTATAGAGCATGGGGTAGGAGAGCTATGGGGAGACCAAGCGGCCGCACGAGAATGCTACGTCGCAATGGTAGAAATGAATAGTCAGCTACAAACAATGAACATAGAGCAGAGAACGGGGGCAGAACCTGTGGAGGAGCTCGAAGAAGTAATTCTCGACGAGTCCAAGCCTAACAGAACCACCAGGATCAGTGCCCTCAATAGGCCGGCGGCTCGCCAGGCACTCGTGGCTTTCCTCAAGGAAAACCAAGATGTATTCGCCTGGAGCCATGAAGACATGCCGGGAATCGACCCTTCAGTCATGGAACATAGGCTGAACGTAACACCCACTTTCCGGCCCGTCAGACAGAAGAAGCGGGTGTTCGCTCCGGAGAGAGATCGCGCAGTGGCAGAGGAGGTCGGCAAATTACGGGAAGCAGGGTTCATCCGGGAAGTATACTACCCCGACTAGTTGGCCAATGTGGTAATGGTCAAGAAGGCCAGCGGGAAGTGGCGGATGTGTGTAGATTTCACGGACCTGAATAGGGCGTGCCCCAAGGACAGCTACCCCCTCCCTCGAGTCGACACACTGGTAGACTCTACGGCCCGGCACCAGTTGCTGAGCTTTATGGACGCCTTCTCTGGGTACAACCAGATTCGGATGGACGAGGCAGATCAAGAAAAGGCCTCATTCGTCACCAGCCAGGGGCTATTCTGCTACAATGTAATGCCGTTCGGACTAAAGAATGCGGGTGCCACGTACCAAATGCTCATGAACAAAATGTTCGCCAACCAGATAGGGAGGAATGTTCAAGTATACGTCGACGACATGCTGGTAAAAAGCCAGAAGGAGGAGGATCATTTAAGCGATCTCAAGGAAACATTCGGAACCCTCCGTTCCTATAAGATAAAGCTCAACCCGTCGAAATGTGCATTCGGGGTGACGGCAGGCAAATTCCTCGGCTTCATGGTCTCTCAGAGGGGCATCGAGGCCAACCCAGACAAAATCAGGGCAATAATGGAGATGCCCCCCCCCCCCCCGGAAGAATGTAAAAGAAGTTCAAAGTTTGAATGGGAAGGTGGCAGCCCTGAACAGATTCGTATCAAGGGCAACGGACAAATGCCTCCCCTTCTTCCGCACATTGAAGAAAACGTTCGAATGGACAGACGAATGTCAGAAGGCATTCGAAGAACTAAAGGCTTATCTCTTCTCCCCTCCATTGCTGAGTCCTTCACAGCCAGGGGAAGAACTCTTCCTCTACCTTGCCGTCTCCCCAGCAGCCGTCAGCGCGGCCTTGATCAGAGAAGAGGACGGGGTCCAGAAACCCGTATACTACGCTAGCCGGGCTCTTCAAGGAGCAGAAGGAAGGTACCCGCCCATGGAGAAACTTGCCTTCGCCCTAGTCACCGTGGCTCAAAAGCTCAAGCCCTACTTCCAAGCTCACACAATAGTCGTCCTAACAGACAAGTCCTTGCGGCGAGCAATGCATAACCCAGAAGCCGCTGGTCGTTTGGCCCTATGGGCGATCGAGTTGACTGAGTTTGATATTCGGTACAGCCCGCGCACCGCCATCAAGGGACATGCAGTAGCTGATTTTATTGCCGAGTTCACCAGCACGGAAGACAAGGGGGCAGATGCATGTCCCCCATGGAGTGTATATACGGACGGGTCGTCAACAAGAAAAGCCGGTGGTGTTGGTGTCGTACTCCATTCCCCCGAGGGAGATCAAATCGATTGTATGATCCGGCTGGACTTTCCCATTACCAATAATGAGGCGGAGTACGAAGCCTTGATAGCTGGGTTGGACCTCGCCAAAGCAGCAGGTGCAGCCCAAGTGATCGTCTCCTGCGATTTCCAGGTCGTCGTCAACCAAGTCAATGGAGACTACGAGTGCAGAGGCGACAGAATGAAAAAATACCTCCATCATGCAAAGAGAAGAGTAGACGAACTGAAGGCAGAGATAGTCCAAGTCCCCAGAGATGAAAATGAACTAGCTGACCGCCTTGCCAAAGCCGCTTCGTCGGAGTAGGGGACGAACACTGACAGTGTGCTCTATTTTGTGCAGGCTTCTCCACTAATAGACTCTGTCGAAATGCAGGAAATAGGCTCTGAGAGTAACTGGACCACGCCATTGGTCTCTTACCTGAGAAATGGCGTCATGCCGGATGGAAAAGAAGCTGTCAGAAGGTTGAAAGTCCGAGCGTCCAGGTTCGTATTGATAAAGGACGTCCTATACAAAAGGGGTTTCTCTCGCCCAGACCTAAGGTGCCTGGGTCCCGAGGAAGCGGACTATGTCATGCGGGAGGTGCATGAAGAAATATGCGGAAACCATTCAGGTTCAAGATCACTGGCGCACAAGTTGATTCGGGCCGGGTACTACTGGCCCACAATGCAAAAGGACGCTCAAGCCTACGTCAAAGCTTGCGACAAGTGCCAGAGGTTCAGCAATGTCATCAAGCAGCCGCCCGTGGAGCTTACACCCGTGACGGCCCTGTGGTCGTTCGCTCAATGGGGACTAGACATTATGGGGCCATTCCCAACGGCCATACGACAGCTAAAGTTCCTGATAGTAGGCATAGACTACTTCACGAAGTGGGTAGAAGCTGAAGCTCTAGCCACCATTACGGAAAAGAACGTGCGAAGCTTTGTCTGGAACTCTATTATATGCAGGTTTGGGATCCCTAAGGTCCTAGTCTCAGACAATGGCAAACAATTCGACAACGGCCCATTCCGAGAGTTCTGCTCGCAGCTGGGGATAAAAAATCAATACTCCTCCCCAACCCACCCCCAGGCCAACGGTCAGGTAGAAGTAACGAACCGGTCCTTGCTGAAGATTATCAAGACCCGGCTCGAGGGGGCAAAGGGGATATGGCCTGAGGAACTACCCAGCGTGTTATGGGCTTATAGGATAACGGCAAGGACCCCTACAGGAGAAACACCATTCCGGTTAACCTACGGAAGCGAAGCAGTCATCCCAGCCAAAGTAGGACTCACAACCTACAGGGTAAACGCCTACGATGAAAGCAGGAACGACGAGGCCTTGCACCTACAGCTGGATCTAGTCGACGAAATCAGAGCAGCCGCGGAGCAAAGGCTCGCTAGGTACCAGGATCGAATGGCTAAGCACTACAATTCCCGAGTCAGATACAGAGACTTCAGGGTCGGAGACCTCGTTCTAAGAAGAGTCATGAGCGCCGCCAGGGACCCTACCCAAGGAAAGCTCGGCCCCAACTAGGAGGGACCATACCGAATCACGTCATGGAAGAGGAAGGGCACCTACCACCTGGAAACACCGGAAGGTCAGAAACTGCCCCACCCATGGAACGCCGAGCACTTGCGAAAGTATTACCAGTAAGAAGAATGGCAACCCCATACTTGTAATCTGTTTTGATGTATTTGGAAACTCAAAGGGCATGTTCTCCCCTTCGAAAAAGTTATACAAGATTCAGAAGTTCATTCAAAATCCTTTCTACATTTTGTAAAGTGTTAAAAACCGTGATACACCGAAGTCGACGGCTTAGAAGCCAACGTCCTAAAAGAATCTACAAGGCATAAAAGCGTCAAGCATAAAAGCTGACGGCTTAGAAGCCAACGTCCTAAAAGAATCTACGAGGCATAAAAGTGTCAAGCATAAAAGCTGACGGCTTAGAAGCCAACGTCCTGAAAAGAATCTACAAGGCATAAAAGCGTCAAGCATAAAAGCTGACAGCTTAGAAGCCAATTACATTATCCTAGTAGGATCAAAGCCAAAAGCCTAAGTCTAATAGACGACGGCATAAAAGGCGACGGCTCAAAGCCAACTACATTATTCTAGTAGGATCAAAGCCAAAAAGCCCAAGTCTAATAGACGATGGCATAAAAGGCGACGGCTCAAAGCCAACTACATTATCCTAGTAGGATCAAAGCCAAAAGCCTAAGTCTAATAGACGACGGCATAAAAGGCGACGGCTCAAAGCCAACTACATTATCCTAGTAGGATCAAAGCCAAAAGCCTAAGTCTAATAGACGACGGCATAAAAGGCGACGGCTCAAAGCCAACTACATTATCCTAGTAGGATCAAAGCCAAAAGCCTAAGTTTAATAGACGACGGCATAAAAGGCGACGGCTCAAAGCCAATTACATTATCCTATTAGGATCAAGGCCAAAAGGCTAAGTCTAAGAGGCGACGGCATCTAGGGCGACGGCCCAAAGCCGACTGCATCGTCCTTGGTTAATATACAATACCTAAATATTAAAAGCATATGGATCAAAGGCTTGTAAAGTTGACGGTTCCACAAAACTCAAACAAAGTATGAAGGAACTATTCATAAAGCTTATGTAAACGAAAGCAATATATACACAAAGACAAGTTTAAAATGGAAAATACATTAATAAAAGTGCCTTTAAAGGAATCATTGTTCTTGACAGTTCAAAAATTAACCGTTCCACAAAAAAGAAAATTTTTTACAAAACTATTCGACGGAGGAGTCAACGGCTTTAACCTCTTCTTCGCCATGTTCAGACTCCTGAGTGGCCTTCGCTACCCCGTCTTTTCGGCTCCCAGCAACTTTGGCATCTTGGTCTTCACCAAACAGTTGGTCAGTGCTGCCGGAAGCCTCAGGGAGGACGGATGTCTGCGCTTGAGCCTCGTCGATGCCGACCTTGGAGAGATCCAACTCAGGATAGAGGGCCTTGACCTGACGGACGGCGTCATCAAAACCGTCCGCAAAGGTGCCGCCTAACTCCGTCAGGTAGACGTCGGAATCGCGGTATTCCTTGATAGCGTCGTCCTTAGCCTGACGGAGTTGATCATTGACGGACAGGATCTCTTTCTCCTTGTCGGCAAGGACCATCTGTAGCACTTCCTTCTGCTTCTCCAACTAGGCCCTCTCTTCCTTGCAGATGGAAAGCTTCTTATTTATCTTCACCTTGAAGGCCTTATGCTGGGAAAGCTCATCCTCCGTCAGCGCTGCCTTGGCCCGTACCCGGTCCAGAGCCGTCACCTGATGGACACAACGGTCCATTAGACCTTTCATTGTAAAGACGGCCTAGAAAGGAAATGGTTCAGGTCAGACAGGACGGTCACACAAAAAAGAAAAAAGATTGAAGTTAAACATCATGACGGACAGAAGATTTACCTGGGCAAGGCTGAAGAGGCCCGTTTCGCCCATGACCTCCATCTAGTGATTCCCAAGATCCGCGTAGTCGTTAGCTGTTATGATCGACGATAGCTTTTCAATAGCGTATCTGGAATCCTCGCGAAGGAGGACGGGTGGCTTCTCTGC
This sequence comes from Lithocarpus polystachyus, assembly GCA_033629205.1. Classification (NCBI taxonomy): domain Eukaryota; kingdom Viridiplantae; phylum Streptophyta; class Magnoliopsida; order Fagales; family Fagaceae; genus Lithocarpus; species Lithocarpus polystachyus. The sequence continues at coordinate 51,026,511 of CM066171.1, read as the reverse complement.
CTCTTAGCCAGGACCGCCCGTCATTAATCCTTTCCCCTTCCCGTGCTTGACGGGGACCTTCTTCACCTCAGCCTCGAGGCCGACGACGGTTTCGGGAGTGACCTTGGCCTTTTTGGGTAGACGGTCTATCTCTTGGTTTGGTTTTCTTTTTATGACGGGTGGCTTTGGCACGTCCGTCCCTGTTGCTTGGGCATCCTTTTTCTTCGCAGCTGCTTGCTGCTTGATTATGGCCCTCCTCTTGGCCTTGTCCATCTCTGCAGGGAACGGTACATGAGTTGATGATAAAAAATGGCTAAGTAAAAAGTTCAGGTGAACGGACTTACGTTTTCTAACTTGTTTCTCGTACTTCTCGGCTTCCGGGGACGGTTCAGGTCCGTCACAGTGCCAACAGATGGTCTTCAAGTTTACCAAATCGGCCCAAGACCTCTCCTTCAACTCAGACTTCTAAAAAATTTTCTCCAAGAAGCTCCAATCTTCAAGCGACACCTGCGGACGGTCTTGCGCTGAAAAAGAAGTTAGTTAGAAATGGACGGTGCATGCTATCTAGCAAAGAAAAAAGAGAACGGATGGATACCAGACGGGGGCAAGACACCCCATGTTGTGTCGACGGGAATGAACTCGGTCTCGCCAGGCTCACACATCCACTCATCCCCGTCCATAAAGAAATGTCTAGACTTCCAGTCCCTATTGGAATCTGGAGTATCACTCACTAACCTCAACAAGGGCTTCCTAGCAGCAAAAGTATACATCCCTCTAGATTTTGTAATCTCTACCGGACGGTAGCAGTGGAAGAACTCTTCCACCGTCAGCCTTTTCTTCCCCTTTGACATGGACCCGTACAAGACCTCCACCCCAATGAAGATTCTCCACGCGTTAAGGGAGACTTGATTGACGGACAATCCTAAATAGTGAAGGAGTTGACGGTGTAGTCTAGTTAAGGGAAACCTCAACCCGGCCTTGAGCATTTGCTCGTAGACCCCGACACCCCTGACACCGTGGTAGTAGCACTTCTCTCCTGGGTGGGGTATACGGAGGGGTATGTTGACGGGTATTTGGTATTTACTCCTAAGCGTCTTAAAGTGGGACTCTTTAATTGTGGAGAAGAAATCGTTCACCGTCCACAAGGAAAGCATGATGAACTTCCTCATCCCATCACTACCTACGACGGATTGGATTTGAGGCTCATCTCCCCCTAGGTCATCACTAAGGTTGCTCTCAGCCCTACCACTACTTGGAGTAGAAGAGGTGGCAGACGAGCTCTCTTCACTTGAACTTGATGTTGCAGGATCCTTTGGACCCGACGGATGGACTTCATCGTAGCCCGCCCCGTCGCGGACAAACGATTGATTACTGGACGCGCTAGACATGTCACCTACACGTGACGGAGAACCCTAAGTTCAACTGCCTAAGGATACATGACGGTGTTAAAAATGAGCAAGCAGAGATGAATACTTACCAGGTGTTTTCACTGCTGAAGTATGTAACCGACGGTTGCAAGAATGTGACGGGCTCTCTGGTTGACGGATCGGATGCTTTTTCTGCTAGGTGAACGGATACGCTCTGATCGTTTGTTTTCAATGAAAAGTGAGAAATGAGGGAAAAGAAGGGGGGTTTTTATATGAGGGGTATCGCGAGAGACGAAGGGACGCCTCGTTCCAAGCACACGGTCCACGGGTCGACGACACGTGTCCTGCCTTTATTACCTAACATTTATTGCTGAATGACAGCCTGTCTATTCGACTCTTGGTGTGGATTGAAACCATCACCCCATTAGTCCGTCCCCCGCCTGTTCACGGACTGATGGGCTGAGGGGGCACCTGATAGGGGTAAAGCTCCACCAGACGCCGGCAGCCCGCACGGGTTGACGGTTCGATTCATGACGACAGACATACATGACGGGCGCCGGACCCTGACGACACGACTCTTAAGGGGCGACGGAACTAGTCATGAAGCACTAGGGCCCATCTTGCCATCTACGCTTCCCTGTGAACATGAGTCTTGTCGCGTACGCTACTATTTGGTCAGATGTCTTGCGCAGCACGATTGCCCCTAAAGGATATCTTGCCCAACACACTTGGCTGCCCAAGAGGCATCTTGTACCCCACGCCACTCAGGAGCAATTCTGGTAAAGTGGTATCTTCTCCAGCACACCTTGGCCAAGGGCCTTTACTACTACTATAAATACTTCCAAGCCCTCCAAAATCGAGGTACGCATGCTTCTGCCCCGACTCTGGCACTCTAGAGTTGTGAACAATACTAACTTAACCATCGGAGGGTCGTTGGCCGGTACCACACCGGTACTTCCCTTTGAGGTTTATTCTTCTCGTGCAAGACTGCCCGAGGTACGTGAAGACCTTGCAGCTTACTAAGTCGATTCTTGGCATCATCATTGTGTAAACTTCGATTCTTTCATAGTGAATTCGGTTTACCTTGAGGATAGCTAGGTTAAATCCTCCCCAGGTTTTTTACCAGTTTGGTTTTCCTGGGTCATCATATCTTTGTGTTCTTTATTTTCCGCTGCTTTATTATTTTTGATAGATTTGTGTTAACCTAGATTTGTTTAAATTACCTAAGTTAATCACTTGGCTAATTCTCTAGGTTAATCTGTTGGGTTTAAGGGGTCTAAACGAACTTACAAGTGGTATCACTGCAAAGGATGCCATGAATGTTGATTTAAGCTTAAAGAAAATTGCATCTTTGGAACTTGAAAAGAAAAATTTACTTGTGAAACTGTTTGATGCAAATGAGTTTTTGAATAATGTGAAAACTGAGAAGATGCTTTTACTTGATAAAGTTAAATGTTTGGAACTTGAATTATCTGTTGCTAGAGAACAAACTAATAGGTCTGCAAGCTCCAAACTTGATCACATGTTGAGTGTTCAAAAGTCTCCCTCTGACAAAACTGGTTTAGGTTTTGTAGATAGCATCTCCGTGCTTGAATCTTCTTCCACTAAATTTGTTCCCTCTTCTGAACCTCCTAAGAGTGAGATTGTCAAACCCTTGGTGAGTGAACTTGTCAAATCTGTAGATGTTACTCCACCTAGGAAGATTAGGGTTGATCTTCAAGCTTCTCATTCTAGAGCCTCTACTTCTTCTAAGGGCAAGTTGCATGATAAGCCTGTATGGGTTTGTCATTTTTGTGGAAAGTCTGGACACATTCGTCCAAATTGTTTTAAGTTGCAAGCTGCAAAGTGAGCAAATAAATCTAAAGTACCTGTGCCCCAAGCACATGATCCTATGGTACTTATTGGTGAATTGATAAAGGCGCTAAACCTTTATTCCAATCCTGGAGTTGCTCAGAATTCTAATGTGATTCATAACTCCAATGCTAGAGTTGCATCTAAAAAGTTTTGGATGCAAAAGGCTCAACCTAATTAAGTCTATCTGACATGGTACTTGTGCTTCATTGCTCTATTTTTTGTGACCTTTGTTTCTAGGATTTGCATTACAAAACATTCATGCATTTCATTCTAAGATGTTTGTTTCTTTTATTCATATAAAAAAAAAAATTTGCAAATTGTGCTTTTGCAAGTTTTTCCTTGAACTTGAAGACAAGGTTGGTCAATCAATTTTTGCATAACATGTTTATGTACCTTGTTTAGCTTTGATGCACTTATTTCTTTTGCACTTGTCTAAAAACTTGAAGATAAGGTTGGTCAATCAATTTTTGCATAACATGTTTATGTACCTTATTTAGCTTTGATGCACTTATTTCTTTTGCACTTTACTAGCTGAAGTTTTGTTGTGCATGTTGTGTGGGAAGATGCTATATTTGTTGATCACATGATCTTGATCTTGAAATCTTATATCTTTGATTGTCGGACTTGGTCTTATTGAGAAAGGCATAAATAACCATCTCACCACTGTTTACTAGCCAATCATGAATACCTTAGTGCATATCATAAGATTTTGTGCTCGAGAAAGTGTAGCACATGCACAAAAAGAATATAAGGTGTAGCCTCTAATTAAAATTGGTGTGTACATTATTGGGCTAAAATAATATCACAATTCAAATAAAATTGGTGTGTACATTATCCTGGCTATTATAAAGTTTCTAATCAATTAAATTGAATATTAATTTTGAGGTAAATAAAGAAACTTACATGATTGCAAATTTTTATTCTAGGAGATGTGAGAGTTATATGATGTAACTCTTTAAGTTATAGTCTCTTTCAATTTCATGTGATGGATTTTGTAGACTTTGTGATTGCTTACTATTCACATATCACCTCACATGTTTCTCAAGTTTTTGCTAGTTGAACACACTACACAAGTTACTCTTTGTTAAACTTTGTACATGTTATTGTGTATGATTTTGTTGTGGCCATCCAAAATTATATGTTCCTTGATTTTGATGCAAAATTTGAGTTTTGAGGACAACTTGGTTGATAAACTTGTTTTTGAAAGATCTGGGTTGAATTCAAGTGTTTTTGAAAAACTTTCAGTCTCATACTCATGCATTTCATTCATGAAATATTGTGCTTTGAGGAGTTTCTGCATAAAATTGCTCTGTTTTTCAAAAATTTAAGTTTTCCAGATTTTCGATCGATCGAGGGTGTTTTTCGACCGATCGAAATTGCAATTAAAATTTTTGGCTTGATTCTGTCTGACTCGATTGGTATTCGATCGATACTCAATCGATCGAAACTGAAAAATTTTCAGTTTTTAGAGTTTCCACCAAAATTTTTTTTCATGCATCATTTATGGTTAGGATTCACATGAGTTGCATTGTTTTTTTGTGTCCATCTTGCAGTTTTGCAGTCATATCTCTCATTGTTTTCACATATAACATGCATACACTTTGCTAAATTGGGTACTCAACTTGTTTTAAAAATTGATTGATTAATTTTTGAGTCCTTTGTACATTTTAGTATATGCTATTTTTCTTGATGTGTGAACTGCAGAAAATATTTTTCTTAAGAGATATGATGGATAATCAATGTGCAAATATTTTCTCTACTCATGCATCTGTTTATGGGTCACATAGTGCCAAGTTTGCATTTATTGAAAGAGAGAATATTTTTCTTCATGTGTATCCTCAACTCATTTTTTTTAGGTTTGTGTGTTTTTATTTACCCCTACCTCCTAAATTTTCCCCAAAACTGTTTTTCCCAAAACTTGTTTTGTTTTTCCTATTTTTATAGGGGGAGAAAAAATTTTTTTACTTTGTTGTTCATAGGGGGAGTTCTCTCTATTTTCTAAAGAGCTAAACTGTTTTTTGTTCCCTTAGTTCTCTTTTTTCTCTCATGTTTACTGTCACTTTACTCTTTGTTTGAGTTGTCTTTGTCAATACGTGGCAAAAAGGGAGAGAAATAGATGAAATGTGGGAATCCTGTTTGTGTTGTTTAGGAGGAAATAAATTTGTTATTGAAAGGGGGAGAATATAAAAACTTTTTGATGTATCTAACTTAGGGGGAGAGTTAGAATTTACTTTTGTTTTTATATTATGTTTCATATTATTGTTTATATGTCTTTCTTTCCACACATGCGTTTATGTGTTTGTTAAGTGTTACAGGAATATACAGGTTGATTCAGTCGTGCTGCTGTTTACTTTGCAACTGTTAGATAGTAGTTAGGTTGAATTGTTTAGTGGCTTTTTAATTTTGTAATGGGCTGTTTCAATTTGTAAACTTTGAGCTTTTTATTTAGTCTGTGTTTTGTCACGGATTACCAAAGGGGGAGTTTATTAGGTTCTAAGAATTAGGAACTAATGTATTAGAACTTCAATTTGTAATGTTGGCAAATCATGATCAAAACATTCTTTAAGTCTTGTGTTAGACTTGCTCAAAGTATAACTTTTTATGTAAAGTTGGAATCGAGTTGACTGCAGAATTCACTGTTGTTGAGGGGAAAATTTCAATATTCCCAAATAAATTATCGAGTAGCCAAGCCGAAACTCGACGATGGGCCTTGAGATAAAGGCCAAAGGCTTTCGGTGTTGTGGAAGTCCATCCAAGCAAGATATAGAGGTTGCAAGACAACACTAAAGCACAATAAACATGTCAATATTGTTAGTTTGTTATATTATTAGTCATTTTCACAGCATCATAGTCCCAATCAGTCCTCTAGTAGTACGGTATTATTTCCAGCAGTGGGGGAATTTATACTTGGAGTCCAATAGTCAATGATTAAATAAACTTAGGAGAGTGTTCACTCTTGGGGGTCCTTGTGTGCTTTGTGAAAGGGAGAATATAGTACTTTTAGCCATCATTACATCAATATGAGGTAAAAATTCAATTGTTACAAGTATGTTATATCCTTTATCATAATAATAATAATAAACAAGTGTTAAAGTCCCCATAGTTACAAATAAAGGAGGAGAAATAGGATGGAATGAAGGGAGAGAAAGATCCCCAGCTCAGTGCAACAAGTATTAAGCTAAGATTTCGGTGAGTATGTGTTTATGAGGCATGGACGAGCTGAATGTGGATTGTTTTGAGTGAGTGAAATGGGATTAATGCTGAGATTAAAGTTTTTTATGAGTGATGGGCTGTTTGTGACTAATTGGAAGACATTTTGGGTTGTGTTTATGTGAAAGAAGGGAAAGAACATCTGAGATTAGATGAGAGTAGGTTAAGGATGATGAGTGGTGATCTTGAGGAAAGCTAAAATATCAGCCAAAATGGCAAACGAACCCATGGTTTCAGAGGGGAGTGGCTGGCCCCCTTTGTGGTTGTTTGCTTGTCTATTTATAATGGGGCTATAGGGGGCATTAATTGACAAGAAACCAAAAAAAAGATGACGACTCAGAGATGACAAAATCAAGATCAAGTTTCCTGAGATTTTTGGTCAGAATTGGAGGATTTGCTTTTGGGGCTGCCTTGCTTCTTTGGGAAATGATGGATTTTTTCATTAATTGCCAAGATTTCTGGGGCTGAGGTGAATCAATATGATTATGGCATGTATTAAGAACGAATCCTAATGCTGCAACTGAGATTTGGTCCCCCAAAAAGCAAGATTCAACACCCCAAGGTGTCAAGTTTTAGTCTACTTCAGGGGGTTCCGATAGAGATCTCTTTATGCCCTCCAAACCACATGTTTCCAATTTTTCCCCTTTAGGATTCATGGGCTTGGTACATGAATCATGTCTTAAACGTTTTTGCCATTTATAGCATCAATTTGTTGAAGTTTGAATAATTTGGCTTCAGCTCCCCTTCCGCTGGAGGTACAGTTTTGAGGAAGATTATGAAGTTTGATCACCCTTTAGACTTCAGCTGATATGACAGCTCTTTGGCACTATTCACGTCAGGCAGAGGGTGGCAGAAAACTGATGGGACAGCCCTTAGTTTATTCTCAAAGGCTTAGTTCTCTTGTTGGGGTCTCTAGTTGTTCTTTGGTTAGGGATGAACAAGGGCTGTTTGCATACTCTTAATTTCTTGCCTCTTGCTGGTGTTTATTGCTTGGGCTTACTCACATGGGCTGGTTCCCTTGGGCTGGGTTGTGTGCACATGTTGCCATGAGGTGTAAGATAATTACCATGGGCTTTATAGTCATCGAATAAGTAATTACTTTGATGATATAATTTTCCATGGATTTTTATCAATATTTTCCATGGGTTTGCAAGATAAATAAAATTGCCATAGGTCTTGAATATAATTTCTATGGGCTTAATTATTAATGACACACACGCACATTTCTCCATGGGCCTGATATATGTTTGCCATGGGTTTTGGAAAAATGAATGGTGTTATTTTATAAGATAGATAATATGGTATAAATATTTGGTATGATTCATTAGCTTATATACTTGTTTAGGAAAATTAATTTGCCAAAGATTATTAGCCTTGGGTTTCAAGTATAATGCGTTTGTAAAAATACGTTTTGCCAAAGTTTATTAACTTTGGGCTCTTGAGGAAGATATAATATTTTTGTAAAGTGATTTTGGATTTTTTTTGAAATGATGGTTTGCCCAAAAAATAGTACTTGGGCTCTTAGTAAAATATTTATAATATAATTTTTTGCCAAGTATTAATAACTTTGGGCTTTTAACAAAATAGAGCTAAGTAGCTAACTTAGACTTTTGATAAAATAGTGCCAAGTAGTTAGCTTGGGTTTTTGATAAAATAATGCCAAGTAATTAGCTTGGGCTTTTGATGTTGCCAATGAGAATTGGGCTTTTGATGTTGCCAATGAGAATTGGGCTTTTTAATGTTGCCAATGAAAATTGGGCTTTCGATGTTGCCATTTAGTAATGGGCTTTGACGTTGCCAATGAGAATTGGGCTTTTGATGTTGCCAATGAAAGTTGGGCTTTTAGATAAATTGCCATGGGTTTAAATCATGGGCTTCAATTTATGGATTTGAATTCCATTGATAAAATTGTTTTGCCATGGAATTGAATCCTGGACTTTTCAAATATTACCAAGTATAAGTATTCTTGAATTTTAAATAGAATGGTGTGTGTAAATAAAATTAGGTGTAATAAAAAAGTACCCTAACAACTGTTCACTTTCTGCCTAACTCGATCGATCGAGAATTAGACTCGACCGATCGAAAATCGTGCAAAACGTTTTTCTGCAGAATTTTTCCAACTCAGCCCAAGCCCATTTAAAGTATAGAGTTTTATGTTTTGCCCTAGGTATATAAGGGTAAACCCTAGCCACGTTTTTAGAGTTCTAAATGCGGTGTTTGTGAATCTCATTGTGAGATCTAGAGGTGTTTACCTTCACATACACTTAGGGTTTCCAAACTCTAGATTCATGCTAAGAGGTTGGTAAATCATACAGTTGCAGAATTAAGAGAACTTAAAGATATACAAGCAGGTGCGCTTGTGGATTGCTGAAGAATTCAAGGAAAGAAGGAGTCCGTGGATCTCGGAGCTGTCACGTGGTCGTGGTAGTAAGTTTCCTACATTGGGTAGCAATAGGATGTTAGTGGTCTAAGTCTTATTGTGTAAACTTCGATTCTTTCATAGTGAATTCGGTTTACCTTGAGGATAGCTAGGTTAAATCCTCCCCAGGTTTTTTACCAGTTTGGTTTTCCTGGGTCATCATATCTTTGTGTTCTTTATTTTCCGCTACTTTATTGTTTTTGATATATTTGTGTTAACCTAGATTTGTTTAAATTACCTAAGTTAATCACTTGGCTAATTCTCTAGGTTAATCTGTTGGGTTTAAGGGGTCTAAACGAACTTACATTAACATTTTTCTCTCCATTAAATTATAAGTGTTTGTATTGTTAACGATATCGAATTACTTTTCAACTTAAAGTTTTTTTTTTTTTTTCCCCATCAAGTAGGAAGTAAATTTTGTAGTATTGGTGATATACAAACTCTTTTCATGTTAAAGCTTTTTTTTTTTTTTTTTTAATCAAAATCATAACTTAGGTTTTATATGTACTTGCAATTAATGTTTTGGGAGGAATCCACAAAATGATTTGAAGAGGTTGTCCGACATGGGCAAAGTGATCCATTTATATTACTTACCGTGAAAGTCCACATGATCACTTCATTCCCATAGGAAAGACCAAGTCATATTATAAGTTCATAACCTTAGTCCATTCCCATTTTGGGCGGAATAGGTCTACTAAAATTCCAGCATTACTATCTTTGAATATATCTGTGCATAAACATAGATTACAATCTAGTATATATTTAAAATTCTTTTTTATTTGAGTGGGGAAAATTCTATTAATATTAGCAATTTACATTTCTTAAATCTTTTAATGACATATAATATATATATGAACCAACATTATAGTAGTTTTTTTTTTTTCTTGTTTGATAAAAAATAATAGCTTAAATTTGTGCTATGTAATTAGACAAAGTATCAATAGAGTATTTTCTCAAAAAAAAAAAGTATTATAGTATTTAATACATTTATTTTCATGAATTAATTATTTAGAAGTGATGCGCTAGTTATTTATGTAAAATGAATGTTTATGATTATTTCCCCCTAAGAATCATGGAGGATTATCTTCATTTTGCATTTGTATCAATGTATTAAATACTTGTCATGTATTAAGGGGGTCAATGCATTTATTTTCAAATACTAATAATCTATACATGGTACACTAATTATTTTTATAAAAGAAATTTATATGGTTATTTTATAAAATTTATATAATAAAAACTTTATTTGATACTTATTATAAAGGAAAACAATAAAAAAAAATTGATTTGGAATGTGACATTTTTCCTTATGTGTGTTATAAAATAAAGGAAATATATAAAACGGAGTAGGAAGAAAACAAGGAAAATATATGTAAATTCTTGAATCAAAGTAGTCATCATCCATCTTAAGTTGATATATCTTAGCTCTATACAAATTACATTAAAGCATTCCCAAATATGTATAGTCTAGGATCCTTGTTGGGTTTAAGGGATAAGATTGCGTTAATGAGCACAATAATAATAAGATAAGGAGTGAATGGTATACATCACCCATGTATGGTAAACTTTACATTGCCCAAGTAGACCTTATTTCTAACAATAAATATATAAGCCAACACTATAGTAGCATAAATTTTTGCTATATGTAATTAAACAAATTATTAATAGAATACATGCATTTAAATCATGTATTAATTGTTTATAAATGATGGACTAATTTTTTACCTCAGATAAATTTTAATGATTATTTACTTGAGAAGAAAATACGATTCTTCTCATCTAGCCTTTCACCTTATCAAAACTTTGCATTAATATTAATATATTACTTGTTATTTGCTAAAGGGGTAAATGCATTTACTTAGAGCATTCACATCAGCCTCACCAATTTAATATTTTAGCAAAAATTTATCTAAACTCAATTAAAACAAGCACGCATTAGCCTCACTAAATTAACTAAAGCTTCTAAAAATGATAGTCTCATCTCTACCTATAGTGCGCCTCTATCCTCGCAACATTAAATTTCAATGTTGACAAAGTATTGAGGTTGATATATGTGTATGAAAATAATAGATAGCTAAACTAGCAAAAGTAGAGTTTTTTGGATTAGTTTAGCTAAATATTTAAGGAAACTGATGTGAATGTCCTTGGTCACTTTAGTATCGATTGAAACAAAAACTAACAAAATGCAAAAATAAATTTAATAACACATTCAATCAAAATTTAAAAAATAATTTTTTACTTAAATTAGTCAAAATAATTAAATATTTATAAATTTATAAAAGTAATATTTTTCATATCTCAATTATACTAATCTTAACAATTTACATTTCCTAAATCCTTTTAATGACATGATTCTTCACCGTAGTAGCCTAAATGTGTGTTATATAGTTAAAAAAAAAATCATTAATAGCATGTGTATTTAATTTTGTGTGTTAATTATTGTAATTAGTGCACTAATTATTTGTGTATAATGAATTTCTATGATTATTTTTTTGGAAAATTAAAGAATATTCTAGGATTACCATAAATACGTACTTCCCATTCTCAAATGAATGATGGGTTTTGTCATGAATTTAATTAGTGGGAGGCTAGGAGCTACTATTATGTAAGAGGGGGAGTATACATTTATAGAACTCCCAACTTATTCTATAAGGGTGAATTATGTATTTGGTCTATGACCTTTATACCATGAGTCAGTTTGGTCTCTACCATTTCATTAGTGTCAGTTTAGTCTCTAACCTTCTAGTATTATGTTAAAAAACTCTCTGTCATGAAATTAGAAATGAAAAATGTTAACATTACTAAAGGCTAAAGTAACAATGTTATTTTTATGTGACATTCAACTAGTTATGACCATGAGCATATATAGAACACAAAACCAATAGCAACACCACTCTCTTTGCTTTTGAGTTTTCACCCATAATCTCCTATCATTATTATCACTGCTTCTTAGTTAGCAGTTGTTGGTCGAAATTGTAATATTAAAGTTGTAGACCTAATCATGTGGTTGTTATTATGAGTTCCAGTTATCTCAACTAGTAAAGTCTCTATTAGTTAAATAAGAGATATGAGATTCAATCCCCACTTACACCAAAAATCGATTTTGTTAGGTTCTAAAAGTTTAAAATAGTTGGCAAATTGTGAACACAAACTTGTCTAGATATAGATCCTAGAGTCTATAGGTATAATTTAAGGGTCATCAATGGGCCGGGTCGGGCCGGCCCGGCCCATGTTTACTTGGCCCATGGGCACAATGGGCTGGACATAATGGGCTATTAACTAAATAATGGGCCGTGTCGGGCTGGGCCGAAAGAGAAAACCTCAGCCCATGACCCTGCCCATGGGCAATGCCCATTTTGTCTTTAGCGAGTTGGGCTATTGGGTTAGGCCTAATGGGCTACCCATGGGCTTGTATTAGCATATTATTTTATTATTTTTATAAGGAAAGAATCAATTTTTTATAAGGGAATAATCAATCTATTTTTTTAAAGGAAAGAATTAAAGAATTTAATACTTAATTACAAATTTTTTTACAGTCAAATCTATTTAATTTTTTGTTTCGTTGATGGAAACCTATTTAATTTTTTTATTAAGGCTTTAAATAGTTTTTTATTTTTATCTTTTATAAAAAAAAATGTCAAATGGTTAATTCAAAATTGCTAGACTACTAAAAAAATATATATTTAATAAACTAAGTTTAGCACAATTACTTTGAATATCTTAATGGTTGAGAGAATTCTCTTAAGAAAATCCTATATAATATCTCAAGATCAATCCTTCATACACTTCCTATATATTTTTGTTATGAATTATGAGTTATTGGGCTAGGCCAACGGGTTAGGCCAACGGGCTGGGCAACGGGTTGGGCTACTGGGCTAGCCCACTGGGTACCCATGGGCATAAAAACTAGCCCACGGCCTAACCCACTGGGCTAGTGGGCTACCCATAGGCCTCAATAACAACGGGCTGGGCCGCCCATTAGCCCGGTGGGCCATTGGGTTTCTGGGCCGGGCTATGGGCCGTGGGCTATTTGATGACCCTTAGTATAATTAGACAATGCTCAAGGTGATTCATGTCAAGATTCAAGAACATACAAGCTGCAGAAAGAGGAATTTGAAATCTGCCTAGTTCGACCAATCGAGAAACAGGCTCAACCGATCAAAACACGTATCTGCAGAATTTAATTCGGTTCAAACAGCAATTCAAGCCCATTAAGGATTAGGGTTTCAAATCTACTTCTTCTAGTATATAAAAGAAACCCTAAGCACGTTTTCAAGGCTTTTCAGAGAGAGAAGAGTGTGTCTCTTTTGTATTTAAGGTTTTGTACCCAAAAAGCTCTCTCATGTCTTCTACCAGTGTTATTCCTTGAAGAATCTCAATATTTGATGTTGTAGAAGTTGCTACATTCTCTTGTCATCAAATGTGTTGATAATATAAACCTTCAAGGGTGGTCTTAAAGTCACAAACAGGAGAGTTTGTGTTTTTTTTTTTTATCACAGGTGTGGGTGCTTGTGTTGCAAAGGCCAAGGAAAGAAGTAGTCCGTGGATTCGGAGCTATTATAGGGTCATGGTAGTAAGTTTTCTTCTCAAGGTAGCAATAGAATGTTAGTGGTCTAAGTTCTATTGTACAAACTTCAATTCTTTCATAGTGGATTTGCTTTTTACCTTGAGAATAGCTAGGTAAATCCTCCCTAGGTTTTTTACTGATTTGATTTTCTTGGGTCATCATATCATTGTGTTCTTTATATTCCACTACTTTGCATGATATGATTGTTTTGTTTTAACTTAGATCTAAATAATTTACCTAAGTTAATCACTTGGCTAAATAACTAAGTTAATCTGTGTGTGTTGAAAGAGTCTAAAACTTTACAAGTGGTATCAGAGCAGGTTAGCTCTAGTATTTAGATCTTTTGATCTAAGATTTGATCCTTGATTCCTGTTATTATGGATAATTTTAAGTATCTTACTGTTTCTGATTGTGATGATTTGAATAAAAAGGACTCTATTGTTTCTGTTAATCTTATTAATGTCTGTGAAACTCTCCGTAAGGAATTATTGAAATCTATGAAAATTGCTAAGAAATTCAAAGAAGAGTTAAAATTGGCTAATCTTGAAAAAGAGGAATTGGCTATTAGATTAGATGAATCTAATAAAAAGAATGAATTTTTGAGAAATCAAATTTCCTCTAACGATGAGAAGATGAAAAGCTTGGAACAAGAGTTAGATGAATCTAAAGCTAAAATTGAAAATTTGACTAGTACCAAGCCTGCTGTTGATAACAGAAGTGTTTTTGTTTCTCTTAAGCCTAAAACTAAGAGAGTTTATATCCCTCCTTTCAAGAGGAATAACAAAGAAAAGGCTTATTTTGCTAGGTTAAACAAAGGTAAAAGTTCTGATGTAAACGCTGAAGTTTCTAAACTTAAGTCTAAACTTACTGTTAGAGAGCATAAGAAATATGATTTTGTGCCTACCTGTCACCTTTGTTGTGTTGTTGGTCATATTAAACCAAATTGTTCTTTGTTGAGGCAAAAATCAAAATTTGAGACTAGATTTGTTGTTAGGAATACTAATGTTCCTAATTTTGTTCCTGTTTGTCACTTTTGTGGTGTCTCTGATCACATTCGTCGAAATTGTCATAAATTGAAATTTAAACATTCTATATTTCAGTCTAGGATATGTGATGATATTTAAGCTTGTTGATCTTGCCATAAGTCCATACAAATTGTTTCATATTTTTTTGAAAAGTTTAAGCTTGCTGGCTTATGAAAGGACTTTGCAGGATTTCAGTCTTTCTCAAAAGATTGGTGTAATCCCTCAAATACACTCTTCTTCTCATGGATTTTCACCTACAAAGCTGAAGACTCGTGCTATATGGGTGAGAAAAGATTCTCTAAGGTGAGTATTGTTTACTTGTCCTTAATTTAATTCTTTCAATTAATTGTGGACATATTTTCTTTTAGTTTTTGGTTGTTTTATTTTCTGAGGATTTAAAAAAAAAAATCCAAAAACATTGAAAATTTTCAAAAAGACAAAAATATTTTATTTTGTATCTAGTTTTATTTTTCTTGAGAATTACATGAATTATGATATCTCTCTCTTGATTTAGAACATGCTTGACATTGTGAAGAAACTTGAATAGTATGTGTTATATAAGTGCTAAGCTTTTTTCTAATTTTGTATGAGTATGTACTAGTTTGTACATGTACTCATGGGTTAATTAAGAAATTGATATTTCTTGTTTGTGTACCCTCTATAACTTAGTTAAGTTCTTTCATGCATTTTTTTTCATTTTATTCATTTAGCATAATGTGTGCATTTTAGATTTGGTCATAAATTTTTTGAAACCAAAAAGATTTTTATGTGTTTTGTATTATATATCTTGGATTTATAGTTGAGGTTGGCCATATTATCTTTACATAACATGCTTGTGTACTTTGTTTAGCTTGGATGAGTTAATTTTTATTGCACTTTGCTAGTTTTAGCTATGTAATGCATGTTGTGTGGGAGTGTTTATAGTTTTTGATCACATGATTTTGACTTTAAAGTCACATGCTTTTGATTGTTAGGACTAAAAAATCTTAAGAGAAAGGCATAAATAACCACCTCACCACTATTCACTAGCCAATCATGAACACTTTAGTGCATATCATAAGATTTTGTGTTCGAGAAAGTGTAATACATGCACAAAAAGAATATAAGGTGGAGCCTCGGATTAAAATTAAAATTGGCGTGTACATTATCTGGCTTAAATATCAATTTAACAATGAAATAAAATTGGTGTGTACATTATGAGGCAAAACAAGAAAGTTACATGATTGCAAGCTTGTTTTCTAGGAGATATGAGAGTTATATGATGTAACTCTTTAGGTGATAGTCACTTTCAAATTTATGTGATGAATAATGTAGAATTTGCGATTGATTACTATCTACATATCACCTCACATGTATCTCATGCTGTTATTAGTTGCACACACTACACAAGTTATTATTTGCTAAACTTAGTACATGAAATTGTGTGTGAATTTGGTTTGGCCATCCAAGATTATGTTTTCTATGATATTTGATGCAAAATGTGTTTAATGGTTAAGTTTTTAGGACAAATTGGTTGATAAACTTGTTTTTGGAAAATCTGGGTTGAATTCAAGTGTTTTTGAAAAACTTTTAAACTCATACTAATGCATTTCATTCATGAATTATTGTGCTTTGAGGAGTTTCTACATAAAATTGCTCAATTTTGCAATTTTCATTATATTAGTTACACTAAATTTCTCATTACATTGTTATTATGTATATAATTTTGAAAATCACTATTAGATACTACATATATACAATATCAATTCACAACTATTACATGTGAAATTCTACTAAATACAACACAAAATAAAATAATAAATTAGTCAAATAGTATCTCCTAAATTAAATGGGGATAGGTGCATGGGACCATTCAGCTCAATTAAAGTTTGTTACGCTCAATATCTTCGCATACAAAATATCTTAATAGAAACTATATTAAAATTATTCTCAATAGTTTAGAGAAAAAATAACAGCAAAAATCTAAACAATTTAATTTGTATAAAAAGCTAACAAAAGAAAATTCCAATTTTGATTCTAATTAAATTTTCTCTAAAATTTGGTTTAAAACATATATATATAACCTAATTAGTAATGGACCGTACATAATTATGGTATATTACATAAATGACTTATAAATTTAAATTGTTTTTAGTTGTATGATTAGGTTTTTATGGTTTATTTATATTGGAGTCCTTGTTTTCTACACTAAATTGATTCATACAGCACAAAAATTAAAAGAATTAAATTAGATGGGACATATGGCACAAAATTAACTCTAATTGAAATTCAATTTTTACACTGAATTAATTTACTTGGCACAAAAATTTAAAATTTAAATTTGACGGGACAAGTGGCTCAAAATTAGACTCTAATGAGTTCCAATTTGAAATCTAATTAAATTTTCTCTTAGTTTTGTCTATTAATTTTTATACATAGATGGGATAAACTACACAACCCTCCTTTGAGGTCTATTGAAATGATAATCCTCTATTAAGGCTTGTATAAACGTAACAGTTAAGTTAAATCCCTCTAAACTAACGGATTTTTTCTTTTCTTTTAAAAAAATTATTCTTGCCCAAACTATGGACAAAATGACACTATTTCCCTTGAGGTTTTTTGACGCAATATACTCCATAGGTTGTATAAACTAATAGGAATCATTATTAAAATGGAATGTTTTGCTAGTAAACACTAAACTATTATATGTGAGAGACCACGACCTAGCCCAAACCCTCAATAGGTTTTTGCATAACCCTCATGAATGGATTGGATTGAGTCATGTTGGAGGTTCTGCTACTTTTATCGTCTCTCCAAGGTCATGAAGTCATCACTTATTTAATTGGAAAATTTAAAAAAAAAAATCAAAACTGAAAAGATGCATCACTTTTATTGTTGAATTGAAATTGTACATTTTTTTTATAATAACTAAAAATTAGATCGCTTTGGTCCTAGATACAATCGCATGTAAGGTTTCTAAACCTCTTCATTTTTAATGCCCTAGCTTTTAGATTCAAGCATACTTTATTTTCATGTTCTTAGTTAATTCTTATTTGTTTATCATGCTAGATTTGAGTTTTGCTTAATTTTTCATAGTTTTTATATTTCTAGGTTTTTTTTTTATTCAAATAGTATATTTGCATGTTTAAAATTAGGATTTTTCCTAATTACAAATGTGTTTCCACATTTTTAATTTAAAATAGTAGAATCACATGCTCTTGTATCCTAGATCTAGGATTTTTTTTTTTTTTTTGTGATTAAAGTTTGATTCATAGATTCAATTTGTTAAAAATATATGTTTTTCAAAATATTATTCTTCTGCACTAATTTCTACATAAAATTATGTACTATTCACTACACTTATTCTCTACACTGTTTTTAACATAATAAATCTGCACTGTTTTTAATATAAAAATCTGCATTGTTTATATTTTAAAATTTTTTTCTCAAAAAAAAAAAAAAACATTAAAATTCTACATTATTTTCCCTATTAAAAATTTGCATTTTTAAAATAAACTTTTTGAATTAAATATTTTTTTCTGCATCAAGTTAATTTTCTGCACCCATGATAAAAACAATTTTCTGTTTTAATTTCAATAGCATCCTTTTGATCTAAAATCCCCAAACTTGTTTTCAATAATGAAATATGTTTCAAAATCAAAATTTCTTTTCAAAATTAAATCTCTTTACCAATCTCTTTTTTCAAATAAAAAGTTGTTTTCAAAATCAATTTGAATCTATGAATTGATCTTAGTCTCTAATTTAATTCTAGGTTTAAGAACTAAATAACATTTTCACATGCTTTAGATTAGGGTTTATCACACATCATACATATATTCACCATGTCTTTCAGTTTCAATTATTTGCATGCCTAGAATAGGGTTTCATCATGCTCTTGAATTTTTTACTTTTCCATCACTTGATCTTGGATGGTATAAATTGTTTAAATGATGTGATAGAAGACTGGTTTCACTAGGCAGGCTAGGTGTCTAACACCTTTCCAATCCTATAACCTAGCCTCCAAACTTGGATTAAGGGTTAGTAGATTAGACATTTCCCTTATAATATTCTCTTTCTATATTGTAATTATGAATCAAAGTATTGTAATTTTATTTTAGAATAGGAAGTGCTACACAACACCATTAGAGGGGGATTTATGAATGGGAAGTTGGTAACCTGAAACTAGAAGGACCAAACTATCACTTCTAATGAATTGAGACTAGGAGGTCCAAGACACCAAAGGCACATTCCTACTACTAACTCTAGAGAATAGGGACATGGAGAGAGAAATTTCAGGTTTTTCTCTAAAATTTGGAGGTGCTTTGAACTATTGGTGAATGGGGGTGTTTATACTAGGAGTAGGGAGCTAGGGTTAAGTCTCTAGGCAATGTGGGACTCTCGAAAATAGGATTTTATGAGTGAAATAACATAAGGGGCAAAGTCAACTTGAGTGGGGAGCAAGTCGGGCAAAAAAAAAAAAAAAAGAAAGGATCCTCAATTGACACTTGCTCCAGTTCTTCCCCAGATCAACTTTTGCCACATCTTACAAGTGAACTCGAGTCTAGCTCTAAGACTCAAAATGATACTTAACTAATATGTTTGTAAACTTGTCACATAATGAAATTGTTAGTAAAAGCAGCCTAAATGGCAAAATATTCATGATACATATGTTTGCACAAAGAGAGAGAGAGAGAGATGAAGATTAAAAGGCGATGCTTGATAATTTTTTAGGTGGATTACCTTTAACAGTTTCTTTAGCATCACTATTCTTAATCTTAAATTCGTAGCATAGAGAGAAAAAAATTAAAACTAAAGAGGAGAAGAAGCAAATTTGAAAGTAAGCAAAAGAAGGAGAATTTTTATTGTGTCTATATCAATACTCTTAATATATATTGATATACAATAGAAATTAACATATAAATTAAATAATAAGTAAAACTTAGTACAAATTTGTTATTATTTATTTTTAATTTGATACTTAATAATTTTAAACTCATTATACATAAGTTGTGGATTTTTTTTTCTTTCTAAATTTAAGATGTGAAGACTTACATTTTTTGTAGGTTTTAAAACTATATATTATTAGTTATAATTGTATTATATATATTTATAATTTTAAATATTAATTGTTTATTTACGATGTCAGCAATTCAATCTTGGTCAGACTAAAGAACTAAAAACAACTCCCTCTTTTTGGTTTTTTTGCTCCAAAAATCTTTACTAATCCCATACTCTTTTTTTTTTTTTCTTTTCTTTTTTTTTTGGATAAATTGCAAAATACACTCCTAAAATTTGGAATTTTTTGGATTTTACACTAAAAATTTGAAATTTTGGATTTTATACTGTAAAAATCCGATTCATTAGCAACAACAGCCCTTCGTTAATGGACTCGCCTACATGATCGTCCAGTGACACATTGGCAACTAAGACACACTCCAGCCGTTTGATGTGTAATTTTTTTTTTTTTTTTTTGTGAATTGCAAAATACATCCCTAAAGCTTGGCATTATTTAAATTTTACACCTTGAAGTTCCCCTTTGTTAGCAAAAGCAATTCTTCCGTTAGTGGACTCATCTATGTGGCTGTCAAGTGACATGCTAATGTGTAATTATTTTTGCCAAGTCAACCTTCCCAAAACATTGTCATTTCACCTCAAGCAGTGAGTGATTTTCTAACGGCTGGAGTGTGTCTCAACTACTAGCGTGTCACTTGACGGCCATATAGGTGAGTCCACTAGCGAAAGGGCTGCTTTTGTTAACAAAGAGAAATTTTAGTGTATAAAATCTAAAAAATCTAAACTAGGTGTAATTTATAATTTATTTATTAATTTAATAGGATTGGACCAAGTTATCGGGTCCGGATCTTGTCCAATTTGGCTAATTTCCGTCACAATCACAACTCACACCCACATTTGACATTACCCTCTGAAACCAACCCAGATCCCCCATTTCGCTCCACTGCCGATCTCATCTCCAAAACAAGGGAAACGGAAACGAAAACGAAAACGGAAACGAAAAACGGAAAACGAAAAACCAAATCCAGTGGATTTCAAACATTTTCCAATTTTCCCAAATCCAAAAAAAAAAAAAAAAAATGGAAGAATACCCAGAAGAGCTAAAAACTCCACCAATGACATCAATATCCATAGTAGGTTGTCCAAAACTCCACACCACCATCTCCAAACACCTCCACTCTGAACAAGCCCCAATCAACACTCTCGCTCTCCCTGACTTCACCAAAATCTCTCTCTTCTCCAAATCCAAACTCGAAGGCCCCTTTCCTTCTCCCTCGATCGGCATATTGAAATGCAATTGGCTCACAAAGCAACGAAGCAAAATCCCTTCCGTCCTCGCTGCTTTCTTCTCCCACTCTCAGCTCTCCTCCGACCCAACCACGTGGCTCCAAGTCTACTCCCATATTGACCAAATCAAAGCCGAAATAGTTAATGATTATTTCCTTAAGAAGAAAATACAATTCTTTTCATTTAGCCTTCCACCGTATCAAAACTTTGCATTTATATTAATATATTACTTGTTATGTGTTGAAGGGATAAATGCATTTATTTCTAAGTATTAATTATCTACAGATGGCACACTACTTAATTTTAAAAAATGAATTTACATTGTATCTTTATAAAATTTATATATAAAAAAATTGTTTGAGATAATGTTTTTTTTATTATAAAAAAAATTGGTTTGAAATTTGAAAATTTTCCTCGTGCTTAAAGGATTCACATCAATCTCACCAATTTAATATTTCAGCAAAAATTTATTTAAACTCCATCAAAACAACGTGCATCAGCCTCACTAAACTAACTAAAGTTTTTAAGGAGGATAGTCTCATCTCTACATGTAGTGAGCCTCTGTCATCGCCACATTAAATTTCAATGTTAATAAAGTATGGAGGTTGATGTATGTGTATGAAAATAATAGATGGCTAAGTTAGCAAAAGTAGAATTTTTTGGATTAATTTAGCAAAATATTTGAGAAGACTGATGTTAATGCTCTTAGTCACTTTAGTATTGATTAAAACAAAAACTAACAAAATGCAAAAACAAATTTAATAACACATTCAAACAAAATTTAAAAAATAATTGTTTGCTTAAATTAGTCCAAAAAATTAAATATTTATAAATTTATGAAAGAATATTTTCATATTTTCAACTTTACTAATCTTAACAATTTTCATGTCCTAAATCCTTTTAATGACATGATTCATCACTGTAGTAGCCTAAATTTGTAATCAGTGCACTAATTATTTGTGTATAATGAATTTTTATGATTTTTTTTTTTTGAAAAATTAAAGAATATTCTAGAATTACCATAAATGCGTATTTCCTATTCTTAAATGAACGGTGAGTTTTGTCATGAATTTAATTAGTGGGAGGCTAGGAGCTACTATTATGTAAGAGGGGGAGTATACATTTATATCACTCCCAACTTATTCTATAAGGATAAATTATGTATTTAACCTCTGACCTTTATACCACGTGTCAATTTGGTCTCTACTATTTCATTAGTGCCAGTTTAATCTCTAACCTTCTAGTACTGTGTTAAAATAATCTCTGTCATGAAATGATAAATGAAAAATGTTAACATAACTAAAGGCCAAAATAAAAATTTTACTTTTATGTGACATTCAACTAGTTATGATCATGAGCAAATATAGCACACAAAACCAATAGCAACACCACTCTCTTTGTTTTTGAGTTTTCACCCATAATCTCTGATCATTACTATTAATGCTTCTTAGATAGCAACAGTTGGTTGAAACTGTAATTGAAGTTTTTGATCTGATCATGTGGTTGCTATTGTGAGTTCCAGTTATCTCAACTAGTAAAGTTTCTAATAATTGAATAAGAGATATGGGGTTCAATACCCGCCTACACCAAAGACCGATTGGTGTCTTAATCTGATTATAAATAGCTATCATTAGAAACAGACACCATAAGTTGAAACTCACTAAAAAAAAAAAAAAAAGATTTTGTGGTTGCAAGCATCACCACCCTTACATTGTAGCATTCTTCCTTTATTAATGGAGTGTACATTGCACTCTTTCTCTCTTATGTCGAACTTGGAAAAATAGTTTTTTTTTTTTTTTTTTTAGTTTAATCCACATGTTAGTACACTTGGCATCTCATGTGGCATAAAAATAACTTTTTATTTTGACTGTTAGTCACGATAGCATGTTAGGAACTAAACTAACACAAGTGTAACGTTAGAGACCAAATTAACACATTGTATAATGGTTGAGGATAATTTACCCATTCTATAATTGCTTTATTTTTCTAAGATTAATATAAGAAAAAAATAATTTGAAATATGACATTCTTGCCCGAATTTAATTGCTTTGGCAACAATGAAATAAAATCCACAAAAGATTACAACAAAAATTAATAACATACAATTAAGAATATAAAAATAATTGCATGCTTAAATTAGTGAAAATATTTGAACACTTGACATTCTTAACAATATTACTTATAACTGTTAATGCTCATTTTCGGAAGCCCAATGGCAGGAAAAAGCCCAACAATATGGGCA
Source organism: Lithocarpus polystachyus (assembly GCA_033629205.1). Classification (NCBI taxonomy): domain Eukaryota; kingdom Viridiplantae; phylum Streptophyta; class Magnoliopsida; order Fagales; family Fagaceae; genus Lithocarpus; species Lithocarpus polystachyus. The sequence continues at coordinate 51,003,569 of CM066171.1, read as the reverse complement.
GAGAAGAGTTAGTGGACGGTTAGAAAAACCATTAAGCCTAGATGGCAGGAACAATGGTTCATAGGCCCGTGAAGCACATAAGTGGACCTTGAGGAAAGTAAACGGGCCTAAAAAAGCCCAGAAAGAGAGTTTCTAAACCCATAGGCATAATGTGACGTAGGAAAGTAAGAAAGGGCTGCGGCAGGCCTAGAGTAATGAAGTAGGAAAGTAAGGGGTTGATGAAAAGCCCGTGAGTCCCAAGGATGAAAGATAAGGTAAATGGGCTAGGGAAGCCCAGAAGAGTTAGTAAAAGTCCATAGGTATACAGACTTAGAAAATGGGCCAAGGATGCCCAAGAAAAGCAAATGGGCCAAGGATGCTCAAGAGAAAAGGGACAAAAGAGCCCACAAGTAATGTAACGGATCAAAGAAGCCCAAAAGTAGCATAAGCATAAGCCCAATGACTAAACTGGGACATTATAACCAATTGAGAGAAAAGTACACAGCAAGCGCAAAAGAAGTCTAGCAAGCATGGGTCAGATAATATCATAGCAAGAACAGCATAGTAGTATAGCAGGAATGGCAAAAAGATTACGAAAGGAGCAAAGTATGGGCCAAAAGGGGGAAAACCCACAATCAAGCAAGGCCCAGCCCTTGAAAGGAGCAAGCCAACAAAGAATCAAAAAACACCTCACGCTATAAGAGCCCAAAGATGAATGGCAAAATGCACAGACGAGCTTCCAGACCATGGCAAACTCAAAAGTAGCGGACAAGTTTTTGGCATACACAGGAAGTGGAGCACGCATAAAGCCCAAGCACTACTAACCTGTACCCAGCCAATACAGGAGTGGTGAGTCATGGGTCAGAGGTAAGAGGGGGTATGGTCTGGCAATAGGGAGAAGGGAAAGCCTATTCTAGGGTTCCTGCTCAAACTCTTTTGGGGGAAATGTCCTGCTGGGATGACATACCACCCAAAAGAAGGAGGGTGAGTTGGAACCACTAGGTGCATGCGAAGAGGGATAGCAAGAGAAAACACCCACACTAGAGTAGATAAAAATGCTACGGTTAAGCAAGCAAACAAACAAAATAATCTGCTTTGTTTGGTGATGGAGAGTGGTGCAACCAGAACAGGTAAGTGGTGTTGGCTAGACAACTGACAAACTAGTGGTGGTTGGCAAGGACACCTAGATCAGACAAAAGTAGTTAAAAGCTAAAATGGTAAAATTTAGTCACGGCAGGCAGTATATAGCAGCCTCTAAGAGAGAATCACAGTACCACCATCCCCATAGCACCACATGAGTAAGCCTTGAGAAAGTAAGAAAAAAAAAAGTGGGAAAGAATCCAAGCAACAAAACGGAGAGAAAAGAGAAAGAAAGGAAATAGTGAGAGTAGAATGGCAGGCATGCACTAGTAGGCTAATCCCTTCTCTCCCCCTAAAAGCTTGCCCACTTTGGGGATAAAGGAACTCAGCTGGGCACAAGCCATTCAGACTTGTTTCCTCAAAGTGGGTAATTTCTACGGCAAGATCATCCTGTGAGGATACACACATTGAAGAAGTGGCCCTCTCCTTGGCCTTAGCCCTTTAGTGTAACTAAACATGGCAAACTGACTTTTCCTCTCGTTGATTTTGCCATTCATCGCTATTGTTTCTTCTCTTGTCTTTGCAATCTCATCTAATATGCGTTCTTTTTCCTGTTTTAATTGAGGACCTCTTGCTTATTTTGCCTAACAGTAACTTGTTTCTTTTATTATTGTTTTATCGTGTGTATATGCCATAACTTTTCTGTAGCAACTTTGCTTACCATGGGCGCGTGACTAAAGGTTTTGGCAAACGGGGCATAGTTTGTGCGTAAGCAGGAATAGGGTGAGTTGCAATTGGACCGGTCCTAACTCTCTTATCTAAAACACTCGAGTCCAGTACAGCAGGAGGCAGCCCAGCCAAAAATTACCAAGAGGCCCACCACAATAACAATGTGCATTTCCTCTCTTTATAATTAAATGTAATGCTAATGTACTATAAGTTTTACTACATAAAACTTACATATTGATGTGTCAATAAAAGTGATTGATAGACTTTAGCCATCTAAAAAATAAATATTTGAATTGTCTCTTTGTGATTGGTGACACATCAATTTATAAAGTTAATATAGTAAAAATGTTGTAACCCTAGCATTACTCTAAAATTAAAATTATTCTCCAAATAATGCATTATAGATACCATACATGGGCCTAATTTCCTACAAAATTATTCAAAAAATGAACTACGAATCACGTGGGACATTAGCTATTTATTTAAAAAAGAGCCACACAAAGATTTTGCAAAACGTACTCTATCATTTAATCTAGTCAAATAATATCTTTATTTCTGAGTTTGAGGTAGGTCAACTGGTTAAAATTCTTGTCATCGATCATATTTACAAAAGTTCAAGACTATTAGAGAGTATTTCAATACATAAAAGAAGGCTACGTGAAAATTTTGCAAAATATTATTTTCATCCCTAAACTTTTCTCGAAATATGTTTTTGATCCCTAAACTTTGAAAAAAAAAATCATTTTTCCTTGCTAAACTTTTAAAACTGTTCTAGTTCCTATCATTTTGCTAAAGGTTCATTAAGGTGTATCTTATGTGTCTTAATAGAATACTTAGGTGGTATCTTTATAGCATTATATTATCTGACATTAACCAATTTTTTTTTTTAGTGACACAAGGCACCAAATTATTAGTCATTACTAACATAATCTTGCTTCTTCATCTCCTTCCAAAAAGAAACCACATTTTCTCACAATTTCTCAACAGCAAAAAAAAAAAAAAAATACAAAAAAAAAAACAATACAAAAACAAAAACAAAAGCCAAAAACGAAAACAAAAACAATCACACAAACAAACAAGCCAAAAAAAAAAAAAGTGAAAAAGTAAGGATTTTTTTTCGAAGAAGCAACACTATTCAAAAAAAAAAAAAAGGCTATGGAAAATTGTAATGACCAATTATTGGGTGCCATGTGTCCTATTTTTTTCTTTCAAAAAATAAGTGCTTTATATTAGATTATTTAATGCTAAAAATCTAACTGCACTAAAAAAACAAAATGCTAAAAATCTACCACCTCAGTGTTTTGTTAGTACATGAAAGATAAAATGGATAAAGTTTAGCTTCAAAATTAGCTGTAGCCTAAGACTATAAAATTAGTTGTAGCCTAACCTTACTCAATATCATTGATATTATGATATATTTTGAAAATTTAATAGTTAGATTGCATATTTTTTACATTTTTAATACACATGTCAAATTTTGTGTCAATCAAATTTTATTTACTCTATGATCTATACGCTTATATTTTATGTATAATTTTAAATTACAAAAAATTGCAATTTAAACAATTTATTGATGACATAGCTATTAATCTTTGATTTTCTAGAAATTTTGTAAGCATGGAGGATATAAGAAGAAAAAGTAATCTAATGGTAGATTTGTCAAAATTCACCTCCAATAAAATAATATTGAGTAAAATTGTAACTTTAGGCTACAATCAATTTTGTAACTAAACTTTGTCCTGATAAAATTTAACGGATGTTGATGGAAGGACAAAAATTGAAATGTTTTCAAAAGTTTAAAATAGAGAAAATGAACTTTTGGAAGTTTAGGGATGAAAAATGAACTTCATGCAAAGTTTAGGATTGAAAAAAAGTTTTAGCTATTCTCAAAAAAAAAAAAAAAAAAAAAGTTTTAGCTAGGCAATTAATGTCTTGATATGATTATAAATTATAATTATTATGAATCAATTCTCAAATCTATAAAAAAAAAATATATTTATTGATTATGAGATGGGTTCAAATTACACCAGGTGTAACTCTTGAAAAGTTACACCTTTTTTAGATTGTAGATTTCTAAGAAATCTAATGGTTAGAAAATTACTATAATCAATGTAATTTTTAAAATATATTGCTTTCCATATTAGCTAACCTAATTAATTTGAGAGAATATTATATTATATTATTTTCTACTTTCTTGTAGATTTCTAAGAAATCTAATGGTTAGAAAATTACTATAATCAATGTAATTTTTAAAATATATTGCTTTCCATATTAGCTAACCTAATTAATTTGAGAGAATATTATATTATATTATTTTCTACTTTCTTTCTCTCTCCTAATTAATTCGTCCCTAGTTTTGCACAAGTTCTTATTCTCAATGTTTTTGAGGTTGCAGATTTTCTTTCTCATGGATAGATGAACTTAGGAGTTTAGAATAGGCACTTGTGCAAGGTTAGGGATGAATTAAATAGGAGAGGGAAAGAAAGTAGAAAATAATACAATATATTATTCTCTCAAATTAATTAGGTTAGCTAATATGGAAAGCAATAAATTTTAAAGATTACATTGATTATAGCTATTAATCTTTGATTTTCTAGAAATTTTGCAAGCATGGAGGATATAAGAAGAAAAAGTAATCTAATAGTAGATTTGTCAAAATTCACCTCCAATAAAATAATATTGAGTAAAATTGTAACTTTAGGCTACAATCAATTTTGTAGCTAAACTTTGTCCTGATAAAATTTAACGGATGTTGATGGAAGGACAAAAATTGAAATGTTTTCAAAAGTTTAAAATAGAGAAAATGAACTTTTGGAAGTTTAGGGATGAAAAATGAACTTCATGCAAAGTTTAGAATTGAAAAAAAGTTTTAGCTCATTCTCAAAAAAAAAAAAAAAGTTTTAGCTAGGCAATTAATGTCTTGATATGATTATAAATTATAATTATTATGAATCAATTCTCAAATCTATAAAAAAAAAAAAATTTATTGATTATGAGATGGGTTCAAATTACACCAGGTGTAACTCTTGAAAAGTTACACCTTTTTTAGATTGTAGATTTCTAAGAAATCTAATGGTTAGAAAATTACTATAATCAATGTAATTTTTAAAATATATTGCTTTCCATATTAGCTAACCTAATTAATTTGAGAGAATATTATATTATATTATTTTCTACTTTCTTTCTCTCTCCTAATTAATTCGTCCCTAGTTTTGCACAAGTGCTTATTCTCAATGTTTTTGAGGTTGCAGATTTTCTTTCTCATGGACAGATGAACTTAGGAGTTTAGAATAGGCACTTGTGCAAGGTTAGGGATGAATTAATTAGGAGAGGGAAAGAAAGTAGAAAATAATACAATATATTATTCTCTCAAATTAATTAGGTTAGCTAATATGGAAAGCAATAAATTTTAAAGATTACATTGATTATAGTATTTTTCTAACCATTAGATTTCTTAGAAATCTATGGTCTAAAAAATGTGTAACTTTTCAAGAGTTACACTAGGTTTAACTTGAACCCATCTCATTGATTATATATTTTCTTAATTTTTTTGTTAATAAATTCAATAGTTATACCTAGAGAGGGATTTTAATTCTGGATGTCCCAATTGGAAATACTAAGAGGTATGAGTTATCATTGATCTTTGTTATTTATTAGCATAAATTTTCAATCATGAAGAAGTCACCATATGTATAAATCCTATTATATATATATATATATATAAATAAGGAAATATATTAATTTATTATAACCTTTCAACTTACCATATTAAATCATATGTTTAAATCCTATTAAATATATATAAAAAGAGATTAAATTTTGTAAGGATGTGGTGTAAAACCCATATTTTACCCCTCCAATCCCAATATACCGCATCATCTTATCACATATTTAAGAATAAGCACAACCTCACCCAATAAATTCTAATACCCATAATAAATCCAACTAAATTGGGAGTTTATTGAGATGTAATTAGGTGTGGTATGATAAATTGAATTCTAAGTAAAATGCTGAAGTAGTAATCTCTTATTAGATGGTGTAAAACATGAGTTTTACTCCCCATCCTTACCAAAGTCAGACTCATATAAAAAAGGAAATATATAATTTATTATAGCCTTTCAATGTACCATATTAAAATCACATGCTTTGTTTGTTTTTTTTTTTTTTTTTTTTTAATGGGAACATGCTTTGTTTTCTTCATGAAGAAGAAAAACATATCTCACACAAGATACCCTAAATTACCATTATATAAGAATAAAATATTGTTATTATTGCAAACATTGAGAGCTTGTGTAATGCAATGGATTCCTTCAAGGTTTCTTTGTTCATAATATTCACTCTTCTCTCACTATCTTTTGCTTATGGTGATTTTGGTTCTCTAAAGTATAAGATTAAGAGGGAAGTTCCTTCAGGTACAAATCATGAAGAGTCTCCTCTGGCATCCCCTTTGGAAGAAGCTATTGTTTCTAATGATTTTAGTTCTCTAAATTATGAGGTTAAGCATGAAGTTCCTTCAGGTCCAAATCCTGAAGAGCCTCCTCTGGCATCTTCTTTAAAAGAAGCTATTATTTCTAATTATTTCCGTTCTCTAAATTATGAGATTAAGCATGAAGTTCCATCAGGTCCAAATCCTGAAGAGCCTCCTCTGGCATCCCCTTTGGAAGAAGCTATTGTTTCTAATGATTTTGGTTCTCTAAATTATGAGATTAAGCATGAAGTTCCATCAGGTCCAAATCCTGAAGAGCCTCCTCTGGCATCCCCTTTGGAAGAAGCTATTGTTTCTAATGATTTTGGTTCTCTAAATTATGAGATTAAGCATGAAGTTCCTTCAGGTCCAAATCTTGAAAAGCCTCCTCTGGCTTCTACTTTGAAAGAAACTATTGTTTCTCGCAAGTTATTAAGGTATGGATGAAGAAGTGATATAGGGTCTCCCGAGTCACCCCCTTCCAAAATATAATAATAAGCTACCAAGACGCTTTAAGATTGAGGTCATTTTAATTTTCTTTCATGATTTTGGGCTAAGAATGGGGAGACATTCTTTAAAAATAATATTAGCTTGCATATTATCTGTTAGGGATATTACACAAAGTAATAATGGAAGAACAAGATTAACACAAAAGACAAACAGAAAATAGATAACTTGGAGGCACAATATCGTTTTCCTTAGACAATATTTGCCCCCACACTATTGTTGCTAAAGGGTTATCGCAAATTTGTCCGCAGGACACAACCAAGATGTTGAGTTCTACAGATAGCAATTCTAGAGAATGACCACAGGATTTCTTATGTTTTTCAAGTGAACATAAGCTTCTATTTAAACTCATTGGGTTTTATTTCATTAAAAGGCACGTATGGAGAGTCAAAATGTTTCATAAAACCATTCACAAAGCTTGATACCTCTTCAAACATTCAAAACAGTTACTAGAAAATTTTGCAGAAAATCCTATTTTACGACTTTTGATCGATCGAAAGTTCCTTTCGATCGATCGAGTGCTTGTTTCGACCGATTAAACAGGAATCGAATAGCTTTCGATTCATCTAGAGGCTCTAGTATTATTTTCTTACCATTTTGATCAATCGAGCCAAAGTTTCAACCAATCCAAAATGCTGAATTTCGAATTTTCATTTAGAAAATTCCAGAACTTGAATTTTCACTTTAACAACTTTATGAAACAATATTCTCCAAACTCAAACATCATTATTACAACCTATCCATGTATATACCTATATATACAACATTATCCATTACACACAAAAATTATTGTGTTTCTTGGCATTTTTTTCCTTTGTATATGGTTGTTGCATCAATAAGTTATAACAATAATGTGACATCGTTGCTTAAATATTCTATGATCTTCCTATGTTCTTTCTTCCTGTTAGAATCAAGTTGACCTTCTCTTAAGTAAACAAAAGTTGAATTTGGTTTTTTATGGGCTATATATTTCATCATATCTTTCTTTCTTAAGTGGCAGGTTTGGTTTCATTCCCATTTGTCATAAAAAAAAGTGGCAAGGTTGGTTGCTAAAAATTTTTTGTTAAAATTGTGCTAAAATATACTTGTACCTTAAAAATTTTTCAAAAAAGTGAGAAAAAACAGGAGAAAGTGATGTTTTAAAAAATTGTAAATAAAAACTAAAAGTTAAAAGAAAAACTGAAGCTAGTGGCAAATAGGCTTTAAAGTGAAACTGAGAGGGATGGTTTCATTAGGCTTTAATGTTTTTTAAAGGATGGGGGGGATTTGGAAGGGTTATAATTACTTCTAACCCCTCATTTTAATTCCCCCAAATTAGAGAGATTTGGAGGGAGAGTAGAGTATAGAAATGCTTGACCAAATAAATTACCCAATTTACCCTTACCATATTATCAAAATTACAAACTATGTTCCCCTTTACTCTCCCCTTCCCCTTACTTAATTTTTAAAACAACCAAACAAGATGGAGGATAATTATTCCCCTCAACTCTCCTCCCCTTTACTCCCCTCTACTCTCCTCTCTCTCCTAACTTCCAAACATAGCATTAATGGAATCAACCAAGACTAGGCCTTGGTATCATTACCAAGCTCAACCCATTTTGCTTGATAGCATAAAGTCATACAGAACTATTTTGAATATATAACTAATGGGATAGATAACATTAGTTAAAATGGAATGATAATCCTTTATTGAGGCTTGTATAAATGTAACATTTAAGTTAAATCTCTCTAAACTAATGGATTTTTTTTTATAATAAAAATGATTCTTGCCCAAACTATGGACAAAATGACACTATTTCCCTTGAGGTTTGTTGATGCAATACACTCCATAGGTTGTATAAACTAATAGGAATCATTATTAAAATGGAATGTTTTGCTAGTAAAAACTGAACTATTATATGTGAGAGACCATGCCTAGGCCCAAACCCTCAATAGGTTTTGGCATAACCCTCACGAATGGATTGAGTTGTATTGGTGCCTCTCAAGAGACAATGGAGGTTTTACTATTTTTATCACCCCTCCTAGGTCAAGAGTTTTACAATGGAGTTGCCACTTATTTAATTGGAAAAAAAATCAGAATTGAAAAGATGCATCACTTTTATTAATGAATTGAAATTGTACATTTTTATATGATAACTAAAATTACATCACTTTCGTCCTAGATACAATTGCATGTATGGTTTCTAAACCTCTTCATTTCTAACACCCTAGCTTTTAGATTCAAACATACTTTATTTTCATGTTCTTAGTTAATTCTTATTTGTTTATCATGCTAGATCTAAGTTTTTCTTAATTTTTGTTGAGGTCCAAAAATCACAATGTTGTACCAAAGCCCCAAAAAACGCAAGGGATTGAAATCACAAAGCATTTTGGCCTCCTATAAAGGAAAAAAGGGAGAGGCCCAAACCTATTAAGGGACCATAAGGAGAAATCTGGGTCTATGAATGGGCAAGTTTCGGGCCCTATGAAATAGAAGAGAGAAAAAGCCCAACCCAACTCTCAAAGGTTAGGAAAATCACTAGAGGGCCTGGGGAGATAACTGGGCCAAGATACCTGGGAGTTCCCAGGAGGTCAAGGATCCTCGGGATGTGCAACAAAGTCAGGTTCTGGATTAAGACAGTTCAGTAGGGTGCCAAGAAACACAAGGAATGAGAGAAGACATGTCCCTGTCAGTCACCTAAGAATGCTGAAAAGAATCAGAAGGCTTGGGAACCAACAATTCATGAACAAGGGGCTGGTACCTCGGGGAACCCAGGATAAGAACCATAAAGGAAGGCGGCTGGGAAACTTTCAACCTGGCAGGGAGGAATCAACTCACTTGGGAAAATGACAAAGGGAAAGGCAGCCAAAAGTTGAGTCTGAAAAAGTGGGATCTAGAAGCCTTGAAAAAAAAAAGCTCCAAGGTCAACTTTTTAGGACACCCCAGAACGGAAAGATAACAGGAAGCTTTTGAGGAAGAAATCCCAAAAGAAGGAAATAATGAGGAAAGGACCAGCCATCAATGTTGCTAACACAACATTGGTTCTGGTACCCAGGGATGGAGGGAATCAGTGGTAACCAAAAACCCTAGAATGACACTATAAAAGGGGAAGCAACCAATAGTGAAAGGCATCCAGCAACTGTGAGTTAAAGTAGAATCCTTGAGAAAGCTCTGTTAGAATTCAAAAAAGGAGAGAAAAGAGAGGGAAACACCACCCGGTATCCTCCAACAGCCACTAAAGAACACACTTGGATTCAAAGGGATTCAAACTTTGCAAGTCTTAGAGGCCTGAAAATCCACCAAAGTCTGTAATTTTTGAACTTATTTGGACCTTGTAACACGTCCTAGTGAGCATAGTGTACTATATGATTAAGAAAATAATGGAATATTTCACTTTATTCTAAAGATGCTTAACACTTTATTTCATGTCCTTTTTTTTACCATTTTGTTCCTTTGTTGTTTTCTTACTGATTCAATGCATATATTCCTCGTTTGTTAGCATGTATGTGTTGTAGGATTCGTGCTCTATGCTCCTTCTAATTCGAAATCAGCACAATTAGCTGCGGTGGCCAAGCCCAATCCCTTAAAGTACAAAGCATCAGGCTCAAGATCCTTGCTCTCTAACTTGGGCCCGCATGCTATTCGAAAAAAAAAAAAAAAAAAAAAAAAAAAAAACCCACACAATTTTTCATAGTTTTTTATTTCTAGGTTTTTTTATGATTTACGTAGTATGTTTGCATGTTTAGAATTAGGATTTTTTCTAATTACAAATGTGTTTCCATACTTTTAATTTAAAATACTAGAATCACAAGCCCTTGTATCCTAAATCTAGGATTATTTTGTTGATTAAAGCTCGATTCGTAGATTCAATTTGTTAAAAAGATATGTTTTTCAAAACATTATTCTTCTGCACTAATTTCTACATAAAATTATGTACTATTCACTACACTAATTTTCTACATTGTTTTTTACATAATAATTTCAATAGCATCCTTTTGATCTAAAATCCCTAAACCTGTTTTCAAGAATGAAATATGTTTCAAAATCAAAACTTCTTTTCAAAATTAAATCTCTTTACAAATCTCAATATCTTTTTCAAATTAAAAGTTGTTTGCAAAAACAATTTTGTGAGTTCATTTAGACCCTTGTAAACTAGATTGTTTAACCTAATTAATTAACCAAGTGAACACTTAGGTTTATTATTCAGATCTAGGTTAAAACAATATCAATCATATCAAGTAAAGCAGCGGAAAATAAAGAACACAAAGATATGATGACCCAGGAAAACCAAACCGGTAAAAAACCTGGGGAGGATTTAACCTAGCTATCCTCAAGGTAAAATAACAAATCCACTAGAAAGAATTGAAGTTTACACAATAGCGACTTAGACCACTAACATCCTATTGCTACCCAAGTGTAGGAAACTTACTACCACGACCCCATGATAGCTCCGAGATCCACGGACTCCTTCTTTCTTGAATTCTTCAGCAATCCACAAGCGCACCTGCTTGTATTTCTTTAAGATCTTTGATTCTGCAACTGTATGATTTACCAAGCTCTAGACATAAGTCTTGAGTATGTAAACCCTAAGTGTATGTGAAGGCAAACACCTCTAGATCTCACAATGAGATTCACAAACACAGCAAAACAGAACTCTAAAAACGTGGCTAGGGTTTTCCCTTATATACTTAGGGCAAAACATAAAACCCTATACATTAAATGGACTAGGGCTGAGTTGGAAAATTCTGTAGAAAATCAATCTACACGACTTTCGATCGATCGAGTCTAATTTTCGATCGATCGAGTCAGGCAGAAAGTGCACAGTGAATTCTGCATAAAACTCGATTCCAACTTTACATTAAGAGCCATACTTTGAGCAAGTCTAACACACAACTTAAAGAATGTTTTGATCATGGTTTGCCAACATTACAAATTGAAGTTCTAATACATTAGTTCCCAATTCTTAGAACCTAACAAACTCCCCCTTTGGCAATCCGTGACAAAACACAGACTTAACAAAAGCTCAAAGTTTACATAATGAAACAGCCCATAAAAAGCCACTTAAACAATTCAACCTAACTACTATCTAACAGTTGCAAAGTAGACAGCAGCATGACTGAATCAACCTGTATATTCCTGTAACACTTAACAAACACATAAACGCATGTGTGAAAAAAAAAAAACAGGAAATATATAAAAAATAACTTCTTGATTTCACATGACACAAAATAAAGACATATATCATGAATAATATCATAAATATAAATCAATAAGCAAAGTAGCATAGAGAATCAAGAAACATATACATCAAAATGTATCTTAAAAATATCTCCTAATCAAGAGCTAAAAATGGTAAATACACAGTGAAGCGCCTAGATACAATCTAATAACTCCACAAACTCCGCAGTATCACTACTAAGTACAAAACTCCCCCTAAAATGAAAATCTCCACAAAAATCTCCTAGATACATAAGAACTACACAATAGAATGCACTCCCCCTTTTTGTGATGAATTGCCAAAGGGCACTCACTCATCATCAAAAGGAGGTGGAGGAGAATGACGAGAACTTGCCAAATCTGCTCGCAATGCACGTAGCTCATCAAGGATGTCCACCAGAAGCTGACCATAAGCCGCCTGAACGGTCACGACAGTATCAAGAGTCCGACGAAGGTCAGAAAGATCATCAAAAGGTGGAGGAACATCAGCAGCAGCAGCAACAGCAGGATCAGAAGACGTCCCAAGTGCAGGAGTATCTGTAGAAGAAGAAGGGGGTGGAGTGACACCGGAAGGCTCTACCCGAGGACGCTTAGAGCTAGCTCGAAGTTGAGCAGCCCTTTGCCTCAAAAAGGTAGCACCTATAGGAGCAATAACATGAACAGGCTCAGACGCAGACGCAGGAAAATCACCTAAACTAAGAAAAAGGAGAATCTTATGAATAAAAACGGAAAAGAATAACGCATGAACCGTAGAACTAGACCGATGAACCTCGTTCAAAGAACGAAGGAACAAATGAGGAAAACTGATAGGAGCATCAGTAACAAGCGCGTACAAAAACACACATCGCTCAAGAGGGATGATGTGGACATGAGAAATAGGCCACAAAGAATGACACGCTATCCTAAAGAAAAGGTAGTGAAGCTCGGAAAGCTCAGCTGAAGTGATCCGAGGATCAGAACCCCACTGGATAGAAGATCCAGTGATGTATGACAATACGTCATCAAGAGGTGGAGACTCCTCATAAGGAAAAACGGGATGGTCAACAATGGGCACCCCAAGAGCATCTGACACAACCGTAGGGGTAATGCGATACTCTACACCTCGTAACCAAACCTTAACCAAGGTGTTGGTATCATAGATGTGGATAGAGAGGTTCAAATAGAACTCTCTAATCAGGGTGGCAGGAGGAGGAGGATGCTCATACTCGAGCAAAGATAACCAACCCCGACGCTCAAAGTTACGTCTCACCTTAGGATCTACCTCATCTAGTATGACCCTACGCTCAGCCCAGATATGACGCCTAAGGTTCAGGGTCTCATAGGTCACTTGGTTTGACTCACTAGGAAACCGATCACTATCATAAGAAGGTGAAGGGTTAGAAGTCCTATGGGCTCTAGTTTTCCTAGGCATGATGCTAAGGAAAGAAAGGAGAGACACAAAAAGAGAAAAGCAAAAACAAATACCAAAGGCAGACTGCAAGTTAGCACAGCATAAAAAATATATAAAAAAAATCAAATCTATATGATGCATGAACAAAATATGCAAATGATGCATGAACTAATACAGTGACAAGTTCAAATATAATCCAAATTAACAAAATTGGCTTGAGCAAGCAATTTTTATCAAAACCTAAGGTTTGACACAATAGTTAATTGATTATCACAACAGTTAATTGACACAATATAATGATCAAATTAATCAATCCAACAAGCCAATTTCATCAATTACAATCAAATTGAACAAAAACCCCAATTTTATCAATTTCAAGCCCTAGGTTTTCAAATTTCTCATAAAGCACCAAACTAATCAGATTAAACCACATGTAGTGCTTAGATAAGGTGTCCCCACAAAAACCCATGATTAAAATTGGAAAGAAACTCCCAAAATCAATTCCAAAATTAACAAAGACCAAAATGCCGAAAATAGCCCAAAAATGCATGAAAAAATGCATGAAACTAGAAAATAAAAACAAAGGAGAGGGCAAAAACGTCTTACCGGTCTGGGGAGAGAGAGATTATGCAAAAAGATTTGAAGAAAACGCCAAAAACAGCAAACAATTCTTTGACTGGTTGGTGAGGAGACAAAAAGGTTTGAAAAACTTTTGAAAAGTAAGGAATCCACGTGAGAAAAGTCCTTTCAAAAAACACTCAGCCCGATTTTCAATCGATCGAAAAACAGATTCGATCGGTCGAAAATCCTTCGATTGATCCAGAATCAATCAAGAACCGATCGAAACACACAAAGAGTTTTCTGAGATTTTAAAAACATTTTCGATCGATCGAAAAACAAACTCGATCGATCGAAAATCTGGAAAAATGAATTTTTGAAAATTGAAACAAATTAGCTCAAAAACTCCTCAAAGCATTAGATTTTAAGACAAAATGCATGAGTATGAGATGAAATGTTTTTCCAAAAACCCATATTTTCAACCCAGATCTCTCAAAGAAGATTTTCTCATAATATCTCTCAACCAATCAGACAAGCAAACCTGTTTTGCATCAATTTCTAGAAATACTCAAACTCGGTTGGTCAGGCCAAAAACACACACAATAACATGTACACAGTTTAGCAAAGAATAACTTGTGTAGTGTGTGCAACTAGCATAAGCAAGAGAAACATGTGAGGTGATACGCACATATTGATCAATCACAATTTCTACAAAATCCATCACATGAATTTGAAAGAGACTATTACTTAAAGAGTTACATCATATAACTCTCACATCTCCTAGAATAAAAGCTTGCAATCATGTAAGTTTCTTGATTTGCCTCATTATTCAATTTAATTGATTAGAAACTTAATAATATAGCCGGGATAATGTACACACCAATTTTATTTGAATTTGTGAGATTATTATAGCCCAATAATGTACACACCAATTTTAATAGAGGCTACACCTTATGCTCTTTTTGTGCATGTGCTACACTTTCTCGAACACAAAATCTTACGATATGCACTAAGATGTTCATGATTGGCTAATAAACAGTGATGAGATGGTTATTTATGCCTTTCTTAATAAGAACAAGTCCGACAATCAAAGATATGAGACTTCAAGATCAAGATCATGTAATCAACAAATATAGCATCTTCCCACACAACATGCACAACAAAACTTTAGCTAGTAAAGTGCAATAGAAATAAGTGCATTAAAGCTAAACAAGGTACATAAATATGTTATGCAAAATTTGATTGACCAACCTTGTTTTCAAATTCAAGGAAAAATAGCAAAAACACAATTTGCAAAATTTTTTTTTTTTTTTTTATTCTATGAAAAAAAATCCTAGAATGAAATGCATGAATGGTATGCAATGCAAATCCTAGAAACAAAGGTTACAAAAGATAGAGCAATGATGATGAGAATCAACAAACTTTCAAGGATCCATTGCAAGTTCCAGTTGGGCCTATTACTAGAGCAAGATCCAAGAAGATCAAAGAAGCACTTAATGGGCTGATTCAAGAGATTTGGGCTGATTCTATCGCAGGACATTCCAGTTGGGGCCCAAAGGAAGATAAAGGCATAATAAATTTAATCCAAGCTATTGAGAGCTGATCTGACTTAATTGGGCGCTAGTTATGGCATAGAATTATAGCTGATTGACTTTCCAGCTCTAAATCAGTTAATAGATACTTTTCCTAATTTAGATCTTCTAATTTTGGACCAAATCTTCCTTAATTTTAGGCTTTTATTATTTAGAACGTTTTTTAGGGTTTTTCCTATTTTGGATCTGCTATTTTCAGACCAAATCAGTTTTTAATTAGGGTTTTATTATTTAGTACGTTTTTTAGGTTTTCTACATTCAGCCATGCCTTATAAATAGCATGCACTCATTGTAATAGAGGGGATTATTGAATAAAAATCAGAAAAGGTGAGGCTTTGCTCTTCTCTTTGGTTCTTCAAGAACTGTGAACTTATCAAGGATTCTTCCTTGTGGCGTTCAAACTTTATACCTTTGGTTCGTGATTCATTTATAATCATTGGGTCAAGGTCTGTTACTTATACCTTTGGTTCGCGTTTCTTTTATAAACGTTGGGTCAGGGTTTCTATCAAAAATCTGAATTTTAGCTTTCTTGGGCAATATTCCAATATTGTTTGTTGGGTCTCAAAGCGAGTCTGTTGAGGTTCGCATCATTTGGTATCAAAGCTCAGGTTCTAAAATCAGTTTTCTATCCTTTTATCTTTCGTTTCTTGTTATCTTTCTATCTTGTTCCGTTTCTATTCTTTGTTCTTCATTCTTGTTTTGTGACGTGCAGTAGGTTAAAATTGTGCACTGAGTTCTAAAAAAAAAAAAAAAAAAACGTTAAAAAAAAAACTGCAGAAAAGAAGAAAAAAGTAAAAAAAAAAAAAAAAAAAGGACTGCAGAAAAAAAAAAAAACGAAAAAAAAAAATTGTTTTTAGTTTCAGTTCTCTCAGAGCAATTATATTGTTTTCTTTTGTCCTATTTTTCTTTGATTTGTGTTTCTGTCATACTTTCTAGCCGTTGTTAGTATTTGTTTAAATACTACAAGTTGAATTTTTTGATCAAGTTTATTAGTTTATTGCAGAACTGAAAAGGGGAAGCTGCGAGTGGAAAAAGGCAAGAGAGTGTGAGACTAATATCGGGAAAAAGCCAATTTAAGAGTGAAACACGAGTGGGAGTGACATAATCTGAGTGCAAACACGTGAGGGAGTGCTGTGAGGAATTATTTCTAACCTTTCTTTGTAGTTTTTAAAATGTCTTGCAGGGGCGAAACAACAAATAAGGAAGGAGGGGAGGAGTCATCTATCATGTTGCAGGCTATGCAACAACAATTTGAACGCATGAAAGTTGTATTTAATGAGATTCGGGATCGGTTGGACAGGCAAGATACTATTATTGCTAACTTGCGTGAAGAGCATCCCCAAAGAGGTCCTAATGCAAGAAGGCAAGAAAGGCATGCGCACGTGTATGATTCTGATGACTACCATGAGGATGAGTTTGAAGATGAAGATGATCAAGTTTCGTGGAACAATGAGGGCAGGTTTGCGCGAAGGGGTGAAAGGCGTGGTAGAGGATTCCGAAGAAATCCAAGATGGCAAGATGGGACTGACAGAAGCCTAGGAAACATAAAAATGAAGATACCATCATTCCAAGGGAAAAATGATCCAGAAGCGTACTTGGAGTGGGAGAAGAAGGTGGAGTTCATCTTTGAGTGCCACAATTATTCCGAGGAGAAAAAGGTAAAACTAGCTGTGATTGAGTTTACTGA